>LR738715.1:404709978-404727061 GCA_902687465.1 Secale cereale
CCGGCCATGTGGAGGACGAGGCCAATGTGGCCGCTGAAAAGGAGGAGTTCGCCGGGTGGATGAAGACTGCCGAGGAAGCCCGCTGCGCGGGTGCCGATGCCGACGCTCCCCTTGTCGAAGTCGTGGTCGAGGAGTCGACCGACGAGGAGGCCGAGGCTGCTGACCCTCCTGCCATGGTGAGGCGGCGGGTCATGCGGTAGGCCGGTTCGGGCGAGCCGGTCCGGTCCGGCAGCATCGTGCGGAGGCAACCGCCCCCAGAGCCGGGCGGTAATATCCCCCGGAGCAGCTCGGGCGTGAGACGAGGTCGATGGCTGCCGTGGTGGGGAGAAAAAGGGGAAGACCGCAGTGGCGAAGAGGACGACGGCTGCCTCCTCTTCGTCCAGGCATGGCCGGACCCCATCTCCTTCTCCACCTCCCGCAGGCGCTGCCATGGACGTCGACTTCGATATTGGGTCTCTTAGCCCAAGGAGGAAGAGGAGGATACTAGAGGCTGAGGCGGAAACGGAAGACGAGTAAGCACCTCGCCCTCATGTTATCTCCTGGTTTCATCCCTGTATTATCTCTCTATAATCCAATGCCATCTCTGCAGGGATATGGAGACACTGCCCAGAGGGCGGCTAAGAGGGCCAGGGCGTCGTCCTCCGACAAGCCCCCGGCGGGAACTTCAGGCACGCCGCTGGTGGCGAAGAGCAGCCCGGACAACAGCCCCCGGCGTAAGTTTTACCACTCATTTTTCCATGGGCGGACACGAGGGCGTGAATTCTTGATGATGGCCTTGTCGGCTTTGTAGGTGGGGACCAGCAGCAGGAGGGCCCATAGGGGGCCACTCCCAACATGTCGCCCCCTTCAACTACACCGCCCCGGGGGGCGTCCCCGGCAAGGGCACCGACTGCCGAGCCCGCGCCCATGGAGGATGAGGAGAGGGACTTGAACGCCGGCGGCTCTTCCCCGGCAACAGTTGTTGGCGAGGAGAGCACTGCTCCTTCCCAGCCTGGTATGGACGATTTGGCGCTCTTCTCCAAGTTGAACCTTTGACCTTGGGCATCGTCTCACTTCTTCTTCTTATTTTTTTGCCCACCCTTGACGGACCGGGCAGACGGTGAGCCCAACATCGAGGACGTCATCACGGACGCCGAGGCTGAGGCTGGCAAGGCCGCTGGCGTGGAGGCTGCCCAGGCCATGCCATAGGAGGCGGCCCAAGGGTCTGCCGGAGGGACGGGAGACTCTAGTGCCGAGGAGGCCGGCAACGGGCCTGCCGGACGAACAGGCGAGGCTGCTGCCGGGGAGGCCAGCAAGGCCGCTGCCAAGGAGACCGACAAGGCTACTGCCAAGGAGGCTGACAAGGCTGCTGCCGAGGACCAGCCTTCCTCCTCCGTCACCTCTGGCTCGGGCCGCTATCTGAAGGTGAGTGACGACTTGTTCGTCCACCACCCCTGGATGGCAAGCAACAGGGCACCAACCGCGGGGGAGGTATTTGATGATGAGGCGCTCGCCGCCGCTGGTTTTGAGGTCGTCGACAGGTCGGGCGCTAGCGGCAGCAGTTCTCAAGAGGAGTAGCTTCTTCGGTCCATGAGCGCCAGCTTCCAGAAGCTCCAGGTGCTTTACCATGCCCGCCTGGACAAGGCAAAGTCCAGGTCGGCAGTGGTGGACAAGGCGGAGGAGGACTTCCAGGCGCAGGTCGCCCAGACAAAAGTCTGGTTTGACGAGGCCCGGAACGAGCTGAGGGTTTCTCAGGAGAAGCTGGATGAGAGCGCCAGAGACCTCATGCTGGTGTAGGTGCCCGTGAGCAGGCAATTTGAGAAGGCCCAGGAGGAGGCCAAGGAGTGAGCCGCCAATGATGAGGCCGCATACAACCAGCGCCAAGCTCAACTGAACTCTTAGGAGGAAGATCTTGTCGCCCATTAGCAGGCACTCGCCGCCACCCTCCATGGCAAGGATGTAGAGATTGACAGACTTGTCGCGTGGTGGACCTAGGTGCTGGAAAAAGGCACATTGAGGCTCTCAATGCTCAGGCTCGGGTCCATGCCGGCAAGGTAACGGAGCTCGAGGTGGAGCGGGAAGGCTTGAACAAGCGGGTCCTAGAGCTGACCACAGAGAGGGACATTATCCATGCCACCTTGATGGATGCGCAGTCTGAGGTCCTCAGCATGGCGGAACAGCTCTCCACAGCCCAGGATTCCATCAAGGATCTGAAGCTGGAGTCTGAGGGCCTCAAGGGGACACTCACAAAGGCCAATGCTCGGGCGGAGGCTCTAAACAAGGACCCGGAGGAGGAGAAATTGCTGCGGAAGGACGACGCCACTGGCTACACAGAGTACGTAATGGGCCTGGACCTCTGGATCAGTCGCCTCGTCGCCGTCGCGGAAGAACTTACTGCGCAGCTGGCCACCATGGGCATGCCAAGCTTCAGGTTCTCCCGGGAGGTGAACCTCTCCATCCACACCAGCTTGACCGTGTTCTTCGAACGCGTTCTTGAGGCCCTAGGAAAGCTCCACTCCGATCGGGCGGCTTGTCTAGCCGATGAGTCCCGGAAGCTCTGCCGGGGTGCCCTGACCAAGGTACTCACCAAGATGGCCTACTGGAACCCCGACCTCGACTTTGATGCCGCACTAGATAGCTTGCGAATGATGTAGATCTCATGGCGCTCAAGGAGCATATCAAGCCCATCATCGATTGCATTGGCGGAGTTCTGAGGATAGAGGGCCAGCATCGGGATTAGGCACCCCGTTTCTTGTTGCTGCTACAGGTTCAGAACCTAGACAATTTTTATCCGGCCATTAACCGGCCAAGGGCTACATATTTACTTTAGTGACACTGGGCTTCCTACGGACCATAGAAACAATGGGCCTTCTACGGGCCATAGAAACAATGGGCCTTCTATGGGCCATATCATCAATGGGCCCTAGACGGGTCGTATGATCGATTGGCCAAACATGGGCCAAAAACAGACCACATTATGGCCGTAAAGGGCTAGAGTTGGAGTCATCCGTTCATGGGCCGACCATAACAGGCCGTCATTAACAGGCCGTATTTGATGACGCTATGAAAACGGCAAAACATATTAATGGACCACAAACGGGCCGACTGTAACCACTGGCTGAATTTGGCCCACAAGCAGAAAATGGCAGTAACGGGCTGTAAGTAACCGAATGCTGGAAATGAGCCCAAGAATAAATCAGTGCTGAGAAGGCCGAAAGATAACATGGGCTGAAAACGGCCCAATGGATTAATGGGCTGTTAATGGGTATAAAGTGATACACTGTTCATTATGGGCCAGTTTCACCACGGGTCGTTAATGGGCCAAGAATAAATGGGCCCTAAGAAAGCCGAAAGATAACATGGGCTGCAAACGGCCCAATGGATTAATGGGCCGTTAATGGGTATAAAGTGATACAATGTTCATTAGGGGCCAGTTTCACCACGGGTCGTTAATGGGCCTAGATTTACAAAGGGCCTCATATGGGCCGATAGACGTCATGGGCCATACATGGGCCGGAACTTAAAATGGGCTGGAATTATATTGGGCGGCCCACATGACGCTATTGGGCGTAATTCGAATAGGTCGTAACGGGCCTTGTGTTAGCGGACTGTAAATGGGGTATATGCGAACATGCCGTTAACATGTTGTCGGTGGGCCGGCCCGCTACCTTTTTACCAAGTCAAAAGGGCCGGTCTTTTCATAGGAATGGGCCTCTGTTGGGCTGTGCGATGTGTCGACGTATCATAGGCGCTTTGGGTCCAATGAGAGGATGACATATGTCCCAAGAGTGAGCCGACACATGTTTCCTCCAGCCAATGATGATTTTACACATGGAAAATCCCCATTGGTCGAGACTGTTAACGAGTTATCGGATCCAAAACCGGACCCGATAGCTTAACGACGTTCCATTACGGTGGATGTCACGTGTCAGTCGCCCTTGACGAAAGCACTTCTGTGACACGCGATTTATCATCATGGAAGTGGACACTTCCATGATGATAATTTTGGTAATGTCATGGAACAATTCTACGATGGCGCATGTATGACTATCTTGATTCTGTCATAAATTTTTCGTGGATGTACATGCATGACAGAAAAGTTGACCTACTCTGACAAACACGTATCATCAAGGAAGTGTATTTTTTTGTAGTGGACGTCTCTGATTCTCATGTATCGGTTGTACTCATCCATCAATCTACTTCTTCACAGCACCTTCACTCGGCGGGGGTGGTTTTTGAATGGAAGAGGAGAGGAGCGGCGCTGTTTTTGGATTAGAACGGGAGAGGAGCGGCGGTGGTTTTGAAATGGAAGAAGAGAGGAGCAGCGCTGGTTTTGGATTGAAATATGATAGGAGCGGCGGTGGTTTAAGAGGTGAGGAGCGACGCTGGTCTTGGAAGTATTTTATTGTTTTGCGTATTTTGAGGTCAAAGTTTGACCACATACAGTATTTGACAAGCAAAATGTGAATGCATGCCATCAAAAATTGTATCATTTGGTTCGTATATGAATGTACTTCCAAATTATATTATTTTTGCAACATATAACATATATTTTATTTGTGAAAATCATGGTAAAATATGACCCAGAATACAAGGGAGACTAGTTAATGTGGGGTCACTTTCTTAACTGAAGGATAAATTGATTTTGATTTTGATCCATTCACAGCGCGCCGGCCCTCTCGTCCAATCCTAAATTGCTGCTGCACGCTCCTCTCACTCTTCTCCATTGAAAAACTGGGTTGAGATCATCCGCAGTACTATATGGTGCGGTACTACGGATGACTTGTGGGGCCGGGTCCACACGGCAGTGACCGTACTGCATGGTGCACTACTGCAGAGGATCCTAACATTGCAAAACCACCCCCTCTCCTCTCCATCATCTCCATCATCTCCATTCCAAAACCACTGTCTCGTCTCTCCCTCTTCTCCATTGCGAAACCACCCCCTCTCCTCTCCATCTTCTCCATTGCAAAATCTCTGTCTCTCCTCTCCCTCTTCTCCATTGCAAGACCACCTTCTCTCCTCCCGTCTTTAAAAGCTAGCACCCGACCTCTCAGGAGGACATCTATGGAGAGGATGCAGCAGCGAATCGGGCAGATCGCTGGCGGCGACTAGCCGATTTTAGCAAGGTTGAAGGAGATCCTTACTTGGTTTGATAATGAGTGGACGATTTCGAGGACGGTGAGGGCCATGTGGCAATGTATGCGAAAGAACAAGACGGGTGCGATGGGAGCGGCGATGTACTCCCTGGTAGCAGTCAAGCTGCAGTCCTTCGAGTAATCGAGTATCTCTTCTGGGCGATGGAGCAGACAGATTCGCCCGATGATAATGTCAGGCGGAGGTGGTGGGCGTACAGGTCGAAGGTCGAGCATCCAGAGGATAACGAATTGATCAAGTACGGTGTGTTGTTCATGTGGGTGTGGTGCCAGCCGAAGCAACGGGAGTATTGGTTCTCCCATCGCAACAGGTGGCCAGATGGCGCGACTTCACTTCCCTGCCATTCTCCATGGTTCCCTCCCTGCTCGCCTCATTTCAATGGCGGAGGTAGAGTTTAAGGTAAGCTTCGCACTAACCTAATCTTCCATCTGCTTAGGCTTACACTTAATGGGACAACTATTGAAAATCATGCTTACAATCAGTCTCCGACTACTACGCCAATCACCCTATAATAGCTCTGGACCAAAAACAAATACCATGTACAAATAAAGATAAATCGATTGGTGCTTCTTTCACGAAAGAGTACTCCCGGGAAAAGTGCAAATATAAGCTATTAGTATTGGATTAGAGGATTTGCTGCCGTGAAAGATCCATCCATAGAAAGTACCAATGCTTAGATGGAGCATGGTTGGTGTCGCTAATTTTTACTTTGCACCTCGCACTGTGCATAGATGCCGGTTCCATCCGTACATTTGTGCAGTTCCACCAAAATGCAGCTGAATAACCCTATCTGCACAGATAACGAAAAAACGTGATTAAGTTATAGTGGCACTGGTTGATGAAACATACACTAACAAATAGAAGAAACTTCATTTTCTTAATGGGAATATAGCGATAGTATCACAAGGTAGGCTTCATACTCGAAATCGACCCAATTTTCTTCGATACACCTTCTGCCAGTGATGGATCAGTGTACAGCGATAGTTTAAGAGGGGCCTTGAGACATTCCAATCTCTATTTTTTCTCAGATCAACTAAAATTAAGCAGCCAGTTTGCAGAAACACTTAAACATTAACAATGGGACTAGTTGAAGAAACATATACTAACAAAGGGAAGCACTTTCTTTATCTACATTGGAAATGAAATGATAGAAGCTCCATTTTAACTGTATTATTACTTCATTTTATTAGTGGCACTAGGGTCGAGTAGGTGGCAAGCAAGGTGTACCATGCGTCGCAAGGATGGAGTCCGGGGGGTGCTTAGACTGGGATGCTGAAGGTGGCTCTTTCAGTCCCTATCTTCCCCCCTAATGTTTCCGTGGTAGCATTTGGGTTGTAATCCAAACTTGGTCAAGATGGTGCTACGTCCCCCTACCTGCCGATCTTATGTGGTGAACTTGTCTCCTGCTAGTACACAGTCCGTTCTGGTAGTAGTTGCATAACTGCATGTTTACACTGAGATGTTGTCGGATAATGGTTCTCTATGGTTGGATATCTTTAATGAAATAGGAGGAAACCCCTGTTTCGATATAAAAAAATAAGTGGCACTAGCAGTGCCAAAAAAATTGATTCACATTAATAGTGCCACTAGATTAACGTGAAAAATAATAACATTAATGCTTTATCATGGGAATGCCAAAACACTAGGACAAGAGCATGCAGGATCTTTGGCAAACGGTTAGACCAAAAAGGAACATACCTCGTGATGGGAACCATATCTGCAGTAAACACCATAGTAGAAGGGATGACTCCAGTCACCAACATGGATGATTCAATTCATGGGACCTTTTTGTGCAGTTCACCTAAAATGAAGCAATGTTTGCATCATGCAGTTAGCAAGTACTTGGTCCCATGACCTAGCAGCTTCTACTTCATTAGTTGCAATAAAATTGAGCAACATCAAGGTTGGTCGTGAAGCTGGTGGAATGTTCAGCTATAGTTTGAATATCATTTTGTACAGTTCAACTGAGATCAAGCGTGAAATGTATATCTCTGTTTGCACAAAAAGGTAGAAAAGAGGGTGAAAAATAAGTGATGAAACATACATCAAATGAAAAGAAGTATGTTCCTTATCTGAATGGTGATCCTACAAGGTCAGTAGCAATTTCTAAAGCACTAGCATTGCTAGATATTAGTGTGGGCATTAGGATAAACCATGACAACCGTTAAATATGACATTACTTTAATGTTGCCATTGCTTCATTTTACCAGCAACATTACATTAGCACCTGCTAAAGAGTTGGTATTTGGGCATGGGAGAGTAGGCGGAACAGGACAGTTGCATTTCTAACGCAAAGAAGCAACTTATCGTAATGGGAAATTTAGCATGACATGAAAAATAGTGCCATTGTTTCATATTACTGGAAGCATTACATTGAAAACAACATTGGTTTAACGTATCCTTACTTTAACAGTGGGACTGCTACATTTCACCAGTGGCATTACATAAGAGGAGCTCGGGGCAACGAAAATCCAAACAGGACATCTGGGTTGGTCCCATTTTTGTAGCCACTTTATACTGTGTGAGACTAGCAAATCTAGTGCTGGACATACTCTGTTGACTTGTCCCCGAGTCCCCACTTTCTTTCCTTTTTCAACCAATAGATCGGTTTATACTGAGTTTGTACTCTGTTTCCCTTCATTTCCCAATTAGACAAAGAGATCAGTTGGATAGCCTGTCTCTGCTACTTTTTGCCCCCGTTATTTCCTCTTTCGACCAAGTCCTAGATTTAGGTAACAAATCTTCCCCCACACCCACCCCATTTCTCCCTGTTTGAACCAAGTAGTAATAGATTTGACTGCATGAAGTAGTTTTACCTCTTAACAGTAAAAATTTAGGTGGATTTTGAACAGCCGATCGATCCTATCTATGAGGGGCCTGACAAATAGTAAAAGATACAAATGCAGTAACGTGAGGAGCTGGGGAAGGAGAGAAAGGCCGGTTTCGAAGGAAGTTATACCTAAGGGTTGCCAAGATGTTGCTAGGTGGGCGGTGGGAGGCCGGATCTGCCCACACTACGGCAGCGAGGAAGAAGGGGTCGGAGGCCCTCCCTGGCCGGCGCTGCATGGATGAGAAAGACAAGGCATGCTGATTGGGATGCACCGGCAGTGGGTAAGAGTCGTCGCCGAGGACGACCGCGTGAATATTGCACCTTTTCACCTTCCCTGGCGAAGGGGATCCGGCCGGATCTGTGACCAGCGGCGAGCAGAGAGAGATAGAGTGTTGCCACCGCTGTCGTGTTTAGATCTGGAGAGGTCAAGAGAGTCTGAAGAGAGCAACACTAGCAAGCAAGCACGGAGGCTCCTACCTATATACTGGAATAGTTTTCTTTCATCTACCGGAGCCGGCTTGACAACGTCAATGATTGTCCAAAAGTCTTCATGCACGTGCCTCGGAAATGAGGTTGTCGTCATTTTGATCTGAAGCACACCGAATTAACATATAACACGAATAAATGCCACATGACAAGAAACCATAACCTCACTGCCCCAAGGATACAACATGAATCCTGATGGGCAAACTAGATGAGGATCAAAGCTCAAATTAAAGACAAACTCGTAGAAATGGGGTCAATCAATAGATGCCCTAATTAACACTGGCGGGTTGACCTAGATGGCAACCGAGTAGTCTTCGTGCATTTGCCCCCAATGACCAGCGACTTGGAGGAACGCCGTTGTTGCTGTCTAACCCTCGCAGTGATTGGAAGCACACATCCCACCTAATAATGCGAGATGACAAGATACCTTTTGTTAGATTTATCATCAAAACTACAACTCTGTACAACATAGCCGGCATGATATGTAGACGATAGCCAATCCAGCAGTCTGCTGGAGTCTGCTCACATGCATGAACGAACTGATCTACCATGTCGTGCAGGGATAGTCCAGGCACATAAGTGTTTAAAGCACTGCTCTAGTACTGTCGCTCGTCTCTCTCTTCTATTAACTCAGCCAACTTGCGGGGATGGGGGGTGTGCCTATGGTCAGTTCACAATCATGGTCCCACATGTGTGTGCAAACGCAATATGACGCGTGTTCCATTCGAAGAGCGGCGTGCCAGAACAACCCACAGATCGTCTAGGGTGTGACGTGAACGCGACGGGCGTGCTGCATACATGTGTACCACTGTTTTCTTAAGGCTTTGAATCCATGGCGCAATCCATGGAAACAAAATTATATTTGAAAGTCGAGGGAGGGTCTTTTCCCGCGCGGTAGGCGGGGCAGTTCCGCCTAGTCGGTTCGATAGAGAGGCGAGAAGATCAGGGAGTAGGCTGCTTCAAACGTAGGGCTGTGTGATTTGACGGCTCGTTACTGCTGGACAGGTGGGGCCCTGTGATTTGAATTGCCATTATCATTATTACTACGACGCTACGACCGGCGTGAGTCGCCCGTTTCCTGACCACCTCCATGGTACTCCCTCTCTCTCAGTTTACAAGGCATGCGGGTACCCCTAACTCGTCAATTTGACCAACATAATAGAAGTCATATATTACCGTGGAGCGCTCTCTATATGTACCACCCTTTCTTTAATTTCATCTTGTTAGTTTCGCTGCATGGTGCAATCCATCGATACTTCTATTATACAAAAGTATTTTAAAAGGCTAGAGGTTGGGGCAGTCTTGCTTGGTCAGTTTCACAAGAGGCGAGGGCCTTTGTGATTTGATGGCTCATTACTACTGGAAGGTGGGGCCTTGTGATTTGACTGCTCGTATAAATGTTGCCGACGACCTGACGAGGAGCAAAGAACCATGCAGTATACTACTACTTTCCACTAGAGTAGGCCTAGTACGACGGAGGAGCGCAGAACACGGCAGCCTAGTGCGACATGGTGATCCCACGGTGCCGCTCGTCGTTACTCCCTCTCTCTCAGTTTACAAGGAGTGTGCGTTCCTAAGTCATCAATTTGACCAACCTAGTAGAAGTCATATATTAAAAAACAGACCATTGTAAACTTTAGATATTTAATTTTCAAACGGTATAATATCTGTGTTATATAGTTTATATTATGGAGATAAAATTGGCAACCTAGGTATACGCACATGGCTTGTAAACTAAAATGGAGGGAATAGCACTGCTCTCTTCGTGCTTCGCAGAGAACTTGACACATGTGGTGAAACACCCGAAGCGAAAGAAGAAACATAGGAGCAAAAGAAGAAGGAAGATTGCCCACCCCCCCCCCCCAAATGAAGGAAGACGTAGACACAAGTCTCGGGCGCTGCTCTCTAATTCATGAAGAGTTGATCGCGGAGTCCTAACTGCTTTTTCATCGCCTTCACGACCTTCATGTCCTCACTCATCTCCGCCATCTTCTTCATTCTGTCCATGACACAGGATTTCTAGACGCGAGCATTCAACATCTCTTCTACGGCCCCATTACGTACCTCGACAGTAGCCGGGTCCTCGATGCGGAGCTTTGCCAACTCCTCCTTCTGTTCCATGCCGAGGGCTTGTAGCATCTTCATGGAGGAACTACTCTTCTCATGCAGCTCCTTCCAGCCGGTGTTCTCCTCCTGCAGTAGGTCGAGCTCATGGAGGAGCTTCGCATTATCCTCTTGAAGTTGCAGGATTTTGCCGGTCGCCTTCTTACTCGAGGCAATGCTCTCCTTCAGCTGCATCATCAACCCGGCGGTCAACTGCTCCCGCTTATTGATCTTAGCAGGCATGTCATCGAGGCTCTTCTTCAGCAGCTCCACCAAGCCATCGATAAACTCCTTCTGCTTATTGAGATGCTCGGGCATGTCATCGAGGGATAACGACTCCAGCACCGCCAGCTCCGCATGTTCGCCTCCGTGGCTAGGGCACTCCTGGGAGCCCTCGCCAGCCCATGAGTGATCTTTCGAGGTCTTTATGAGGCGGCGAGCCCTCTCTTTCTTTCCGCGGCCTTGGTCGCCGCTCCATTGCTACGAGTAGTTATCGACCTAGAACTCTGCACACCGGCCATGGCAAGGACGGACGAACAAGGAAGACTTATGAGGAGGAAGGTAGAGCGATTTTCGGCTATGTATAGTTCCCCTTTTTATAGCCTAGTATTGCACTAGTACTAAAACCTGCATAGTGGGAACATGATCAAGTTTGATACATACTAGGTGTGAGCAGGTTTGCACTTAAGTATAGCATCGTAGTACTACATTGGAATATGTGATGGGAACAAGCAAAAGATTAATTGATGGTCAAGGCCCGAAACGGCTCCCGATGAGTTTCCTGGAACACAAAATTCAAGTACTACTGCTCAAATACAGTCGCACAAGTCAGTGATGTAACTGGTTGTCATGTCAGACCAAGAAGATGCGTGTTGCGGGTCCGATCGACTTTGTGTTGGTGCGACCGACCGTAAGAATTACGTGATGGAGACTTCTGGTTGTGGCTTCGGGTGATTGTCACGACCAAGCAGTCAAAAACTAGTGATAAATCAATTACCATCTTTTTCCAAACGACCAAGTATTTTCACAGGAATACAAATACATATAGATGGAGTGATTGTCACGGTTGCAAACCGCCATGGCGCTGCAAGTTCACTGCAACAGCAACCGAGTAGGTCATTGTATCGCTCGCGGGGATGGAGGGAAACTCACCTCGCCTACGATGCATCACCAGCGCTGCCACCGCAGCTATCTTCGCGATTTGGCTTCTCCTACCACCCATTTGAACAGTTGCACCAGCTGCACATCCCATCCACATGCATGTGCGTTCTGTCCTTCGCAGTCGACTCCGTGAATATGATCTCTTCCATTAGCCCCAGCTCGAAATCAACATGACGCTGCTAGATGCTGACATCCCTCAGCATCTCTCCCCAGAGATTGACTTATGCCTCCACCTTGTGCTTCACCAGGCTCAACTCCTTTGAACTTGTCTCCAATCGAGGCGACGCTTCCTCGATCCGATTTGCCCTTGCTGCACACCACCTGAAACGTAGCCCTGGCATGTCCTCTGGTGCCACCGATCTGTGATTCCAGAGAAATGGATCCCCTTTGAAACACATGTGGGATTCGCTCAATGGCGGCATTGCTGCGGACCACAGCGATACGGCAGCTCGCGGTATCCTGGGATCTAAGGGATTATCCATAGCGGGATCCTCCATGGTGGGATCCTGTGGGCGAGGCAGGGAGGGGAGCGTAGGCGCTGGGAGAGCCCTACGAGGCTAAGATAAAGAATAGTACTACATTCCGTCAATATTTCAATACAAATGCCACCAACAGTAACCCAGGCAAAAATTGATCATGCTGCGTGCGTCCTGGTTTATTGGCCCCCTTTTTATTTTATGCCAATTTTTGACGAAAAATTTAACTAAGAAAATGTTAATGCATGTCACAAAAAATTATATCATTGGAATCACATTTGAACATAGTTTTCGATTATATATATTTTTATGACATGCATAAATATTGTGTTCCTTAAAATTATGGACAAAATTTGGCAGAAAATACGAAGGAGACCAATGGAAGGACCAACCCATGATTTAACTACTCGCATGCACGCACTGGAGTAGTTATTCTCAACTACTTCCTCCCTCACGTCCACTCTATTTGCATGCACTGTATTAATTGACCATCAATGAAGTGAATTTCTTTACGCACGTCAAATTGTCACATAGGGTGGATCTTCGAACAAAAATGCGTCCCACCGTGTACTCGCGTGTGCATGCGAGGGAATGAGTGCATGCGTGCACACCTTCGCTTCGTGCATGTATTGCTAGTGTGCGTGAGAGAGGACGAGTACATTCTTCTCGAACCAGCAGCACGTTACTGTGATCAATCCACAGAAGGAGGTCGCGATAACGCCTCCACATGTGCCACGTGGATTCATGGATGTCCCACATAATTTTAATCATAATATATTAACTGAAAAATGGAGAGACACTATGTAGCGTGCCATTGGAATTCTAATTTACATGTTTTGCACATCTTGGAAGTACTAGTAAGGTACACGTGCATTGCATGCATGAGATTTGGCAAACAAATTATGAATAAATACCACACTATAGCACATAAGCTTTGAGTCATATATGCATGATGTAGACGTTCTTATAATTCTTATAGTTCATCTCATTCGAAATCAGTTAGCTTTTTCAAAAAAGTTAATCTATTTTATGATTCATAGAATTGTGCATTGTAAAGCATAAAGTAAAAAAACAAATAATGGCAATTTAACTAGAAGAAAAGTTTGGGCAATTATGATACAGAGCATTCTAGAACAAAGGAGAAGTACTTGTGTTTTGAGGTTTGTGCACTATGCATAAGTTCAACCATGGAGTCTTCTAGATTGTACATGTGGAAAAATCTGGTGGAATGTAGATGATATCCAACGGCCAGTAGTGCTCGGATTTGCCATCTCTCCATCGTCGGATTGGCTTCATCCAACTACCATCTTTCAAATTTATTCGCACACTATATAGGGGTATAGAGTATATATATAAATATAGATACACAAGTATAGATATAGACTAGTGGCAAATCATCTAAAGCCTTTCTACACGCTATTTTTTTTGTAGAAATGTGCTCTACCGTGCACCCCCGCGTTTGTATGTGGTATCGAGTGCGTGTGTGTACCTCTTCTCTTTCGCACACGTAGTCCGTGTGTGTGAGAAATACTAAGATAAGGAGAGGGAATACGTGTCAGTGAAATTTGTGTGAAGGAGAGGCCTATATACATAAATGTATGTGCATGGGGCCAGGTTGATATACGAGAAGGGAGGGGAGGGGTCTACCGCGCGAGATATCGATAGAGATATATAGAGGGAAGAGCTCTACGAGCGTACAAGCACTTGGACATTGGGGGCTGGAAGATGGTGCGAGGGGCCAAGTGGAGGGAGACTATGGAGGAGTGCACAAGTACGAGATCGATATTTAAAGAGAGGGGGCGAGAATGTTTGCGGTTGCGCCCAGTGGCGGAGCCAAGAAAATAATTGAGTTAGGGGGCCAAGCATTGCTAATCCTTTACGGGGAGGGCCAATTCATCAACTTAAACCATTTTACCAGCAATTGTTCTACTGATCACATTCATGTTAGCCTCAATATATCGTGATGTTAGGGAGGCAAGGCCCCTACTACCCCTGCCTTTGGCACTGTGCGCGCGTCTGAGAGATGAAGCGGGAGGCATGGATGATGAGTGGGAGACGATGGGATAGATAACATGGGTGTATTAGCTATGTGGTCCTATATAGAAAGGTATAGATTGATCGATGTGTACGTGGGAAAGAGGATGAGACCTGACTAGATATATAGGTCGATCTGTTTGTGTGGAAAACTGGAAAAGTCCTAGCTATATATTTACACACATAGAGGAACATCGATCATTGCGCATGCATGTGAGAGATAAAGAATGCCCGAAGTGATGAAGAAGGGGAGGTGTGCATGTGCATGCATGGGAGACCGACCTGAAGAACAAGATTGCATGCGTGCGGTGGATAATGTCGAGTGGTAGTGTGTGTACATGCATCCATGAGAGAAAGTTAGTGGTAATATTATAAAGAGAAGAAGACTATGTGGGTGTAAAAGACTAGTAGGTGAGGTCATAATCAATGTAAAGTTGAATTCAAATATTTGAATAAGAGATCATGATGTTTGAAACCCATGCATGCATGAATATAACTCAGATATGCGTGGTGTGGTTTTGAAATGAGCATGCTATACTGTATACACATTGAACAAGGTCTGACTAATTTTAAATTGAGATACTGATGGTAGGCATCGTTTGGCCACATTGCATCCACGCATGGACACACTACTCAGATTGGACATGATGGGTGGCTTTCGCATCACATATCTATACCCCTATATAGTGTGCGAATAAACTTTGACAGATAGTCGTTGGAAGAAACCAATCCGATGGTGCAAAGATGACAAATACGAGCACCACTGACTGTAGGATATCATCTACATTCCACCAGATTCCGCCACATGTACAATCTAGAAGACTCCATTGTTGAACTTAAGTAGAATGCACAAACCTCAAAACACAATCACTTATCCTCTACTGTAGAATCTTCCATGTCATACTTGCCCTTTTTTCTAGATGAATCACCATTATTTATTTTTACTTTGTGCTTTTCAATGCACAATTCCATGAATCTTAAAATAGATTAGATTTTTGATAAAAACTAATTGATTTTGAATGAGATGAATTATAAGAATTAAACGAACATCTACATCATGCATATATATGATTGATACCTTACATGCTATAATATGGTATTTATTAATAATTTTCTTGCCAAATCTCATGCGTGTAATGCACATGTACCTTACTAGTCTAAATGGTGTGTTCGAATGGTTTTCTTTCATACACGTTAAGATTGTTCTCCCGAAATTTCAAGTCACGCGTTGTTATGTCGAAATTTCAAGCCAACATCTCTGTCTATCGTGCTGAGAAACTCCCACCTCTTCAACCTGCGGCTTGTTATCCCAAAATTTGAAGCTAACTCTTTGTTTCGTTGTGCTCGGAAAACTCTCTCCATCTCAATATGCACGTTACCATACCAAAATACAACACACGCGAAAACTCCCACCTCCTACGAAATCTCGACACGCGAAAACTCCCACCTTCTACGAAATCCCGACACGCGAAATTCCTGTGATATACCCCATGAACCGAAAGAACCACCTAGTTCTAATCGGTGGGGGTATTTTCGTAACTTATCCCACATTATGGACAAACGCATCCCTAAGCTATGGTTCCCCTCTCCCATCCCCTCCATCGCCCCCCATTCGAACACCAAGGCCGCGAAAACCCGCGAGGACCCACACCTCCTTCGCCCGCAACTAAGCCGGAGCCTCTTCCCAGATGACGTCGTCCACCGCAACAACCCGACCTCCCTCATTCACCGCACTAGATGAGGATCCGTCGTCGATCTCGTCGTCCCGCTAGTTCAGCCACGCCGTCCTCCACCTCCAAGGAGTTGCCCCGACGTTCCCCTCGTCTTTCGCGCCACCTCCATTCCCACACCGCCGGAAGAGCAGCATTGTCACCGATTCCTCGGATGAAGCTGAGGCCTAATCGGTGCCACCAAAGAGGTTATACATCCCTGCGTTTTCTTCTTGCTTCGATCTCACGGTGCTGCCAGCGCTCGGTCCCGAGCCGCCATTGCGCAGTTCCATCTATGGCGGCGCCGCCGCCCACTTCCTTTACGACATCGCTTCCTTGGTGGCGATGTCCACATCAGTCGGAGCTGCTGCTTCTTGGGCTCTCACTCACGCTGCTACTCTGCTCTTGCCCTCCGGTCCCCTGCCTGGTCTGCTCTTGCTCTTGCTCACGCTGATGCTCTTACTCTTGCTCTTGCTTGCGCTGCTGCTACACGAGCAGTAGATCCTGCTCTTGCTCTTGCTCTTGCTTGCGTTGCTGATCTAGTCTTCCTCACGCTACTTCTGCATGCGCACTAGATCCTGCTCTCGCTCGACGGCTCGAGCCCCTGCAGCTGCAACCCGAGATGCTGCTACATGACCAGCTGCCTCGGCTCTAGCACGCGCTGCGGCTGTTCCTACTGCTTTTTTGCTACTAGTGCATTCGGTTTCGACAGTAAAATTCAGTTTCGACAGCAAAATTCAGTTTCGTTAGTAAAATTCAGTTTCGACAGTTAAATTCACTTTCGGTAGTTAAGTTCAGATATGAGCGTATGATGTATTTTACATCTTGCACTTTGTGGTTATGTATTTTACATCATCGATTGGAGATGATATTAGAATTCCACTCAGGTTAACGTTGTCTCTCTTGTCCTGCTTCAGCCTCGCCATCGTACAACTCACCGGAGCTGCTCCTATGACGAAATCCTCCATCACAGCCGAGCAGTACCCTTGGCTACATCTCCAAGCGCCTAAGATCTTCTTCCCCTCCGCCGACCGCCACATCAGCTGTAGCATCCTCAGCGACCAACCCAATGATGCTGAGATCGACATGGCTTCGCCAAAGAGGTTGTACACTTGCTGCATCGCTTTTTTACTCTACATGTTATATAT
>LR738715.1:404727115-404770902 GCA_902687465.1 Secale cereale
ATATATATATATATATATATATATATATATATATATATATATATATATATATATTGTCCACTGAGCACACGCGGTAACTTGAAATACAATTAGTTTCTTCTAGAACAAGCAGTGAGGTACCAGGAAACCTAGCTATCCGTGGTGGACTCTCTTGAAAGCCATCATTATTTCTACGCGTTTGAGCTGTGCATTTCTGGATGGGCCTGGGAGTTGAGCTAGTAGGGCAGTGGCCTGGGTCCAAAGTAGTAGAAATAGCACAAAAACATTGTTGGAGTGTACGCTTTTCCTTGATCAAGCTTGCCTACTGGAATCGCCAGTGCTTGAAAGGAAAAATGAAGGAAAAACATAGGAATTGGAAAGTTTCCTATGGTACTATTATTCATGCATTTGGTTCAATGGAATGGAGCAAAGTGTGGTGTCAAAACCGGCAGATCTTGGGTAGGGGGGCCCAAGCTGTGTGTCATGGATCGATGGGTAACAGGAGACAGGGGACGTGATGTTTACCCAAGTTACGGCCCTCTTAATGGAGGTAATACCCAACTTCCTGCTTGATTGATCTTAATGAATATAGAGATTATAGAGTTGATCTACCTCGAGATCATATGATGTGGTATAAAGCGTAAGGGTATGATGAATAATGTCATAATCATCTATCTACTAGCCTTGCTTCGCCTTATATTATGTACCAAAGGCCTAGGATAACAAGAGTCCTAGTCGAATACATCGGTGGAGAGGAGTCGTTGCCTTGATCACCAAGTCTTGTGGAATCTTCCTCATGTATGTCATCGGCTACCCGAAGTGGCCCATGATTAAACAGCCATGGGGGTCCTTGGCCCAATCCACCTAGACGGGAGACGACGTGGTGAGTACTCCCTACTCCAGGACACCGTCGGTACCCCCTGAACCGGTCTTCAAGTTGGGGACGCTCCTCGGTTCTTCTGATCTATTCTTCATCTTAGATCCTCGGTCTTGAAAACTGGTTCAACAAATGTTCCCATCTTTGATCTTGAAGATGACCGAGCTAGATCTAAAGATTCCACACGTCGGGTATCTGAGGAGCCCTTTAAGTCTTCGGCCTTTATCAATGCCTTGTTATTTTTATGCCACACCTCGGGTTTGAAGATTTTCCCGGTTGAAGGTATCCCCTTTCGCGACCGAGCTCCAACGCCAGATTGCATCCGGGTTGTCCTTTGGCAGTCGATCTCCAATGTCGAACTGAATCTGAGCTCTAACGCCAGACTGTATCCGAGCTCCAATGTCAAACTGTATCCGAGCTCTAACGCCAGACTATATCTGAGACCCAACGTCGGACTATATCTGAGGTGTCGTAAACTATCTCATTCTTGGAAAACATTGAAGGAGTTCAACCGAGCTAATGCAGGAAATGCCCTCTAAGGAGCCAGCCACTTGCATCCAGCTATATGATGAACTGCTTCCGAGGTGGTGCACCACCTCGGTCGTGGGCTGATTGTTTGCGGATTTTATTTCGGATGCGTGTAAATTTATTTGTTGACGAGATGTATTGCTAGTAACCCTCAAGGTGTCTGTCGGCCAACAATCCGAGATGCACCCAAAGGAAAACATGAAACCACTAATCCTAGTAGCCCCTGAGACTCAGGTCGATTCTTGAAATGAGCCTGAGGATCAAATCCTAGCTTGGCAGCATTCATACAAAACATGGTTTAATATATTAGAGGTAGTAGCGATCGGTGGACGGGCCCTTGAGAGAGGCTTGTGAGAATTCACTGTGATATATTAGCTTGATGTTGGACAAGTCCAAGATGGTACTTATTGTTGTCCGAAGATGCGCTTGTCCATAACTGGTCGAGCCAAACACTGAGCACTTTGCATTTTTTGAATTTAATAGGGTAGTAGCCCCCGAGCCACTGGTCGGGTGGCAACACCAGATCAGGGTATCGATGTGCCCCATAAATATTTGTAAATAATAAGCATGAAGCCCAGTAGCCCCCGAGCCTTAATGTGGGCACAGGTGGCCGAATTAAGGATCGATATCCATTTGACCCAAACTTATTTGAAAGAGAATAAATATATCTTAAAGGAGCTAGAGCCAACGAAAGCTGGGCTTGCCAAGGTTGGCCCTGATGGGTTTAAAATATGGGTTGTAGTAAATGGATTTCTCTCGCAATTTTTATGTGTAATGATTCTATGTATCCAAGTACTTTACATCATTAATGCTCGGATCAATATTGTACCAAACTTTGTTGACCGACCATCAGCTTCAACCTCCTCGACCAGTAGCCGGGGAGTGTTTGTCCTACTTTATAAAGCCTTTACAAGGGCAGAGGTTTACGACAAACAAGGCAATCTGGCCGTATGGTTTTATAAACAAAGGTACGTGGAGAGATATGTTATATTACTATTTAATGTAAGAAACATCTTCCAAAGAAAATAGTCCCGCTATCGGTTCCTTTCTTTGGGTTTTCATGCTGATCATGATTATCAAACCTCACCTCCGAGCAATGTGGGAGTAAAATATTGAGGATTTAGTTTGGGGAAAGTTCCCGAACTCTGTGATTTTTAGTGAACCTCAATATTCACTTCCTCGTTGCCGACCAATTTTATTCTTTAAGATGGCTAGCTTTCAGTTTCTCCCAGTCTGAGGTACTAACACGGATGACCCGGAAGTTACAATCACAAAGGTGCTCCCTTTACCTCCTAGCCGAACAATCGGGAACGTAGGAGTAATCATAGGAGCCAGGTAACCTAGCTTGGCCACCATCTTAAGTTAAATTGATGCATATTTATGGCTTTATAACGATAATTACGGAAGGCAACGCTTGTATAATGAACACAAACACTGATGATATATGTTTATTTTGACTCCATTGTGACCATTTATCATTTGAATGTGGCCCATCATCGGCTTCTACCCCTTTGTAGATGCTACGCAGGGTGTTTCAGCAGTAACAAGACAACCTCAGCCGACGTCTCGGTGCCCGGAGGCGGTTGTGTTAGCGGAAACAAGGCAATCAGATATGCCAGCTTTATAACTTTCACTTAGTCATAGGAGCATAAAGTTGGGAGGCCAGTTAATAGGCCCCTGTTAGTGTTCGGTGTCAGCCGAGGTCAAGCCATAAACACTTCGACAATGTTATGAACGGCCCGTCGTTTAACACAGGGTGACCTCCATAATCTTATAGTTTAACACAGTCATGGGATCGCTGACCAGTTTATGCTTATTGTGACAGTCAATTTTTGGCCTTCTCCACTAAGGCACTTAACCATGCGAGTTGGAAGCACAATCGCCGTGATTCTCCCTTTGCACACCAACCGAACAAAGCGGAACGTAGGAGGCAAACACGGGAGCCGGGCAATCCAACTATTGAACGAAGACACAATTCATAACTGATGCATATAAAGCAATATCCAAGAACGATTTGCCGAAGACTCCTCCAATTACCTTGGCTTTTGGTGGGTTCGTTTATAGTCCAGCCCCCCGTTAATATTGCCAATGCTTTAAAGGCGTCTGGCATTGCACTGCTCGTGAACTAGTCCCGATGTGGCGTGTATTTTGTCAACGCCGAGGCGTAGTTCGGCGGCAAAGATGCCGAGATGTGGGTCAGAAAAGATCTCCGAGTTGAATTGGAATGCAGACCACCTCGGTCATGAGGATGTCATTTGACGTATGTAAAAGCTTGACGAATGAACTAAATCAAGTCATTTGATGCCAATCCAAAACTTGGTCTTCAAATTTTTGTGCTTCTGTCGTGCATTAATATGACACATCCGATCTAAAGACTTCAAGCGGGTCAGCCTACGGCTGCAATCTCCTATCCCGAAGGTGGAGTACTTCTCATTAGGATAGTTTAGGGAACTAAACTCGAGCGGCTTTGAGAGAGAAACTAGGCTCCCCGGCTATTGACCACACACTCACGTCGAAAAGGGAGTGGTAGAAAATGACTTTGCAACGACTAAGAAGAAAACTTTTATTATAAAATGGCTCATATAAATTTAAGAGCCCCCAGCTAACATGGGAAAAAGAAGCATTTTTAACAAACTAAGTTTTTTTTAGCAAATGGCTTGTTTATTTAACACAAATATAATGCTTGGTCGAACCAAACAAAAATTAAAGATTGTTGTTCAAAATTTGAGAATGAGAGGAACTTAGCTGATTAATGTGCTCGGTGTTGACGAAGCGTGCCGAGTTTGTGGCGGGTCGAGATCCCGGCCCTCAAGCTGGTCCCGAGGGGCCCGAGCAAAGAGCTCGGCTTGATGAAGTGATAGCACAAAACTGCGTTTGTGGCTTAGCCGAATCCCCCGGTCCAGCCGAGGAGATATAGTAGTGTCAGGACCCCGATCCTAAGTCACACCGATCTAGCTTGTAACACATCATATCACTTTGCGGCCTCACGCACGGTATCCCCACGGGTGCCACCTTACCTGGCCCGGCACCGTTTGCACATTTTGGCACATATATATGATAGTGTCCCTAGCATCCATATGACAGAGAACCTGGGCCGACATGGCTAGTTA
This sequence comes from Secale cereale, assembly GCA_902687465.1. NCBI lineage: Eukaryota > Viridiplantae > Streptophyta > Magnoliopsida > Poales > Poaceae > Secale > Secale cereale. The sequence goes on from LR738715.1 coordinate 404,731,610, forward strand.
TAAACCAAAAGTGGCACTAAATTACAGAGACATGCATCCATGACCCAGCAACGAACGTGTCGGTCATCAACGTATGAATCCAAGTCGTAGCAAGCTACATGGACTTAAAGGAACAACGCGTGACATTTCCCCTAAGGGACAGACACAAGAACGAAGAAGGACACATGCCGGCCAGCCTACGTGTTCCGAGCAGTAGCAAGCTATCAAGGCTCACTGGAAGCACTAGGAGGCATTTCCCTGTAAGATAGGCTACCAAAGGTAAACAACTAGGTGTCGGATCCCACACATACCAAGCATTTCAATCATACACACAATATGCTAAATATGTGCAAATAAAACAATGCATCACAACAGAACTCTATGACTCAACGTACTTTATTTAAGAGGCTCCGAAGAGTCATACATAACATATCCATACAGGTAGGTGTCACATGACCCAACACTCAAGTCATACAATCATACAAGCACAAGCGGAAGCTAACATGTCTGAGTACAGACAACTTGGAAAATAAAACAGGCTTGGTGTAGCCTGACTATCTACAAGGCCCTTCACAAGCTCAGGATCTCCGTCTGGGTAGCAAGCTACTCGTCAACGTCAACGTCTATGTAAAACCCATCAGAAGGGGCAGGGTTCTCCTCTACAACAGTTATTAAGCAAACATGAGTACAAAGGTACTCAGCAGGTCTTACAACAGAACCTATCATACATGCATCATTATCAACAAGGGTAGTGGAGTTCATAGCAGCAAGCCAGCTTTGACTCTTGGCTAACCTATACTACGACTATTAGCAGATTGCAAGATAAGACTACGTATACAAGTCCTCTACTCACCACAACAATAAGGGTAGTGGATTTCATAGCAGCAAGCCAGCTTTGACTCTTGGCTAACCTATACTACGACTCTCAGCAGATTGCAAGATAAGACTACGTACACGAGTCCTCTACTCACCACAACAATACACCACCGTGGATCCTCTTCCGTTATCCTACGGAAGGGCCATCCACGGCACTCACACTTGTCTTGAGGCTTTTAGTAGTATCCATCAACTTGTCTATGAACTGTATGAGCAACCAAGTGGTCTGTACCGCGAATAACGGCTATTCGAATAGATTGGTAACCCTGCAGGGGTGTACTTCTTCACACACGCTTCCACCACTTATCGCTATTTACTCGACATGTACTCGGCAACCTTCAAGCGGAAGCCCAGCGAGGGTGTCGGCCACAACCTGACTAACTACACAAGTCCCTAGTCCAGGTTTATCGCCTATTTGGGTTCCATCCGTGGGGAGATCCGGCCGGGGTGTCGCTCACGGCCCCAAACGATGTGTACAGGGTTCCCGAGTCACCAAACGGGCGACCGGTACATCGTGCCACGTACCTGCCGCATCACAGCCCACCCCGATGGTGAGCGTTGTGCACGACCACCAGTAAACTACAAACAACCGAAACTAGTTACAACTCCTGGACAGAGGACAAGGGCAGTTAATAAGTCAAGAGGCCTTGGAGCGCCCGGAGCCCAATGCTTGGTAGTAGCTGTACCTTGAATCACACATACAGATCTCGGGTCCTATGGACGGTTCCAATGAAACAACCCACCATGTACTCCTACATGGCCATTCATCGATACCTTTACCAAACATGTTCCACACTTCCCTCTCTTTATCGAGTATGATCATTTCACTCTGATCAATCACCCAGATGAACCAGACCTGACACAACTCTAAGCATAGCAGGCAACATAAACAAATAGCATGGTGGAACACACATCACATGGCTCAATCAACTCCTACACATGCTAGTGGGTTTCAACTATGTACTGTGGCAATGACAGGTCATGCAAAGGAATAGGGTTCAAGTACCGCAGCAAGTAGCAGTTCACACGTTGTTGCCTTAATGCAGTAAAAGAGAGTAGGAGCGAGAAGATGGGTTTGTATCGGAATGATCAATGGGTTGCTTGCCTGACAGATTGGTTGCCGGGTACTGCTCTTCAGTTGGATACGCACAAGTATCCTCAGGAGCAGGACCTACCACGGAGAACACCGACGATACAATCAATATACAAACAAATGCAACAATATGATGCACGCTCATGACATGGCAAGATGGATGTGTTTTGGACTAATGCAACTATAAACAAAAAGATTTGAGGTCATTTGAATCAAAGATTCAAATTTATACCCAAACTATTATTTATTAAAGTGCATTATCATGTTTTAATGTGAACAGCAAGGTTAACTTGCTCAAACATGCATGAAACCATTGCCATTGGAAAGATTGGATTTTTATGATCAATTTTCGTATATAAATCTTTTCCATCTGAGCTACTGTTGAATTTATAAGATTGTTTTAAGTTTAAAGCATTTTCTGGAATTTCCTGAATTGTTTTAAATCAATTAATCCCAGAAAAGCATTTAATGCGTCAGCATGACGTGTGTGTGACGTCAGCAAGTCAACAGGGCGGCCCAGGTCAAACCTGACCAGCGGGACCCACTGGTCAGTGTCACAGTTAGTTAACTAACTAATTAGGATTAGTTTAGGCACTAACCTAGGTTTGACTAACAGGCAGGGCCCACATGTCAGTGACCCAGGGGAGTCAAACCCTTGGTCAAACTGGGTTGACTCGCCGGCGTTTAGCCGCCAGCGAGTCCAGAAGCGGCAGTGGAGTGAGGGATTCGTGCTCCGGCGACCAAATCGACGGCGGAGCACGTCTACGTGCTGCTGGTGAGGTGCCGCAGCGAGTGGTGGTGGTGGTTGGCCTCGGGGTTGCCGGAGAAGGCGCCGACGACGAGTCCAGCGGCTGCCGGAGCTCGGGTGAGCTCGGGCTAGTCGCTAGAGGGCACGGCGAGGCTCGTGGTGAGGTGCTCTAGGCTCCTGGAGGTGCGGTGAAGCTAATGGACAGGGTGGCGCGGCCATTCGGTGGCCGGAGCCTCGTCGGCGACGAGCTCCGCGGCGGCGCGTGCGGGTGAGCTTCGTGCAGTCGGTATAGGGCTCGAGGCGGGAAACAGAGAGGATGGAGAGGTAGCTAGGCTCACGGCGGTCGCGATGGAGTTGACGGCGAGGTCGAGGACGAGCTGCTGCGACGGTGAGGTCGCCGGCGATCTCGACGGCCGAACGGGGGAGAAGTGCTCGGGGATGGCGTGTTGGAGCTTCCGGCAATGCGTGGCTCGTCGGGGAGACGTAGCAGACGGTGGCGGAGCTCAGGGACACGACGGCGAGGTAAGGGAAGCTCGGTGGCTGCGGCTATGGCAGCAGGACGGCGGCGGCTGCGGCGGCCATGGCGCGGGTACGGCGAGGGAGAGAGGCAGGGGGAACATGGAGACGTCCAGCGGCTTTGAGGCGCGACGTGGAGGTCGTCCAGGCCGTTTCCGCGGCGAGGCGGTGGCCAGGGCGGCAAGCAGCTGCCGCGGTGGCGCGCAGCCGTGCGCCGTCGTCACCTGCTTGGCTGCCGAAGCAGCTGGATGGCTCGGGCCAGCACAGTGCTGGGCCGGCTGGTCCAGGTAAGTGGGCTGTGCCCTCCTTCTCTCTCTTTTCTATTTTTCTATTTATTATGTTTTGTTTTGTTTTTCAACTTTGTTGAATTTATAAAATGCTAGAACATTTTTATAAATCATAAAACTAGTCATGCCCACTGTATATAATATGAACAGCATGGCACATTTTAGTTTATGATTATTTGGGCACCTAAATTATTTTATAGCATTTAAATTCCCAAATGCAATTACAATATGAATTAATCCAGAGACCTTTGGATGTCCTAGAAAATTGTGCACCATTTTTCGCAGAGGTTTAAGACCAAGGCAAAGATGATGAACATTTTTGAAGGGCATTTTGGGTACATTGGAAAAGATTTTATTAAACCTTAGTTGTTAGAAGAGGGGTGCTGGGGTTTTTGTCATTCTCATTTCAAATTTATGTAGAAAGTAAACATGATGCGCACTCTAGCTAGTCCTAATGCAAGCACTAACTAGGGATGTGACAACTCAACCCCACTCAAAAGAATCTCGTCCCGAGATTCAGGTTCCTCCAGAAAAAGGGTGGGGTACTCAAGTCGAAGACGATCCTCTCTTTCCCAAGTAGCTTCACTCTCGGAATGATGTGACCATTGAACCTTGAGAAACTTGATATTATGACGTCGAGTGGTACGCTCGGTTTGATCAAGAATATGAACGGGGTATTCTCGATATGTGAGATTGTCCTGGAGATCAAGCGTTTCGTGTTCCACTCCGCGGATAGGATCCGAGAAGCAACGCCTGAGTTGAGAAACGTGGAAGACATCATGAACTCTGGAAAGGTGCGGGGGTAGTTCCCATTGGTAGGCAACTTCTCCTTGTTTAGCAAGAATGCGAAAAGGACCGATGTAACGAGGAGCCAATTTGCCTTTGATACCGAAGCGATGGGTTCCCTTAAGTGGAGTAACCCGAAGGTAAGCCTTATCGCCGACTTCAAAAGTTACAGCCTTATGATGACTATCAAATTGGCTCTTCTGGTGACACTGTGTTGTTTTCAATTTCTCACGAACAATGCAAACTTTCTGTTCTGCTTCCTGGATCATATCCGGACCAAAGAATTGTCTTTCCCCGGTTTCTGACCAGTTAAGAGGAGTTCGACACCTTCGTCCATATAGAACTTTGAAGGGATCCTTGCCCAAGCTAGCTTGATAACTATTGTTATAAGCGAATTCGGCGAATGGAAGACACTTCTCCCAATCCATACCGAAAGAGATGATAGAGGCTCGAAGCATATCTTCTAGAATTTTATTGACTCGTTCTACTTGACCACTTCACTGGGGATGAAAAGCGGTGCTAAAAGAGAGATGAGTCCCCATAGCATTTTGGAAACTTTCCCAAAATCGTGAAGTGAAAAGACTTCCACGGTCTGAGTTAATCTCCAATGGCACACCATGAAGAGATACTATCAGAGAGATATACAAGTCTGCTAGCTGGCTAGCGGTTATACTCTCTCGAACAAGCAGGAAATGGGCTACTTTGGAGAGGCGGTCGATAACGACGAAGATAGCATTATTTCCCTTCCTGGTCCTGGGAAACCCGGTAATGAAGTCCATACCGATCTTATCCCATTTCCATTCAGGAATAGCTAAAGGTTGAAGGGTGCCAGCAGGCCGTTGATGCTCTGCTTTAACTCGATGACAAACGTCGTAGTTAGCAATGAACTGAGCGATTTCTCTCTTCATCCTAGTCCACCAGAACCTCTGGCGTAGGTCCTGATACATTTTGGTACTACCGGGATGAATCGTGAGAGGAGATTCATGAGGCTCCTTAAGGATCAACTGCCGTATATGTTGGTTCTTGGGAACCACTAAATGGTTCTTGAAGAAAACAACACCTCTGTTATCAATGGAGAAACAACCTGCAACTCCTTTGTGAATGTTTCTCTTGATTCGGGAAATCCCTGTATCTTGCTTCTGGGCAGCTATGATTTGATCCGTAAGGGTAGGTTTCGCCACCAAGGTGGAAAGGAATCCTTGAGGAACAATGTGAAGGTTAAGCTTACGAAATTCCTCGTGGAGATGTGGTTGCCCTTGTTGTAACATCAGGTTGTTACAATAAGACTTACGACTTAGTGCGTCAGCCATGACATTGGCCTTCCCAGGTGTGTAGGTGATTCCTAAGTCGTAATCTATGAGCAACTCAACCCAACGTCTTTGCCTGAGATTCAGATCCGGTTGGGTGAAGATGTATTTCAGGCTTTTGTGATCAGTGAAAATTTCACATCTATTACCAAGAAGGTAATGTCGCCATGTTTTGAGTGCGTGGACTACAGCTGCAAGCTCTAGATCATGTGTAGGATAGTTATCCTCATGTGGACGCAACTGCCGAGATGCGTAGGCAATCACTTGACGATCTTGCATGAGTATGCAACCTAGTCCTTGTCGCGAGGCGTCGCAATAGATAATAAAGTCCTTGTAAAAGTCTAGTGGTACCAGTACGGGTGCAGATGTCAGGCGTCTTTTCAGTTCCTGAAAGCTAGACTCGCACTGTGGGGTCCACTCGAACTTTTTATCTTTCTTGAAGAGTTCAGTTAGAGGTTTAGCAACCTTGGAGAAATTCTCGACGAAGCGTCGGCAATAGCTAGCTAAGCCAAAGAAACTCCTAACTTGCTTGACCGATTCAGGGGGAGTCCAATCAACGACGGCCTGAACTCGCTCGGGATTGACGGCAATACCCTTACCAGAGATTACATGACCCAGATAGGTCACTTCTGGCAACCAAAATTCACACTTGGAGAATTTGGCATAAAGGCGGTGCTCTCGAAGTTTCGTCAATACTAGCCTTAGATGCTCGGCATGATCTTCCTTGTTCTTGGAGTAGATGAGTATATCATCGAGGTATACCACGACGAATTTATCCAAGTACTCCATCATTATAGAATTCATTAGCTGGGAGAAAGTGGCTGGGGCATTGGTTAACCCGAAGGACATAACGGTGTACTCGTATTGGCCATAACGAGTAACAAAGGCCGTCTTGGGAATGTCCCCGTTCTTGATTTTGATTTCATGGTAACCCAACCTCAAATCCATTTTGGAAAAGACTGAGGATCTAGCGAGCTGATCATACAGGTCGTTGATCCAGGGGAGCGGATACTTGTTCTTTATGGTGACCAGATTGACAGGTCGATAATCTACAACCATCCGTTCCATTCCATCCTTCTTCTTGACGAAGAGGACGGGACAAGCCCAGGGAGAAGAACTAGGACGAATGAAACCCTTTTTCAAGGACTCATCGAGTTGTTTCTTAAGCTCAGCTAGTTCTAGGGGTGCCATCTTATAGGGTCTCCTAGAGATTGGGACAGTTCCTGGAACAAGATCTATCACGAACTCGACATCTCTGTCAGGTGGAACACCTGGCAGCTCTTCTGGAAAGACATCCGGAAAGTCACGGACTACCGGGTTATCTTCGAGTTCTGGTAGAGGGCTGGCATTAAGAGAGTAGAGTTGACGCTCAGCCATTCGGGCCAAGACATTGACTGTCTTGCCGGATGGGTGTGTAAGTTGAACATTCCTAGTGTAGCAATCAATCTTGGCGTAATGGGTTGTCATCCAGTCCATACCCAAGATGATGTTTATGTCCGAGGACTTGAGAGCTATTAGAGATGCAAGGAAAACAAGTCTATCGACTAGAATTTCATTTCCATGTCTTACCCTAGAGGTTTGCCATTTTGAACCAGGAGTTTGAATAACCATGGAAGTGGGCATGTCACAAAAATTCATGTTGTGCATTCGAGCATAGCTCTCAGATATGAACGAATGAGATGCTCCAGTATCGAAAAGAACAGATGCCGGATGGCAGTTAACGAGAAGCGTACCAAGGACGACGTTAGGATCCTCATAAGCTTCCTCAGCAGAGACATAGTTGACATGACCACGTGAAGTGTGGATTGGCTTGACATAGTTCACCTTGCATGTTGGCTTACCACGGCCAACGGACCTTCCTGGCTGGTTCTGAGGACACTCACACATGTAGTGCCCTGATTCTCCACACTTGAATCATCTCATAGTGCCAGTGCGTGGAGCAAAGTTGGCAGGTGGTCCTCCATAAGTCTTGGCAGGTGCATACTGTTGGGTTGGGCGAGGCGCCTCATAGGATGGCCTCGGAGTGAACCTGGGTGGCAGAGCAGTGTTAGGAACCCACACACGACGCTTGTGAGAGCCAGAGCCTGATGAGGAACCAAAGTCACGAGGATGCTTGCGTGTGGCTTCGAAATTAGTCTGGCCCGTCTCAGCACTGATGGCTTTGTTCACCAACTTCTGTAAGGAGGTGCACTCATGCAGACGTAGATCTCGATGAAGTTTAGGGCTGAGTCCCTTGCGGAACCTCGCCTGCTTCTTGGCATCGGTGGACACTTCCTCGGGAGCATAGCGTGCCAAGTTGCCAAACTCGCGACTATAACCATCCACGATTAACCGGCCCTGGGTGAAATTGTAGAATTCCTCCCGCTTGCGATCCATGAGACCTTCCGGAATATGATGTTCACGGAATGCCTCACTGAACTCAGCCCAAGTAGTGATTTGGCCGGCAGGACGCATAGCTTCAAAGTTTTCCCACCAGAGGCTGGCAGGGCCCTCAAGATGGTAGGCAGCGTAGGTAACCTTGTCAGCTTCGGCCACACGGGCAGAGTGTAGCTTGTGGGTGATACTGCGAAGCCAGTCATCCGCATCCAAAGGTTCGGCGGAATGATGGAACTTCGGTGGGCACATCTTGATAAAGTCATTGATTGACACCACGTCATTCCTCTGGCGGAACCCAGTGTTCTTCTCTATGCGTTCTAGCAGACGGTTGGTCTCTCTCTTGTTCCTTTCTGCCTCGAGCATAACTTCAGCCAAGGAGGGTGGTTGGGGCAGATTCTCATCTCTAGCCCCACTGGCCTCACCCTGCTCCTGAGCAGCAGGAGTGCTGCGAGTGTTGACCATCCTAGGAAAACAAAACAACGGTTTAGACAAGGATGGCAAAACTTTGACATTGGAGTGCAGAATGTAACAGATGACAGGGAATGCAGAGATGTTCATCCGTACGACATGGTAATATAGAAACTGCCATATATACACCAGTGGTCATACACACCATACATAGTTTAGTACAAGCCAAGGCTAAAGTACCACTACGGTGAAAGACAATACATCTCATCAGAGGCACTCCAAGCTCCTATACATTATTTAACTACGCCTCCGGAACTCAGTACACACTATGTCATATTCCACAAGACGCGCAGGACTGTGGGAAAACAACTACTACGATACTACTACTGCCACGGTCTAGCTCAGACACTCCCGTAGTAATCTTCGTAAAGATTACCACCATATCCTGGAAGTGGAACATGTGGATCTTGAAACTCACGAGCAGTCGAAGGCTGTGGACCATAGGGACATGGATGCGGCCTCGGTCCCGATGCTGGTGGTAACCGACGCCCATGTGGAGGGGTAATACCCCCAACGTCACGCCAATCCATACGATCAGGCAGACGAGTCCGCATGGGGTACAAATCCCGCATATCCAGATATCCGGCGTGCACGGCAGGTGCAAGCCGTAACAAAGTAGTCCAGTGGGCGGCTCGAGTGTTATAAAGCTCCATCCGGAGGGCACGGATCTCACGGTCCCTATCCTCCAGCATCTGAGTAGTAGTCTGAAGCAGTGGCTCCTCATGAGCGGCATCAGTATACAGACCAGTGTAGTAGCCTTCCTCTCCAGGAAGTGAGGCTGGCATGTAACAGAACTCAGTGTTCAGCAGCAGGGCATGCCTACCCAGGATGATGGTCATCATCGAGTAAGCGGCATCCTGAACTACCATCTCGATGGTAACCCCGAGTCCATATGACCAATTGATGGGGTCGGTAGCTCCGGGATATGAGGGGTATATCCGGACAGTGCAGAAATACTGACTCTCGTTGAAATCCCGGTACTGTTCCTCCACAGTGTACTCAGGATACCAACGGTAGCCGGTCTCAGTCAACACATGGACTAGCATGGCCGTGTGACCTGGCACATTAATGCACCGAGTCAAACAGACCACCTGGTGAGGTGTGCGACCAGACATCTGAAACACGAAATAATGCAAAGGCATTAGAATTTCTGGAAGAAATCGGGCAGCATAGCAACTATAAATGCTCAAAAAAGATTTGAGACATCATACAAATGATAGCATAGCCACTCAACAACATCATATCAAGGTTCCGGGTCCAACAAATCATCATACTAGAATGGTAGAAACTGAACTAAGGCTTGAAACCAACAATCCTAAGAGTCTACGAATTAGTAACACGTGAACCTAGTAAGGATGAGAGGCTTAGTCCTAAACCCTCGTAGAAAGGATAGGCTGACTCAGATCAGGAGGGCATAAGGTAAGGATGTAAAAAGAGCCGTACGTTCCCTTCCACAATCAATTCCCCTATATATAACTAAGAATTTTCTAGACTCAACATCGGCCAGTTTGGCTTGAGAAACCTACAGGCAGTCCGGCTCTGATGCCAACGCTGTCAGGACACCGATCCTAAGTCACACCGATCTAGCTTGTAACACGTCATATCACTTTGCTGCCTCATGCACGGTATCCCCACAGGTGCCACCTTACCTGGCCCGGGACCGTTTGCGCATTTTGGCACACATATATGATAGTGTCGCTGGCATCCATATGACAGAGAACCCGGGCCGACATGGCTAGTTATAAACCAAAAGTGGCACTAAATTATAGAGACAGGCATCCATGGCCCAGCAATGAACGTGTCGGTCATCAACGTATGAACCCAAGCCGTATCAAGCTACATGGACTTAAAGGAACAACGCGTGATATTTCACCTAAGGGACAGACACAAGAACGAAGAAGGACACATGCCAGCCAGCCTACGTGTTCCGAGCAGTAGCAAGCTACCAAGGCTCAGTGGAAGCACTAGGAGGCATTTCCCTGTAATATAGGCTACCAAAGGTAAACAACTAGGTGTCGGATCCCACACGTACCAAGCATTTCAATCATACATACAATATGCTCAATATGTGCAAATACAACATTGCATCACAACAGAACTCTATGACTCAAAGTACTTTATTCAAGAGGCTCCGAAGAGCCATACATAACATATCCATACAGGTAGGGGTCACATGACCCAACAATCAAATCATACAATCAGATAAGCACAAGCGAAAGCTAACATGTCTGAGTACAGACAACTTGGAAAATAAAACAGGCTTGGTGTAGCCTAACTATCTACAAGGCCCTTCACAAGCTCAGGATGTCCGTCTGGGTAGCAAACTACTCGTCGACGTCAACGTCTATGTAAAACCCATCAGAAGGGACAGGGTTCTCCTCTGCAATAGTTATTAAGCAGACATGAGTACAAAGGTACTCAGCAAGTCTTACAACATAACCTATCATACATGCATCATTATCAACAAGGGTAGTGGAGTTCATAGCAGCAAGCTAGCTTTGACTCTTGGCTAACCTATACTATGACTCTCAGCAGATTGCAAGATAAGACTACGTACACGAGTCCTCTACTCACCACAACAATAAGGGTAGTGGAGTTCATAGCAGCAGGCCAACTTTGACTCTTGGCTAACCTATACTACGACTCTCAGCAGATTGCAAGATAAGACTACGTACACGAGTGCTCTACTCACCACAACAATGCACCACCGTGGATCCTCTTCCGTCATCCTACGGAAGGGCCATCCACGGCACTCACACTTGTCTTGAGGCTTTTAGTAGTATCCATCAACTTGTCTATGAACCGTAAGAGTAACCAAGTAGTCCGTACCGCGAACAACGGCTATTCGAATAAATTGGTAACCCTGTAGTGGTGTACTTCTTCACACACGCTTCCACCACTTATTGCCGTTTACTCGACATGTACTCGGCAACCTTCAAGCGGAAGCCCAGCGAGGGTGTCGGCCACGACCTGACTAACTACACAAGTCTCTCGTCTAGGTTTATCGCCTATTTGGGTTCCATCCGTGGGGAGATCCGGCCGGGGTGTCGCTCACGGCCCCAAACGATGTGTACAGGGTTCCCGAGTCACCAAACGGGCGCTCGGTACACCCGGCCACGTACCTGTCGCATCACAGCCCACCCCGAGGGTCAGCGCTGTGCACGACCACCAGTAAACTATAAACACCAGAAACTAGTTGCAACTCCTGGACAGAGAACAAGGGCAGTTAATAAGACGAGAGGGCTTGGAGCGCCCGGAGCCCAATGCGTGGTAGTAGCTGTAACTTGAATCACACATACAGATCTCAGGTCCTATAGATGGTTCCAATGAAACAACCCACCACGTACTCCTACTTGGCCTTTCATTGGTACCTTTACCAAACATGTTCCACACTTCCCTCTCTTTACCGAGTATGATCATTTCACTCTGATCCATCACCCAGATGAACGAGACCTGACACAACTCTAAGCATAGCAGACAACATAAACAAATAGCATGGTGGATCACACATCACATGGCTCAATCAACTCCTACACATGCTAGTGGGTTTCAACTATTTACTGTGGCAATGACAGGTCATGCAAGGGAATAGGGTTCAACTACCGCAGCAAGTAGCAGTTCACATGTTGTTGCCATAATGCAGTAAAAGAGAGCAGGAGCGAGAAGATGGGTTTGTATCGGAATGATCAATGGTTGCTTGCCTTACAGAGTGGTTGTCGGGTACTGCTCTTCAGCTGGATATGCAGAAGTATCCTCGGGAGCAGGACCTAACACGGAGAATACCGGCGATACAATCAATAAGCAAACAAATGAAACAATATGATGCATGCTCATCATATGGCAAGATACATGTGTTTTGGGCTAATGCATCTATAAACAGAAGGGTTTGAGTCCATTTGAATCAAAGATTCAAATTGAAATCCAAACTATTATTTATTTAAGTGCATTATCATGTTTTAATGTGAACAGCAAGGTTAACTTGCTCAAACATGCATGAAACCGGTGCCATTGGAAAGATTGGATTTTTCTGATCAATTTTCATATATAAATCTTTTCTATCTGAGCTACTATTGAATTTATATGAATTTTTTAAAACAAATAATCCCAGAAAGCATTTACTACGTCAGCATGACATCATGCTGATGTCAGCAAGTCAACAGGGCGGCCCAGCTCAAACCTGACCAGTGGGACCCACTGGTCAGTGTCACAGTTAATTAACTAACTAATTAAGATTAGTTTGGACACTAACCTAGGTTTGACTAACAGGCAGGGCCCACATGTCAGTGACCCAAGGGGGTCAAACGGGGCTAACTCGCCGGCGTTTAGTCGCCGGCGAGGCCGAACGCGGCGGTGGGGTGCGGGGTTTGTGCTCCGGCGACCAAAACAACGGCAGAGCACACCTACGAGCAGCTGGAAGTAAGCCGCGTCGAGTGGTGGTGGTGGCTGGCCTCGGGGTCGCTGGAAACGACGCCGGCGACGAGTCCAGCGGTTGCCGGAGTTCGGGCGAGGACGAACTCGTCGGTGCGGTGCTCGTGGAGGCGCGTGGAGTGATCCTATATCACCTACGCGGGACGGTGAAGCTGGTGGGCACGATGGCTGGGCCAGTAAGTGGCCGGAACCTCGTCGGCGAAGAGCTCCGCGGCGGCGCGTGCAGGTGAGTCTCGTGCGGTGCATACAGTGGAGGAGAGAGCTAACAGAGAGGGGGAGGACAGAGCTGAGCTCACGGCAGTTGTAGCAAACGTCGAAGCGGGCTCGGGGAAGGTCGAAGCTGAGCGGGGCGGCGATGGCGATCTCTGCGGCCGGAGTTGGGGAAGACGGGGTCGGGGGCAACTCCAGAGCGGGCGATCGCTCGGGGCTCAGCCTGCTCGACGTAGTCGATGACGACGGAGTGGACGGACACGATGAGATAGTGCGGGGAAGGCGAGGGAGAGGTGCTGGGGAGGGTTGAGCCTGTCTGCGAGCTCGGGGGAGGAGTGGGTGGTCGATCCCGACCACCAGAACGGCGAGGGGAGGAAGCAGGGCGGCGGGCAGCTACGTGGCGCGCGCTACTGCCGTCGTCGAGCACCTACCTGCCTGCCTGGCCGAGCCAAGCAGCTCGCTGGAGCGGTGGCTGGGCTGGGCCGGTAGGTGGGCCTGTTAGTGGGCGCCAGGTAAGTTCTCTCCTCTCTTTTATATTTTAATTTTGTTTTATTTCTTTTTCAACTTTGTTGAATTAGTAAAAATGCTAGAGCATTTTTATAAATCATAAAACTAGTCATGTCCACTGTATATAATCTGACCAGCAAGGAACATTTTAGTTTATGATTATTTGGGCACATAAAATATTTTATAGCATTTAAATGCCCAAATGCAATTACAATATGAATTAATCCAGAGACCTTTGGATGTCCTAGAAAATTGTGCACCATTTTTGGTAGAGGTTTAAGACCAAGGCAAAGAGGATGAACATTTTTGAAGGGCATTTTGGGTACATTGGAAAAGTTTTTATTAAACTCTAGTTGTTAGAAGAGGGGTGATGGGGTTTCTGTCATTCCCATTTCAAGTTTCTGTGGAAAGTAAACATGATGCACACTCTAGCTAGTCCTAATGCAAGCACTGACTAGGGATGTGACCACTCACCCCCACTCAAAAGAATCGCGTCCTGAGATTCGGGTTCCTCCGGAAAGAGGGTGGGGTACTCAAGTCGAAGACGATCCTCCCTTTCCCAAGTAGCTTCACTCTCGGAATGATGTGACCATTGAACCTTGAGAAACTTGATATTGCGACGTTGAGTGGTACGCTCGGTTTGATCAAGAATACGAATGGGGTATTCTCAATATGTGAGATTGTCCTGGAGATCAAGCGTTTCGTGGTCCACTCCGCGGATAGGATCCGAGAAGCAACGCCTGAGTTGAGAAACGTGGAAGACATCATGAACTCTGGAAAGGTGCGGAGGTAGTTCCAATTGGTAGGCAACTTCTCCCCATTTGGCAAGAATGCGAAAAGGACCGATGTAACAAGGAGCCAATTTACCTTTGATACCGAAACGATGGGTTCCCTTAAGAGGAGTAACCCGAAGGTAAGCCTTATCGCCAACTTCAAAAGTCACAGCCTTATGATGACTATCATATTGGCTCTTCTGGCGTGATTGGGCTATTTTTAATTTCTCACGAACGATGCGAACTTGCTCTTCTGCTTCCTGGATCATATCCGGACCAAAGAATTGTCTTTCCCCGGTTTCTGACCAGTTAAGAGGCGTTCGACACCTTCGTCCATATAGAACTTCGAAGGGAGCCTTGCCCAAGCTGGCTTGATAACTATTGTTATAAGTGAATTCGGCAAATGGAAGACACTTCTCCCAATCCATACCAAAAGAGATGACAGAGGCTCGAAGCATATCTTCCAGAATTTGATTGACTCGTTCCACTTGACCACTTGACTGAGGATGGAAGGCGGTGCTGAAAGAGAGATGAGTCCCCATAGCATTCTAGAAACTTTCCCAAAATCGTGAAGTGAAAAGACTTCCACGGTCAGAGTTAATCTCCCACGGCACACCATGAAGTGATACTATCCGAAAGATATACAAGTCTGCTAGCTGGCTAGCGGTTATACTCTCTCGAACAGGTAGGAAATGGGCTACTTTGTAGAGGCGGTCGATAACAACGAAAATAGCATTATTCCCTTTTCTGGTCCTAGGAAACCCGGTAAAGAAGTCCATACCGATATTATCCCATTTCTATTCAGGAATAGCTAAAGGTTGAAGGGTGCCAGCAGGCCGTTGATGCTCTGCTTTAACTCGATGACAAACGTCGCAGTTAGCAATGAATCGAGCGATTTCTCTATTCATCCTAGTCCACCAGAACCTCTGGCATAGGTCCTGATACATTTTGGTACTACCGGGATGAATCGTGAGAGGAGATTCATGAGCCTCCTTAAGGATCAACTGCCGTAGATGTTGGTTCTTGGGAACCACTAAACGGTTCTCGAAGGAAACAACACCTCTGTTATCAATGGAGAAACAACCTGCAACTCCTTTCTGAATGTTTCTCTTAATTCGGGACATCCCTGTATCTTGCTTCTGGGCAGCTATGATTTGATCCGTAAGGGTAGGTTTTGCCACCAAGGTGGAAAGGAATCCTCGAGGAACAATGTGAAGGTTAAGCTTACAAAATTCCTCGTGGAGAAGTGGTTCCCCTTGTTGTAACATCAGGTTGTTACAATAAGACTTACGACTTAGTGCGTCGGCCATGACATTGACCTTCCCAGGGGTGTAAGTGATTCCTAAGTTGTAATCTGTGAGCAACTCAACCCAACGTCTTTGCCTGAGATTTAGATCCAGTTGGGTGAAGATGTATTTTAGGCTTTGGTGATCAGTGAAGATTTCACAGCGGTTACCAAGAAGGTAATGTCGCCACGTTTTGAGTAGGTGGACTACAACTGCAAGCTCTAGATCATGTGTAGGATAGTTATCCTCATGTGGACGCAACTACCGAGATGCGTATGCGATCACTTGATGATCTTGCATGAGTATGCAACCCAGTCCTTGTCGCGAGGCGTCGCAGTAGATAATAAAGTCCTTGGAAAAGTCTGGTGGTACCAGTACGAGTGCAGATGTCAGGCGTCTTTTCAGTTCCTGAAAGCTGGAAGTGCACTGTGGGGTACACTCAAACTTTTTATCTTTCTTGAGGAGTTCAGTTAGAGGTTTAGCAACCTGGGAGAAATTCTCGACGAACCGTCGGCAATAGCTCACTAAGCCAAGGAAACTCCTAACTTGCTTGACCGATTCAGGGGGAGTCCAATCAAGGACGGCTTGAACTCGCTCGGGATTGACGGCAATACCTATACAAGAGATCACATGACCTAGATAGGTCACTTCCGGCAACGAGAATTCACATTTAGAGAATTTGGCATAAAGGCGGTGCTCTCGAAGTTTCTTCAATACCAGCCTTAGATGCTCGGCATGATCTTTCTTGTTCTTGGAGTAGATGAGTATATCATCGAGGTATACCACGACGAATTTATCCAAATACTCCATGAATATAAAATTCATTAGCCGGGAGAAGGTGGCTGGGGCATTGGTTAACCCAAAAGACATGACGGTGTACTCGTATTGGCCATAATGAGTAACAAAAGCCGTCTTGGGAATGTCCCTGTTCTTGATTTTGATTTGATGGTAGCCCAACCTCAAATCCATTTTGGAAAAGATAGAGGATCCAGCGAGCTAATCATACAGGTCGTTGATCCTGGGGAGCGGATACTTGTTCTTTATGGTGACCAGATTGACAGGTCGGTAATCTACAACCATCCATTCCGTTCCATCCTTCTTATTGACGAAGAGGACGGGACAAGCCCAAGGGGAAGAATTAGGACGGATGAAACCCTTTTTCAAGGACTCATCGAGTTGTTTCTTAAGCTCAGCTAATTCTAGGGGTGCCATCTTATAAGGTCTCCTAGAGATTGGGACAGTTCCTGGAATAAGATCTATCACGAACTCAACATCTCTGTCAGGTGGAACACCTGGCAGTTCTTCCGGAAAAAAATCCGGAAAGTCACGGACTACCGGAATATCTTCGAGATCTGGTAGAGGGCTGGCATTAAGAGAGTAGAGCTGACGCTCAGCCATTCGGGTCAAGACATTAATTGTCTTGCCGGATGGGTGTGTAAGTTGAACGGTCCTAGTGTAGCAATCAATCTTGGCGTAATGAGCTGTCATCCAGTCCATACCCAAAATGATGTTTATGTCTGAGGACTTGAGAGCGATTAGTGATGCAAGGAAAACAAGTCTATCAACACGAATTTCATTTCCATGGATTACTCTAGAGGTTTGCCATCTAGAGCCGGGAGTTTGAATTTCCATGGTGGTGGGCATATCACAAAAAGTCATGTTGTGCATTCGGGCATAGCTCTCTGATATGAACGAATGAGTTGCTCCAGTATCGAAAAGAATAGATGTCGGATGGCAGTTAACGAGAAGCGTACCAAGGACGACGTTAGGATCCTCATAAGCTTCCTCAGCAGAGACATAGTTGACATGACCACGTGCAGTGGGGATTGGCTTGACAAAGTTCACCTTGCCGGTTGGCTGCTTTCCTGGCTGGTTCTAAAGACACTCACGCATGTAGTGCCCCAGTTCTCCACACTTGAAGCATGTCACAGTGCCAGTGCGTGGAGCAAAGTTGGTAGGTGGTCCTCCATAAGTCTTGGCAGGTGCATACTGTTGAGTTGCGTGAGGCGCCTCGTAGGATGGCCTCGGTGTGTACTTGGGTGGCAGAGCAGTGTTAGGAACCCACACACGGCGCTTGTGAGAGCCAGAGCCGGATGAGGAACCAAAATCACGAGGATGCTTGCGTGTGGCTTCGAAATCAGTCTGGCCCGTCTCAGCACTGATAGCTTTGTTCACTAACTTCTGGAATGAGGTGCACTCGTGCAGACGTAGATCTCGGCGAAGTTCGGGGCTGAGTCCCTTACGGAACCTCGCCTGCTTCTTGGCATTGGTGGATACTTCCTCAGGTGCATATAGTGCCAAGTTGACAAACTCGCGACTATAGCCATCCACTGTTAACCGGCCGTGGGTGAAATTGCAGAATTCCTCCCGCTTGCGATCCATGAGACCTTCCGGAATGTGATGTTCACGGAATGCCTCACTGCACTCAGCCCAAGTAGTGATTTGGCCAGCAAGACGCATAGCCTCAAAGTTTTCCCACCATAGACTGGCAGGGTCCTCAAGATGGTAGGCGGCGTAGATAACCTTGTCAGCTTCGGCCACACGGGCAGAGTGTAGCTTGTGGGTGATACTACGAAGCCAGTCATCCGCATCCAGAGGTTCAGTGGAGTGATGGAACTTCGGTGGGCACATCTTGATAAAATCATTGATTGACACCACGTCATTCCTCTAACGAAACCCAATGTTCTACTCTGTGCGTTCCAGTAGACGGTTGGTCTCTCTCTTGTTCCGTTCTCCCTCGAGCATAACCTCAGCCAAGGAGGGTGGCTGGGGCAGATTCTCATCTCTAGCCCCACTGGCCTCACCCTGCTCCTTAGCAGCAGGAGTGCTGCGAGTGTTGACCATCCTAGGAAAACAAAACAACGGTTTAGATAAGGATGGCAAAAACTTGACATAGGAGTGCAGAATGTAATGGATGACATGGAATGCAGAGATGTTCATCCGTACGACATGGTAATATAGAAACTGCCATATATACACCAGTGGTCATACACACCATACATAGTTTAGTACAAGCCAAGGCTAAAGTACAACTGCGGTGAAAGACGATACATCTCATCAGAGGCATTCCAAGCTCCTATACATTATTTAACTACACCTTCGGAACTCAGTACTAGCTAAGTCATATTCCACAAGACACGCAGGACTGTGGAAATACAACTACTACGACACTACTACTGCCACGGTCTAGCTCAGACATTCCCGTAGTAATCTTCGTAAGGACTACCACCATAGCCTGGAAGTGGAACAGATGGATCTTGAAACTCTCGAGCACTCGAAGGCTGTGGAACATAAGGACATGGATGTGGCCTCGGGCCTGATGCTGGTGGTAACTGACGCCCACATGGAGGTGTAATACCCACAACGTCACGCCAATCCATACAATCAGGCAGACGAGTCCGCACGGGATACAAATCCCGCATATCCAGATATCCGGCGTGCACAGCAGGTGCAAGCCGTGTCAAAGTAGTCCGGTGGGCGGCTCGAGTGTTATACATCTCCATCCGGAGGGCACGGACCTCACGGTACCTATCCTCCAGCATCTGGACAGTAGTCTGAAGCAGTGGCTCCTCATGAGCAACGTCAGTATACAGACCAGTGTACTAGCCTTCCTCTCCAGGAAGTGAGGCTGGCAGGTAACAGAACTCAGTGTTCAGCAGCAGGGCATGCCTAGCCCGGATGATGGTCATCATCAAATAAGAGGCATCCTGCACTGCCATCCCGATAGTAACCCCGAGTCCATAAGACCAATGGATGAGGTCATTAGCTCCGGGATATGAAGGGTATATCCGGACTATGCAGAAATACTGACTTTGATTGAAATCCCGGTACTGTTCCTCCACGGTGTACTCAGGATACCAGCGGTAGCCGGTCTCAGTCAACACACGGACTAGCATGGCCGTGTGACCGGGCACATTAATGCACCGAGTCAAACGAACCACTTGGTGAGGTGTGCGGCCAGACATCTGAAACACGAAGTAATGCAAAGGCATTAGAATTTCTGGAAGAAATCGGGCAGCATAACAATTGTAAATGCTCAAAAAAGATTTTGAGACATCATACAAATGATAGCATAGCCACTCAACAATATCATATCAAGGTTCCGGGTCCAACTAATCATCATACTAAAAGGGTAGAAACTGAACTGAGGCTTAGAACCAACAATCCTAAGAGTCTACGGATTAGTAACACGTGAACCTAGTAAGGATGAGAGGCCTAGTCCTAAACCCCCGTAGAAAGAATAGGCTGACTCAGATTAGAAGGGCATAAGGTATAGAAGTAAAAAGAGCCTTACGTTCCCTTCCAAAATCAATTCCCCTACATATAAATAAGAATTTTTCTAGACTCAACATCGACCAGTTTGGCTTGAGAAACCTACAGGCAGTCTAGCTTTGATGCCAAAGCTGTCAGGACCCCGATCCTAAGTATCACCGATCTAGCTTGTAACACGTCATATCAGTTTGCGGCCTCATGCACTGTATCCCCACGGGTGCCACCTTACCTGGCCCGGGACCGTTTGCGCATTTTGGCACACGTATATGACAGTTTCGGTAGCATCCACATGATAGAGAACCCGGGCCGACATGGCTAGTTATAAACCAAAAGTGGCACTAAATTACAGAGACAGGCATCCATGACCCAGCAACGAACGTGTCGGTCATCAACGTATGAACCCAAGTCATAGCAAGCTACATGGACTTAAAGGAACAACACGTGACATTTCCCCTAAGGGACAGACACAGGAACGAAGAAGGACACATGCCGGCCAGCCTACGTGTTCCGAGCAGTAGCAAGCTACCAATGCTCATTAGAAGCACTAGGAGGCATTTCTCTGTAAGATAGGCTACCAAAGGAAAACAACTAGGTGTCGGATCCCACACATACCAAGCATTTCAATCATAAACACAATATGCTCAATATGTGCAAATACAACATTGCATCACAACAGAACTCTATCACTCAAAGTACTTTATTTAAGAGGCTCCGAAGAGCCATACATAACATATCCATACAGGTAGGGGTCACAAGACCCAACACTCAAGTCAGACAATCATACAAGCACAAGTGGAAGCTAACATGTCTGAGTACAGACAACTTAGAAAATAAAACAGGCTTGGTGTAGCCTGACTATCTACAAGGCCCTTCACAAGCTCAGGATCTCCGTCTAGGTAGCAAGCTAATAGTGGACATCAACGTCTATATAGAACCCATCAGAAGGGGCAGGGTTCTCCTCTGCAACAGTTATTAAGCAAACATGAGTATAAAGGTACTCAGCAAGTCTTACAACAGAACCTATCATACATGCAACATTATCAACACGGGTAGTGGAGTTCATAGCAGAAAGCCAGCTTCGACTCTTGGCTAACCTATACTACGACTCTCAAAAGATTGCAAGATAATACTACGTACACGAGTCCTCTACTCACCACAACAATACACCACCGTGGATCCTCTTCCGTCATCCTACGGAAGGGCCATCCACGACACTCACACTTGTCTTGAGGCTTTTAGTAGTATCCATCAACTTGTCTATGAACCGTAAGAGTAACCAAGTAGTCCGTACCGCGAACAACGGCTGTTCGAATAGATTGGTAACCCTGCAGGGGTGTACTTCTTCACACACGCTTCCACCACTTATCGTCGTTTACTCGACATGTACTCGGCAGCCTTCAAGCGGAAGCCCAACGAGGGTGTCGGCCACGACCTAACTAACTACACAAGTCTCTCGTCTAGGTTTATCGCCTATTTGGGTTCGATCCGTGGGGAGATCCGGCCGGGGTGTCGCTCACGGCCCCAAACGATGTGTACAGGGTTCCCGAGTCACCAAATTGTGCTCGGTACACCCGGTCACGTACCTGTCGCATCACAGCCCACCCCGAGGGTCAGCGCTGTGCACGACCACCAGTAAACTACAAACACCAGAAACTAGTTGCAACTCCTGGACAGAGAACAAGGGCAGTTAATAAGACGAGAGGGCTTGGAGCGCCCGGAGCCCAATGCGTGGTAGTAGCTGTAACTTGAATCACACATACAGATCTCAGGTCCTATAGACGGTTCCAATGAAACAACCCACGACGTACTCCTACGTGGCCTTTCAGCGATACCTTTACCAAACATGTTCCACACTTCCCTCTCTTTACCAAGTATGATCATTTCACTCTGATCCATCACCTAGATGAACCAGACCTAACACAACTCTAAGCATAGCCGGCAACATAAACAAATAGCATGGT
Organism: Secale cereale; assembly: GCA_902687465.1. Lineage (NCBI taxonomy): Eukaryota > Viridiplantae > Streptophyta > Magnoliopsida > Poales > Poaceae > Secale > Secale cereale. The sequence goes on from LR738715.1 coordinate 404,753,483, forward strand.
GGATCACATATCACATGGCTCATTCAACTCCTACACATGCTAGTGGGTTTCAACTATTTACTGTGGCAATGACAGGTCATGCAAGGGAATAGGGTTCAACTACCGCAGCAAGTAGCAGTTCACACGCTGTTGCCTTAATGCAGTAAAAGAGAGCAGCAGTGAGAAGATGGGTTTGTATCGGAATGATCAATGGTTGCTTGCCTGACAGAGTGGTTGTCGGGTACTACTCTTCCGCTAGATACGCAGAAGTATCCTCGGGAGCAGGACCTAACACGGAGAATACCGGTGATACAATCAATAAGCAAACAACTGCAACAATATGATGCATGCTCATGATATGGCAGTATGCATGTGTTTTGGGCTAATGCATCTATAAACAGAAGGGTTTGAGTCCATTTGAATCAAAGATTCAAATTGAAACCCAAACTATTATTTATTTAAGTGCATTATCATGTTTTAATGTGAACAGCAAGGTTAACTTGCTCAAACATGCATGAAACCAGTGCCATTGGAAAGATTGGATTTTTCTGATCAATTTTCATATATAAATCTTTTCCATCTGAGCTACTGTTTAATTTATATGAATTTTTGAAGTTTAGAGCATTTTCTGGAATTTCCTGAATTGTTTTAAAACAAATAATCCCAGAAAGCATTTACTGCGTCAGCATGACATCATGCTGACGTCAACAAGTCAACATGGCGCCCCAGGTCAAACCTGACCAGTGGGACTCACTGGTCAGTGTCACAGTAAGTTAACTAACTAATTAAGATTAGTTTAGACACTAACCTAGGTTTGACTAACAGGCAGGGCCCACATGTCAGTGACCCAAGGGGGTCAAACCCTTGGTCAAACGGGGCTAACTCGCCGGCGTTTAGCCGCCGGCGAGGCCAAACGCGGAGGTGGGGTGCGGGATTTGTGCTCCGGCGACCAAAATGACAGCGGAGCAAACCTACGAGTAGCTGGAAGTAAGCCGCGTCGAGTGGTGGTGGTGGCTGGCCTCGGGGTCGTCGGAAACGATGCCAGTGACGAGTCCATCGGCTGCCGGAGTTCGGGCGAGGACGAACTTGTCGGTGCGGTGCTCGTGGAGGCGCGTGGAGTGATCCTACAACACCTACGCGGGAGGGTGAAGCTGGTGGGCACAATGGCCGGGCCGGTAAGTGGTCGGAGCCTCGTCGGCGACGAGCTCCGCGGCGGCGCGTGCAGGTGAGCCTCGTGCGGTGCATACAGTGCACGAGAGAGCTAACGGAGAGGGTGAGGATGGAGCTGAGCTCACGGCGGTTGTAGCAAACGTCAAAGCGGGCTCGGGGAAGGTCGGAGCTGAGCGGGGCGACGACGGCGATCTCTGCGGCCGGAGTTGAGGAAGACGGGGTCGGGAGCGATTCCAGAGTGGGCGAGCGCTCGGGGCTCAGCCTGCTCGACGTAGTCGATGACGACGGAGCGGACGGACACGGTGACAGAGCACGGGGACGGCGGTAGTCGCGGCTATCACGACGGCGCGAGTGCGGCGGCGTCGGCCATGGTGCGGGGAAGGTGAGGGAGAGGAGCTGGGGAGGGTTGAGCGTGTCTGCGAGCTCGGGGGAGGAGTGGGTGGTCGATCCTGACCACCAGAACGGCGAGGGGAGGAAGCAGGGCGGCGGGCAGCTACGTGGCGCGCGCTGCTGCCGCCGTCGAGCACCTGCCTGCCTGCCTGGCCGAGCCAAGCAGCTCGCTGGAGCGGTGGCTGGGCTGGGCCGGCAGGTGGGCCTATTAGTGGGCGCCAGGTAAGTTCTCTCTCCTCTCTTTTCTATTTTAATTCCGTTTTGTTTCTTTTTCAACTTTGTTGAATTAGTAAAAAGGCTAGAGCATTTTTATAAATAACAAAACTAGTCATGTCCACTGTATATAATATGAACAACAAGGAACATTTTAGTTTATGATTATTTGGGCACATAAATATTTTATAGCATTTAAATGCCCAAATGCAATTACAATATGAATTAATCCAGAGACCTTTGGATGTCCTAGAAAATTGTGCACCATTTTTGGCAGAGGTTTAAGACCAAGGCAAAGATGATGAACATTTTTGAAGGGCATTTTGGGTACATTGGAAAAGTTTTTATTAAACCCTAGTTGTTAGAAGAGCGGTGCTGGGGTTTCTGTCATTCCCATTTCAAGTTTCTGTGGAAAGTAAAGATGACGCACACTCTAGCTAGTCCTAATGCAAGCACTGACTAGGGATGTGACAAGTAGTTCAGCAAGGTGACGCCGGAGCCTCCGGAGAAGACTAAAAAGTGATGGAAAAGCCCCCGGTCCAGCCGAGGCTTGATGACGGGGTCAGCCCGTCGAGATGACCACATGACGCATCCAAAGTCGTTAGCCTGCACACATAAAATAGTGCAAGCAAACAATAATATTAGTAACAATAATATAATTAAAAATATTCTTCTACTTAATTAATTTAAGTGAAGTAAATAATTAAATTAAAAATGCCTGGGTGCCGAGGTCGGGTTGACGAGGTTCCAATACGTAGGTCGGTTGGTGGAGGTCACAGCCCCCGAGCCCGAAGTAACCGGGCGAGGTGTTCGACTTGATGAAGTGGCGACACAGTGCAGTCGATGTGGCAAGCCAAAGCCCCAATCCACCTAACCATGATAAAGCTTGATGGTTGGTGACGCCGAAGTCCCCGAAGTAGGTTGATGACGAAGCCCCCGGCCTAGCCGAGGTGACGGAGCAGGTCGGTAAGGTGATGTTGCGGCCACCATGCCGACTGATGTGTTGAAGCTATTCGGCAGGATGGACATCGGCTTGAAGAAGCCAAAGTGCGGCCATGCCGGCGCAGGTTGTAACTTGTGTCGTGGTCAATGCCGGCTTGACGAAGTGACCGTGCAGCGATGCCGATGTGCCCGCTCCGTGTAATCTGTGGGGCGGCAATGGTGGTATTGATTTATCCTTCGCGATAACGAACTCTTTTTCAGCTAGCTGGGATGATGATCCAAAGAAGTTTGAGCTCGGCTCAACACAACGACGACGTGTCTAGCGCAGGTCGGCAGCCGTGGTGCAATATTGCCGGACTAGTTTGACACCAGTGTGATGGTGAAGATTACCTCAGAGGAGGATTAGAGTTTATAGGCATGTGTTTAAAAACAACGCACAATATCCTAGAAAAAAATTCCTTCCAAAAGATTGTCCAATATCCCGTTCATGAAGAAACATGAACTCGGGTCGGATTCGTATTCGCACAGAAAACAGATCTGAAAATTTGTCCACTCATCGGAAGGTTCCCGGAGATTGCACGATCGGAGCGAGCTGAAATTTTGAGGGCTTGTAGATATTGGAATTTTGCAGCAGATGAACGGTTGGATCTTCCAAAGGACGTCTGAGCCTCACGATGGACTCCTCGCCCCAAACTCATCCAGATTCCCGTCCAGATTTAACAGGGCTCCGGTATATTGTAGATCGCCGGAGATTCCTCCATCGGAATGTGAAAAATATTTACGGGGTTATTATATACTTAATTCCGCACAATTTCACCGAAGGGTTCGTCAAGATGACGCTCGAGGAGGCGGTAACGGCGGATAAAAACTTGTTGTCCTGAAAAACTGAACGGTTGCTCAAGGGCAATGTTGATGTTGAGTGCCCGAGGTCCATGGATGATTGCTTCATGATCTTGAGAGAGATCGGAGTTGATGTTGATAAAGGTCATTGTCCGAACATGATGATCTGACGTGGAGTGCAGTCCTCGGTCAAGCCAAGGTGACCAGTCGAGCCAGTGACAAAGATACCATCATCGGAGTTAATCTGCACACGAGCCATTCATCCTTCGTTGATCTCACATCGGAACTCTGAATGAAAGCACTATTGTCGGTGTCAAAACCGGCAGATCTCGGATAGGAGGTCCCAAGCTGTGTGTCATGGATCGATGAGTAAGAGGAGACAGGGGACACGATGTATACCCAGGTCCGGGCCCTCTTAATGGAGGTAATACCCTACTTCCTTCTTGATTGGTCTTAATGAATATAGAGATTACAGAGTTGATCTACCTCGAGATCATATTTTGTGGTATAAAACCTAAGGGTATGATGAATAATGTCATAATCATCTATGGACTTGCGGGGCCTCGGCTTATATAATGTACCAGAGGCCTAGGATAACAAGAGTCCTAGCAAAATACATCGGTGGAGAGGAGTCCTTGTCTTGATCACCAAGTCTTGTGGAATCTTCCTCATGTATGTCATCGGCTGCCTCAAGTGGCCCATGAGTAAACGGCCTTGGGGGTCCTCGGCCCAATCCACCTAGTCGGAAGACGATGTGGTGAGTACCCCCTAGTCTAGGACACCGTCTCAAAGGAAAAATGTAGGATTTGTTCCTTTGGTGTCTCCTTGATAGAAAAAGATAGGAATTTTGATATCCACTTAGCCTCCTTTTCAAATTCCTATTAATGATGCACAAGACATCAGATAGTAGCATAATAGTATTATAACTGTCCATTTTCTTGTGGTTTGACATAATCTCACCATGCTTCTTTGCATTCCTATGATCTTCCAATTCTTGTGAACCAAACACCCAGATTGACAGAAATCTTGTGTTTTCAATTTCTCTGTTTTGCATGTGCATTCCTATCCTATGTCGGGACCCCGATCGTAAGTCACACCGATCTAGCATGTAACACGTCATATCACTTTGAGGCCTCATGCACGGTATCCCCACGGGTGCCACCTTACCTGGCCCGAGACCTTTGCGCATTTTGGCTCACGTATATGATAGTGTCACTAGCATCCATATGATAGAGAACCCGGGCCGACATGACTAGTTATAAACCAAAAGTGGTGCTAAATTACAGAGACAAGCATACATGACCCAACAACGAACGTGTCAGTCATCAACATATGAACCCAAGTCGTAGCAAGCTACGAGGACTTAAAGGAAAACAACGCGTGACATTTCCCCTAAGGGACAGACACAGGAACAAAGAAGGACACATGCCGGCCAGCCTAAGTGTTCCGGAGCAGTAGCAATCTACCAAGGCTCAGTGGAAGCAATAGGAGGTATTTCCCCATAAGATAGGCTACCAAGGGTAAACAACTAGGTGTTGGATCCCACACATAGCAATACACATTACACGTACGCATAACATGCAAGTATGTGCAATACAACATGGCATCACAACATAACTCAACAACTCATATAAATAAAGGCCCGGAAGAGCCATCATAACATTTATTACAATCAATGGGTCTCATGACCCAACATACAGAGCATATAGGCAATGGGAGCATAACATGTCTGAGTACAGACAACTATAAATGAAAGAGGCTGAGAAGCCTGACTATCTACAAGACCCTCCGAAGGGTACAAGATCGTAGCTAAGGTAACAAGCTAAACGTCGAAGTCCACACGGAACCACTAGTGAGACTGAAGTCTCTCTTCAAAACATAAATTAAGCAAATGTGAGTACAAAGGTACTCAGCAAGACTTACATCAGAACTAGCTACATATGCATCAGTATCAACAAAGGGGTGGTGGAGTTTTACTGCAGCAGGCCAGCTTTGACTCAGTGGCTAACCTATACTATGACTGCAATTAACTCTTTTGAGGTGGCGCACTCGAGTCCACATATTCACCAAAACAATACACCACTATGGATCCGCTCCCGTCTCCCTACGAGAAGGCCATCCATAGCACTCACGCGTATCTTGCGCATTTTAGAGTATCCACTTTCACTTGTCTATGAATTGTACAAGTAACCCAGAAGTCCTTTACCGCGGACACGGTTGTTCGAATAGATCATTTATAACCCTGCAGGGGTGTACTTCTTCACACACGCTATCACCACTTACCGCCATGTACACATCATGTATCTCAGCAACCTTCAAGCAGAAGCCTGGCGAGGGTGTCGGCCACGACCTGACAAACCACACAAGTCTCTAGTCCAGGTTTATCGCCTATTCAGGTTCCATCCGCAGAGGAGTCCGGCGAGGTTTCCAGATACGGCTCTGAACGATGTGTGCAGGGTTCCCGAGGCACCAAACGGGCGTCCCGGTACACCGAGCCACGTACCTACCGCATCATAGCCCACCCCAAGGGTCAGCACTGCGTACGGCCTCTAATATACTACAAACACCAGAAACTAATTGCAAATCCTGGACAGAGGACTAGGGCGATTAATAAGTCGAGAGAGTCAATTAAGGATCCCAATGTGTGGTAGTAGCCGTTCATGGATCAGAAACACAGAACTCAGTTCCTCAGGACAGCTTCAATGAGACAACCCACCATGTACTCCTACATGGCCTCTCATCTCTACCTTTACCAACTCATGTTCACACGCTTAGCTATCAACAGTAGGACATGATGACCACATTACAATTCATCCCCGATGAACCAGACCTGACTCAACTCTAAGCAGTAGCAGGCATGAAAAACAAGCATGAATGAGTAGGCACAACATGGCTCAAACAACTCCAACTCATGCTAGTGGGTTTCAACTATTTACTGTGGCAATGACAGGTCATGCAGAGGAAAGGGGTTTAGCTACCGCAGCAAATAGCAGTTAAATCGTTGTTGCCTAATGCAGTAAAAGAGAGCAAGAGCAAGAGAGTGGGATTGTATCGGAATGTTCAATGGGGTTTTTGCTTGTCTAGCACTTCTGAAGATAGTAAAGCTCTTCATCCGTGTCATCGAACTCATCATCGGAACAGCGTCTACTGAGAGGGGACGAACACTGGCAAACAAGAGAGAACACAATCAATGCAATGCGACAATATGATGCATGATCATGACATGGCAATATGCTGTTGATTGAGCTAATGCAACTAGCAACCATATTAAATGAAGTTGGTTTGAACCAAAGGTTCAAATTCAAACTTCATATGTGATTATTCAAATGTCATTTATTCAAATTGTCCATAACAGTGGTTGTAAGTTGTTCTAACATGCATGAAAATGTCGTAAACAGATTCTTTGCATTTTTCTGATCATTTTTCATATATAAATTATTTTCATTGGAGTTATAGATTATTTTCTATGAGTTTTAGAAGTTTTGGATATTTTCCGAAATAAATAAATCATTTCTGATTTATTTAAAATCCCAGAAAATATTTACTGCGTCAGCATGGTATCATGCTTACGCCAGCTGGTCAACAGGGCCGCAAACTGACCTGTGGAGTCCACACGTCAGTGTCTTACTAAAGTAACCTAATTTAGTTAACACTAATCCAACTTAATTAGCCTGGCGAGCCCCACATGTCAGTGAGTCATTGGCTTAACAAAGAAAGATGTTAACTTAACCAAAACTTAGCAGGGGCCGGACCCACACGTCAGTGACCCACGGGTAGTCAAACCCTTGGTAAACTGGGCTAATCCCGCCGGCGGTTCGACGCCGGCGAGGCCAGACGTGGCGGCGGCGCTCGGGTTTGGGCTAGGGTGCCCCGCTCGATGTGTGGCTAGGCTCGTTGGAGGGCTCTCGCCGGTGAGCATCAGATGGGGGTTGTAGGCGGGCCTGACGTGGACGGAGCTGACGGCGACGAGCTCGGCAGCGGCTACCAGCGTTCGGGCATGTGTGGGAACGCAAGTACGGTGGCCTAGGTGATGCGGGGTTAGCACATACGGCATCTACGTGTTGCGGCGAGTACGCTGGACGCATGCCCGGGACCAAATGGTCACCGGAGCGTCATCGGCTGTGAGCTCAGGCGGCGGCGCTCTCGGGTGAGAGAGGTGCGGTGGCTACGGCATGCAAGAGAGAGAACGGGGAGAGGGAGGATGATCAGAAGCTCACGGTGAACACAAAGAGCGGGTTGGTGAGCTCGGGGAGGGGCTGATGAGGACGGGAGGTCGCCGGCGATCTCGTTGCCGAGGAGGCGGAGTCGAGCTCGATGGTGAGGCTTAGCAGTGTCTGGCAAGGTGTGGCTCACCGAGGAAGAAGAGGGCATCGCGGCGGCTCTTCTGGACACACCGGGGAGGCAAGAGAGGGACGGGGAGCGCGGTTGTTCATGGAGGAGCTGTCGTGGCCGCGTCGGCCACCGTGGAAGAGAGTGAGGGAGAGAGCGGGAGGGGGAGAAAGGGCATCCAGGGGATCGGGGTGGCACCGCGTAGTCCAGGTGACGCAGGCGAGCAAGGAGCTGCGTGGCGAGCTCGGGCGCGCCGGCGCTCACCTCCCTGCCTGCCTGGCGGCAGGAAGCAACTGACTGGCATGGGCCAGCAAAGTGCTGGGCCGCCAGGTGGGCCGGCGGTGGGTTTGCCAAGGTAAGTCCACTTTTCATTAATTTTTTTATTTCTGTTTTCTAATTTTCTATAGCTGTTTGGCTTTATTAAAAATACCAAAACAATCTCAAAATTCGTGAAACTGCTAAAAGGCTACTGTTTGGAATATTTCCAACAGTAATATTTGGACATTTAAAATATTATATAGCATTTAAATGCCCAAATGCAAATACTTTAAGATTTAATTCAAAAATCAAGAATGGTCCTAGAAATATGTGCACCATTTTTGGCAGAGGTATTTAGCCAATTCAAAAATGATGAACTTTTTCTGAAGGGCATTTTGGGTTCATTGAAAATATTTTTATTTGAACCTACTTGAATTCATTTGGTGCTACGGTTTGAGCATCCTCATTTCAAATTCTTTTGAAATTAAACGTGATGCATGATGCACTCAAGTGAAACTAATTACAAGCAGTAAAGGGCTGTGACAACTCACCCCCACTAAACAAGAATCTCGTCCCGAGATTCAAGACATGAGGTAAGAAGACAGAGGGGACACAAACTAACACAATCTTCTCGATCCAAATGCACTTCGTAAGAATGTTGATTGCTTGCATCATGTTGATCTTGACATCCTTGCTTTCGATGTCTTTGTCCAACACGGTGACGATGAAAGAAACTATGTGGTAATTGATCTTTTGAAAGATCGAGCAACTCGAGATCAACTCATGGAGTGAGACGTTGAAACATCTCTTGAGCTGAGACACGGAACACACATCCAGAGGGATGGAGGGAAAAAATGATGAAGGTTCACTTGGTAGGCAACAATTCCATGCTTAAGTAAGATGGTGAAGGAGTTTCAAAGTTGCGAAGAGTAATTACCCTTCATACCACAATGGGGCACCTTAGAGGAGGTGACCAGACATATTCCCTTAAGTGGAAAAACTAATTACTTTTGATACAGAGAACATTAAAACTCTCTATGGCAGCCTAAGGAAAAAACCACAAATGACAGTTTGAAGGAGTTCGGAAGAATGACATACTCCGATTAAAATGGATGATGTGGACTACCTTGTTGAAGACAACACAATGAGTGATTTTTGCCTATCACCGGAATTGGATGGGACCCATGGCAAGCCCAGTTTTGAAGATAACTCCGAACAGCAATTGCTGGGAAGGGCAACCCATGGAAAATTGGCACAATGGTGGTGCAACCTGGGAACAAAACGCAAATGTTGGAAGGTTCCAACCATCATATATGTCTGAGATTCAGATCTGGTTGGCAACGGGACATTTCAGACAACATGTTTGGTAAAGGAAAGGTAGTAACACAATCGACGAGATGACGGTGCGAGATTCTCAGGAAATGAACTACGATAGCAAGCTCCAAAACATGAGCTGGTTCTTCTACACACATGTGGACTTGTTGTCACAGACAAGCATGACCACGTAGTAGTCTTACATTAAAACACTACCGAGTTCTAATTGGGAACCATCATTGCGGAGTGCGAAGTCCTGCGCATGTACCTTTGGGTCCTTAAGGATTAGCGCTTAAGAACTTCTTTTCCTTGAACAATCAATCAGTGGCTTGGTGTGCTAGGGATACATATAGAATGAAGATGATCAGTCTATCACACTATAGAATACTTCGCATATGCATGACTGACTTGGGATGATTCCCACAGGAAGCAAAAACAAGCTTTCTCGAATTCACAACGACAACTTACATCGAATGCACATCAATTAGAGGAAGTCACTTCTTACATCAACCATCTACTTGATGAGCTAACACAAAGATGACGCTTACAAAAAGTTTCCAATGCTAGATTTAATTTTCAACATGAATCATGGAGAAGATAAACATGTTGCCGATGGGCTTAACAACAATCATCAAGGCCTACATATATATGGAATTCCACAATTATGAGAACACGGTGATAGCATTGGTCAGGCCAAAGGATGTAGTGGTGTATTCTCGAGGGAACAACCACGAGTAAGACAACATTACGAACATTGTTGGTTCAGATTTGACTTGCCAATAGCCCACACTCAAATCAAAGTTTGAACAAGACAATAGATCCAACAACTGATCACGAGGACCAATTGATGAAGATCTCATCTTTCTTCAACACACACACACACACACACATAAGATATCCCTTAGAGATGAACTAAGTTGGGCAACTTTTATCTTCCAACTCTCCAAGTTGTTGTTCAGCTTAACCAACTAGTTCGGGGGTATCCAACACAGATTCTTGGAGAAGGGGTGGTTACAAGAACCCAACTTGATCACGAGCTCAACATAACAGTCAGGGGACAACCTGGTAATACTTCTGAGCAGATATTCGAAAATCACGAACCACCGATATGTTGCTAAGCCCGGGAACAATCTTGCTTTTCAGGGCAAGAAGATATGATCAAGAGAGCAAGAGATTGACAAAATCCTAACTCGTTAGAGTGTACCAGAAAAATGGTAACGATCAACCTTAGAATGATGATTGAGTAACCAACATGCTAAGAATGAGTTTATCGTCCATTAACTACCAAGCAACAGAGTTGCTAGGAGTATTGATTTCACACACCATGACTCACTTGTCAGTATTCCGGTTACAACAACACGGAGACCGAGCAATGAATAATAATGGTGAGAAGTACCACTGCATCAAGAGTTCATTGGAGGTTGTGCAATTCGCATGACACACTTGACATGTAAGAGGGTGACACTCCAAGGTTGAATAGAACAAAAGTTGGATTGGCATCTTGATCTGCGGAATACAACTACTTTGACCCAATCCTGAAAATGGATGAGGTTCTGGAGTTTGTTTCTCCTAGTCATTCCAGAATAGAATGCCTTGACGGACCACACGAGTAAAAGAAAGCATAGATTAACCTGGATGCACAAATAATCTTGACTATCAACTGATAGACGGGGGTCATAATACAACTAGAGACGGACAACTCATGGAACATATAACCTTTTTGGTTGTGGATGCATAGATTAGCATGTCGAACTAGTTCAACATATTTCTTCCGGATAACCCATGCAGAAAGGTTGAATTGGCAGAGTCACAATGTGGAATGGAGAACTCATCAAGAGCACTCTGGTTGTGATCTTTTGGTTCAAAAGAACTTATGCCATAATGGTTCATAGTATTGGAAGAATGACACACCACAGACCTCGAGGACTATCACAAGGTTACTAATATCCTAAAGGAATGAGCAAACACTATCAACAGAAGGTAGGTGGAGTGGATCTTGGGTTAAAGAACCCCAAAATAGAATGCCTACTAACTAAATGGCATAACGGGATGCTTTCGAGCATAATGGCCAGAATCATCACTCTGAGAACACAACACCAGGTTGTTTTACTAGGTGACTATCTATGATGTCCTAGTTTCCTGAAAGCTTCAACAAATATGTCGAGGCAATGGGGTACCTCAACACACCGATTAGTGTGATTAGTTTGGCCCAAAAGGATATCGGGAACGGGGAGAAAATATTTGCAAATGCATCCGATTATTTACCAACCTGGGATGACTCGGACAGCATAACGGCTGTAAATGCTGGAAATGATTTGATATTCCTGCAGAAATGGTGGTATAACCACTTAACATTGCAATGTCAAGATTCTGAGATCAACTATTTAACAAACCGAAACACTTGAAACCGAATTGAGAGTTGAATCCACCATTAACGTGATCCTGATAAACAAAATGAGAATCCCAGTTCTTAATCCCCACGGAAAGAAGAGGGTGACTCAGATCAGAAGGTCATAAGGTAAAGGAGTAAAAAGAGCCTTACATTCCGTTCCACAATCAATTCCCTTATATAACTAAAGAATTTCTAGACTCGCCTTCGACCAGTTTGGCTTCGTAATCCTACAGGCAGTCAGGCTCTGTTACCAAAGCTGTCGGGACCCCGATCCTAAGTCACACCGATCTAGCATGTAACACATCATATCACTTTGCGGCCTCACGAACGGTATCCCCACATGTGACACCTTACCTGGCCTGGGACCATTTGCGCATTTTGGCTCACGTATATGATAGTGTCGCTAGCATCCATATGACAGAAAACCCGGGCCGACATGACTATTTATAAACCAAAAGCGGCGCTAAATTACAGAGACAGGCATACATGACCCAACAACGAACATGTTAGTCATCAACGTATGAACCCAAGTCGTAGCAAGCTACGAGGACTTAAAGGAACAACACGTGACATTTCCCCTAAGGGACTGGAGCGAAGAAGGACACATGCCGGCCAACCTAACTGTTTCGGAGTAGTAGCAAGCTACCAAGGCTCAGTGGAAGCACTAGGAGGCATTTCCCCATAAGATAGGCTACCAAGGGTAAACAACTAGGTCTCGGATCCCACACATAACAATACACATTACACATACGCATAACATGCAAGTATGTGCTGTACAAAATGGCATCACAACATAACTCAACAACTCATATAAATAAAGGCCCAGAAGAGCCATCATAACATTTATTACAAGTAGTGGGTCTCATGACGCAACATACAGAGCATACAGGCAATGGAAGCGTAACATGTCTGAGTACAGACAACTACAAATGAAAAAGGCTGAGAAGCCTGACTATCTACAAGACCATCCCAAGGGTACAAGATCGTAGCTGAGGTAACAAGCTAAACGTCGAAGTCCACGTGGAACCACTAGTGAGTCTGAAGTTTCTCTGCAAAACATAAATTAAGAAAATGTGAGTACAAAGGTACTCAGCAAGACTTACATTAGAACTAGCTACATATGCATCAATATCAACAAAGGGGTGGTGAAGTTTGACTGTAGGAAGCTAGCTTTGATTCAGTGGCTAACCTATACTATGGCTGCAAGTAGCTCTTTTGAGGTGGCGCACTCGAGTCCACATATTCACCAAAAAAATACACCACTATGGATCCGCTCCTGTCTCCCTACGAGAAGGTCATCCATATCACTCACGCTTATCTTGCGCATTTTATAGTATCCACTTTCACTTGTCTATGAACTGTACAGGTAACCCAAAAGTCCTTTACCACGGACACGACTATTCGAATAGATCATTTATAACCCTACAGGGGTGTACTTCTTCACACACGCTCTCGCCACTTACCACCATGTTCACGTCATGTATCTCGGCAACCTTCAAGCGGAAGCCTGGCGAGGGTGTCGGCCATGACCTGACTAACCACACAAGTCTCTAGTCCCGGTTTATCGCCTATTCGGGTTCCATCCGCAGGGAGTCCGGCCGAGGTTTCCATATACGGCCCCGAACGATGTGTACAGGGTTCCGAGGAACCAAACGGGCGTCCCGGTACACCGTGCCACGTACCTACCGCATCACAGCCCACACGGAGGGTCAGCGCTGCGTACGGCCTCCAGTATACTACAAACACCAGAAACTAATTGCAACTCCTGGACAGAGGACAAGGGAGATTATCAAGTCGAGAGAGTGAATTAAGGATCCCAATGTGTGGTAGTAGTTGTTCATGGATCACAAACACAGAACTCAGTTCCTCAGGACGGCTTCAATGAGACAACCCACCATGTACTCCTACATGGCCTCTCATCGCTACCTTTACCAAATCATGTTCACACACTTAGCTCTCAACAGTAGGACATGATGACCACATTCCAATTCATCCCTGATGAATCAGACCTGACTCAACTCCAAGCAGTAGGATGCATGACAAACAAGCATGAACGAGTAGGCACAATATGGCTCAAACAACTCCTACTAATGCTAGTGGTTTTCAACTATTTACTGTGGTAATGACATGTCATGCAGAGGTAAGGGGTTCAGCTACCGCAGCAAATAGCAGTTGAATCGTTGTTGTCCTGATGAAGTAAAAGAGAGCAAGAGCGAGAGAGTGGGATTTTATCGGAATGTTCAATGTGGTTTTTGCTTGCCAGGCACTTCCGAAGATAGTAAAGCTCTTCATCCGTGTCATCAAACTCATTGTCGAAACATGGTCTACTGAGAGGGGACGAACAACGGCATACAAGAGAGAACACAATCAATGCAATACGACAATATGATGCATGATCATGACATGGCAATATGCTATTGATTGAGCTAATGCAACTAGCAACCATATTAAATGAAGTTGGTTTGAACCAAAGGTTCAAATTCAAACTTCATATGTGATTATTCTAATGCCATTTATTCAAATTGTCCTAAACAGTGGTTGTAAGTTGTTCAGACCTCCATGAAAATGCCATAAACAGATTCTTTGGAATTTTTTGATCATTTTTCATATATAAATTATTTTCATTGGAGTTATAGATTATTTTCTGTGATTTTTAGAAGTTTTTGATATTTTCTGAAATGAATAAATCATTTCTGATGTAGTTAAAATCCTAGAAAATATTTACTGCGTCAGCATGGTGTCATGCTTACGTCAGCTGGTCAACAGGGCCGCCCAGGTCAAACTTAATTAGCCTGGCGGGCCCCACATGTCAGTGAGTCAGTGGCTTAACAAAGAAAGTTGTTAACTTAACCAAAACTTAGCAAGGGCTGGGCCCACACATCAGTGACCCAGGGGAGGTCAAATCCCTGGTCAACTGGGCTAATCCCGCCGGCGGTTCGACGCCGGCGAGGCCAGACGCGGCGGCGGTACTCGGGTTTGGGCTAGGGTGCCCCGTTCGATGCGTGGCTAGGCTCGTTGGAGAGCCCTCGCCGACGCGCATCGGATGGGGGTGGTAGGAGGGCATGCGGTGGCCGGAGCTGATGGCGACGAGCTCGACAGCGGCTGTCGGTGTTCGGTCTTGCGCGGGAACGCGACTACGAATGCCTAGGAGAATCAGGGTTAGCACATACGTCATCTACGCGTTGCGGCGAGTACGCTGGACGCATGTCCGGGACCAAATGGTCACCGGAGCGTCATGGGCGGCGAGCTGAGGCGGTGGTGCACTCGGGTGAGAGAGGCGCGGCGGCTACAGCGTGCAAAAGAGGGAACGGGGCGAGGGAGGATGATCTAATGATCACGGCGAACACGAAGAGTGGGTCGGCGAGCTCGGGGAGGGGCTGATGAGGACGGAAGGTCGCCGGCGATCTCGTTGCTGAGGCGGAAGAGTCGAGCTCGATGGCGAGGCTTAGCAGTGTCCAGCGAGGTGTGGCTCGTCGTGGAGGAAGAGGGCGCCGCGGCAGTTCTTCTGGACACACCGGGAAGGCAAGAGAGGGACGGGGAGCGCGATGGTTCACGACGGCGCTATTGTGGCCATGTGGGCCACCGTGCAAGAGAGCGAGGGAGAGAGCAAGAGGGGGAGAAAGGGCGTCCAGGTGATCGGGGCGTCGCCGCGTTGTCCAGGCGACACAGGCGAGCAGGGAGCTGCGTGGCGAACTCGGGCGCGCCGGCGCTCACCTCCCCGCCTACCTGGCGGGAGGAAGCAGCTGACTGGCATGGTCCAGCACAGTGTTGGGCCGCCAGGTGGGCCGGCTGGTGGGTTTGCCCACGTAAGTCCACTTTTCATTCATTTTTTATTTCTGTTTTTTAATTTTCTGCAACTGTTTGGCTTTATTAAAAATGCCAAAACAATCTCAAAATTCATGAAACTGCTCAAGGCTACTGTTTGGAATATTTCCAACAGTAAACATTTTAGTTCATGAATATTTGGACATTTAAAATATTATATGGCATTTAAATGCCCAAATGCAAATACTTTAAGATTTATTTCAAAAATAAAAAATGGTCCTAGAAATATGTGCACCATTTTTGGCACAGGTATTTAGCCAATTCAAAAATGATGAACTTTTTCTGAAGGGCATTTTGGGTTCATTAAAAATATTTTTATTTGAACCTAGTTGAATTCATTTGGTGCTAGGGTTTGAGCATCCCCATTTCAAATTCTTTTGAAATAAAATGTGATGCATGATGCAGTCAATTGCAACTAATTACACGCAGTAAAGGGTTGTGACATCCTATTCCTGTGTATGTCCTATCCCTGCATTGTTAGAATCCTCCAATTCAAACAAGCCCTTACAAAATTATTTCTGTTATATATATGTGTCAAAGAAAAACCTGTGTGGTTTGTCCCGCTCCAGTTGCGCTGTGGTCCACCCCAACCCAGTTTCCCCAACAACGGAAGGGTTCAAAGCCGTAAGGATCTGCCCTCTAGAGTGTCTTTTGTTGCCTCAGATCTTCTTCCCCGCCGGCGGCAGCCACGACAACTGCATTAGCATCATCAACTGAGCAGAGGACCTTGAGGACTACACGGGTCTGCAAGAGAGGTCGCACTCTTTTGTGTATGCTTACATTATGCATCACTTAACATGATGACATGCTACTTTATCGTCCTCTTCACCGATTAGACTACGAGTCAGGTCCAAACTAATGCTCAAACTTGAGTTTTAAATGGTTGTGGGGTACATATTGGGATAGCAATCAATACTAGGTGCCTACTATGTGAATAATCTTGGGTGTCTACTATGAGTTTCATGTTGGGTGGAAACAAACATTAACGGAGCCATTATCTGTATTTTTTAGCTGAAGCTATTATCTGCCTGCTATCATTGGTTTTGGGTCTATCCACAGTATGCATGCACTCCATACATAAACTCACTATGTTTTATTCCTATGCATGTTAGTTATTATACACAATGGAACTAAACATGTAGAGCAAAAGAGACGAGCCTTGTGTGGCAATAAAATTTCATGCAAACGTCGCTCCATGGTGGGCGCAAAAGCAACCCCCCTCCCCCATTCCAGACTGTAATCAAGAGGAAGATAACTGTTCAGAGGGCAATTTAGAGGGATCAGACCACTCCTATTTAACCCCTCTGGTCTTTTGCTCTAACTTGGCATGCTGATGTTGGTCATATCATGCATATGGTGTCTTGCATTGCTTACTTTACAAATAAAATATGTCATCTGCTTAGTTTAGACATGTAATGTGTGAATGCCATATGTTTAGTTTCTATATCATGTATGTGAATCATGCAATGCCATCTTGTTTAGCCAGGCATCATATATGTGAATTTTGCAATACCATCCTGGTTTGCCAGTCATCTTATATGCGAATTATATAATGACATCCTTTTTTAGTACGTAATAAATTTGTCAACAATGTTAGTACATTCAATTACTCTCCCTCTGCATCAGCCATTCGACACGGTCATTGGAAAATCTGGAGTGAAAACAAGGTCTTCAAAGCAGACAATGCTATCTGATGAAGCAAATGTCTAGCTGGTTACGGATAGCTCCTCAGAGGAGGATTCAGAGACAGATGACCAGTCCCCCCCCC
>LR738715.1:404770993-404789519 GCA_902687465.1 Secale cereale
CCCCCCCCCCCCGAGGTGCATGCTCTAACTTGGCAGGGTTATATTGCTCATATTGTGCATATGGTGCATGCATTGCCATGTTATTTGCTTAGTTTAGACATGCTTTGTGTGAATGCCACCTATTTAGTGTCCAGTTACCATATATGTGAATTATGCAATACCATCTTGTTGCAAGACATTATGTATGTGAATTATGAAATGATATCTTGTCGCAAGGCATTATATATGTGAATTATGCAATTCCGTGCTATTTAGCCAAGCATCATATCTGTGAATTATATCATGCCATCCTTTTTTTGTATTATGTATTATATTTACCGACACTGTTTGTATATTCAACTACTCGTCCTGTGAATCAGCCATTTGAATTGGTGATGCAAAAATCTGGAGTGAAAACAAGACCCTCAGAGCAGACAATGCTACCTGCTGAAGCAGATATCTTGCAGGTTGCAGATAGCTCCTCAGAGGAGGATTCAGAGGCAGATGACCAGTCCTATTTCCCCCTGAGGTGTATGCTCAAACTTGGTAGGGTTATATTACTCATATCATGCATGTGTTGTCTTGCAATGCTTAGTTTTTACATCATATATACAATATTGAATGCCATTTGCTTAGTTGACACATCATATATGTGATTTCCCTCTGCTCACTTGCTTAGTATATAAATCATATATTTGAATTATATCATGCCATGATGTTTACATAGATAACATGTATCTGAATTATGGCATGCCAACCCATTTTCTAAAGAAATAATATAGTTATAGCATCTCATCATGTTTACATAGTCATCATATTTTGAATTATGTCATTCTACCCGTGAATTATATCATGCCATCATGTTTCCATCCATGTATGTGAATTATGGCATGCCAACCACTTTAATAGACACATCGTATAGTTATATCATGTCATCCTTTTACATAGTCATCATTATTTGAAATATGTCATTCTATCCTATTTAGTTAGCCAATATATATGTGAATTTGTGTCATGCTATCTTGTTTAATTAGCTATCATATATGTAAAATTGTGTCATGCTATCATGTTTGGTTAGACAACATAAATGTGAATTATTTCATGCCCTGTTTTCTTCCCTATGATGCATTGCACCTGTCTATCATACAATGTGTGTACATTCAATTACTTTTCTTGTTTATCAACCATTTGAATTGGAGAGGGTGATGGAAGTATCTATGGGAGTTAAAACACGGTCTTCAGAAAAGATCGTGCTACCCGTCGACACAGATAGAACCACGGTTGTACTTGCCCAAGAACCAGCCCCAGCTAACATAACCCAGACTCACGTAGGTTGTACCCCTACCAAGTTGGACAGAGAACTAGCTACACCCCTTCTAACCCCAACCCTAGCAGACAATAACCCAGTTCCAGTTGACACTGCACTGTCTCGACCATAGAGCACCCAAACACGAGCAGTTAGTAAGGCAAGTGCAGTGCCCAAAGCACGAGGACCACCACTCCAAAACCCAAGTCAGCAGAAGAAGAATTGTTGTCAGGTCAGGTTCCATAGACATGGTTCATACTCGTTTGCTCAAGCATCATTGTATTTACACATACCAACTAATTTCAAATTTGAAGGATGCAATTGAAACTCCAATGGTGTGAACGTTATGTTTTAAGCCTGTTTCTTTAACTGCTTTGCTGTTGTAACTTGCACTATGTTGATTTCAGTTCAATTGAATAAACAGTTATGTTCTCATGGCATGTACATTACAAGTGTTGTTAGTGATGTGTAGTTTCCCACACTTATATTTTGTCTATGCTGCTTTATCTTAAACAAATATGAATTGAACTGTCTCTATGTTGATTTGGCAACATAAACTAGAATGATATAGACCATACAGTGACCATACTACACAGATATATGTTTGTTTCATGCTGTTATCCTACCCACCTTACAACTCAACTGGTTTACCAAAATGAGTTTCATATACAACTGGTAAACCTGTGATGTGTCTGCTTGTTCCTCTTTTGTAGAATGCCGACAAAATATTGGAGAAGAGCACCTCATTATGCAACGGTAAAGTAATGCAGATAAGGTTAAAGATAGTGAGACAACCCTGTTGGTGTCCAAGAAAGCTGATAAAAACTATCTTGTAGACGACGAGACAACCCCAAAGTCGTGCCTTGATGTAGTGTTTGAGTTACTGGCCACTACTGCTGGCACAAGCTCTTCGAACTCGCTGCCTGAATCAGTTCGGCTTCTTGAGTCTCAACTTCAAGTTGAAAGACATCGATCAGATGTGCTGCGACAGGAAGCCGAAGTACTTAGGAAGTCCCTGCAGAATTCAGATGCATACTTCTGGTGCAACATCAAGTGCTGGAGGATTTAAGGACCAAAGAAGTGAAAGCTAATAAACTTGCTAAGCGTCTTGCCAGCATGGTGGATACCTAGGATATCGTTTCTTGAGCCCTTATGAAGTGGTTTCAGTTCTGGACTTGTTTTGTTGCGGTGTTTATTCACACTTGTCTCCAACTTTGACAAGCAGTGTATGTAATATGCTGCTTTCTTCCCCATATTTACACTGGTGGCGAACTTTGATGCCCAGTGGTTGTAATATGTGTAATAGCCATAATAGCCTAGCGTATGTTGCTTGCTTATTTATTTCCTCATTGTCTTGTTTATTTGTTTGCTTGTTATTAGTGCAGTTCATTTTCCGTGGTTTGCTAGTGGCCACATGTCGGTGCAACAAACCCTGGGTCTGTTGTCCAGACTGCGCACAGGCGTAAGAACAAGATTGAAGCACCAGCCCAAGTCAGAGTATAATAAAGCAAGAGATTCAGAGTACCATCACAGATCAGAGGGACCAATGCCAAGCCAGAGAAGCAAGACACCACCAAGAGAATGGCCTCCCATGCCGGTTAGGCAAGCCCAACAAGGGGAGAGGCCACCCCTGGAAGCAGATAAACAGAGACACCCCGGTAGAGCTTGCCGGGGGCTTGCGGAGGCAAAACCACCTCACCAAACACTCAAGCATGGCCCATATCATCAATCAATGCGGTGTCAAGCCACAGGATGATTGAGTGGCAGCCATTCCACATGCCAGCCAGTTCCAACTAGAAGAACCCGCAGATGACACCCCTCCCGCGACAAGTCAAGAAGACAGACGCAGAGCGAGCAAGGAAGCCTGGTAAGCCTTGCCGGGCAACCAACGATGTGACACTAAGCGGTGCATTTAATGCACCCTGTTAGCCCGCAGAGTTAGGTATGATAGCACTGTTTGCTGTCATATTAGTGTGTAATGACTACTTTGCCACTGTGGTCGCCCCTTGATCTATAAAAAGAGGCCCATGTCCATCGTAGAAAGGGTTGGAAAATAGATGAACCCACACTGTCGTACGTGCGTAGTCGCTGCAGCCCTGGGGCAACCCTTGTCGGGCGAGTGTATGACGCTCCACCACCACCATTCCATCATCAATCCACCAAAGCAGGAGTAGGGTCATATGCCTCACGGCGGCCCGAACCTGGGGAAATTGCTTGTGTGCTCTCCGTCGTGCTGCCACACGCTGGTCTGCTCTTTGTGCAACGCGATGTCCCCCTGCCGAACCAGCAAGGGGCCTCCCAGTCCCATAGGTGGTCGCGGATATCCCGCGACATCTTTGGCGAGACAAGTAGGGGGCTCGCTTGCGCGAACTTGAAAGTGTGCGCAGTGCATCATCATCATCGCCATCTTCATCTTCGATGGCGCCATCAGCTATGGCACCCAAGTAGAAGTCCGGTGCTTCTGCCCATCCATCCACCTCGAAGGCTTCGATGACGCGGCCTCTAATGTCGTGGGAGACATGGATGCAAGCGAGGACGTGAACGCTGCTAGGGATGTGGTTTGAGCAGGCGGCGCCATCACCAGATCTCCCGCGGCCGACATGGGGTCAGGAGATGTCGGGAGAGAATGGCATCAGCAGCACCTCGGCAGCCATACTCCACAAGGTGTGGGTGAGGGGATCACTCTGCCCGCACCCCCTCCTCCCACCGACGGGCACAACTGCAGCAACGGCGCTCAGTCCTGGACAAGCCATCGCCCTCTGGTCGTCCCCACCATGGGACCAAACGCGGCGCATATGTCTCCTCCTGGACAAGCCTCTCCGCTCAACAGAGCCACTGATCCTCGAGCGCCATTGTCGCGCAACCCCACTGCCCAGGCGGTCGTCCCATAACAGTGTGGGCGTGGCGCCTCGGCCGCCACCACCGCTGGCACCATCAGTAGCCTGGCGACGATGCGGTCAACATCGTCAAGTGCTTGCCAAGCACATCCGTGGAGGCTATGGCACGAGCTCAGCTGCTACTAAGGTTCCTGCCAGCAGCCGAGTAGATGGATGAATGGCGTGCCACCATCCAAAGCCTGCTTGGTTTCGTCCAAGCTGGGGTCTCCCGACAAGCTGGCCTACCACAACCCCCCAAGCAACAGCAACCGCCCGTACCGCTGGCCGAACGGAGGGGGTCGTCCCCATGGTGCGATCCCCGTCACGGCAGCCTATGCGGGCGCATCAGAATCAAGAACCCAACAACGTGTCGATATCCTCCTATGGCCCTTGAGAACATCCTGGCGAAAACCAAGCCCTAGAGGATAGGCGGCGGGGAGACGCATGTGTAGTCACAAATCAACGCCGCGACGACCTCCACCAGATCGATGGGTGCGACGACCTCAATGTCGACGAGCCTACGCTCGGTGTTGGCGGGTGCCTACCATTCGAGGTCGGCTGCCCTGCCTTCACGCAAGAACTGCAGCAAGTCCGTTGGCCGTCCGTCCACACATTCAAGCCAGAGATACCTGCGAAGTACGACGGGAGGTTGAACCCGGCAAAGATCCTGAGCATCTACACCATTGCTGTTCAGGCTGCCGGGGGAAGAGACGAGAAGGTGTTCACCAACTAATTCCCTTTGGCCCTCAAGTCTAATGCGAGGTATTGGCTGATGCACCTACCGAAAGGCTCCATTTTAGTCATGGGCAGACCAGTGCCACGAGTTCATCGGTGCTTTCACCGGTGGCCACCAAGAGCCCGGCAGGCCCAGCGACCTGCAACTCCTTCAGTAGAAGGAAGGAGAAACTCTCCGTAAGTATTTATAGAGATTCAGTAATGTTCATAGAAATATTCTAAATATCCATCTGGCAGCCATCATAGAAGCTTTCCAGTCAAATGTGCACAACCGTCGCATTCGTTCCAAGATGAACGTGCGGTTGCCCAAGACTGTGAAGGAGCTGTACACACTGGTGGATAAGTGTGCTCAGATGGAGGAAGGAAGGAAGTTTCCCAGAGAGAAAGATTATATCAACATTGATTCAGAGGATGAGGATGAATCAACCAGTCAGAGAAAGGGTAAGAAGCACAATAAGAAGCCAAGAGACAAACAAGTGATGTCTGTGGCACGATCAGGCACACCTAGTATTGGCAAGAAGGCGAAGGCGGAGGCCCCCGGCAAGGAAGCTGACGCATGCGCTACCTGCCGGGAAGCCGTTGCCGCCAAGAAAGCGGGGAAGGGCGATGGGCTGTACTACAAGATCCATTGGACCAAGGGCCATGACCTTCATGAGTGTTACCAAGTTGAGCAGCCTGTCAAGAAGCAGAGGGTAGAATATGATAAGCATGACAATGAAAAGGGTCAGAATGCCGCTGGTGGTAAGGTCCGAGGCAGTGAAGCAAACCGTCTCGACAAACCCATTCGGAACCAAGGACAGCAATGAGCATGGCAACGAGAGCAACCCCAAGGACGCGACAAGGAATAAAGTGGTTCAACGCCCACTGTACTTTGTCAGCTCCTCATTACAGGGGGCTAGATCGAGGTACTCTGGTGTGCATAAGTCGATCTTTGGTATCTTATGGCCTCAAGGAAACTACACCACTACTTCCAAGCCCACGAGATCACGGTTGTCACTCGTTTCCCGTTGCAAAGGATACTCCACAACCCTGAGGCTACTGGCAAAATAGTGGGGTGGGCTTTGGAGTTATCCAGCTCTGGGATGAAGTATGAAAGCACATCAACTATCCAGAGCAGGGCATTGGCAGAGTTTATTGCAGAATGGTCACCAACCCCTGATGAGGAGATCACAGAGGCAGCTGTCCCCGGCAAGGAATCACCCCAAGAATGGATTATGTATTTTGATGGTGCTTTTTCCGTACAAGGTGCAGGGGCTGGCGTGCTTCTTGTTGCCCCCTCTGGGGAGCACTTGAAGTACGTCGTACAAATATATTTTGCCCGGGAAGAAGCCACCAACAATATAGGAGAGTACGAAGGTCCCCTTGCCGGGCTCAGGATTGCAGCAGAATTGGCAATTAAGAAACTGATTATTCAAGGTGATTCACAGCTTGTGGTGAGACAAGTCACCAAAGATTACCGAAGTCTATTGATGGAGGCATACATCAAGGAAGTGAGGAGATTGGAGGAGCACTTTGACGGGCTGCAAAGAGAGCACCTACCCCGTGCGGAAAACAACATAGCTGGTCACCTATCAATGTGTGATGCGCAGATGCTTCCTGTGGAACCAGGACTTTTGTTCTCCGTCTCTCTCTGCCCTCTGTATAACCAGCAACAATGGCTCGGAAAATGAGAAAGTTGGACTACGATAAGCCTCTCCCGATCGAGCCGCCCGCTCCCCACCAGAGACCCTGCCGGAAACAACTCCTCGCAGCCTGTCGGACCACCCCCTCCAGCCAGACCAATGGACCCCACGAACGAGGCTGGTGCTCCCGCAGTAGAGGAGGTGTCGCTAGTCATCGTTGCCGACCCAGAGGCTCCAGCTTTGGCAAGACACATTGTCCACCTCCCCAAACTGGAGAACTCCCCGGCGACCAAGATGAAGCTGAAAAATTAGCATGGAGGGCCAGTATGTATCAGTTTGTTGATGACACTCTGTACGGAAGAAGGCCCAATGGTGTGAAATTGAAGTGTGTCTGCCTGGAGGATGGAAAGGAACTGCTGCTGAGATTCACAGAGGAATGTGCGGCTCTCACATTGGATCAAGGGCATTAGTTGGGAAAGCATTCCAGCATGGATTCTATTGGCCCACAACTCTCCAAGATGCGGTCGAGCTCGTGAAGCTTGTTAGTTCCATTCCAAGAAAACACACCTGCGTGCACAAGCTCTTCAGACAATCCCTCTCTCATGGCCATTTTTGATCTGGGGGCTCGATATCTTTGGCCCCTTCCCTCGAGCAACCGGCGTCTTTAAATACTTGTTCATTGCTATCGACAAGTTTACAAAATGGCCGGAAGTGACTGCCGTGAGAAAGGTGACTGCTCAATAAGCTATCAAGTTCTTAAAAGAATTGGTGCGTCGTTTTGGAGTTCTGGCAAGGATCATCATCGACAACGGCACCCAGTTCACGAGCCACGCTTTCATGCAATATGTTCATACCCTCGAACGCAAAATCTCATTTTCTTCCATGGCACACCCCCGGAGCAATGGACAAGCTGAGAGGGCGAATGCTGAAGTGCTCCGTGGACTCAAGACGAGAACTTTCGATACGCTGTAGAAGCACGGCAGGCGGTGGATTGAGGAGCTGCTGGTAGTTCTATGGTCCCTCAGAACGACACCAAACTAGGCTACTAGGCAGACTCCCTTCTCCCTGGTCTACGGGGCAGAAACAGTTATCGCCACGGAACTCATTTACGGGTCTCCTCGAGTGCTTGCCTACAATGAAGTAGCGCAAGTTGAGCACCGGTGTGACGATGTTGTGCTACTCTAAGAGAACCACCTTTGGGTTGCTACTCGTGTTGCACGCTACCAGCAAGCCCTGCGTAGCTATCACATCCGTAGGGTTCATGCCCGGTGTTTTGAGGAAGGTGACTTTGTCCTTAGGCGTGTTCAGTCCGCCAGGGGTACAAACAAGCCGTCACCAAAGTGGGAAGACCCTTATCAGGTCATATGAGTCACCAGACCTGGCGCAGTCTGTCTAGAGACCGAAGATGGCACTCCGTTGCAAAAATCATGGAATATTGAGCATCTACGCAAGTACTACATGTAAGGCGCGGCTGTCGGGCCCTGCCCGGAAGCCACCCTTTCGTACAGGCTTTGCCTTAGTTGCATGTAACCCCTTCTATGGAGCCGGGGCGATGACCTGGTGAAAGAGAAAATAAAGAAACATTATAGGGGGGCCCAACTAAGATTACATGTATGCACAATCACACCCAGATCACTGCATAAGCATTTCATGAGCATTTTCATATGCATATAGATAGGATTGCATCCTGCATTCATTCTCATCTACATGAAGTTACATGTTCCTATCATGGACATTGTCGGTGTCCTGGGAACCTGGGTACCCAAACTTGCCTGCCTGCGGGCCGCGATGCGCTCCTACTGCGGCCTGGTACGACACAGCTGATCGACCAGCTGCTCAAGACCCTCGCGAGCGGGCTAGGCCTCGCGAGGAGAACGACACCAAGACCCCATCAGGAGCGGCTTCGGCTAGGCTACTCTAGAGGGGCGGAGAACCCAAGGCCAAGCCTGCCTCACGAGGAGGCAGTGACACGAGCAGTGACGCACCGCACCAGCGGGTGCCAGCGTGTGCCAGGGGCGCAGTTGCTATTTTGATGCAAAGGAGACAACGCATGCGCAGGTTCCCGAGGGGCGAGACAAAGGTTTCCCCTTCGGTGCAACAAGACCGAAGATCGCAAGGACGGTAGGGAGGATGTCAACACCGAGCCGACCACCACGTCATCATCTGATCTCTTTGCAGGCGAAGACCGCTTTTGTCTGGATAGTAGCGTCCTTATGTTTCCACTCAAAATGGCCGTTGTGGGATCCCTTCCCACCTAAACATTTCAGGCGAAGAGGACCCTGGCCGCCTATATAAGTAGCTAGGGTTTCCACTATGGGGGGGATCGATATCGGCATCTGGATCCGGGCTGACCTCATCTCAAACACCCCACCTCCTCTCCAAGGAGCAAGAACACTTGCCTCCTGACCCTCTTGAGCTATCCTCCTGAGCTCAGGAACCACTGTACTTGTTCATACTCAAGCCCTCCGAAGGCTAATCCACTCAAGCGTGACGTAGGGTTTTACACCGCAAGGTGGCCTGAACCTGGGTAAACTCGTATGTGCTTTCACTTGTTGCTTGCTTGAATCTCACCACCGGGCGATGGCTTGGCGCTAGGTTGACGTGAGCGGGGGAGATCTTCTTTCACGCCCCTGTGTTCGAACTTCTTTGGGTTTGCGGAGCCCGTAATATGACATTTGGCGCGCCAGGTAGGGGGCGTGTGGAAATCTCGCCTCTCCGACGACCTCGCCTCCCCTCTTCTGCTCCACACCGCCATGATGGTCACGGCGTGGCACATCCACGTGGAGGCTGGTGCTATCCATGCCGTCCGAGCGGCGTCAGCGGACCACGCCACCCATGGGCGCTCCTCCCCCTTCCCAGACGACGTTTTCGCTAGCCGGGCCACCGGGGAGCGGCCTGCACCGCCATTTTCGCTCCCCGTGGCCTCGCCAGCAGCACTCTTAGTGGCGCAGAAGCTGCTCCGGCACCGGCCACCCATGGAGGAGCTCGACGCTTGGGTGGCCCGTGTCGACAAGCTGTTGGGCGCTGCTGGCGTGGGTTTGCCCTGCCATGAGGTCGCCTACATCATCGGAGGATCCCAAGCACTGGCATCGGCCCGGCACGTCAAGTCACACTTTCGGCGGATCAAGGTCGCCGCCCAGCCACGAGAGGCCCCGCGGGGGCGGGACGCGCAGGGGCACGACACCGCTTTTGGCCACGGCGACCGCACCATAGCTGTAGCCGGCACGAACGTCCTCCCTACGGTATGTGCCCCCACCAACTGCGGGGTGGCTGTCACGAGGACCCTCATCGACGGCTGCGCCGGGCTCAACATCCTCTCTCCGGAGGCTTTTGCTCATCTGCCCGTGTCCTATAGGCAGCTCCTCCCCACCAAGCCCTTCTCGGGGGTCGCGGGCTCGGCCGTCCCGCTCGGCCAGATCCGCCTCCCAGTCACCTTTGGCACACCCGTTAACTACCGGACCGAGCCCATCGACTTCGTCGTCGCGCCCATCCACCGACCCTACAATGTCGTCCTTGGTTTCCCGGCCTTGGCAAAGTTCATGGCGGCGACTCACCTAGGCTACAACGCCGTCAGGATGCCTGAGAGCAGCGGCGTCATCACTGTCGAAGGGGACCCAAAGGCCGCCCTTCAGGTCCTCGGGCGCGCTTACAGGGCTGTAGACACGGCCCATTTAGGTACGGAGGGGGCTCCGGAGACATCGGAAACCGTGCCAGCCAAGAAGAAGAAGCTCTTCTCTCAGGACCCAGCCGAGATGAAGCAGGTGCCTGCTGACGAGGAGGGCTCAGGAGCCACTTTCAGCATTAGCACGGGCATGGACCGAGAGCAAGAGGCAGCGTTGGTTAGCTTCCTCGGGTCTAACAAGGATGTATTCGCTTGGAAGGCCGCTAACTTGGTCGGCGTGCCTAGGTGCATTATCGAGCACCACCTTACGGTGTGCCCCAACGCACGCCCTATCAAGGAGAAAGCACGCAGGCAGGACCCGGAGAACCAGGCCTTCATCGTTCAGGAGGTTCGACAGCTAGAGGAAGCAGGCGTCATACGGGAGGTATGACACCCTGAGTGGCTGGCCAACCCTGTCATCGTGCCAAAGAAAGGAGGCAAGGAGCGCATGTGTGTCGACTTCACAAGCCTCAACAACTTCTGCCCTCAGGACCCGTTCCCTCTTCCGTGCATCGACCAGATCGTGGATTCGACGGCTGAGTGTGACCTGCTCTGCTTCCTCGATGCCTTCTCGAGCTACCACCAGATCAAGATGGTGGTGGAGGATGTGCTTCATCTGTAAGCTTGGCGAACGCGCCCTCCCGTTCTTCAAGCTCATGAAGATGAAGGGGCCCTTCGAGTGGACACCGGAGGCCGACGCCACCTTCCGGGGTCTCAAGGAATACCTCACCAGCTCGCCAGTTATGGTGGCGCCAAGACCCCTGGAGCCCATGATTCTCTATCTCGCCGCTATGCCTCACTCCGCCAGTGCAGCGTTGGTGGTGGAGCGTGAGGAGAGGCCCCGAAGCGCGAGGCCCCGGGGCAAGTCGGCATCCTCAGGAGCTCCTTCGCCCCC
The DNA here is from genome assembly GCA_902687465.1 of Secale cereale. Taxonomy (NCBI): domain Eukaryota; kingdom Viridiplantae; phylum Streptophyta; class Magnoliopsida; order Poales; family Poaceae; genus Secale; species Secale cereale. The sequence goes on from LR738715.1 coordinate 404,782,068, forward strand.
AGACGCAACTCCAGAGGTAGATTCAACCACGGTTGCTGATGAACCCGCAGTCCAGCAAGAAGCACCCAAGACTCCTGAAGTGCCTGTAGATCCTGCGGTGCCGACCCTCCTCGAGCACCCTGTGTACTTCGTCAGCACCGTACTACGCGACGCGCACTCGTGTTACCCGATGCCTCAAAAACTGCTCCTAGCACTCCTTGTTGCCTCCAGGAAGTTGCGGCATTACTTCCAGGGCCACCCCATCAAGGTTGTCTTGTCGTACCCTCTCGAGAAGGTGCTCCGGGGCCCAAACATTGTCGGGAGGGTCGCTGAGTGGAACATCGAGCTACATGTGTTCTAGTTGGAGTTCAGCACCACGCGAACGATCAAGGGATCGGCTCTGGCAGACTTTGTGGCAGAATGGACCGACGCGCCGGAATAGGGGGCTAGCGAGGATCGCTCGCTGGACCCCGGTGATGAAGCCCCAAACGGATGGGGGTGTGCTTCGACGGCGCCTTCTCGCGCCTTGGTGCAGGAGCTGGTGTCGTGTTAGTGTCTCCCACTCAGGACAAGTTGTACTACGCCATGCAGCTTTGCTTCCAGCAAGGCGAGAAGGTCTCCAACAACATAGCAGAGTATGAGGGCTTGATTGATGGGCTCAAGGCCGTAGCTGAACTGGGGGTCAAGCACCTCACCATGAAAGGCGATTCGCAACTCCTCATCAACTTCTCCAACAAGAAATACAAGCCCAAGGACGAGCACATGGAGGCATATCTGGAGGAGGTGCGCAAGATGGAAAAGCGGTTCCAAGGACTGGAGCTGCAACATGTGCCAAGGGGAATGAACAAGGAGGCGGACGACATCGCCAAACGAGCCTCCAGGCGGGAACCCGAGAAGCCGGGCGTCTTCGAGGAGTGGTTGCTCAGGCCGTCGGCAGCACCACCCGCTCCTGAGCCGGCATCCTCTCGGGAGGGGCTGCCTCCCGTGCCCGTAGCTGGAGCTCCGCCCTATGGACCGACCTCCGGAGCCCGCGTGGTACTCGCCACGAAGCCCGAGGAGGGTTGCTTGACCAAAGAACTCATCATGTACCTGCTACACGACACCTTGCCAGACAAGGAGGAAGACGCGGAGCGCGTGGCTCGGCAGGCCTCGGCTTACTGCATCCAAGACGGTGAGCTCTATAGGAGGCGCCCAAATGACGTCTCACTAAAGTGCATCTCGAGGAAGCAAGGATGCGAGCTATTGGCCGACATCCATGGCGGAGACTGTGGCCATCATTTGTCGTCCCGCACCCTCGTGGGCAAGGCCTTCAGCAGCGGCTTTTACTGGCCCACAGCACTAAACGACGCCACGGAGCTTGTGCAGGCTTGTGAGGCGTGCCAGTTTGATGCCAAGCAGATCCACCAACTAGTGCTGGGCTTCCAGACGATCCCGCTCTCCTGGCCCTTCGTGGTCTGGGGATTGGACATCCTGGGTCCATTTCCTCGGGCGGCGGGGGGCTACCGCTTCCTGTACGTCGCCATCGACAAGTTCACCAAGTGGGCAGAAGTGGAGCCTGTTCGCGCGAACCCTGCCGGGTCGGTGGTCAAGTTCATCAAGGGCCTCGTGAGGAGATTCGGGGTCTCCAACCGCATCATCACGGATAACGGTTCGCAGTTTACAAGCAATCTCTTCACGTCATATTGTGCTAACATTAGAACGCAGATCTGCTACGCCTCGGTAGCTCACACTAGGAGCAACGATCAGGCTGAACGCGCCAACGCAGAAGTCTTGCGCGGCCTCAAGATGCGCAGCTTTAAGAAAAAGCTCGAGGCTTGCGGCAGGGGCTGGATCGATGAGCTCCAGTCCGTGCTGTGGTCAATCCGTACCACCGCAACCAAACCCATTGGAGAAACACCTTTCTTCCTTGTTTACGGGGCGGAGGCGGTCCTCCCTCACGTGGTCAAGCATCGCACCCCACGGGTCTTGGCTTTCAATGAGGAACGCCAGGGCGCCACCTGGCGGATGGACCTCGTGCTCGGCGAGGAGGGCCGCCGCCGAGCTGCACTCAGAGCAGCGCGACATCAGCAGGCGATGTGGCGGTACCGTTGCCACAGCGTCCGCACACTTGAAGTTGGTGAGTTGGTCCTGAGGCGGGTACTCTCCAGCGAGGGGTTACATAAGCTCTCGCCCATGTGGGAGGGCCCGTTCAGAATCGCCCGTGTCTCTAGGCCTGGTGTTGTGCGCCTGGAGACGCAGGATGGGGTACCTATCGAGAATTCCTAGAACATTCGGCACCTCAGGAGGTTCTATCCGTAATCAAGGCTCGGTGCCCGTGAAGGTCTCCGCTCGTGACACTCTCACGTAATAATGAGTTGCAGCTGTACACGCCTCTGGATCTCCTGAGCGTTGCCTGCAGGCCATCAGACGGGGCTCCCACCCACGTCCTAGTGGTAGTCCTGAACTCCGCGCTGGGAAGAAGACGTAGTGTAGGGGTCGGACGCAATCTGTTTCCTTTTTTTGCTTGGAGTTTGGCTGTCAGGCTTTTCTACTTCCTTGGCTATCAGCCCTTCCTCTACACCGTGCTATGAAGTTCTCACGTTTCTTGCGTTTGGTTGGGAGTCTTGCTTGGAGTTTTTCTTGCCGATTTTAAGTTCAGCTTTTCAGGCAGGGGATGCGCCTCTTGTTCTCCTTCGTGGGCCTCACGCGTGGGGGCTGGGACACGGACGGTCTTTGCTCGCGATCCCGTGACCTCACCTGGCAAAGCCTGCTCAGGCTCTGGCATCGGGCTTCTCTGCCCACATGACCTATCCTACCGAGCCTGCTTAAGGCTTGGCACCTTAATCCACGCTCGGCACTCTCAAGCGAGCCCAAGGGCACAAGCCCTCGGCAGCCAGCAGCTGCTCACTCGTACTCGGGGGCTTCGCAGGCTAGGACCCCACGAACTCAACCACCCTCATGACCCGTTGGGGGCTCATGACGCCGATGAGTCAGGAGCACTTCGCCTCAAGATGTCGCAACACATAAGCTAAGTAATCTCATCCAGACCAAGATCATAATACCAAGTTCACGTTTCATACATATGCCATAGTCCATTACACGCCTTCTCGAGGCAACCTAAAATTTTGATACAGGAGGGAAATGAAGGAAAAAGAAGAAGCGGAGGTTGACCCGCTGAGCCGCAGCTCGGCGCCATTGCCCCCACTCAGTCGGAGTCTTCCAGCTCCTCCCACTTCACCAGGTCGTGGCGGCGCGACGACTCTCCCCCTCGCCGAGCCGAGCTCGGCGGCGCGGTGGCTCAGTGTAGCCGCCGCTGCTCGAGGAGCTGCTGCTGCCACAGAGGGGGGACCTACGGCGCTCACCAAGACCAAGCTCGTCTCTAGAGGAAGAGCTGCTCCTTTGGACGCCGTCGCCACCCTCCTCGTCATCGTCGGCCTCGGGACAGCACCCAAGGCGCCTCCCTTCCTCCGAGATGACCCTGACGAACAGCGTTGAGACACCGTCATACCTGAAGTGGAGCATGCACCTCCCCTGTAGCCGGCATGCGCAAACGACTGCCAGTCGTGCTCCAGGAACACGTTGCCTGAAGGGGCAACGTCGAACTCCACCTAGGAAGCACCACTGCAGCAGCCATCCGTCTGCAGCCAGAGGCCGCCGGGGCCTTCGGCTGGCAGCACGTTGCTGAATGAGCGGGGGAGCCTGAGCCACAAGCCGCCAGGTTAATACGCCCACACCACAAACTCCGACAACACATCGAAGGAGTGGAGCTATGGGCGCGGAGGACGCACAGCCGCCAGATGGCGTCCCGCGCCCCCTCGCCCACTGCGGCCATGACCACCTCCGCCGCGAGAAGAGGCGCCGCGCCTCCCGCTGGCGACCGCTTCGGAACCCGGAAGGCCGCGCCCGCTTCCCCAAGGAGCTACCATGGGTGTAGCGGCATACTTGCGGGGGCGGCCACGGCCCTCTTCGGCCGCGCGAGGCCAGCTCCTTCGAGGCCTTCCCCTTCTCCGCGACGGACGACTTTCTCGGTGGCGTCATGGAGACCTCGCAGCGAGAAGAAGAACAGGGAGCGAACAAGAAAGTAGATGGCGCTGGCATGAAGATGGCTTGGGGGCTCCCTTCTAGTCCCATTTATAGGGCGGAGGAGCCCAACCGCCAGTCACTGGTGTCACAGCCATAGTGACCCCGTCATCCATGCCGGGGAGTTGTTAAGTCGCACGATCACCAAAGCTGTCTGGGATGCGGAGACACCACGTTCCATCCAACTCTCACGCGCCGGCCTGGCCCGCAGTCTTTTGGGGCCCGCAGTGCTTCGTCCTCGACTAAGGCTTCGCCCCGAAGTCAACTGCACACGCGACTTGGGCCCGGGGGCTACTGTCGGCGTCCTGGGAACCAAGGTACCCAGACTTGCCTGCCTGCGGGCCGCGACGTGCTCCTACTACGGCCTGGTACGGCCCAGCTGATCTACCAGCTGCTCAAGACCCTCGCGAGGGGCCTAGGCCTCACGAGGAGAATGACACCAAGACCACCTCAGGAGCGGCCTCGGCTAGGCTTTTCCGGAGGGGTGGAGAACCCAAGGCCAAGCCTGCCTCAGGAGGAGGCAGTGACGCGAGTAGTGACGCACCGCGCCAACGGGTGCCAGCGCGTGCCAACGGCGTAGTTGCCATTTTGGTGCACAGGAGACAACGCAGGTGCAGGTTCCCAAGGGGCAAGACAAAGGTTTCCCCTTTGGTGCAACAAGACCGAAGACCGCAAGGACGGTAGGGAGGATGTCACCACCGAGCCCACCACCGCTTCATCATCTGATCTCTTTGCAGGCAAAGACCGCTTTTGTCAGGATAGGAGCATCCTTATGTTCCCACTCACAATGGCCATTGTGGGATCCCATCCCGCCTAAACATTTCGGGGGAAGAGGACCCTGGCCGCCTATATAGGTAGCTAGGGTTTCCACTATGAGGGGATCGACATCTGCATCTGGATCCGGGCGACCTCATCTCAAACATCCCACCTCCTCTCCAAGGAGCAAGAACACTTGCCTCTCGACCCTCTTGATCTCTCCTCCTAAGCTCAAGAACCACTGTACTTGTTCATACTCAAGCCCTCCGGAGGCTAATCCACTCAAGCAGGACGTAGGGTTTTACACCGCAAGGTGGCCTGAACTTGGGTAAACTCGTGTGTGCTTTTACTTGTTGCTTTCTTGAATCTCACCATCGGGCGAGGCGTGGCGCTAGGTAGACGTGAGAGGGGGATATTTTCGTTCACGCCCTTGTGTTCGAACTTCTTTGGTTTTGCGGAGCCCGTAATCCGACAGACATGGCTTCGACAAGGAGTTGAGGAGATTGCCCGGCATTGCAATCCCCGACTAGCCAAACAAATAAGTTGACCTCCTATCCTTTAGTGTTCTGTAAGCTATAACTTGTGCATAAGGAAACCTCGCCACACCCTCTCGAGGCTTAGGTGCTCCCATCGCAGACTCAAACGTTGCTTCGAGCGAGATGGTAATAGTGGCCTTTGGTGAAATGGAGTTGGTGGGGGGGCTGGCCCCTCTGTCTGTTCCCCGGAAGACATAGTTCTCCGGGATACAAAGAGAGTGACCGCAAGGTAGCTTGCCAGGAAAACTTGTTTTATTACAAAAAAGAGGCATTCCACCTCTGCATGGACATACACATGCACGGGTTCCCGACAAGCTCTATCTTTTTCATTCATATGCTACTACAAGTACAAGCATTATAGAACGCAAAGATGGACCAGAGGGATTATATCATTTTAATTAAAGCTTGGCAACTGCCTATAAGTTTATGATTGAAAACAGATAAGTGCCCCATGATGCCTTTGCTCTTGTCCATCTCCTACAGGACGAGGTCGAAGAGGTCGGAGAGGGGGCACTGTTGGGATCTGGCGCCTCCCCAGGATCAGCTAGGAAGAAGGAACCAGAGGGTAGGGACGTATGGTGGCGCTGCCGAATGCTCCAGGCAGGAGCTGCGGAGTCACCGGCAAACATGACTTGTCAGAATGGTCGCCCCCATTCTTGACGCGTCATGGGTTGCTGCCGCCCTTAGGGCCACCATCAGCCGAAGCCCCTTTTGCGGCAAGGGGCTCGGATACCATCCTCTCTGAGCAATTCTCCAGAGAGCATGCTCGTCCCTAGAAGTAATGTTGTTAGAAGACACAACACGTCCCGGAGACGCATGCGAAGCAAAAAAGCTCCTCCACACAGCAAGAGGGCAACGCCCGGGAAGAGTCGGACTCGTCCCACCTTGCAACAATCCCCTCCTATGGTTCCTCTCCGGTGCTGTGAAGGGAAGAAAAATAGGGAGCAACCGTCTACCACAGGTATGGCTCACCCCGAACCTCAGTGTGCTGCCGTTCGCGTCCCCACCCACTGGAGCCAAAATTATGGGTAGGCCGGCGGAAGATACGCCGGAGTCGCCACCTCCGGCGTTGTTGCCTCTCCGCCCGAGTTTCTCTTTTGGAACCAGGAGGAACTTTGAGATAGAGCCCAGGGGCTAGCCCACCCTGGATGAAGAGCCTGAGTGGTCGAACGCCTTGCTGGAATGGGCCACCAGGACTGAAGCTGGAATGTATAGACGCACCTCCTCTGCGAAGGTGACGTATATTTTGAAGAGGGTCGAGGAGTACAACGCCGTCCGCCTCGCGGAGATGGAGTAGGCCGCCAAGGCCAGGAAGGGTAAAGGGAAAGCTGAGGACAAGAATTCTTGCCCCGGCGGCAGCAAGGTGCAAACCATGGAAGAGGCTGCCGGGGAAGGGCTTCACGGTGATATTTTTGCCGGGCTAGATGCCCTAGCCACGGCAGCAACAGAGATTCAGGAGGAGGAGGAGAAGGAGGAGGAGGAGGTCGGCGAGGTGGCAGGACTCGAGGAGTGACTCGCGCTTGGGCCGCAAGCCCCCGAGCCTGATCCTGAATAGCGCACTCGCAGGTGCGCCGCTGCCCGCGGGGCGGTGTTCTCAAACCCATCTGCCAAGGGAGTGAAAAAGACCACCACCAATACCACCAAGGCTGAGGTGGCATGCCGCCAATCTCCTCGCCTTGCCTAGACCAAGGCCTCCTCCTCCAAGAGACCGGTGGATGTGGAGGCAAAGTCCAGCACCCATTCCGGCTCGAGCTCTTCGCAGGGCTCGCCTTCCCCGGAGCCCCCAATGCCACGGCAAGCAGCAAAACTGACGGGGAGTTCTGCCTCTCCGCTCCGAAGAGAAGACGGGAGCCTCCACCTCCCATGGAGTTCAACTTGAAGTCCATGCTCATTGTAGAAGAATAAGGAGGAAATCTCCCTTTCAGGGATGGCTTATGCATATCTAATTATTTTTGCCGACTAACCTTTTGGTCTTATTGCTATCAACAGGGAAGTAGAGGAGGGCACGTGAAACCTCGTCCCCCGCTCCTGGAAGAGGCTCCAGCATCTTGGGTCGTTGAAGGGTGCGGAGAGCTCGGCCTTGGCAAGGGACGATGCAGAGGACCCCGCGCCGAGCCCCCAG
>LR738715.1:404789529-404803162 GCA_902687465.1 Secale cereale
ATTCCGGCTCGAGCTCTTCGCAGGGCTCGCCTTCCCCGGAGCCCCCAATGCCACGGCAAGCAGCAAAACTGACGGGGAGTTCTGCCTCTCCGCTCCGAAGAGAAGACGGGAGCCTCCACCTCCCATGGAGTTCAACTTGAAGTCCATGCTCATTGTAGAAGAATAAGGAGGAAATCTCCCTTTCAGGGATGCCTTATGCATATCTAATTATTTTTGCCGACTAACCTTTTGGTCTTATTGCTATCAACAGGGAAGTAGAGGAGGGCACGTGAAACCTCGTCCCCCGCTCCTGGAAGAGGCTCCAGCATCTTGGGTCGTTGAAGGGTGCGGAGAGCTCGGCCTTGGCAAGGGACGATGCAGAGGACCCCGCGCCGAGCCCCCAGTCCAGCCCCCGACTCGGGAGCGGAGATTTGGTTCCACCCACCGGAGGCAATGGGGACGACCTTCCTGTTCGTCCTAGCGGAGGGGGAGGTGAGACACTACATGATGAGCCCCTCCATGAAGGGCACACCTCCCCCGCCGCTCAAGTTGAAGAGACCTCCTTGGAACCATTCGTGTATGAGGCTGCGTAGAAGGCTGCCGAGACCACCATGGCAGATGGTGAAGTTCACAGCCCGGCAATTACTGTTGCCGGGGAAATAGATGTTCCTATTCGACGGACTTCTCCAGGTACTTCATTTATTTCTTTTCTCCTTTCTTGCACCGATTACTTCGCCTTTTGCTTCAGATTTCTATTTCACTGTTATTCACTAGCCCCTTCATATGTAGCCCCTCAGGCCGAAGAACCAGACCTGCTGGAGATGCTGGCTGATATAGGAAGGGCCGCCGTAGATGAAGCTGCAGGCCTTGCTGCTGCCATGGGACGAGATCTTGCTGCCGGGGATGCACAGGGCTCCATGGTGGTGGCGGAGTATTACCGGATGATTTACTGGTAGGGGAAGTGGCCATCGAAGTAAAAATCCCACTCCATACTATGGGCCCACTCCCCACCACCGGGACCGCCCCTGAGATACCGCCACCCTCCTCGAGTACGCTGGCTATGGTGCTGTCGCTAGCCGAAGCTGGAGGCCCCGGCCTATCCCGGACAACGGATGCTGAGTTCGATGAAGAGCTTCAACGTATCCTGGCTCTGCTTTATCAGGGAGCTGAAGAGGCTGATGACTCAGCCGCCATGACCAAGGATTTGTCTTTCATGGAAACCATGGCGACGGGCGTGAAGTAGATGTAGGCCCAGCACAACTAGAAATGGTAGTCGCTAAAGGAACAACGTGAGTCTGCCAACAAGGTGGATTAGAAGCTGAAGGACAAGTGTCTGGAGCTGCACCAATGGAACAACAAGCACTCCAAGTCGCTCATGAGGCAGCGAGAGATGCTTCAGATGACAAGAGAAGACATCATGGCCTGCGAGGCACGTCTGGTGGACCACGAGGCTTCTCTAGACGCTAGAGAGCAAGGGATATCCCTCCAGGACGAAAAATTCGAGGCCACTGTCCACACCAAGAATGAAGATCTGGAGGCTCTTATGCAGCAGCGCACCAAGGAACTGGAGGACATGCACGGGGTTGCACTAGATGCCATTGTCACTGATTATGCTACTCAGCTGGAGAAGCTCATAGATGATCTGGCTACTACGGCTGCCGCCAAGGATGACCTCGCCAAGCAGGTGACTAAATTGAATGAGGATCTCGCCAAAGGCACGAAGGAGGTGGAGGAACTCAAAGAGAAAGCACGGCAGGCTGAGATTCTCTTGGCTGACATGCGGCCGCTGCTCTCCTCCAAGACTCAGAGCCTTCAAACTGCCAATGGCAACATCTCGGGCATGAAGGTGAGGATCGGCTCATTGGAGCATTCGGTGGAGTCACTTGAGTCCCGCCAACAGCTGCTGACCAAGGATTTATACACCACCAAGTGTCTCCAGTAGGATGCAGAGGACAAGCTGGAGAATTAGGTCGAGGTGAGTAACCTCTGGATCAAGAGCCTGATTGACGTGGCCGAGTGCCTTGGTGCTCAGGCTGCGTGGGCATGGATGGCCCAGTCTTCTCGGTTGGCAAGCACGAGGTCCCAAGTGCCAAGTTGGGACTCTTCTTTGACGAGTTGATCGAGAAGCTGAAGGTGCATGAAGAGGGGAGGGCCGAGCATTTTGCGACCGAGTCCCGGAAGCTTGCCCATGAAGCCCTCTTCATGGTCTTGAGCAATATCTCCTGCCGTCATCCGGGCCTCGACCTTGACAATGGATTCAAGAAGCCGCCGGTTGGCGCTGACGTCGCGGCCGCCAATGAAAAAGCTACGCCCGAGGCCGACGGGGTCCTTCATGTTTGACCTGCTCCACTGGGCCATCGGGCCAAGTATCGAGCCGCTGTTGTTTCTGCATCGCCCTGATATGACAGCAACAGTGCTATCAAACCTAACTCTGCGGGCTGGCAGGCGCATTAAATGCACCCCTTAACGTCACGTCAATGGTTGCCCGGCAAGGCTTACCGGGCTATCTTGCTAGCTCCGCGCCTGCTTGCTCGATACGTTGTAGGACGGGTGTCATCTGTGGGTTTTTCCTATAGGGAGAGGCTACCATGTGCCGAATGGCTACCACTTAGTCACTTTGTGGCTTTACACCGCATTGATCGATGACGTGAGTCATGGAGGAGTGGTTGGTTATGTGGTTTAGCCTCCGCGAGTCCTGGCACACTCTGTCGGGATGCCTTGGTTGTCTTCTTCTGGGGTGGCCTCGCCCCTTTCTAGGCTCTCCTGCCCAGCAAGGGAGGCCTTTCTCTTGGCGGCATCTTGCTACTCTAGCTTGGCCTTGGTCCCTCTGATCTGCTTGTTGGTCCCTTGGACCTCTTGGTTGCTTGTACATCTTGGTTCAGCCTTGGCTTGTCCGTGCACAAGTCAGGGGAAAACACATACCCCTGTATATATTCCTCGACAATACATAAGAAAATACCAAGTCCCTAGTGAGCTTCTTCTAGACTAGCTCGTTGATCAAAAGATGGTTAAGGTTTCTTGACCATAGCCATGAGTTTTCGTTTGATAGTGGGATTACACCATTAGGAGATTGACGTGATAGACTAGACCCATCCGTTAGCATGGCACATGATCATTTAGTTTATTGCTATTGCTTTCTTAATGTCAAATACGTCTTCCTTGGACCATGAGATCATGCAACTCCGGGACTCCGGAGGAATGCCTTGTGTGTATCAAACGTCCCTTCATAACTAGGTGATCATAAAGGTGCTCTACAAGTATCTGCGAAGGTGTCTGTTGAATTGGCATGGATCGAGACTAGGATTTGTCACTCCGTATGATAGAGAGGTATCTCTGGTCCCTCTCAGTAATATATCATCATAAGAAGCTTGCAAGCAAAGTGACTAAGGTGTTAGTTACAAGATGATGTATTATGGAATGAGTAAAGAGACTAGTCGGTAACGAGATTGAAAAAGGTATTAAGATACCGAGGATCGGATCTCGGGCAAGTAACATACCGATGGACAAAGGGTACTACGTATGTTGCCATAAAGGTTCGATCAATAAAGATCTTCGTAGAATATGTAGGAACCAATATGGGTATCCAGGTCCCACTATCGGTTATTGACAGGAGAGCGTCTCGTTCATGTCTACATCATTATCGAACCCGCAGGGTCCACACGCTTAACGTTCGTTGATGATATTGTATTATGCGAGTTATGTATGTTGGTGACCGAACGTTGTTCAGAGTTCAGATGAGATCATGGACATAACATGGAGCTTTGGGATGGTCCGATGGTAAAGATTGATATATAGGATGATAGTATTCAGTCTGGAAGAGTTCCACAATACGCCGGATAATTATCGGATCATCAAAAGGCTGGTTGGGCCGAGGGGTAAGGCCCACGGGGCTTTAGGTCAGTGTAAAAGGGAGTTTTGCGGAGGTCAGGGACCAGATGCCAGGATCCTGGTGTCTGGACATGTGCCAGACACTGAGGACCATGGAGTATGGGCCAGACGCCGAGGACCGTGGCGTCTGGTGCTGGAATCCGAGAAGGAATCTTCCTTGTGTTCCAAACCAATTTTGGGGAGGCCCTTTCCCCAAGTTACCACCCGAGGCTCAACATATAAATAGAGGAGTAGGGTTAGCTCCTAGAACATAAGTGTTTTTTTTGCGTACTCTAGTTCTTCTAGTTCTAGTTGGTCCTAGTTGACTAATTAGAGCTAGGCTAACCTTCTAGTCCCTCCTCCGCTCTAAATCCCCTGTGCTTGGCGAAGCCCTGCAGACATAGTTTCACCACCACAACCACCATGTTGTGATGCTGTCGGAACTCATCTACTACTTCGCCCCTCTTGCTGGATTGAGAAGGCGAGGACGTCATCGAGCTAAACGTGTGTGAACGCGGAGGTGTCGTACATTTGGTGCTTAATCGGAACGAATCATGAATTTGTACGACTACATCAACCACTCTGATAAACACTTAATCTTAGTGATCTACAAGGGTATGTAGATTCTCTCCCCCTCTCGTAGCTATGCATCTCCATTGATAAATCTTGCGTGTGCGTATTTTTTGTTGTTTTCCATGCAACATTCCCTAACAGTGGCATCATGAGCCAGGTCTATGCGTAGACGTTATGCACGAGTAGAACACAAAGGAGTTGTGGGCGGTTATATTCATATTGCTTACCACCAATGTCGTATTTTTATTGGGCAGTATTGTGGGATGAAGCGGCTCGGACCAACCTTACTTGTCCACGTACATGAGATCGGTTCCATCGACTAACATGTAACTTGTTTTGCATAAAGGTGATTGGCGGGTGTCTGTTCCCCCACTTTAGTTGAATCTAATTTGACTACGGTGGTCCTTGCAGAAGGTTAAATAACAACTTTATAATCACCGTTGTGGTTTTCCATTGGTAAGAAAGGTTCTTGCTAGTTGCCCGTTGCAGCCACGTAAAACTTGCAACAACAAAGTAGAGGACGTCCAACTTGTTTTTGCAGTGTATGTTGTGATGTGATATGGTCAAGACGTGGTATGATATATGTTGATGTATGATATGATCATGTTTTGTAATAAGTTCACGACTTGCATGGCGATGAGCACGACAACCGGCAGGAGCCTTATGGTTGTCTTTAATTTATTGTATGACCTGCACATCAATCACTAAGCGCCATGTAATTGCTTTACTTTATCGCTATGTGTTAGCAATAGTTGTAGAAGCAATAGTTGGTGAGATGACCCCGATGCAACAATGGAGATCAAGGTGTCGCGCCGCTGACAATGGAGATCATGCTGTTGCTTTGGATATGGAGATCAAAAGCACAATATGATGATGGCCATATCATGTGACATATTTTGATTGCATGCGATGTTTATCCTATATACAAAATATTTTACTTAGAATGATGATAGCATTATAAGATGATACCTTCACTTAATTTCACGATAAAAGTGATCTCCTCGAGTATGCACCATTGCTAAAGTTCGTCGTTTCGAAGCACCTCGTGATGATCTGGTGTGATAAACTTTACGTTCACATACAATGGGTGTAAGCCAATTTTGCACATGCAGAATACTTGTGTTAAACTCGGCGAACCTAGCATGTACAAACATGGTCTCGGAACACTAGAGACCGAAAGCTCGAGCATGTGTCCTATAGTAGATATGATCAATATGGAGATGTTCACAATTGAAGACTACCCCATCTCACGTGATGATCGGACATGGGTTAGTTGATTTGGATCATGTATCACTTAGAAACTTGAGGGATGTTGATTTAAGTGGGAGTTCTTTAGTAATTAGATTAATTGAACTAAAATTTATCATCGACTAGTCTTAATAGTCTTTGGAAATCGATGTTGTAGATCAATGGCCCATGCTACCGTTCCTTTGAATTTTAATGTGTTCCTAGAGAAAGCTAAGTTGAAAGATGATGGTAGCAACTACACCGACTGGGTCCGTAACTTGAGGATTATCCTCATTGCATAGAATAATTATGTCCTTGATTTACGGCTAGGTGACAGACCTACTGCAGGAGTTAGTGCAGATGTTATGACCGTCTGGCATGCTCGATCTGATGACGACTCAATAGTTCATTGAGCCATCACTACAAAAAAATTACACTTCCATGATGATACGTAGTAGGTCACGATTTCTGTCATGCTTGTACATCCATGACGACTATATGACAGAATTAAGATAATCATACCTATGCTATCGTATAAGTGTTCCATGACAATTTTGAAATTATCATCATGGAAGTGTCCTCTTCCATGATGATAAATGTCGCGTCATGGATGTTCTTTTGTCAAGGGTGACCAACACATGGCATCCACCATAACAGGTTGCCGTTAAGCTACCGGGTCCGACTTTGGATCCGATAACCCATTAACAGCATCGACCAATGGCGATTTTCCATGTGTAAAATTCTGATTGGCCTAAGAAACCACGTGTAGCTCCGAGTCGGGAAGGATGTCATCTAGCGAATGGATGAGACACGCCTATGACACGCGGACATGTGGCTTGGCCCAACAAGGGATCAATTAATTTAAAAAGGTCGATCAATTTGACTTGGTCAAAAGTTTCCAGGCCAGCCCAGCAAAAGCCTGTTAACAGCCTGCTCGCATATAGCCCATTCACGGCCCATGAACTCACATCTCGTTATGGTCTTTTTGAATTCGGCCCCGTAGCGTCATGTGGGTCGTCCAATAGATCCTACAGCTAGTAAGAAGCTCATGGGTGGTAAGGACCGTAACATGCCCATTTATCGTAAGGCCCATAGGAGTCCCATGGATTGTACGCCCGTAGGTCAATGGATCTTACGACCCATAGGAGGGTCGTGGTTACAATGGCACATATGTGGACCATTGCTATTGTAGCCAGTAGGAAACCAAGCAAAAAGAACTGTAGTACTACAAGAAAACAAATAAAGAAGATTAAGAAAATAAATAAGCAAGAAACTAACGCTAGGATATTACGGCGTTTACACATATTACATTCATCGGGTATCAAAGTTTCGCACCGGTGCAAATATAGGGTACAAAGTAGCATATTACATACACCGGACATCAAAGTTGGCCACCAGTGCAAATAAACTCCACAGCAAAAGAAATCCATAAGTGAAACCAAATACACTGGGTACCAACCATGCTGGCAAAAAGCTTACCAAGCTTATTAGCTTTCTCTTGTTTGGCGCTTAAATCATCTAGCTCTTGTTGTTGCACCAGAAAGTATGCATTTGAATTCTGTAGGGACTTCCTCAGTCCTTCGGCTTCTTCTTGTAGCACAACTGGTAGTTGTATTTCAACTTGTAGTTGAGACTAAAGAAGCCGAGCTGATTCAGGCAGCGAGTTTGAAGAGCTTGCGCCAGCAATAGTGGCTAGTATCTCGAACATTACATCAAGACAGGACTTTGGTAGTGTCTCACTATTTTCAAGAGAGTTTTTATCAGCTTTCTTGGAGATCAATAGGGATGTCTCACAATCTTGAACATTATCTGCATTACTTCCTTTACCATTCCATAATGGTGTACTCATGTCCAATATTTTCTCGGTATTGTAAAAGAGAAATAAGCAGACACAGCACAGGTTTAGCATATAGTATATGAAACTCATTTTGGAAATCGTTTTAGTAGTAAGGTGGACAGGATAACAACATGAAACAAACATATATCTATTTACTATGCTCACTATATTGTCTATATCATTCTAGTTCATGTCGCCAAATTAATATAGAGACACAGTTTAAATCATATATTTTTAAGACACGACAACATAGAAAGAATATAAGTGTGGGAAACTACACAACACTAACAACACTTGTAATATGCATGACATGAGAACATAACTGTTTTTACAACTGAAACTGAAATTAACGTAGAGCAAGAAGTTAGGACAATAATCCAGTTAAAGAAATAGGTTTAGAACATACATGTTGCGCCATCGGAGTTTAAAATGGGTCCTTCAAATTAGAAATTAGTTGGTATGAGTAAATACCGCGATGCAAGAGCAAAGGAGTATGCATGATACTAAGGAACCCGACCTGAGAACAATTCTTCATCTACTTTAAGCATTGAGTTAGGGTTCGGAGTGGTGGTCCTCGTTCTTTGGGCACTTCAGTGGCCATTACTAACTTCTTGTGTTTGGGTGCTCTGTGGTGGAGACGGTGCTATGTCAACTGGAACTGGGTTACTATCTGCCAGGGTTGGGGTTAGAAGGTGTCTAGTTGGTTCTTTGTCCAACTGGGTAGGGTTACAATCTTCACGAGTTTGAGTTATGTATGGTGGGGCTGGTTCTTGGGCAAGTACAACCGCGGTTGTATCTGCATTGACTGGTAGTACAGTCTTTTATGAAGTTGGCATTGTTAATCCCCTAGATTCTGCCATCACCCCTCCAATTGAAATGGATGATAAACAAGAAAAGTAATTAAATGTACAAACATTGTATGATAGATCGGTGCAATCAATAGTGGGGAATAAAAGAGGGCATGAAATAATTCGCACTTATGTTATCTAACCAAACAGGATAGCATGACACAGTTTCACATATCACTGGTGCGCGTCGGTCCTAAACAAACGGTTTTTAACCACTTGCCGCGACGGCATCTGGAACCGTCGCCAAGTGAGTGTGGCGATAGGGGGGGTCCTTCCCACACGACCCAGAAACCGTCGGGGATATGCCCTCCTGATACACATGTTCTGCAAAATGAGGTCATGTGCGACCCGCGAGCGCTCAAATACGGAAATACGTACAATAGAGCTAAAAATACAATTATACGGCGAAATTGGTTCCAGTCGTCAGTACATACCACACAGTCAGTCCCTGCTAAACGTCTCCGTTCGTATGTACATCCCACACAGTCGCTCCAAGGAAAACGTTTCCGTTCACAGGTACATCACACACAACTTTTCCCGTTATATCATTTGTGATAGCGTTGCCATTGCACACGATACTAATAATTTTATCATTTGTGTTATTGAATGCATCACACATGGTGCGTAGAAAGAAACTATGTGGCAAAGGTTGTCCATCACACAGACTTTTTATGTGATAAATGTTTCGCAAGGTGGCCTAACGCAAACAGTTTTCAAGAGAAAGTCGTGTGTCAAGTGGAGATTAATTGCACACGTAGTGGATCCTAGAAACATTTCCGATCTCCACGTATATCGCAGACGTTTCGCTTTCGCAAATGGTGTGCAGTGTAATCCCTATTTAATCCATAATTAATCCAATTAATCCCTAATTTTAAAATCACATGTTATGAATTTGAAACTAGGCAATCACTTATTTCATATCCAACCATGTTTATTACAAATATAGGTTCAACCACGAATCCATAATTCAATTCACAGGTACATATACTGAAGAACTACAGAAGCACCAAGTAAAGAATGATGAACCATAGTTGTACTAAAGACTGTAAAGAGAGAGGCGAAAGACATTTTGGTTGCTAGAGAAGGTGAAGCGGAATGCCTATATTGTTCCCTCCTCCGTGCGTAAGGAGCACACGACTCTATGACAACCCCTTGTGATGGATTCCCGTCCATCCTTCACTGTCTTCATTAGGACTTCTCGATGCTCATTGTAGTCTGGATGATATACTTTAACCTTCATTGTGTGTACACCAATCATGTACTTTTTGAGGTAATCTTGAGTGAACTGCTTCGGGAACCACTGGGAACGAAAAAGATTCAAACATTGTTGTCTAACAACTCATTATGGGCAGTAAAAAGAGAAGGTTGCAGAGTTTGTAGTTACCATCCTACGTCTCACTGTTGTGTTGGATAGAGCATAAATAAATAATTTGCTTGCCTCCATTTGTATCTTTTGCTAGTAACCCTTAACAGTTTCATCACTTGATGCTTGTTCATCAATATCTCATTGCCCCATACGCAAAAAGGGTGGATGCGTGGATCCTTGCCAAGGGCATATGTACCTACAAGCAACAAGTCAATATTAGGAGCTAAGTGGTGTACAGGCCTGGATCTATATGCACTACATTATGCAATGATGGGGGGAGTACAAGGCGAGGATGAAGCTAAATTCGGCGGAAAATGGTGGCCACTCCCGTTGTTGTCCTGCATAAGTAGTGGAAAGGAAAGATAAGTACAACAATCTTAACATCAAACAAATATAGCAAAGGTAAACAACATCATCTCCAAATGATAGCCTGAATGTGTTGGTTTAAGCATGCTGTTAAAGCAGATATAAAATGGAAGGCAATATTAGCGACAGCAAGCTTAACAGCCATCAAATATTGCAATTCAAAATGGTATTGTTGAAAATGAATAAAACGTAGGTAATGCTTAAACATCACACTGGATAAATGTGTAAAACTGAAATAAAGGGCATGTGTTAACTACGCCAGGAATAACTGGAACCAAATATAGCCATTCAAACTGGTATTTATGTTGTAGAGCACCACAGTTCCGACTTGCACATATTGAACCACACATTGTGTATGACTGAAATAAACAAGGCATAAATGACCAGTATAACAACCAAATATAGCCATTGAAAACTGGATAGAGTCTCACTGCAACCAACCTAACAAGCAAATACAGATAAACAGGGCATATGCTTGAAAACTGAAAAAATGCTCACTGCAACCAACCTTACAAGCAGATAAAGATAAACAAGGCATCTGCTTGATTACTGGAGAAATGCTAAAAAAGCAACCTAACAACCAAATACATAAAACAAGGCATCTGCTTGATAACTGGACAAGCAACCTAACAAACAAATACAGATAAACAAGGCATCTTCTTGATAACTGGACAAATACTCACTTCAACCAAACTAAGAACCAAATACAGATAAACGAGGCATCTGCTCGATAACTGATAAAAATGCTCACTCCAACCAACCTACCAACCAAATACAGATAAACAAGGCATCTACTCACTATAAACAACCAAATATAGCCATTCATGAAACTAAAGTGGACAGTTCATACATAAACATCACATAGACCTATTGAACAATACATTTTTGCATAACTGAAATAATTAAATACGCCACAGGTAAAGCACCGCACAGAAAATGCTACTACAACAAAGGGGACGAGTTGGCAAGATAGAAAAGGTAGTATTCGCCGATAGAATGTTGCCTCACATTTCATGGACGAGATCCTTCCAGTTGGAAGAGCAAAGACCCATGGTAAGCTCTATGATGTCACAGATGGGTTGTTTCACCTTGGAAGAACCTTTGTGGGTGCCATCCTCATGGTCGTGGTCGTGGTCGATGAGATCTGACTTGGCAATTGAGGATCCCAAGCCGCCACCGTAGAACGTGTCCTTCAGAAGTGACCAAATGGGCTTGATGGCATATAAAGCTTGCAAATCCTTGACTGCTTGGCGGAGGAGATCAACGGCAGGGCCGTCGAAGAGATCGATGGTGGTTGAACCAGAGGTGTTGGGGATGTGCCACTTAACCTGTGACATGGCCCGCGTGAAGCCGTCGGTGTGGACCAGCTTGATGTCGTAGCGAGCTTTCCCGAGATACAGTAATACGCTAGCCCGCTAACATGAAGCCTTTAGCATGGCAACGTAGTCAACATCTTTGCCAGCTTCCACGGTGACGTGTTGCTCCGGGATCGACAGGTCGACGTGAACGGAGGCCACCTTGCCAACGTCCGGCGGAGAGGCCATGATAAACCTCGTCTTGGCCGAACGCTCGTCGGGCTCCCCGGGATACATGGTCGAGCTTAGGCTGTGACATTCTGGAGCAGGGGATGTGGATCTGGCAGGGAGGGACACTACAGGACTCATCTAAAAACTCAGGGGAGTGGGGCGACGGTATGGGAATCGCCGGATAACCTAAACTTTATTTTCTAAGCTAGGAGGAACGGGCAGATCGGCGGGGTTGGCGGCAGTGAGCTAGGATTCGAAGGGGGGGAGGGGGCGGGTGGGGGACTATGGAGGGGGGTGGTGTTTGAGGATACGCTGGGGCTACTGAAAATTTTAGTTATGGTGGGTGGAGATGCTGGAGGAGTGTGGGCGACGGTTGAAGTACGACGACTACTAAAATTTGGGTAAAGGAATTGATGCGGGGCGGGAGTGACCAATATCGCGCTTGGTCCAATAACAATATGTGTGTATGATAGTAAGGAAAAGTGGCGCGGATCCGCCAATTTTGGCAACGCTCAAGGTGGGTAGTTTCTTTTTTATATTTGTAGCTAGCTAGTCTATCGCACACGGTTCGTCCTAATTTCCAAATAAACTTACCCGCCTTTATCTTACACAGGTGGTGGTTTTACAACGCACTTGCATCGCACACGGTTAAGTGAGTACCTCCACCCTTTGCTTGTGCTTGCGCGGTCGTGGAGATTTCAGCGCACTCGCATTGCACACGGTTGAGCCAGTACCTCCACCCTTTGCTCGCGCTTGAGCGGTCGTGGTGATTTCAGCGCACTTGCATCGCACATGGTTGAGCCAGTACCTCCACCTTAATTTTCTCGCGCTTGCACAGTTGTGGTGATTCACAACACACTTGTATCACACACGGTTTATATATTATACCCCGTGCCCGTTGAGGATCATCAGAGTCTTTGCAGGAAAAAATAACGTTAGGGAGGTCAAAAGACAGCCACACCAGCATGTGGCCCAAATATATATGACTGAAAAGGGTGGTATGTGATGTTCAAAATTCCAGTGCACTACTTTGACCCGGCGGGCCCACGGTTGGGCACTTCATTGAAGATCGATGAGAGGGGCCAGAAGTCAAGAACCACTTGGAAGTGGCCAAATATATGTACGTATATTGGGGATGTTTAAAACTTTAAATACACAATGCATAACTTTGGTGGCACCTGCCTCGCAAACCCGAAAGCACCCTAACAACCACCTAGCTAGGATATATATAATGACATAATGTCGTACCTAGCTAGGATGCTTTCCCGACCACCTCCCACTTTGTGTCAGCGGGGCGGACGCACGTAATGATCGATACTTTGGTCATACATGCACGTCGCCATGACCTACCATAAGATAGACCAATGAATCTTTTGTTTGGTCATATGACAGTTGTTGTTGTCGATAACCGCTTGGGCCACTGGATTGAACCATCATAAACATCGCACGAGAGGGACCACAAGACTAGCACCTCTTGCATGCGGCCCAAAATGATGTATGTTGGGAAGGGGTGATGTGTGTTTTCAATATAGAATAATGTACAATTTAGATGTGGTGCCTACCTCTCGATACAGACAACACCCACAAATGCAAGGTAGTTAAGGACAAGATACGTACGTAAGGTTTGATGTAGGTCAAACCCAGCAATCCAGGCATCTGGGAGGGAATCCTGGCAACGCATGAGCTCGAGCTTTGGTTGACCGACATTTGATGGTGACCGGCCCTATCATGAACTAGGAGGAATCCATTCATGGCCAACACATACCCCTCACTATCGACCAAAGGGATGATATATATACACTCGGGGAGCCCACAGATATCCATGTCGTCACAAAAAACCGCACAAGGGAGACGTGGTCGATCAGAAAACCCCGTATACACTGCATGCAGCCAGAAAATATGTATGGGTATGATGGTGTATGATGTGTTTAAATCCCAAATGCACAACTTCGATGGGCCATGCCAAGTACATTACAAACCGAACACCATACCCGACTCCAAGCCTGGTTCAATACCTATGAAGTCAATTTACCAACTTCGAGGC
>LR738715.1:404806526-404880022 GCA_902687465.1 Secale cereale
AACATTTGCGTTGTTCGTGTTTTCAACTAGTATTCCGCCCTAATTTAAATTGCCACATAGGGCAACCGATAAAACGGCCACAAATAAAACGGCAACGGATAATACGATGACAAATTTACAATGGCGCACATAATAATTGTCTTACATATTCCGGATAATTTAAAATGCCACATGCGACAAAGCCCGGAAGAAACAGGGGCAAGAGAAGAAGGAAATTGCAGACAACGATTTGAGTTGCTACAGTCTCTACTCGTCGATAGATCGTCGGGCGGCGAAATCCTCCAGCTCCTTCTTCAATTCATCACGACTTTGCTTGAAAGCAGCTACGGATTCCTCCACCTCCTTCTCGCGCTCGATCAGGATCTTCCTCAAGCCACCCATCAGTTCCTCGACGACCGCTGTCAGCGTCATCTCCTTGGCACTGCTCTGCTCATGCATCATCTTCCAGTCGGCGGCCTCCTCCTCCTTCTCGGCGACCAACTTGAGCAGCTTTGCATTGTCATCCATGAGTTGCTCGACGAGGCCGGTCGCCTTATCAATCGAGGCATCGCTAATATTGAGCAGCTTCGTCAAGCCATCGACCAGCTCCTGTTGCATAGTGACGCCAGCGAGAATGTCGTCGTCGTCGGTGAAGGACTTGTGGAATGCCGGCTCGTCGCGATGGCCGACGCAGCGAATGTGCTTGTGAGAGCCATCGCGTGCCCGCGAGAGCTCGTTCGGGGGCTATGCGGCGCGCCGGGACATCTTTGTTGCGGCTGCAGCTTCGTGGTGGGACCTCTCTAGTGCTTCCGCGGCCTTGGTCTTTGCTGCCTGGTTATATGTCCACCCTAAACTCCTCCTACCGGTCAGGGCGGAACAACTTGACAGAGAAAACCAGTTTTCTGGAGAGGAACCGTGAAGCAATTTTCGAGTTGGTAGTTTTTATAGCCCGGTGCTAAGTGTGAACACATATTAGTTTGATAGGTGTGAACAGATTTGCAATTACTTATTGCATTGTAATCAGCAATGTGACGAGAAACAAGGTCAAAATTTATTGATGGCATAAGGTTGACCACGTGGTTGCTCGGGAAGCATTCGCTGGAGCGCGGGAAGACTAAGTGGAGCACGCACACAACCCGAATACCATATTCGGTGCCACGTGTTATTTATCACACAAGTGTTAACATAAGTAAACGTATGTGTAACTTACTAATCATCACACACGAGTACTCGCAGTCGCATCATGTGCGATATACCTAGCCACCGCAAGCAACTAGTTTGCATTTTTCAAAGTTTTTTGTACACACAGAATCGCACATGAACTAACTGTATTAACCGTCTGTGTTGTAATTTCCCATCACAAACAGTTCATCCGAGTCGGCTCTTTGCCATGTATCACACACATCTTATTAAGTTGAACCGTTTCTGTTGCGTTCGCTAATCGAAAACAGTTCGTCTGAGTGAACCGTATGCCCTATATCACACACACCTTGATCTGGCTAACATATTATGTTGCACTCCCTAATAGCAAACGGTTCATCAGAGTGAACTGTATGCCGTATATCGCACACACGTTGATATGGCTGCCCGTTTCTGTTGTTCTGCCTCTTTGCAAACTGTTCAAACGGGTTAACCGTGTGGCGTGAATCGCACACGCAACTAAAATTCGAACCTTGTTTCATGCATCCTCCATCGCAGATGTTTTGCACCTTCTTGATGGTTTTTACTCCACCGTTTGCGATTATGGCATTGCACACAGTTTCGTTGAAGGGTCTCTGATCGCAGTGTCACGTTAGCAGCATCCTACAGTAGTGTATATGATGGCTAACTAAAAATGATAGTATGACACAATTTTACATATATGATGGCTAACTAAACAGGATAGAAAGACATAATTCAAAATATGATGACTGTAAACAAGATGACATGGTATAACTATATGATGTGTTTATTAAATAGGTTGGCATGATGTAATTCACGTACATGCTGTCTATGGAAACATGATGACATGATATAATTCACGGATCAAATGACAATAAGAATATGATGACAATGTAAACAGGATTAGATGATATAACTATATGATGTCTTTATTAAGGGTTTTTTATTTCTGTGCCCCTGGTTCGTTAGTTGTACTCATTCATCCCCACGGTCATAACTTTTTCTCACTTTTCCCCACTCCCTTGCACGAAACCCTCAAAACAGGTTACATCAGGCGTTGCCGTCAGGTCATTGCCTTTTACCATTAACTCTGACGAGTGGGGCCGCATAGGGACCAGTCAACCTTTGACCATTAACTCTGACAAGTGGAGCCGCTACCGTATAGTGGTTTCGTATGCTGACCGTACAGTGGTATTCGTATACGTGGGCGCATGCAACTGACTATGTTCATGGGGTAGCACATGTCCATGGGTTGTTAAGAGGTTGAACCACCTCCCAAAATGTCCCATTGTATAAAAGAGGTTGAACCACCTCCTGGCGCATCTCCCCTCCCATTTCCTCCAAATCACCTCCCTGCCTCATCGTTTTCCTCTCCCCCACCGCGTCATCTCGCTCTCCTCAACTGCCTCCACCACACCGTCTCGCTCTCCTCCATGACATTCTCTTCATCACCTTCGTCGCCTCCATCTGTCCGATGGCGGACACTTGTGGCGATGCCGATGCAGCGGCCGATGATGTTGTGGTGCTGCAGGGCGCAGTGACCGCGGATGAAGTGAAGGACGTTGGCGGCGACCACGGCGGTGGGGGGAAACTCGCAACAGCTGCGGATGTGGAGAAGGAGGTGGCGTGCTCCACCTCAGCATTGCCGGAGCAGAAGGTGGCAGTGTCTTGCGGCGCAGTCCACCCCGATGCGCAGCTTGGCGAGGAGCAGGAGGTATTTGTACTTGCTTGTTAGTTGCAATATTTAGGATATTAGCTTGTAGAGTTAGTTGCATTAGTTAGATTGTGATTCGTACTGTAGTACAGATGGTTAGAGTAGTTGATTTGATGGATGGGCCAGGGGTTTTTGTACTAGAGTTAGAGTAGCAGGATCACAGATTCGGGTTTCTAATGCTACAGATATGTATGCTTATTAGATGGTAGATTAGGTCTCTATTAGATTTGTTTTTGAATGCTACGCAGATTGGGGTTTTGAATGTCATACGCCCAAATGGAATCCATTGATTAATAAGTTATTTGATTCATTAGTATATAAATTTATCCACAATATGTAGTTATATTAGCTCTGTTGTTCAATATATGTGCATGACAATGGAAAATGCAAATAGGATCATAGTATATTTGCCCTATGATCAATGTGTCATGTGTGCTATCTAAATTTTCGATTGGCTTCTGCATTTGCTAGCGATGGATGTAATTGTATATTCAGGAGGATGATGGTTGGGGGGAAAAGAGGAAGTTGGACCTTACTGACTTCAAGGATCCGTACGATCCGGGGTATAGTGACGACAAAGAGTATGAGGTAAGCCTGCTTGAAATTTAGATATATTGTTCATTTAGTTCCTTTGACATGGTGTAAAATTTGAGGTAGGAGATCTAAAATTTGGACAATCTAAAATTTGAAATTTAGATTGTTCATTTAGTTCCTTTGGCACCAATCTATGTTAGTGTAGGATATCATGTGTGCAAAATTTGAGGTGATTTAGAGGAGGTCAAAGAAATTTGAATTTGAGAAATGTGCTCCAAATGAGCTCAACAGCCCCATTTGTAATCAAGTTTTTTTGGACCTACTCTAAATGAGCCAAATTTTTTTATTAACACCTATTCAATCTATATAGTGTAGATTTGAAGTCTCGCTATTTTTTAATTAATATCCATATTTTTACATTTTATTTTGAGAAAATATGCTTTAATAGAAAAACTATTAAAACCACGTTAAAAATATTAAAATGGAAAACTAAGTTTAGATCCTATTTATTCACTGGTGATTTCTTTTATTTCAAAAACAAAAGGTAACCCTACGTCCTCTCCTTGAACTCTATGTAATGTTGTACGTGACAGCTCATATGTGTGAAGATTGTTTCATAAAAATTACCATAGACCAAGTTTATGATATTTGGTTGGTAACATGTCACATAAGAAACCATTGTGCGCATGTTATATATATATATATATATATATATATATATATATATATATATATATATATATATATATATATATATATATATATATTATTTTATTTAAAATTAATGGTGCTCAATTGACCTCGATCGAGCCAGCTAGTATTTTTTTTAAATGGCCGTATACCAAGTTTAGTATTTTTTTCCACGTGTGTGTGTCTTATAAAACGACGAACGGCGAAGGGTTCATATTTTTTAGATTTTTATTAAATTAGTTATGCCCAGTCAAAGCCTGGGAAACCCCGTTGACTAGCTCAAAACCCCTCAAAACCCCGCGGGGTTTCGCTTAACCCTAGCATGAACGCCAGCCATCGGATCATACCCTGGCGCCAAGTTGGAACCCTCATATGTGGTCTTCTAGAAGGAATTCGGTGGGCAGGCTGCGTGCAGGCTCCATGTCGTTGGATCACATGGACGGCTCCGCATCGTTCGATCATGGGGCGGTCCGCGAGAGGCGGTCCTGTTGGTTGTGCTCGGCTGCTCGCCCATCACTAACTCAACGAAAAAACATAGGTATTGGGCCTAATAGGAAACAAAGCTCTGGTTGGGCCGTCGAATTGCATCTTTTTTTTTCCATCGTTTTCTCTGTTTTTAGTGAACGTGTTGGCCCTGGTTTTTCTTGCATCGTTTGAAATTACACCACAATTGACATTGCCTAGAAAATTTAGTTATTTTCGTACAATAAAAATGCAAATTGACCAAACTATTCAAAAATAGTCTCTTTTTGTTCATATAATATATATGACCACAGATTCGCACGCGTCTAATTAGCTTCTTTTTCTTTTTCTTTTCAAACCACGGTTTCTCACGTGTGTACACTCCTGATGCCGCTGTGGTTGTGAAAATGGGCTACTTCACATTTGACCCCGTTATTGCCACAGCGAAATAACTTAGCACTATGTCTATTTAAGACACTCTGCCTCTGCCATCCCTCATCCATCCCCCATCCTCTGCCATCTGCCCTTCTTGCTCTTCGACCCCTTCTCCTTCTTCTTCACATCCCTCAGCCATGCAGTTCACCAGCCAACCACCGCTTCCCACCTACCGTGCCAGAGAGGCTCTACCCTACTGTCATGTATGTTGAGCGCACACTACGTGTGTGGGCGATATCAAGGTGGAGGACCACAAGGAACTTCACCGAGTTCTTCCTTGGGGCCGGCTACCGCCACTTCCCACGGGAATCTCCGACGATGTTCCACGTCGAGGAGGTCATCCAAAATGGGGTGGTTGCTCTCCTTCCCCACTTCACCAACACATTCGACACCTTCTACCTCCTTGGCCAGGTGTTTTGGTGTTGCTGCGAGTTCATCGCTTTCACCACCCACAACTTGTTCACGGAGTACACCAACATCTTCCCCACCGCGTCGCGTATGCACACTCTTCTGTACCCCATTGACAACACCTCGGAGGAGCAGTGAAGGGCGTCCGGAGGAGGAGCAAGGTGGAGAAGGCGGCGGCTAGGGTTCTAAACCCTCTATCTATTTTTTGAGTCTATGTTATGTTAAGTTGTAATTGAACTAGGTTGGACATGCTATGGGCTTGTTGGCCCTTTTATTAAGTTCTATTATTATGTTTTCTATATATTCTATTATTAAGTTATTCCTAGTTTGAAGTATGTGATCGTGATATGGGCTTGTTGGCCCTATCTACATATTTGTTGATTGCTTTCTTGGAGAGCTCGCTTTGTTAGTAACCACCTAGTGCATGCAGCCACAACGAACCCTTCTCTTTTTTTGCACAAGCCACAAATATGTAGCCACATAGCTAGTGCATGCAGCCACAAAAAAACCCTAAGGCAAATTGTTTAATTTATTTATCGTAGCAAAATGGGTGCAGATGCGAGTGGATCGAAAAGGCTGTAACTGATCATAAAAAACGATGCTCTAAATGGAGGAGATAAGCGTGCGAGAAGAGATGAACCAGTGGCAGCAACTGTCGCTGCATCCATGGCGGCTGCCGTGCACGAAACAGCTCGGTCAGTGCATCATGGCGGCACGCATCAGCACATGCAGGCTCGGTCGACGCATCGTGGCATGCAGGCAGGCTGACTGGGTGTATGCATAGCTGGCTTTTGTCGTGGCGGCACGCACATGCGTTTAATGCAAGGGACGACCCAAAGAAACCTCGGCCCAAGAATAGCCACACCGCCCAACGCGGCCCCATTTGTCATGTGCAATGCATGACACAGTCTAGCACGGCCCCACTCATTAGAGTTAATGGTCAGGCAATTAACCCGATGGCAACGTCCGTTGTGACCTGTTCTGAGGGTTTCAAGCAAGGGAGTGGGGGGAAACTGAGAAAAAGTTAAGAGCACTAGGATGAGTGAGTAGAGCTAACGAACCAGGGGCATAGATGTAAAAATACGCATTATTAAATAGGTTGGCACACCATAATTTAGATGAATGATGTCTATGTAAACAGGATGGCATGATATAACTCACATATATGATTTATATACTAAGCAAGTAAGCAGATGAAAATCCCATATATGATGTCTAAACTAAGCAGATGGCATTCAATATTATTTATATGATGTAAAAACTAAGCAATGCAAGACATCATGTGGGGACCCCGACTCATAAGTAGAGATCACCGAATGCACGTGTACAGTGATCCCAGATATCAATGCTCACTGAACACACAGAAGCTGAATAACAAGAGTCTTACATCCATACATACCGTATTACACAAATAGGACCATTAGGGTCAAGTCTTGAGTATGTCGTTGCAGTGGAAATCTTCAATAACAACTTGGACCCATGCCATCTGCCTTAACCCTACAGGCATTCTGACTGGGAAGCGTCCTAGCTCGCATGCTTGTCACCAAGAAATCTTCATCATAACCTGTTCACTCATGCCTGGCCAATAAAATAATCAGTGGCAAGCCAATTAGTACTTTGAATGTACTCGCAAGCAACCCAAGTGTGATGACAGAATAATTATGCAAGGCTCTACTGCTAGATTGGCAGTTTTGCGGAAAGCTAGTTTTTCATATGCAAGTATGATCAACATATAGCATGGACATGCATGTGTCTGCAACAAGAATCAGGAGGTCATAGACATCATTATCGAGGAAGAGTTGTAATCAACTCATGCTCAAGCTCATTGTGACTTCCTCACAATCACATCAACAGATCCACCATATCGTGTTGTTTTCCAGAAACTTATGGACATAGTCTAAGTAGCACCACCCAACTGTCCTTGACCGCGGACACGGCTATTCGAATAGTTTGACACTCTGCAGAGGTTGCACACTTTACCCACAAGATTCGGGGAACTTCCGTGTCATTCACGACCCGCGGTACCTCAAGTACCCGGGGTAAGCACCCGATCACTACCTTTCCCTAGACAACACTAACACAGAGTCCACTCGATTGGTAACAGCCCCGTCCCAACATTTCACATCTTAAAATTGTGGAGACTTGCTCCCATATTCATCATATACCACTGACACGGGGTACCAACGGTGTGTTCGGTGCCCTGTAAAAATAGTCATGGCCGTCTATCCAAGCACGACCCCGTCCTGAGAGTGACCTCATGTCACCCCCGTCACTAGTAATGCGGGCACCATGCTAGTATCAACCTAGGTAATCAATAATGCCCTTTCCCATATAAGGGTAGAGTGGTTGCGCATGTTTAGTTGGGACGGTAGTCACACATAAATCTAATCCATCTCTGTAAACAACACACTCATCAAGCCTTGGTACACTACTTCTTCACCAAGTAGTGCCCTAGTTCCTCATCAACTCCCAGGGGCATTAGTGGCACCCACTGGGTTATCTGCAAGTATGTCTTACCACACTTGTTTCACTCGATGCATAACCCTGACCCATTTTGCGTAGCCAACTACTATAGCATATATCTATCTACTCCCACCAACATAACCCTCATAGGAAGGTAGGGTCATGTTTGATGCAAGTTCAATAGCAAAGTAACATAGGCACCGACCAAAGTGGTCACCTCTTCTACATGATTCCGATGCATTGATAATAAGGTGCTATGAGACATGCATAAAAAGGTTTCTCGAACATGGTCAAAGGGCTGCTTGCCTTGTCCTTCCGAGTCTTCAAACCTTCTGGTCCATCTCCGAGTACTTCGTTTATTTCGTCAACTAACGATGGAAATAATCATAATAAGCAACACAATCAAAGCAAAATTAAAAGTGCTCTAAAAATAGGAGTTGGACTTTTTTAGGATACCTCTGGTCATATTAGAAATGACCAAAGTGTTTTCATTGGGGTATGATCAATGGATGGTTTGGCACATTTCAATATGATGGAATCAAGGGTTTTATGGATTTGAAAGAAGTGTACAGAAATATATTCTTGAATAATGAGCAAAGGCACCCATTAATCAAGTTATGATTTTAGAAGCATCTAGGAGTTGGTTTCACTGGATTTGGAATTCAAATGAATTTCCTAGGATTTTGCAAAGCTGATAAATATGAAGAAATGGCTCATTATATGGTGGGGTACAAAAAGTATTAATAAAAATGTTCCAAAACTAAGTTTGGATATGACAAGCATCTAGGAATTTGAACCACTGCATTTGGATCAAATTTGAGCCCTCTGTGATTTTCTAAAGTTCATCACAGAAAATGAAATAATGGCATTTGATAATTATTTGTGAAGGAAAAGTTTCTGGAAAAATGTTCATGTTGCACCATGTGATAGAGCATGATTTATGGAGTCACTGGAAATTTGAATCACCAAATTTGGAGTTCAAATGAATTGTTTTAAGCATTTTTGAAGTATACAGAAAAAGAAAAGGGAAAGAGAAAGGGCTTATACCCTTATGCTACACACTGGGCGGAAGTTAGCCGAATAGGAACTGGGCCGGCCCAACGGCTCGGCCGCGTGCACAGGGGGGGGGGGGTGTGACGTCGGAGGCGCCTTCGTGGAGTACGCCTTCGCGCTGGGAAGGCGTCTTCCTGCCGCCCCGCCTCCACTTAAATGACGTGGCGGTTGGCTGGTCGCTGACCTGCGGAGCCCAGCCGCAGGTCGTCTCGTCGCCCCTGGCCTTCTTCTCCGGCCCGACGCCGGGCAGGGGAGAGCTTCGGCCGCCGGCGCAGCCGTCGCCTGGGGATGCGGGAGGGCCGGCCGACGAGCCCAGGAGCTCCGGCTCTCCTCCCCGCACCCGAGGGTGGCTGAGAGCTTGCCCAAGGAAGCCCATAGCCTCGCCACCACAGGGAGGCCGCGGCGGCCGCGGGGTCTTCGGCGGCGCCACGCCAGGAAGGATTCCCAGGCCAAGGGGAGGACCGGCCTGTCCCTGGGGACTCCCCGAAGAGGGCTCGGACCTGGAGTCAAAGAAGTGGAAGGAGAGAGCGGCCGAGGTGCCTGAACCCGAGCGGCGAACGGCGGCGGCACTCCGGCCTTGGAGGGACAGGAGAGCACGAGGGGGAGAGGGATGATGTCTGCGAGGTGCACGGGAGAGAGAAGGATCCAGAAGAGGCAAAGGAGTGCTCGGGGGAGTCTCTATATAGGGAGGCGTCGGTGCACCATGGGCGAGGTCCAGGGAGCGCACGGGCGAGCCTCACAGAGGGGAGAGGAGAGAGGGTCAGGCGGGGACCGGCGACGTGTCATGTCCCAGACGTCGAGGCGACCTCGGGGACATGCTGGGGAGGCCCGAGGCTGTCGGGGCATCGGGATGGGGGGCGGCTACAGTGCGCCAGAGCACTGTAGCGCGCTCCAGAGCATGCATATGGCTGCCAGTGGCACTGCTCTGGCGTCCAGGGCGTGGCCAATGGTGTCCAGGGGGTAGATGGAGTAGTAAACAATGCCCAAATGGCCTGGGATGCTCTGGAGGCCACTTGACTGAGGAGGGAGGTGAGGAAGGAGAAGAATGTTGCTGTCCACAAGAGTAAAAATGGGGTTTTCACCCCCCAATCATTGAGCTGAGGACATGGGGAAGTTACTGGGGGTAAAAGGTGATCAGGAGAAGCTGTGGCAAGAATTTGAGGTAAAGGGAAATAGTAAAAGGGGTCCAAACAATGGTTTTGGTAATTTGACAGAAGGTGTTTGATCATGTTTTGGGCAAGCAAAATAGCTCCACTTGACATGAGACATAACAGGATCAAATGTCACATATAATTAGGGCCTTTCACCAAATTTGAGGTCATTTGGGAAAAGTTGCCAATGTAACTTTGGTGAACCCTAGAAATCAACAGAAATGGTTTCACCTTGTTTGAGTTAAGCTAATCATCTCCCCTTGATGCACCACTTGGTGTAGTATCATCATTTAGGGTTATGATCATGCTCACAAAGTTTGAAGCCCCAGGTAAAAAGTTGGTAATGTAAAGTTGTTCAAATTTGAATTTGAACAGAAATGGTTTTGGGGCACTTAGATCAAGTTATGCTTCTCCAAAACTTGTGCCATTTCGCATAGATGCATAATTACATCATTTTAGCATGTGCACCAAGTTTTAGAGCATTAGGACAAGTTTGGCAATGTAAAGTTGCTCAAACTTCAAAATGGACAGAAATGGTTCTAAGAGGATTAGATGATGTTTCCTTGATCTTAAAGGCATGAGGCTTTGTAAGATCATCAAATATGTCACATTTGACATGATAGAATTTCCCTGGAATTTTTGGAAAATATTTCCTTTGTAAATATTTCAAAAGCTTGAAATATCCAAAAAGGGTTTTGGAAGGTTTTGTCCAATATTTTGAACATGACCATGTGTTGAAACTCTTATATATGGACAATATATGTCCTATGAGTTTCCCTGAATTTTGGCAAATATTTTTGAAATAGTTAAATAATTTTTCCCTATTAAAGACCATTTCTGGCCTTAAGGAAAAGCTTTTAAATAAAATATAAAAATAACTTTTGAAATTATAGTTTTGTGGTTTCTGGGAGTCCTATACCTAATAGGATTCAAATATACTTTTTGAAAGATTTTTCACACCCTAAATAAGGTACTTGCAGTGCAAACCTCAATTCAGGGGTTTTTGGAAAACTAATTTTAGAAAATACTATTTGGCCAAAATATTTTTATAAGAAAATTCTATATTGTTCTATACACATGGCATGATCATTGGGAGAAGGTTTTGGATCAAGGAGATGAAGTACAAGAGTTGGAGGATTTATTTGATTTTTAGAGCACTAGCAAACAGCAGACAGAAAATCAATCAAGCAAAGTCAAAAACACTCCAAAGTTTTTGTCAATCCACATTTTTAGCATGATAATTAGCTTAAGCAAAGTGGCATGAAAATCAGGGTGTGACATACCTACCCCCCTTACAAGAATCTCGTCCCCGAGATTCCCAGACTAGGCGTGGAAAGGAAATACGGAGTCTTGGATACGGGGTAGTCTCCACTTCTTCTTGTTGATTCTGCTTCCGAGTGGTGCTCTATGGAATCTTGAAGTACTTGGGGGTGTGGCTCTTACTTGTTGCCTTTGATGCAGGTTGTTGAGGGGTCTCTTGTATGGGTTGGGTTGAGTTAGATGTCAAAGGCTCGGTGATGTCCTTGCGGGAACCGGGCTAGTTAGGAAGTAAGAAGTACTTCCAGGGTGGTGACCCGAGGAATATTTGGTGTACGGAGGGTAACTCAGGTGGTAAATCTAGCTGGTAGCCGTCTACTATTTGACTTGAAGTGGTCTTGAAGAAGGGTCGATAAATCTTGGTATGAGCGTTCCTTCGACACGGAAATGCTCGGTCCCTTCGAGAGGAGTGGCTTGCAGATACGCCCGGTCTTGGTCGCAGAAGTTTACTTCTTGATGACGGTGGTCGGTGTAGTCCTTCCTTCTTGACAGGGCGGTCTTCAAATGTCTTCCATCCAGCTGTACGCCTCTTCTTTTGTCTTCGGGTAGACAAGTAGGCCATCAAACAATGATGTTACCCAACTTGTCCAATTACTCCATGAGGTCTATGGGGTACGCAAGGCAGGCTGGGGTATTGGTGGTGGTCTCCGTTGAGTATTTGCAAGGTCTTCCCGACTTAGAGTCAAGGCCCATGGTCAGAATCTGACCAGGTTGTGGCTTGGTGGGGCTTAAGGGATTCAAGGATTCTAGTGAGTGAGTGAACGTTTATTATCTTATCCTTAAGCACAATTTCTGAGAAGCCAATAGCTCTATCTAGTACTCCAAATGAAAAAGCATCCTCTCGCATAGACCATCTTCATTCACCACTCATGCCATACATATCCTCATGACTCTCAAGAGCCGGTCTAACAAAATTGTACTTGCCTACGATCCCCAAATCCATATGCATGCCTTCCCCTAAAATCCATGGGTAGGTCATACATGCTACTAAGCTTAAATTAAACTCCACAATCCAAGCGCTCAACCTATTCTTGCAAGGCTCACGATAATGCATCTCTATTCTAAGGAAACACGCCATATGCCACTCCAAGATTTTGTTTCCTTCCTACAGGTCAACTCCAATAGCCCGGTAATTTCCATCAATCACCACATAATCCAATAATTCTACAATCCGATGTCTACGGTGTCCCACAAGATCTCAAGTCCCTATAATATCCAAATACTTGGAAGGACTACACATTACGATAGTAAGTCCTCCAAATTCCCATCATCCGGGTCAAGTAAACTCCAAGGTCATGATTATATAGATCCCTAAATCAACTCCGACAAATAATCCAATCTCCTAGGTTATTTTCCACCGAGAAGCCTGGTATCATGATCAAGATCATCGGTCTAAATCCAATTTACTCCGAACCATGCAGGCATATCTAGCATTTATACCAACCAGAATCACCTACATCAATCCAAATCTCATGTCCAACGGGTACTCCTACATGCTTCCCCAAAGTCATGATCCCACCAATATGAAAACCTCACAATCCATCAAGGTCTCAGATAATTCCTCGAAGTCACTGATATAAAGCCACCAAGTCATCTGTCTTATATCCCCAAATTGGTCTATCTATGGCATCGTCAGTTCTTGTGCTATATTAGGATGAAAATGTGCTCACTCACTGTGTCCACTAGTTCCATCACGAACCCAGTGTTGGGCAAGGTTGTAGAGGCTTAACTGGTGCTCTTGTAACTATGGGTTTAGCACCTGGTTAAGGATTCGAGCTGGAGTGTCTCGTGAAGTCTCAAAGGGTCTAGGAATGGGTCTCTAGCCTGGAGGTTTAAACATAATTCTACGGGGTTGTACTTGGTCACGGAGGTTGTAGCAGAAGTCTTTAGTGCCAGTTGGTTGCCGAGGTAGATTCCTTGGTGCATCTTGTCTTGCGGGTCTTCAGTTGGGGAGAGAGAAGAGAGGGAAAAAGTAGCGTAGAGGAGGGAAATGCCTAAAGGGGGTTCTATAGTGCAGGTGCAACAAACAGGTGCAAAAAGGTCGAAACAAAAGAAACAAGGCAAGGAAGGTGATATAGCCATGCACTTGTTTCCTAGGGAAAAAGTGCGACTTATATCAAAACACAAACAATTAAAAGCAAGCAACACACAATCATGGTTATATTCGAACCATCATACGGACTCGACTGCGCATAGGGGTACACGACTCATCCTACCCTAGGGGTTCTCGGACTCAGTGTCGTGATTTGTGCCTCGTGTAGTCTCCTGAGTTTCTTCAGGTGTTGCTATGTCCCTTGTAGTTGTTTGATGAATGATCCGGGTTGAGCCTGAAGAATCTTCAACAACTTCTCGCCTGATGAGGTTATGCGGTGAAGGTGTTTCCTTGCAGCTGGCGTTGACTTGGTCTTCTCTTGTCTCTTTAATCATGATGATCCCTTGTGCCTTCTGGGGCGTCGAGGGTATTAGGTAGGCAATCGTTTATGCAATGATATTAATCAAGGCATAGTAGAGCTTCAACATGTCGGTTGCGTTGATGACAACATCGACACCAAGAGCGGGGGACGAAGAGAACCGTTTTCCTGCTCACTATAGTGAGGCGGACCAAATGGCGAGGTTCTCATCCATCGGTGGTTGCCGATACAACAACGGTAGTGACAGCATTACTCTATTAGCGATGTATATCCTGATTTTGCATAACCTATACCCTGGTCATCATAGGCCAATGTTACATCTTCTTGGGGCACTGTCAAGGGTGTCACCATCTTCTGGGTCTTCATGTCCTCATTCCTCGAGGATGGATTTTCTGTTTGTACCATCTTGTCATGGTGTCGCCACTCTTGCGTTCAGAAGAGGTGGGTGAGTGTTTGGCAAGGTGCACTCCAAGAGGATTACAGAAAATCCAGTGGTCTGGGGCATAAGGGTTCTAGCGATCAATGTTTTGAAGTGGAAGAGATCAAGTACAGCCTAGTTTTCGAAAAACTGAGAAAGGAAGAGAAGTATAGATAGTTTTGAAAACTAGTTTTACCCTAACTAACGACCATGCTAGCTAAGGCTTCCTACAGTCAGGATGGCTCTGATACCAGCTCTGTGGGGACCCCGACTCATAAGTCGAGATCACCGAGTGCACGTGTACAGTGATCCCAGAGATCAATGATCACCGAACACACAGAAGCTGAATAACAAGAGTCTTACATCCATACATACCGTATTACTCAAATAGGACCATTAGGGTCAAGTCTTGAGTATGTCGTTGCAGCGGAAATCTCCAATAACAACTTGCACCCATGCCATCTGCCTTAACCCTACAGGCATTCTGACTGGGAAGCGTCCTAGCTCGCATGCTCGTCACCAAGAAATCTTCATCATAACCTGTTCACTCATGCCTGGCCAATAAAATAACCAGTGGCAAGCCAATGAGTACTTTGAATGTACTCGCAAGCAACCCAAGTATGATGACAGAATAATTATGCAAGGCTCTACTGCTAGATTGGCAGTTTTGCGGAAAGCTAGTTTTTCATATGCAAGTCTGATCAACATATAGCATGGAAATGCATGTGTCTGCAACAAGAATCAAGAGGTCACAGACATCATTATCGAGGAAGAGTTGTAATCAACTCATGCTCAAGCTCATTGTGACTTCCTCACAATCACATCAACAGATCCACCATACCATGTTGTTTTCCAGAAACTTATGGACATAGTCTAAGTAGCACCACCCAACTGTCCTTGACCGCGGACACGGCTATTCGAATAGTTTGACACTCTGCAGAGAATGCACACTTTACCCACAAGATCCGGGGAACTTCCGTGTCATTCACGACCCGCGGTACCTCAAGTACCCGGGGTAAGCACCCGATCACTACCTTTCCATAGACGACACTAACACAGAGTCCACTCGATTGGTAACAGCCCCGTGCCAACATTTCACATCTTAAAATTGTGGAGACTTGCTCCCATATTCATCATATACCACTGACACGGGGTACCAACGGTGTGTTCGGTGCCCTGTAAAAACAGTCATGGCCGTCTATCCAAGCACGACCCCGTCCCGAGAGTGACCTCATGTCACCCCCGTCACTAGTAATGCGGGCACCATGCTAGTATCGACCTAGGTAATCAATAATGCCCTTTCCCATATAAGGGTAGAGTGGTTGCGCATGTTTGGTTGGGACGGTAGTCACACATAAATCTAATCCATCTCTGTAAACAACACACTCATCAAGCCTTGGTACACTACTTCTTCACCAAGTAGTGCCCTAGTTCCTCATCAACTCCCAGGGGCATTAGTGGCACCCACTGGGTTATCTGCAAGTATGTCTTACCACACTTGTTTCACTTGATGCATAACCCTGACCCATTTTGCGTAGCCAACTACTATAGAATATATCTATCTACTCCCACCCACATAACCCTCATAGGAAGGTAGGGTCATGTTTGATGCAAGTTCAATAGCAAAGTAACATAGGCACCGACCAAAGTGGT
Organism: Secale cereale; assembly: GCA_902687465.1. Classification (NCBI taxonomy): domain Eukaryota; kingdom Viridiplantae; phylum Streptophyta; class Magnoliopsida; order Poales; family Poaceae; genus Secale; species Secale cereale. The sequence goes on from LR738715.1 coordinate 404,822,376, forward strand.
CACCTCTTCTACATGATTCCGATGCATTGATAATAAGGTGCTATGAGACATGCATAAAAAGGTTTCTCGAATATGGTCAAAGGGCTGCTTGCCTTGTCCTTTCGAGTCTTCAAACCTTCTGGTCCATCTCCGAGTACTTCGTTTATTTCGTCAACTAACGATGGAAACAATCATAATAAGCAACACAATCAAAGCAAATTTAAAAGTGCTCTAAAAACAGGAGTTGGACTTTTTTAGGATACCTCTGGTCATATTAGAAATGACCAAAATGTTTTCATTGGGGTATGATCAATGGATGGTTTGGCACATTTCAATATGATGGAATCAAGGGTTTTATGGATTTGAAAGAAGTGTACAGAAATATATTCTTGAATAATGAGCAAAGGCACCCATTAATCAAGTCATGATTTTAGAAGCATCTAGGAGTTGGTTTCACTGGATTTGGAATTCAAATGAATTTCCTAGGATTTTGCAAAGCTGATAAATATGAAGAAATGGCTCATTATTTGGTGGGGTACAGAAAGTATTAATAAAAATGTTCCAAAACTAAGTTTGGATATGACAAGCATCTAGGAATTTGAAGCACTGCATTTGGATCAAATTTGAGCCCTCTGTGATTTTCTAAAGTTCATCACAGAAAATGAAATAATGGCATTTGATAATTATTTGTGAAGGAAAACTTTCTGGAATAATATGCATGTTGCACCATGTGATAGAGCATGATTTATGGAGTCTCTGGAAATTTGAATCACCAAATTTGGAGTTCAAATGAATTGTTTTAAGCATTTTTGAAGTATACATAAAAAGAAAAGGGAAAGAGAAAGGGCTTATACCCTTATGATGCACACTGGGTGGAAGTTAGCCGAATAGGAACTGGGCCGGCCCAACGGCTCGGCCGCGTGCACAGGGCGGGTGTGACGTCGGAGGCGCCTTCCTGGAGTACGCCTTCGCGCTGGGAAGGCGTCTTCCTGCCGCCCCGCCTCCAGTTAAATGATGTGGCAGTCGGCTGGTCGCTGACTTGCGGGGCCCAGCCGCAGGTCGTCTCGTCGCCCCTGGCCTTCTTCTCCGGCCCGACCCCGGGCAGGGGAGAGCTTCGGCCGCCGGCGCAGCCGTCGCCTGGGGATGCGGGAGGGCCGGCCGACGAGCCCAGGAGTTCCGGCTCTCCTCCCCGCACCCGAGGGTGGATGCGAGCTCGCCCAAGGAAGCCCATAGCCTCGCCACCACAGGGAGGCCGCGGCGGCCGCGGGGTCTTCGGCGGCGCCACGCCAGGAAGGATTCCCAGGCCAAGGGGAGGACCGGCCCGTCCCTGGGGACTCCCCGAAGAGGGCTCTGACCTGGAGTCAAAGAAGGGGAAGGAGAGAGCGGTCGAGGTGACAGAACCCGAGTAGCGGACGGCGGCGGCACTCCGGCCTTGGAGGGACAGGAGAGCACGAGGGGGAGATGGATGATGTCTGCGAGGTGCACGGGATAGAGAAGGATCCAGAAGAGGCAAAGGAGTGCTCGGGGGAGGCTCTATATAGGGAGGCGTCGGTGCACCATGGGCGAGGTCCAGGGCGCGCATGGGCGAGCCTCACGGAGGGGAGAGGAGAGAGGGTCAGGCGGGGCGACCTCGGGGACATGCTTGGGAGGCCCGAGGCTGTCGGGGCATCGTGATGGGGGGCGGCTACAGTGCGCCAGAGCACTGTAGCGCGCTCCAGAGCATGCATATGGCTGCCATTGGCACTGCTCTAGCGTCCAGGGCATGGCCAATGGTGTCCAGGGGGTAGAGGGAGTAGTAAACAATGCCCAAACGGCCTGGGATGCTCTGGAGGCCACTGGAGTGAGGAGGGAGGTGAGGAACGAGAAGAATGTTGCTGTCCACAAGAGTAAAAATGGGGTTTTCACCCCCAATCATTGAGTTGAGTACATGGGGAAGTTACTGGGGGTAAAAGATGATCAGGAGAAGCTGTGGCAAGAATTTGAGGTAAAGGGAAATAGTAAAAGGGGTCCAAACAATGGTTTTGGTAATTTGACAAAAGGTGTTTGATCATGTTTTGGGCAAGCAAAATAGCTCCACTTGACATGAGACTTAACAGGATCAAATGTCACATATAATTAGGGCCTTTCACCAAATTTGAGCTCATTTGGGAAAAGTTGCCAATGTAACTTTGGTGAACCCTAGAAATCAACAGAAATGGGTTCACCTTGTTTGAGTTAAGCTAATCATCTCCCCTTGATGGACCACTTGGTGTAGTATCATCATTTGGGGTTATGATCATGCTCACAAAGTTTGAAGCCCCGGGTAAAAAGTTGGTAATGTAAAGTTGTTCAAATTTGAATTTGAACAGAAATGGTTTTGGGGCACTTAGATCAAGTTATGCTTCTCCAAAACTTGTGCCATTTGGCTTAGATGCATAATTACATCATTTTAGCATGCGCACCAAGTTTGAGAGCATTAGGACAAGTTTGGCAATGTAAAGTTGCTCAAACTTCAAAATGGACAGAAATTGTTTTGAGGGGATTAGATGATGTTTCCTTGATCTTCAAGGCATGAGGCTTTGTAAGATCATCAAATATGTCACATTTGACATGATAGAATTTCCCTGGAATTTTTGGAAAATATTTCCTTTGTAAATATTTCAAAAGCTTGAAATATCCAAAAAGGTTTTTGGAAGGGTTTGTCCAATATTTTGAACATGACCATGTGTTGAAACTCTTATATATGGACAATATATGTCCTATGAGTTTCCCTGAATTTTGGCAAATATTTTTGAAATAATTAAATAATTTTTCCCTATTAAAGACCATTTCTGGCCTTAAGGAAAAGCTTTTAAATAAAATATAAAAATAACTTTTGAAATTATAATTTTGTGGTTTCTGGGAGTCCTATACCTAATAGGATTCAAATATACTTTTTGAAAGATTTTTCACACCCTAAATAAGGTACTTGCAGTGCAAACCTCAATTCAGGGGTTTTTGGAAAACTAATTTTAGAAAATACTATTTGGCCAAAATATTTTTATAACAAAATTCTATACTATTCTATACACATGGCATGATCATTGGGAGAAGGTTTTGGATCAAGGAGATGAAGTACAAGAGTTGGAGGATTTATTTGATTTTTAGAGCACTAGCAAACAGCAGACAGAAAATCAATCAAGCAAAGACAAAAACACTCCAAAGTTTTTGTCAATCCACATTTTTAGAATCATAATTAGCTTAAGTAAAGTGGCATGAAAATCAGGGTGTGACACATCATATGCATGATATGAGTAATATAACCCTGCCAAGTTTGAGCATACACCTCAGGGGGGAAATAGGATCGGTCATGTGTCTCTGAATCCTCCTTTGAGGAGCTATTTGTAAACCAACAAGATATTTGCTTCAGTAGGTAGCATTGTCTGCTCCAAGGATGGCCATTTTACCGATGGGTACAGGTACCTTGGATACCGTACCCACATGGGCAGGGTATGGGCACAATTTTATAGCCACGGGTAGTACCCATACCGTACCCGCTAAGTTATGGGTAGGGCATGGGTATAGCCTTGTACCCATGGATATACCCATACCCTACCCATTTATACCGACATGTGGTCCTTACCCATGGAGCTCCAACATATGTGCAGTGGTGGTCAAAGGAGTTGGCCAACCCAACTACTCCCACAATTAAACCTTACACCGTCACACATGGTATCGATGTACTCATCTAGCTATTATTGAGTTGAGATATATGTTTTTTTATAAAATGTGCTATCGATGAATGTAAAATTTTGAATAACTTGTGTACTGTTTGATCTACCCATTGGGTAACCAAATGGGTATGGGAGGATGCCAATGGGTAGGGTACAGGGCGGGTAGAGCAATACCATACCCATACCCGTGTTGTCAATGGGTACGAAATTCTACCCATACCCGTACCCATGGGTATGACACTTTACCCGTACCCATACCCGATGGGTACCCAATGGGTAGATGAACCAGTACACAAGTTATTCAAAAATTTACATTCATCGATCATACATTTGACAAAAAACATAGATCTCAACTCAATAATAGCTAGATGCGTACATCGATACCATGTGTGACGGTGTGAGACATAATTGTGGGAGTAGTTGGGTCACCCAACTCCTTTGACGACCATTGCGCATATATTGGAGCTCCATGGGTAAGGTCCACATGTCGGTATAAATGGGTTGGGTATGGGTATATCCATGGGTACAAGGTTATACTCATGCCCTGCCCACAACTTAACGGGAAGGGATGGGTACTACCCATGGGTATAAAATTGTGCCCATACCTTGCCCATGCGGGTACGGTATCCGCGGGTACCTGTACCCATGGGTAAAATTGCCATCCCTAGTATGGGTAGCCATCGGGTATGGGTACGGGTAAAGTTTCTTACCCATGGGTACATGTATGGGTAGAATTTCGTACCAATTGACTACACAGGTATGGGTATGGTATTGCTCTACCTGCCTATACCCTACCCATTGCCATCCTTAGTCTCCTCTGAAGAACTTGTTTTCACTCCATATTTTTCCATTATCGGTTGAAATGACTGATGCACATGAAGAGTAGTAGAATATACACTAGTACAGTGAGGTGATTTACAAACGATTTTAACCACTTTCTGCGATGATATTTTAAACCGTCGCCAAGTGAGTGGGTGATAGGGGGTCCTTCCGACATGACCCGGAAACCGTCGTGGATAAGCCCTCAGGTCACACATGCTTGAAAAAATGTGATTGTGTGCAACAGGCGAGCAATCAAATACAATTATACAGGCCCGATCGGTTCCGGTCGTAAGTACATCCAACACAGTCAAGTCCCAGACAAACATATCTATTCGTATGTGCATCGCACATAGTCAATCCAAGAAGTATGTTTCCATTCATATGTACATCCCACATTGTCAAACCAAGAAGTATGTTTTCGTTCGTGTGTACATCCCACACAATCAATCCAGTGAAAATATTTCCGTTCGCACATACATCACACACAAGTTTTCCCATTAAATCATTTGGGATAGCGTCGCCATTACAGACGATATTAATAATTTTATCACACACGATGCGTAGAAGAAACTATGTGGCATAGGTTGTGCATCACACACTTTTTTTATGTGGAAAACATTTGTGCAAGGTGGATTAACACAAACATTTTTCAAGAGGAAGTCGTGTGTGATTGTTCATTGATCCAACACGATTTTCTTCCTAGAAACCGTGTGCGCTGTGTGAGGTCATCGCCCACAGTGTTTTCTCATTAACCGTTTGCGATAGGAAAACAAAATTATAGCAGGCTAATTGGCCTATTATTAATAATCCGTTGATTAATCAAATTTACATTTAATATTAAGCACACAATATATTTCAGTCTCGTATTACGGAACCCAAATTTCAAAATTGAAATAGACAAGAGGACAACATCATATAGCTTCAGTTTCAGTTACACCACAGAGGCATATAGCTAGCTACTCCTTTACACAACTGCACCGGCATCAAGTTTAACATGCAACATATATAACCTTTGGAAATTAGCATCAAGACGATGGAGCGACAGATAAATCTCATCTAGAAAACTATTGACGCGGAATGCGAGTATTGATCCTTCATTTATGTTGAAGGTCTTTGCAACTTTAGGCCAGTGCCTGTGGATGACTGACCGTCCATCCACTGCCCTCTTGAGGAAGACTTCAATATTGTATTATGGGTGTTCTATGAATACCTTCCCCGCCTCTTAACCATACAGGTGGTTTGATAGGTAATCATCAGTGAACTGCTTTGGAAATGTCTGAAAACAAAGATATGCACAAATATCTTCTCTAAATTTGGAAATGGTGCAAAGGAATAAAAAAGACAAGGCATAATAGTTAGTACCATCATGTACTGCACTGATGTCTTTTTCATTGTGCAGACAAAGATCTTGTTGTTTTTCATCGCTAGTTTCCTTATCCTAACAATCTTTCTGAGTTTCTTGACTTGACTGATATTCATGGACAACTCATTTCCCCATATGCAAAATGGGTCGAACAGTGGGTCAAAACCTCTAATAGAACAATATTGTGCTATTAGACAAAGGACAATGCATGTGCAAACCTCGATTGTAAACCTCAATGCTTCCCATTGTTTCCTTGCAACACATATAAGGTTGTTATTGATCAAGTGAAGTGATGGTTGGCATGCTATCAGTAAAATATGTTGATGAAAAATAAACAGATTGTAGATTCGGCGGATTAATTCGAGACACATGGAATATCCATTTATCCAGACCAAGCATGATTAAGAACTAGGAAATATAGCAATTGCATATGTTTGTCATGTATTTAGTACAGCCAAATTCGATTTATTCCTCACATGCATAACAATACAAAAATGTACCCACAACAATTGAACATCGCATTGTAGAAGTAAACCAAACAGTTAACCAAACACCACAATAAATGAACTGTCAGGACCCCGATCCTAAGTCACACAGGTCTAGCCTGTAAAACACCATATCACTTTGTGGCCTCACGCACGGTATCCCCACGGGTGCCACCTTACCTGTCCCGGGACCGTTTGCGCATTTTGGCACACGTATATGATAGTGTCGCTAGCATCCATATGACAGAGAACCCGGGCCGACATGACCAGTTATAAACCAAAAGTGGCACTAAATTACAAAGACAGGCATACATGACCCAGCAACGAACGTGTCGGTCGTCAACGTATGAACCCAAGTCGTAGCAAGCTACAAGGACTTAAAGGAACAACGCGTGACATTTCCCCTAAGTGACAGACACATGAACGAAGAAGGACACATGCCGGCCAGCCTAAGTGTTCCGGAGCAGTAACGAGCTACCAAGGCTCGGTGGAAGCACTAGGAGACATTTCCCTGTAAGATAGGCTACCAAAGGTAAACAACTAGGTGTCGGATCCCACACATAGCAATACACATTACACGTACGCATAACATGCAAGTATGTGCTGTACAACATGACATCACAACATAACTCAACAACTCATATAGATAAGGCCCAGAAGAGCCATCATAGCATTTATTAAAAACAGAGGTCACATGACCCAACATACAGAGCATACAGGCAACGGAAGCATAACATGTCTGAGTACAGACAACTACAAATGAAGAAGGATGAGAAAGCCTGGCTATCTATAAGATCCTACAAGGGTACAAGATCGTAGCTGAGGTAACAAGCTAAATGTTGAAGTCCACGCGGAACCACTAGCGAGACTGAAGTCTCTCTGCAAAACATAAATTAAGCAAACGTGAGTACAAAGGTACTCAGCAAGACTTACATCAGAACTAGCTACATATGCTTCAGTATCAACAAAGGGGTGGTGGAGTTTGACTGTAGCAAGCCAGCTTTGACTCGGTGGCTATCCTAAACTACGACTGCAAGTAACTCTTTTGAGGTGGCGCACACGAGTCCACATATGCACCAATCAATACATTACTATGGATCCGCTCCCGTCTCCCTACGAGAAGGCCATCCATAGCACTCATGCTTATCTTGCGTGTTTTAGGGTATCCACTTTCACTTGTCTATCAACTGTAATAGGCAACCCAGAAGTCCATTTCCGCGGACACGGCTATTCGAATAGATTATATATATAACTCTGCAGGGGTGTACTTCTTCACACACGCTCTTGCCACTTACGGCCATGTACACGTCATGTATCTCGGCAACCTTCAAGCGGAAGCCTGGCGTGGGTGTCGGCCACGACCTGACTAACCACACAAGTCTCTCGTCCAGGTTTATCGCCTATTTGGGTTCCATCCGTGGGGAGATCCGGCCGGGGTGTCGCTCACGGCCCCAAACGATGTGTACAGGGTTCCCGCATCACCAAACGGGCGATCGGTACACCGTGCCACGTACCTGCCGCGTCACAGCCCACCCCGAGGGTCAGCGCTACGCACGACCTCCAGTAAACTACAAACACCAGAAACTAATTGCAACTCGTGGACAGAGATCATGTTGATTAATAAGTCGAGAGAGTCAATTAAGGATCCCAATGTGTGGTACTAGCTGTTTCATGGATCAACCAACACAGAACTCAGTTCCTGAGGACGGCTTCAATGAGACAACCCACCATGTACTCCTACATGGCCTCTCATCGCTACCTTTACCAAATCTTGTTCACACACTTAGCTCTCAACAGTAGGACATGTTCACCACATTCCAATTCATCCCCGATGAATCAGATCTGACACAACTCTAAGCATTAGCAGGCATAACCAGAAAGCATGAATGAGTAGGCACAACATGGCTCAAACAACTCCTACTCATACTAGTGGATTTCAACTATTTACTGTGGCAATGACAGGTCATGCAGTGGAAAGGGGTTCAACTACCGCAGCAGGTAACAGTTGAAGCGTTGTTGTCCTAATGCAATAAAGAGAGCAAGAGCGAGAGAGTGGGATTGTATCGGAATGCTCCATGGGGTTTTGCTTGCCTCGCACTTTTGAAGATATTAATAGCTCTTCATCGGTGTCATCGAACTCATCGTCGGAATGTCGTCTACTGAGAGGGGACAAAACCGACAAAAAGAGAAAGAACACAATCAATGCAATGCAACAATATGACGCATGAACATGACATGGCAATATGTTGTGGATTGAGCTAATGCAACTAGCAACACAATTAAATGAAGTCGATTTGAACCCAAGGTTCAAATTCAAACTCCATATGTGGTTATTTAATTATCATTTTATCACTTTGACCTAAATAGTGGCTGTAAGTTATTCAAATATGCATGAAAATGCCATAAAATGATTCCTTGAATTTTTCTGATCAATTTTCATATATAAATTATTTTCATCTGAGCTACGGTTGATTTTATATGAATTTTAGAAGTTTAAAGCATTTTCTGGAATTTCTAAACCTTTCTGATTTATTTTAATTCCAGAAAGGCTTTATTGCGTCAGCACTGCGTCAGGCTGAGGTCAGCAGGTCAACTGACCGGCCAGAGTCAAACCTGACGTGTGGGGTCCACACGTCAGTGACACATGGACTAACTCCGGTCAAAACCAGCGCTGACTGGGGTTTGACCAGGGCTAGGGCCCACTGTCAGTGGCTATTAGGGGTGATTAGTGGTGTAATTAGCTCCTAACTAATGGCCACGTTGGCAGTCACCGGAGTTACGCCGGTGGCGACCAAAGACGCGGCGGAGGCACGCTGGAGCGGCTCGGGTTTCGCCTATGGTTGGTGGTTTGGCGAGCTGAGGGCTCCGGGGAGTAGCTCTTGCTCTCCCGCATCCATCCATGCAAGTGGGAGGAGCTGGGATGGCCGGAGCTCGTCAGAAACGAGTTCGCGGCGGTGCCGGAGTTCGGGCACCGTCGAGTTAGGCGCTGCGGGGCACGGGGAGGTGAGCTGGTGGGTGCGGCGTGCTCCTGGGGGTGCGCTGGGTGCGCTTATGGGCTCGGACGAGAGCGGCAGCGGCTGTGGCCACGGCGGCGAGAAAGCATGGCTCCGGCGAGCTTCGGAGCTCAAGGGGATGGCGTCCACGGCGAGAGATGGACCACGGGGTCAAGGGGAAGACGGAGAGGAGCTCACAGAGATTCCAGCGGAGCAAACGACGTGGACGGGGAGGCTCTGGACGACGCGAATCGATGACGACGATCTTCGGCGACCGGAGCTTCAAGACGAGGTTGGGGAAGACGCTACGGGGCTTCCGGCATTGTGTTCGTTGGTGGAGAGCATCGGGGCGACGTGGCGAAGCCGGTGGACAGGCTAGCTAGCCGAGGGAGTCTCGGTGGCCGTGGTGGCAGTGGACGACGGTGACGGCAGCGCGCTCGGCAGTGGCGGGGAGGAGAGACAGGGGAGGGGGAAGAGCACGGGGTGAGTGAGAGAGACCGGGGGGTTGCGTGGCATCGCGAGGGAGATCCAGGGCGAAGGAAGGCAACCAGACAGAGTGGAGGTGGCCGGAGTGCGGAGACCACGCGCCGGCACGCGCGCTCGTCCTCCTGGCAAGCAGGAAGACGACAGGGAGGCGGCGGTGGCGGGCTGGGCCGCCAGCTGGGCCGCAGGTAAGGCCAGGTAGTCATTCTCTTTTTTTCTAAATCTGTTTCTATTTTCTATTTTATCTTCTGTTTTCTTTTTTTTAATATCTTTTGCCACTGTTTTGAAATTAAACAATTTCAAACAATGCCAAAAACTCCTCTGAATATTTTTATTTTGCTAGATGGACTTTTCCAGAAGCTCACAAATCATTTCAGGGGTATTTGAAATTATATTCTAGTTATATGAATATAATTCAAATTCAAATAGCTAATGATTTAAATTCAAAGTCCCAAAAATAAATCCTTAAAAATGTTCCTAAATTTTGGTTTGGTCTCAAAGCCTTGCCAAAATTATCAAACATTGATGAAGGCATTTTGGGTTTATTGAATGCAAATTTTTAAAGCTGGACCTATTTGGATTTCAAGGTGCTAGGGTTTGAACATCCCCAATTCAAGTTTAACAAAATTTAAACATGATGCTCAAGCAAGACCAACCCAAGTGCAAGACAAAACTAGGGATGTGACAACTCACCCCTACTAAACAAGAATCTCGTCCCGAGATTCAAGACGTGAGATAAGAAATCGGAGGGGACACTACCTAACACAATCTTCTCGATCCAGTTTCCCTCCTCGAAATTTTTGATTCATTGCATCATGTAAATCTTGGCATCTTTGATTTCAAAGCTTCATCCAACACGACAACAAAAGAACGTGAATTCTACAAGATTTGATCTTCTCGAAGATCGAGCAATTCAAGATCAACTCATGGATCGAGACGTCGAAACATCTCTTGAGCTGAGACACGGAGTACACCTCCAGGGGGATGGAGTGAAATAAACGATGAAGGTTCACCTAGTGGCAATAATTCCACACCTAAGAAGATGGTGATTGATACCACCAGACGGGGCACCTTAGAGAAGGTGACTCGTAGATTTATTCCTTTAAGTGGCAAAAAGAATTACTTTTGATATAGAGGTCATTGAAACTTTCTATACCAGCCGGAGGCAAATCACAATCGATCGTTTGACGGAGTCCGAAAGAATGACATACTCGGCCAAAATGGATGATGTGGACTACCTTGTTAAAGACAACACAAGGGATGATTTTGGTTATCATCGGAAATGGATGGAACCTATGGTAGGACCACTTTTGAAGATAATCCTGAATAGCAGTTGCTGAGAAGGGCAACCCATGGAAAATTGGCACGATGGTGGTGCAAGCTGGGAACAAAATGCAAATGCTGGGAATGATTCTGGTAAGTTGGAAGAAACCCAATAGTAGAGAGTAAATCTACTCTTTGAGAGTGTATAATATAATCAAGAACACTGGAAGCAATCCCGGTTAGTGTCGAGGATAACACCTAGTGCTTGTGCGTGCTCTCAAGAACTTGAGCATTCCCATATTCATCAAGGTTTTACCAACATCCGTGTCAAGGATCCTGGCAACATCACATACTACCATGATGAATAATGATGGACGATGCAGATGCAAAGGAAGATAACACCTTCTCGAATTTCACCTTGGCGAGGCCAAGGGGACGAATTCTGGATGATCGACCGAGAGACATTTAGCACTCCGCTCCTAATGTTCTCCTTGATGTGCTAGCGTAACCCATTTATTAAAATGGTTTTGTACCTAGAACGTCAAGTAAAAGGTCGGACTTCCGGAGCACAAAAATCCATAAGAAACAACTAGGGAGTAAATCCTACGAAGTCCTTATGGGGAGGTGGCCAATTTCTTCAATCAAGATACTACAACAATAGGTCTTCCGGCTAGGTGTGTTGGCCACGACATCCACTTTACCGGTAATCGAGAGACCAATATTATAGTTCTTGGGAAATGCACCAACCATCATATCTGCCTGAGATTCAGTTCTGGTTGGTGTCAGGATATTCCAGACTCATCAAGTCTAGAAGGAAAAATGAAAGTTTACAACACAAATCGACGAGATGGCGTTGCGAGATTCTCGGGGAGTGAACTACGATAGCATGCTCCAAAACATGAGCTGGTTCTGCTACACACATGTGAACACGCTGTCGCAGACAAGCATGACCACATAATAGTCTTATAATAAAACACTACCGAGTTCTGGTTGGGAACCATCATCGAGGATGTCGAAGGCCTTACATAAGTCCGGATTAGCTCTTAAGAAGGAACTTCTTCTCCTTGAACAAATCAATCAGTGGTTTGGTGTGCTAGGGATACATATAGAGTGAAGGTTGCAAGGCTCCAAACCACAGAATACTTCGCACGTATGCATGACTGACTTGGGATGATTCCACAGGAAGCAAAATAAACTTTCTCAACTCACTGTGGCAACTTACATCAATTACACACGAATTAGGGAAAGTTTCTTCTCTTATCCAACATATACCTCATGAACGGGACACGAAGGCAATGCTTACAAAGTTTCCAACACTAGCTTAATGTCCTACAAAATCATGGGGAAGGTAGCAGTGTTGCTGATGGGCTCAACAACAATTCATCCAGGTTTCCATGGAGATGGAATTCCATAATTATGTGAACAAGTGATAGTATTGGTCAGACCCAGGAGATATAATGGTGTATGCTCGAGGGGTCAACCACGAGTAAGACAACATTATGAACATCGTTGGTTCTGATTTGATTTGATGATAGCCCATACTCAAATCAAAGTTTTGATATGACAATAGGTCCAACAACTGATCACAGGGACCAACTGATGAAGATGTCATCTATCTTCAACACCCGCAAACATACCCCTTGAGATGAACTAAGCTGGCAAACTTTTATCTTCCAACTCTCCAAGTTATTGTTTTAGCTTAACCAACCAGTTCAGGGTATCCAACACAGATTCTTGGAGAAGTAGTGGTTTATAAGAAACCAACTTGATCACGAACTCAACATAGCGGTCAGGTGACAACCTGGTAATACTTCCGAGAAGATATTTAGAAAATCACGAACCACCGATATGTTGCTAAGTCCGAGAACAATCTTGCTTCTCAGGGCAAGACGATATGATCAAATAAGCAAGGGATTGAATAATCCTAACTCATTGGTCAAGGAGTGCACTAGGAAAGATGGGCTAGTAGCACGATCGATCTTAGAATGGTGATTTGGTAACCAACACACTAAGAATGAGATTATCGTCCATTTGCTACGAAGCAACGAAGTTGCTAGGAGTATTGATTTCACACATCATGATTCACTTGTCAGTATTCCGGTTACAACAACACAGAGACCGAGGAGTGAACGATGATGGTGAGAAGTATCACTGTATCAAGAGTTCATAGGAGGTTGTGCAATTCCCAGGACATTCTTGACATAAAAGAGGGTGACACTCCAAGGTAGAGAAGAGAAAAGGCTGGATTGGCATTTTGATCTACGGAATACAACTACTTTGACCCAATCCTGGATAAGGATAAGGTACTGGAGTTGGTTTCTCCTAGTCATTCCGAGATAGAATGAATTGACGGATCACAAGAGTAAAAGGCATCGATGAGCACGAATGCACAACTACTCCTGACTATCAACTGATAGACGAGGGTCATAATACAACTAAAAGGAGACAACTCAAGGAACATATAACTTCTGAGTTGTGGATGCATAGATTAACACGTCGAACGAGTTCAACATATTTCTTCCGGATAACCCGTGCAGAAAGTAGAATTGGCAGAGTCACAATATGAATGGAGTACTACTCAAGAGCACTCGGGTTGTGATCTTTTGGTTCAGAAGAACTTCTGCCATGATGGTTCATGGTATTGGAAGAGCGATAACCACGGACCTCGAGGACTATCATAAGGTTACTAATATCCTAAAGGAACGAGCAAATACTACCAACATGAAGTAGGTAGAATGAATCTTGGATTCAAGAACCCAGAAATAGAATGCCTACTAACTAAACGGCATCACGGGATGCTTTCGAGAATAATGGCCAGAATCATCACACTGGGAATATAAAGCATTACTAGATTACTGGGTGATACTCTAGACACCTAGGGTCATAATAATAGTTCCAACACATATGCCGAGGCTACGGAGTACCTCAACACACCGACTAGTGTGGTTAATCTGGCCAGAGAGGACATTCAGAACAGGGAGGAATGATTTGCAAATGCATCAGATTGTTTAGAGACCTGGGATGACTCGGACAACATAACGGCGGTAGATGCTCGAAAATACTTTTGAGATCCAAGCAAAAGGGTAACCTAACCACTTAGCATCATAAAGTCAAGGTTCTGAGTCCAACAGTTTAACAAACAGAAGTACTTGAGACTGAACTGAGAGTTGAATCCGTGATCCTGATAAATAGAATGAGAATCCTAGTTTCTTACTCCCCGTTGAAAAAAGAAGGTGACTCATATCAGACGGTCATGGGGTAAAGGAGTAAAAAGAGCCTTGCGTTCCTTTCAACAATCAATTCCCTTATATAACTAAAGAATTTCTAGACACGACTTCGACCAGTTTGGCTTACTAATCCTACAGGCAGTCAGGCTCTGATACCAAAGCTGTCAGGACCCCGATCCTAAGTCACACAGGTCTAGCCTGTAACACACCATATCACTTTGCGGCCTCACGCATGGTATCCCCACGGGTGCCACCTTACCTGGCCCGGGACCGTTTGCGCATTTTGGCACACGTATATGATAGTGTCGCTAGCATCCATATGACAGAGAACCCGGGCCGACATGACCAGTTATAAACCAAAAGTGGCACTAAATTACAGAGACAGGCATACATGACCCAGCAATGAACGTGTCGGTCATCAACGTATGAACCCAAGTCGTAGCAAGCTACAAGGACTTAAGGGAACAACGCGTGACATTTCCCCTAAGGGACAGACACAGGAATGAAGAAGGACACATGCCGGCCAGCCTAAGTGTTCCGGAGCAGTAGCGAGCTACCAAGGCTCGGTGGAAGCACTAGGAGACATTTCCCTGTAAGATAGGCTACCAAAGGTAAACAACTAGGTGTCGGATCCCACACATAGCAATACACCGTACACGTACGCATAACATGCAAGTATGTGCTGTACAACAGGGCATCACAACATAACTCAACAACTCATATAGATAAGGCCCAGAAGAGCCATCATAGCATTTATTACAAACAGAGGTCACATGACCAACATACAGAGCATACAGGCAACGGAAGCATAACATGTCTGAGTACAGACAACTACAAATGAAGAAGGCTGAGAAAGCCTGGCTATCTACAAGATCCTACAAGGGTACAAGATCGTAGTTGAGGTAACAAGCTAAACGTCGAAGTCCACGCGGAACCACTAGCGAGACTGAAGTCTCTCTGCAAAACATAAATTAAGCAAACGTGAGTACAAAGGTACTAAGCAAGACTTACATCAGAACTAGCTACATATGCATCAGTATCAACAAAGGGGTGGTGGAGTTTGACTGCAGCAAGCCAGCTTTGACTCGGTGGCTATCCTTAACTACGACTGCAAGTAACTCTTTTGAGGTGGCGCACACGAGTCCACATATTCACCAATCAATACACCACTATGGATCCGCTCCCGTCTCCCTACGAGAAGGCCATCCATAGCACTCACGCTTATCTTGCGTGTTTTAGGGTATCCACTTTCACTTGTCTATGAGCTGTAATAGGCAACCGAGAAGTCCATTTCCGCGGACACGGCTATTCGAATAGATTATATATATAACCCTGCAGGGGTGTACTTCTTCACACACGCTCTCGCCACTTACCGCCATGTACACGTCATGTATCTCGGCAACCTTCAAGCGGAAGCCTGGCGAGGGTGTCGGCCACGACCTGACTAACCACACAAGTCTCTCGTCCAGGTTTATCGCCTATTTGGGTTCCATCCGTGGGGAGATCCGGCCGGGGTGTCGCTCACGGCCCCAAACGATGTGTACAGGGTCCCCGCATCACCAAACGGGAGATCGGTACACCGTGCCACGTACCTGCCGCGTCACAGCCCACCCCGAGGGTCAGCGCTGCGCACGACCTCCAGTAAACTACAAACACCAGAAACTAATTGCAACTCCTGGACAGAGATCATGTTGATTAATAAGTCGAGAGAGTCAATTAAGGATCCCAATGTGTGGTAGTAGCTGTTTCATGGATCAACCAACATAGAACTCAGTTCCTAAGGACGGCTTCAATGAGACAACCCACCATGTACTCCTACATGGCCTCTCATCACTACCTTTACCAAATCGTGTTCACACACTTAGCTCTCAACAGTAGGACATGTTCACCACATTCCAATTCATCCCCGATGAATCAGATCTGACACGACTCTAAGCAATAGCAGGCATAACCAGAAAGCATGAATGAGTAGGCACAACATGGCTCAAACAGCTCCTACTCATACTAGTGGGTTTCAACTCTTTACTGTGGCAATGACAGGTCATGCAGTGGAAAGGGGTTCAACTACCGCAGCAGGTAACAGTTGAAGCGTTGTTGTCCTAATGCAATAAAGAGAGCAGGAGCGAGAGGGTGGGATTGTATCGGAATGCTCAATGGGGTTTTGCTTGCCTGGCACTTTTGAAGATATTAATAGCTCTTCATCGGTGTCATCGAACTCATCGTCGGAACGTCGTCTACTGAGAGGGGACAAAACCGACAAATAGAGAAAGAACACAATCAATGCAATGCAACAATATGATACATGAACATGACATGGCAATATGATGTGGATTGAGCTAATGCAACTAGCAACACAATTAAATGAAGTCGGTTTGAACCCAAGGTTCAAATTCAAACTCCATATGTGGTTATTTAATTATCATTTTATTGATTTGACCTAAACAGTGGCTGTAAGTTATTCAATTATGCATAAAAATGTAATAAACAGATTCCTTGAATTTTTCTGATCAATTTTCATATATAAATTATTTTCATCTGAGCTACGGTTGATTTTATATGAATTTTAGAAGTTTAAAGCATTTTCTGGAATTTCTAAACCTTTTTGATTTATTTTAATTCCAGAAAGGCTTTATTGCGTCAGCACTGCGTCGGGCTGAGGTCAGCAGATCAACTGACCGGCCAGAGTCAAACCTGACGTGTGGGGTCCACACGTCAGTGACACATGGACTAACTCCGGTCAAAACCAGCGCTGACTGGGGTTTGACCAGGGCTAGGGCCCACTGTCAGTGGCTATTAGGGGTGATTAGTGGTGTAATTAGCTCCTAACTAATGGCCACGTTGGCAGTCACCGGAGTTACGCCGGCGGCGACCAAAGACGCGGCGGAGGCACGCTGGAGCGGCTCGGGTTTCGCCTATGGTTTGTGGTTTGGCGAGCTGAGGGCTCCGAGGAGTAGCTCTTGCTCTCCCCCATCCATCCACGCAAGTGGGAGGAGCTGGGATGGCCGGAGCTCGTCGGAAACGAGCTCGCGGCGGCGCCGGAGTTCGAGCACCGTCGAGTTAGGCGCTGTGGGGCACGGGGAGGTGAGCTGGTGGGTGCGGCGTGCTCCTGGGGGTGCGCTGGGTGTGCTTATGGGCTCGGACGAGAGCGGCAGCGGCTGTGGCCACGGCGGCGAGGAAGCACGGCTCCGGCGAGCTTCAGAGCTCAAGGGGACGGCGTCCACGGCGAGAGATGGACCACGGGGTCAAGGGGAAGACGGAGAGGAGCTCACAGAGATACCAGCGGAGCAAACGACGTGGACGGGGAGGCTCTGGATGACGCGAATCGATGATGACGATCTCCGGCGACCGGAGCTTCAAGACGAGGTCGGGGAAGACGCTACGGGGCTTCCGGCATCGTGTTCGTTGGTGGAGAGCATCGGGGCGACGCGGTGAAGCCGATGGACAGGCTAGCTAGGCGAGGGAGTCTCGGTGGCCGTGGTGGCAGTGGACGACGGCGACGGCAGCGCGCTCGGCAGTGGCGGGGAGGAGAGACGGGGGAGGGGGAAGAGCACGGGGTGAGTGAGAGAGAGACCGGGGGGTTGCGTGGCATCGCGAGGGAGATCCAGGGTGAAGGGAGGCAACCAGACAGAGTGGAGGTGGCCAGAGTGCGGCGACCACACGCCGGCACGCTAGCTCGTCCTCCTGGCAAGGAGGAAGATGACAGGGAGGCGGCGGTGGCGGGCTGGGCCGCCAGCTGGGCCGCATGTAAGTCGAGGTAGTCCTTCTCTTTTTTTCTAAATCTGTTTCTGATTTCTATTTTATCTTCTGTTTTCTTTTTTTAATATCTTTTGCCACTGTTTTGAAATTAAACAATTTCAAACAATGCCAAAAACTCATCTAAATATTTTTATTTTGCTAGATGGACTTTTCCAGAAGCTCACAAAACATTTCAGGGGTATTTGAAATTATATTCTAATTATATGAATATAATTCAAATTCAAATAACTAATGATTTAAATTCAAGGTCCCAAAAATAAATCCTTAAAAATGTTCCTAAATTTTGGTTTGGTCTCAAAGCCTTGCCAAAATTATCAAACATTGATGAAGGCATTTTGGGTTTATTGAATGCAAATTTTTAAAGTTGGACCTATTTGGATTTCAAGGTGCTAGGGTTTGAACATCCCCAATTCAAGTTTAACAAAATTTAAACATGATGCTCAAGCAAGACCAACCAAAGTGCAAGACAAAACTAGGGATGTGACATGAACCAAACATTAACCGAGCACCACATTGCACAATATAACATACGCCTAATAGAAGATCAGACAGTTAACCAAACCAAGCATGCTTAACAACTTGGAAATATAGCAATTGTATTTGTTTCTCATGTATTTAGTACATGCAAATTCGATTTATTTCTCACATGGTAGACAATAAAAAAATGGATACACAAAAATTGAACATCGCATTGCAGAATTGATCCACACAATTAACTAATTAAGCACCACAACAAATGAACCAAACAATAACCGAGCACCAAATTGCATGATATATAACATACTAGAAGATCAGACAGTTAACCAAACCAAGCATGCTTGACAACTTGGAAATATAGCAATTGTATTTGTTTCTCGTGTATTTTGTACAGCCAAACTCGCTTTATTTCTCACGTGGAAGACAATACAAAATTGCACCCAGAAAAATTGAACATCACATTGCAGAATTGAACCAAACAGTTATGAACACGATAGAAAATTAACCAAATAGTTAATAAGTGATTACCACATTGCATGACATATAGAACATATACACTAGAGGAACAGATTGCATGGTAAAACTACATAGGACAATTCACTTGAATTTGTTAAGAAAAGGTAAGAGCAACACATGCAACGAGTAAACCGAGCATGCTTAACCGACGTAGCTAGCTAACTGAACATAGGTCCTTACAGTGAGCTAATAAGAAAAGCTACTGCTCATCATTGGATATCGGTGATGATTGGCTCCTTGGACATGGAAGAGGGCGAGGTCTTCACATCGTGGGTGCCCTCCTCATAGTGCTGAGTTTCATGAGCCACTCCGGGCACTAACCTGCTGGCTCTCGAGTTGAGGTAAGCACGGGCACACTGAAAAAACACCTTATAGTCTTCGTCAAAGGCACCGAGGGTGGCCGCGAGAAAATGCCACGAACTGTCGTCTAAAGCAGCCAATCGCGTCGTGGCATCTGTGCGTGATGCATCGACGATGGCCTCGACGGCGAGGTGCTCCTTCAATATCAAGCAGTCGGCATGAATGGCAGCCATCGCGACCTCATCCGCGCTTGTTGCCGCGATTTGCTTCTCCGTTGCCAAATGCTCCTTGAGCTCCTAGCTATACTGTGTGCACCATGGCTTAGGGCAGTGCTTACTTGGGGAAAGGTTTGCTGATTTAGGAGGAAGGTGTCTCTCCAGCGGTCGAGGCAAGTGGGATGTAGAAGGAAAGGAGGAGGATGGATTTCGGGTGTGGATTATCTGCTTGGATCGACGAGGTCGAGCAGCGTGAAGGAGGGTCGCCGGAGAAGGAGCTGCAAGCAAGGAGTGAAGGTTTGAACTTGGAAAGGAAGGCGGAAACGAGGGAAATGTGGCTTTTGGTAAGGTGGAAAGGGCGTGGAGCTAGATATTTCCGCGGAAGCGGAAAATTTTGGCTTGGTGGAGCGAAAAAACCGGCGCGCAATGTGTCATGAGACACAGTCCCTTATTCAGCACACTGTACAATATGCGAACATAAAAAACGTTTCATATAGCTTACCCGAAGTGTGATGAGTTTCCACATGCAAATTTTGGTCTGAATTTCCCTAGTTACAGTGGTCATCCACGGTCGTTCCATAATTTGGGTACACAAAGGAGCCTACATCATACACACACTTATTAATCGAGCAAGTTCATCAATTAAGCAGAGCTTGCTGACCTAAACATTACTCTTAACAAATTAAAGACCGGTACTCTAAATTAAACAAAGAGTACTATTTCGGCTGGTGCTCGTAGATCTCTGCCGCCTCCTCCATGTCTAGTCGCGCCCAACGATCTCTTGGGGAAGGGGCTCCATGGCATCCATCGCACCATACTCCACAAGCATCTCACCATCCGCGTCCACCATCTCTTTGGGATGAAATTGTATATATGCCCATGGGTTGATGCTTATGTCCCATGCAAGAAATTGGGATGAATTTCAAACACCTCAGCACTGTGGCTCACTGGCAAACGTTAAGATACGTGGGTTTGTAATTCTAGTAAATCCAAAACTCGTCGGAAATTCATGAACCATGGCATGCCATCATGCAATGGCATCAACATACTGGGGTACAAAAATTTGTCCCATTTGGGCAGGTTTTGGTATAAGCTTCTTACAAACCAGAGCTTCTCACAAGAAGCCTCAATGCGTCATGATTGCGGTAGGAAATGTGTCACCTTTGTGGACAAAATGATATTTGTCGCCTCTTCTTGCTTTCAAATTTTCCAGGTGTGAACATAGAACAACAGGAGTGTCGTGTTTAAATTTGGAATTTTTGGGGTTCGTTTGGACATTTTTATACGTTAATTGAGTTTTTTTAGGCATTATGTGCATAATTCAATTTTGAACTACATGCACATGCTCCAGTTCATATAAATGGGTTGAAAAATCAAATGTGTGTCCTTGGTTGCATACTTATTAGGTCTCATGCAAGAAATTGAAATGAATGTCAAACACCTTGCCACCGTCGCTCGGCCACTAACATTGAGATACATGATTTTAAAATTATAGTAAATCGAAAATTCGTCTAAAATTCATGAAACTCGGCATGCTATCATGGAAAGACATCAACATGCCGTGGTAATTTTTTTCCCATTTGGGGTAGGTTGGGGGTATAAGCTTCACAAACAAGAGCTTCTCACAACAAGCCTCATGTTTCCGGTAGGGAACGTGCCAGCTTTGTGGACAAAATGATAATCATTCCATCTTCTTGCTTTCAATTTTTTCTAGTGTCAACATAGAACAACATGAGTGTTGTGTTCAATTTTGGATTTTTTGGCATTGTTTTGGACATTTTTATACATTAACTGAGTTTTCTATGCATTTATGCGCATAATTCAAATTCGAACTACATGCACATGCTCTAGTGCATATGAATGGGTTGAAAAGGTAAATGCGTGTCCTTGGTTGCATGGTTATTAGGTCCCATGTAAGAAATTGGAATGAATGTCAAACACCTTATCGTCGTTGCCCGAACGCTAACATTGAGATACATGGTTTTAAAATTATAATAAATCGAAAACTCATCTGAAATTCATGAAACATGACATGCTATCATGGAACGGCATTAACATGCCATGGTAAAAATCTTGTCCCATTTGTGGCATGTTAGGGTATAAACTTCTCACAAACTAGAGCTTCTCACAACAAGCCTGATGGTTCTAGTAGGGAACGTGTTACCTTTGTGAACGAAACGATATTCCTTGCCTCTTCTTGCTTTCAAACGTTTTCTCGTGTCAACATAGAACAACAGGAGTGATGTGTTAAATTTTGTATTTTTTGGGGTTCGTTTGGACATTTTTATATATTAATTGAGTTTTCTATGTATTTATGTGCATAATTCAAATTTGAACTACGTGCACATTCTCCAGTGCATATAAATGGGTTAAAAAAGCAAATATGTGTCCTTGGTTGCATGCGTAGGTCCCATGCAAGAAATGGGAATGAATGTCAAACACCTTATCACCGTCGTTCGGCCACAAACATTGAGATACATGGTTTTTAAATTCTAGTAAATCCAAAAATCGTTATGAAATTCATGAAACTTAGCATGCTATCACTGAACGGAATCAACATATTGTGGTAAATCTTTTGCCCCATTTGGGGCAGATTTGGGTATAAGCTTCTCACAAACCAGAGCTTCTCACAACAAGCCTCATGGTTCCGGTAGGGAATATATGTGCCTCCTTCATCGAGGAAACGAAATCCGTTGCCTCTTATTGTTTTCAAATTTTTTCCTTAGTGGAAAAATATAGGAACATGAGTGTCGTGTTAAAATTTGGAATTTCCAGGTTCCTTTGGAAATTTTTATACATTAACTTTGTTTTTCAGGCATTGTATGTGCATAATTCAAATTCTAACTACATGCACATGATACAGTGCAGAAAAATGTGTTGAAAAATGAAATGTGTGTCCTTGGGGGTATGCTTAGGTCCCATCCAAGAAAATAGAATGAATTTCAAACACCAGGGCAACGTATCTTACCGGCAAAATATTGGGATACTTTGTTTTGAAATTATAGTAAATCCAAAAATTGTCTGAAATTCATGAAACTTGACATGCTATCATGGAATGGCACCCAAAATTCTATGGTATTTTTCATGTCCAATTTGAGAGAAGGCGCACCCGATTAATAACCATCAAAGGAATTATGAAAAAAATAGTTGCCACTTTAACATCTGAAACGTTTGTATAATTTAAATCATGTGCGTTCTGTAAACCATTCACGTCATGCCACAGGTCACACTTTTAATGGCTAGGACGTGCCGTGCGGACAACTTCTTGATTAGACGGGAGGTGTGCCAACTGTCCTTCAATGTGCAGGCTCACCGGGAAGCGCGCGAGCTGAACACTGTGCAGGCTTACTGGGAAGCGAGCCCTTTGACTTCCATGGTTGCCCGCCTTGCTCGCATCCTCTCCATTAATGGCACCCAAGCCGCAGTTTAATACAGGCGGCCATACTGTTCGCCTCCCATTCCCCTCCCGCAGACCTCCACCAATGCCATGGCGCAGAAGGATCATCTGCCACTAGTCTTCCAGTTTGGTGAAGTCTACTCGGAGCCGGATGAGATAGAAAATAAGGAGGAATGGGGCATCATGGACCTAGTCCTGAACAAGCTGGCAGCGTGGGATGCTGCCCCGCGCCTGTCGTAGGTCCCATCCTCACGCCCGTGCTAGCGACCATCCCCATACATATGATGGGCTGGTCGCCGAGCACTATCGAAGAGCTGGAAGCCAGGGGCGTCAGCAAGATCTTCGTGGAACCACGCGAGCTCGTGTACATGCTAGCGCCAGCGCCTGTGCCCATGCGTGACCCTGCACCCACCGTGGCTCTGGTCCCCGTGTGTTTGCCTACACCCGCCGTGCCCATGCCCATGTGCGCGTGCACCTTAGCGTCATGGGACGCCGCCGTTGGCCGCTACCTCGTAGCACCGTGAGTTGCCGTCCCCCCATGCCCCGCCCGTCGATCATGTAGTGACGAGATGTTTGATTTCCATGTGAATAACATTATGTGTTTCCTCGAAGACTTCAACAACGACGTCCCACAAGATGACAACGACAACACCGGTGCAGCACGCCACCTCCGCTGCCGCCGGAATTAGTTTTTTAGGTTTATACTATTGGGGAACGTAGCAGAATTCAAAAAATTTCCTACGCTTCATCAAGATCAATCTAAGGAGTCATCTAGCAACAAGCATAAAAGAGTGCATCTACATACCCTTTGTAGTTCGCGTGCTGAAGCGTTCGAAGGAACATGGATGATGGAGTCGTACTCTTCGTGATCCTCATCACCGATGATCCCAGCGTCGAACGGACGGCACCTCCGCGTTCAACACACGTATGGTACAGCGACGTCTCCTCCTTCTTGATCCAGCAAGGGCGGAGGAGAGGTTGTCAGAGATCCAGCAGCACGACGGCGTGGTGGTGGATGCAACAGGAAAAACTGCAGGGCTTCGCCGGTGCCCTGCGAGAGGAGTTGGAGGTGTGACGGGAGGGGGAGAGGCGCCAGAGGCTTGGGTGCGGCTGCCCTCTCCCCCTCCCACTATATATAGGGGCCAGGGGGGCTCCGGCCCTAGGAGATCCAATCTCCTAGGGGGGCGGCGGCCAGAGGGGGGAAACTTGCCCCCCAAGGCATAGGGGGCGCCCCCTCCCCCTAGGGTTTCAACCCTAGGCGCATGGAGGGGGGCCCATGTGGGCGAGCCAGCCCACCAGGGGCTGGCCCCCTTCCCCTTGCGGCCTACGGGGCCCTCCGGGATGGGTGGCCCCACCCGGTGGACCCCCGGGACCCTTCCGATCGGTGACCCCGGGAATTAACCCGATGGCCGAAACTGGACTTCCTATATATCATTCTTTACCTCCGGACCATTCCGGAACTCCTCGTGACGTCCGGGATCTCATCCGGGACTCCGAACAACATTTGGGTTTCCATGTGCATGTATCTCTACAACCCTAGCGTCACCGAACCTTAAGTGTGTAGACCCTACGGGTTCGGGAGACACGCAGACATGACCGAGATGACTCTCCGGTCAATAACCAACAGCGGGATATGGATACCCATGTTGGTTCCCACGTGTTCCTCGATGATCTCATCGGATGAACCACTGTGTCAAGGATTCACTACATCTCGTATGTTATTCCCTTTGTCTATCGGTACGGTACTTGCCCGAGATTCGATCGTCGGTATGCCCGATACCTTGTTCAATCTCGTCATGGCAAGTCTCTTTACTCGTTCCGTAATCCGTCATCCCGTGACTAACTCCTTAGTCACTTTGAGCTCATTATAATGATGTCTTACCGAGAGGGCCCAGAGGTACCTCTCCGTCATACGGAGTGACAATATACTAGTCTCGGTTCGTACCAACTCAACAGACACTTTCAGAGATACCCGTTGCGTACCTTTATAGCCACCCAGTTACGTTGTGACGTTTGGCACACCCAAAGTATTCCTACGGTATCCGGGAGTTGCACAACCTCATGGTCTAAGGAATAAATACTTGATACTGGAAAAGCTTAAGCATTACGAACTATACGATCTCGTGCTAGGCTCAGGATTGGGTCTTGTCCATCACATCATTCTCCTAATGATGTGATCCTGTTATCAATAACATCCTATGTCCATGGTCAGGAAACCGTGACCATCTGTTGATCAACGAGCTAGTAACTAGAGGCTTACCAGGGACACGTTGTGGTCTATGTATTCACACATGTATCGTTGTTTCCGTACAATACAATTCAAGCATGAATAACAGACAATTATCATGAACAAGGAAATATAATAATAATTCTTTTTATTATTGCATCTAGGGCATATTTCCAACAGTCTCCCACTTGCACTAGAGTCAATAATCAAGTTACATTATGATGAATCGAACACCCATAGAGTTCTGGTGTTGATCATGTTTTGCTCGTGGAAGAGGTTTAGTCAACGGGTGTGCAACATTCAGATCCGTATGCACTTTCCAAATATCTATGTCTCCATCTTGAACATAATTCCGGATGGAGTTGAAACGGCGCTTGATGTGCTTGGTCTTCTTGTGAAACCTGGGATCCTTGGTAATGGCAATAGCTCCAGTGTTGTCACAGAAGAGAGTCATCGGGCTTGAAGCGCTTGGAATGACTCCTAGGTCGGTGATGAACTCCTTCATCCAGACTCCTTCTTGTGCTGCTTCGCAAGCAGCTATGTACTCCGCTTCACATGTAGAATGCGCCACGACGCTCTGCTTGCAACTGCACCAGCTGAATGCTCCACCATTCAAAATATACACGTATCCGGTCTGTGACTTAGAGTCTTCCAGATCTGTGTCGAAGCTAGCATCGACGTAACCCTTTACGACGAGCTCTTCGTCACCTCCATAAACGAGAAACATATCCTTAGTCCTCTTCAGGTACTTTAGGATGTTTTTGACCGCTGTCCAGTGTTCCATACCGGGATCACTTTGGTACCTCCCTACCAAACTTATGGCAAGGTTCACATCAGGTCAGGTACACAGCATGGCATACATGATAGAACCTATGGCCGAGGCATAGGGAATGACACTCATCTTTTCTCTATCTTCTGCCGTGGTCGGGGACTGAGCCTTGCTCAATCTCATACCTTGCAAAACAGGCAAGAACCCCTTCTTGGACTGATCCATATTGAACTTCTTCAATATCTTGTCAAGGTATGTGCTTTGTGAAAGACCAATGAGGTGTCTTGATCTATCTCTATAGATTTTGATGCCTAATATGTAAGCAGCTTCTCCAAGGTCCTTCATTGAAAAACTCTTATTCAAATAGGCCTTTATGCTTTCCAAGAATTCTATATCATTTCCCATCAGTAATATGTCATCCACATATAATATGAGAAATGCTACATAGCTCCCACTCACTTTCTTGTAGATACAGGCTTCTCCCCAAGTCTGTATAAAGCCAAACACTTTGATTACATCATTAAAGCGAATATTCCAACTCCGAGATGCTTGCACCAGCCCGTAGATCGAGCGCTGCAGCTTGCATACCTTGTTAGCATTCTCTGGATCGACAAAACCTTCCAGCTGCATCATATATAGCTCTTCCTTGAGGAAACCATTAAGGAATGCTGTTTTGACGTCCATAATCATAGAATGCGGCAATTTCTAACATTATTCCGACTGACTTCAACATCGCTATGGGAGAGAAAGTCTCGTCGTAGTCAATCCCTTGAACTTGTCGATAACCCTTAGTGACAAGCCGAGCCTTATAGATGGTCACATTACCATCCGCGCCTGTCTTCTTCTTAAATATCCATTTATTTTCTATGGCGTGCCTATCATCGGGCAAGTCCACCAAAGTCCATACTTTGTTTTCATACATGGATTCTATCTCGGATTTCATGGCTCCAAGCCATTTATTGGAATCTGGGCCCGCCATCGCTTCTTCATAGTTCGAAGGTTCACCGTTGTCTAACAACATGATTTCCATGACAGGGTTGCCGTACCACTCTGGTGTGGAACGTGTCCTTGTGGACCTTCGAAGTTCAGTAGTAACTTGATCTGTATCTTCATGATCATCATCATTAACTTCCTCCCTTGTCGGTGCAGGCACCTCAGGAACAATTTCCTGCGCTGCGCTACTTTCCGGTTCGGGAGGGGTGACTGTCACCTCATCAAGTTTTACGTTCCTCCCACTCACTTCTTTCGAGAGAAACTCTTTCTCCAAAAAGGATCCATTCTTGGCAACAAAGACCTTGCCTTCGGATCTGTGGTAGAAGGTGTACCCAATTGTTTCCTTTGGGTATCCTATGAAGACGCATTTTTCCGATTTGGGTTCGAGCTTCTCAGGTTGAAGTTTCTTGACGTAAGCATCGCAACCACAAACTTTCAGAAACGACAGGTTAGGTTTCTTGCCAAACCAAAGTTCAAACGGTGTCGTCTCAACGGATTTCGACGGAGCCCTATTTAAAGTGAATGCAGCAGTCTCTAAAGCATAACACCAAAAGGATAGCGGTAAGTCGATGAGAGACATCATAGATCGCACCATGTCCAACAGAGTACGATTTCGACGTTCGGACACACCGTTACGGTGAGGTGTTCCAGGCGGTGTCAATTGTGAAACAATTCCACAGTTCCTAAGGTTTGTGCCAAATTCATGACTTAAATATTCACCCCCACGATCCGATCGTAAGAACTTTATTTTTCTGTCACGTTGATTCTCAACCTCATTCTGTAATTCCTTCAACTTTTCAAAGGTCTCAGACTTGTGCTTCATCAAGTAGATATAACCATATCTACTCAAGTCATCTGTGAGGGTGAGAATATAACGATAGCCTCCGCGAGCCTCAACACTCATTGGACCGCACACATCGGTATGTATGATTTCCAATAAGTTGGTTGCTCGCTCCATTATTCCGAAGAACGGAGTCTTGGTCATCTTGCCCAAGTGGCATGGTTCGCACGTGTCAAATGATTCATAATCAAGAGACTCCAGAAGTCCATCTGCATGAAGCTTCTTCATACGTTTGACACCAATATGACCAAGGCGGCAATGCCACAAGTATGTGGCACTATCATTGTCAACTTTACATCTTTTGGCATTCACACTATGAATATGTGTATCATCACGATCGAGACTCATCAAAAATAAACCATTAACCAGCGGGGCATGACCATAAAACATATCTCTCAAATAAATAGAACAACCATTATTCTCGGATTTAAATGAGTAGCCATCTCGCATCAAACGAGATCCAGATACAATGTTCATGCTCAAAGCTGGTACTAAATAACAATTATTAAGGTTTAAAACTAATCCCGAGGGTAGATGTAGAGGCAGCGTGCCGACGGCGATCACATCGACCTTGGAACCATTCCCGACACGCATCGTCACCTCGTCCTTCGCCAGTCTCCGCTTATTCCGCAGCTCCTGCTTTGAGTTACAAATATGAGCAACGGCACCGGTATCCATTACCCAGGAGCTACTACGAGCGCTGGTATGGTACACATCAATAACATGTATATCACATATACCTTTTACGTTGCCGGCCTTCTTGTCCGCTAAGTATTTGGGGCAGTTCCGCTTCCAGTGACCCGTTCCTTTGCAATAAAAGCACTTAGTCTCAGGCTTGGGTCCATACTTTGGCTTTTTCCCGGCAACTGGTTTACCGGGCGCGGCAACTCCCTTGCCGTCCTTCTTGAAGTTCTTCTTACCCTTCCCCTTCTTGAACTTAGTGGTTTTATTGACCATCAACACTTGATGCTCTTTCTTGATCTATGTATTCACACATGTATCGCTGTTTCCGTACAATACAATTCAAGCATGAATAACACACAATTATCATGAACAAGGAAATATAATAATAATCCTTTTTATTATTGCCTCTAGGGCATATTTCCAACATATACCGTATCTCGAACGTACGAATACAAAGTTGCAGTGTAAGTTAATGAAATATATGGTTTAAACGAACAAGCACTTTTATCTCTTAATGTACATACTTATCAAACATTTTTTAAGGTCACTGGTTTTTAAATTTAAAACAGTCATCACAAACATTTTTTAAATTTATAACACCCGTATGCAAACCAACAGCTACCCCAATAAGCCAAGGGAAAATTTGCCGCAGAGGATTTGTGCATCTCTTAAACGCAAACAGTTCGATTGAAGACGGTATGCAAAGTGAGACTCGCCACTAAGCCAAGAAAAAATCTAGCACATAAGATTTGTACATCCCTTCAACGCAAACAATTTTTTCGGATGACCCGTGTGCAACCACGTACAAACAATTTGGTAAGATTTACATCTGTCATATTGGGTATATTGCCATTTGTCAAACTGGAAATATTCACATTTGTTGATTTAGTAATATTGCCCTTTGTCAACCTTGTAACACTACCATTTTCAAAATTTGTAGCTAAAAATCACTAGCACTATCAAATTTTTGCGACTAAAATTCAGTAAGCATAGATTTCATTCATAGATTAAGCAGTCGTTCTTTATAAAAACAATTCAACTCGACAACTGAACCAACCAAACTTTTTCCCAATTGTTGCCAACCACGTACTAAAATAGCTAGTTCAACTATATATACTAGCTAATTTTAAGTAGGTTGTACAGTTCAACCACATCTATAGCCATATGAACTGAACAAAATCGCCCCTAAATACTAGTACATACTACGGAGGTGTTTTGTAATACTTCCAACAGCTTCTCCTCTGATGAGCGGGTTCAGTAAGATGTAGAGGAGGAGGAGCCTACCGACGAGCTGGAAAACTGGAATCTATTGTCTGCCGCTGCTGCACCTTTAGCGACACTCACCTCGAATGCCCTTTGCCGCTCCAGACGACCCCTCTGGAAGTGGTGGGACTCCTCGTAGATCTCCTCATTCCTCGCCTCTGTGGCGGCGTGTGCTATGGCCATTGTGGCAGTAAGACTATTTGCGTGCTCGAAGAGGCGCTTCTCTTCCTCCCGTAGGAACTTGATGTAGCATAGAAAGTTGTTGACGCACATGTGGGGCTCCACCTCCACCTCTTGCCTTCGGGCAGCGGTGGCGGAGCGGGTGATGAACCTGGTGGTCGACGGTGGGCTGGCGACCTACGGTGGGGGGCGGTCACGACCTCCTCCTCCTGCCTTTGGGCCGCGGTGGCGGAACGGGTGATGGATACGGTGGACGAAAGTGGGGTGGTGGCCACGACGGCCACCTCCCACCTTCAGGCCGTGGTGGCGGAGCGGGCGATGGCCATGGCTTTCGATGGTGGTGTGGCGGCCCGACAGACGATGGGTTTCGACAATGGCGGCCAGCAACAGCTACCGACGGGCCGCGGTGGTGGAGTGTGTGGTGGGTGTCTTGCGCACACCCAACAGGGACGCCACGCACAGTACACTATGCCGGGGACAACGCCACCGCCACAGTGTAGCCTCTGATGCGGAGCATCCGGCAATCATCCCCATGGACTCTCAACACACCAAGCCCCACCTGGACCCATGACAAGAGCTATGGCACGTGCAATACAAACCGAGGTGAAATCCTTCCTAGTTGATTTGCATATGAATACAAGTGGAGCTTGGTTGCTACCTCATCAAAATGCTCTATACCTCATTAGGTACGAAGATGACCCTCCCCAAGAAGTTGTGCAGCATCACCAAGTCCAAGGAGAAGTGCCGCAAGTCACCAAGGAGGAAGAACAAGGCCAACAGGAGCTGGACAGAAAGTCCCACGCAGCCCCGTGCGCACGGGCCCCCAAGACCCCGTCCACACGGGCTACACATGAGACGACGCTGGAGCGACCCCGTGCGCACGGGCCTATACCGTGCCCACGGGACCCCCGTGCGCACGGCCCTCCAGGATGGGCGGCTGAGATGCTGATTTGACCCCCTCTTCTTCCACTTCAACCTCTAGCCTATGTATTCCGTACCTAGGGTTCCATTTAGACATAGCAAAGTATATGTGAGATATTGTGAGCTTTGCGCCTTCCCTCTTGTGGATCAAGACCCCATCTAGGGAAGAATCCTTGTGGATTTCAAGACCTTCATAGGGAGAAGACTATCATCAAGACCTCACCTCCTCTAGGAGTGGGAACAACCTTTATCTAGTGCTTATTTCCTTGGACTGTTCATGTATTCTTATGGATCTATGCGTTTGCTATTCTAGTGGATGTGTAATTGGGTTTTGTTGGAGTGAATTCCTCTTTGTGTTCTTGGTGTTCATCCTCTTTTCGCCCTCCATGTGTGAAAAGATCTCCACTTAGGGTTCCACCCTACATCATCTTGGTATCATGAGCAAGGTTGATTCACATCTTGGAGTCCCTACCCCGCATTTCTAGCTTGTTTTTGCTGTGTTTTCGTCCTAATCCGAAAATCCCCACCAAAAATAGCCCCAAAAGTTTTCTTTTAATTTGTTTGATCTTGTGACATTTGGTTGATTTGGTCCACGAAATTCTTGTTTGGCATTTGGATCTACCCCTCCACCACTTCCCACAACCACCCCACGGCTTAATCTAGGCAAATTTTGGGTTTTACCCACGAATTCGGCCAAGATCAGCTGCCACCCTCACACCCCATGCACACGGGACCCCATACACACTTGCCTCACAGACCACGTGCACACGGCCCTCATAGAAACTTTCGGCCATCCTATTTTTGTCCCATTTTGTCATTCCACCACCACTCGTGTTCTTCCGCAATATTTCTCGTGGTTGTTTGAGTTTTGGGTTGCGGTTTACCTCGTGTCCTAAGGTGTTTCGGCTACTTAGGGGCGATTTGGATGTCATCATCACCGCCACTCGACCATTAACTCGGAATCCACAACATCTTCGACAACATCATCTTCATACCCACCGTAAGCAAGGACGATAACCTCGACGACGCCTTTGTGCTACACTTGCCTTTACCTTGATAGCCTCGAGCCTCTTTTGCGTAGCTTACCTATTGAGACTAGCTTGTCGAGTATTGCCGAGCCATGCCTTAGTGCACCATTAGTGTTATGTCTCCCCCGTGCATATACTACTTGTTACCTCATATTGTGGCTTGTATATCAAGCATTGTGGAATATTCAAAAAAAGAGAGAGAAAAGAAAACGAAGCTTTTAAGCAAAAGAGAAAAGAAGCAAGAGCTTGTACGCAAAGCATTGAGCCGTTTGCATATCATTCACCTAGTTCATCATCACGGTTCATATCTACTTAAGCATATTTGGGATAGTGAGACGACTCGTTTCTCTATTAGGTTGGTGCACTAGCGTATCTACCCATTAGTGCAATCGAGCTAGCGTCTCTCTAGTATCCGTGCAACAAGAGCTTTCCCGCGGTTCTATTTTGAGATCACCCCTTGGTTGTGCGGATGCCATCTATCTTCTGTGTGTGTGTACCTAGTGATATCCTTGGGTTTGATCTATTTGTCTTACTTGCGATTTGTGAATCTTTTCAACTTTTTCAACATCTTGACAATCATTTTCTTGAATTATTTGTGTCACATCCTAACCGAGATCCTCAAAAAGCCTTTTGTGTGTAGGTGTGAGATTACAAAACCTGGTACCAATTCTACTATTATAGCATCACGTGGGATCGTACTTGATACATCCACAATCTTCGGAAAAAGTAACTTTGGTATTGTTCTTCTCATTTTCCTACTCACCACCTCCTCCGCATGATGGATATGCCTTCTTCATCGGTGAACCCTCTCTTTGAAGAGCAAGATGTCGACCGTGACTACGACACCAAGAAGTATTTCTTCATCGCCCAACGAGCCCTACATCTAGAGATTGAAGCATCGGGCAATAGCGTCGAACAACTCGTCAACGACCTACGTCAATCGGAGGCAAGACAACGAGACTACTTGGATGATAAGCTCTCCAAACAAATGGATGACTTCCACCACTTGATTGCGCGCCGCTCGTCTTCATCAACCTCTACACCAAGACGGCGCCACTCAAGTCGCCCTTCGTCATCACACTCGTCTTCCAACTCAAGTTCTCCTCGACGTGACGACACTCAAGACCGCCTAGCACAAGAAAACCCGTTCCATGGCAATGGACTACAAGACTGAGTTCCAGCACGTGAGGAAGCGCGACGCCAAGTTCGAGAAGAAAGGGACCATGATCATCATCTACCACCTCGTACACCTCATCTCGATACGGTGACATGAAATGGCAAGAACAGCAAAGCCATGAAGCTCAAGGTAAAGCGGCAGAAGACGCACTCCGCTAATATTCAAGAGCCATTGCCGCGCGCAACCGACAAGTCCGTGAACAAGAGGAAGCATTTCGCCAAGCGCGACAAGAAGAAACGACACGACGCGAAGAACATCATGAACGGCGCAATTGGGCACACATGCAGAACCCTTATCCTTGCCAAGACCGTCATCATGACGAAGAACATGCTCCACGCCAAGAGCAACATCACCACCAGCACTATGATGAAGAACTACGCTACGACAAGCTCTAGTTCAACATGCCCAAGTTCTCACGAAGCAACAACCCTGGGGAGTATCTCTCATGGGCATTGAAAGTGGACAAGATATTCCGTCTCCACAACTATGAAGAGCAAAAGAAGATTTCCATGGCATCTCTTGAGTTTCAAAACTACGTCCTCATTTGGTGGGAGCAAGTGGTGAAAAGGCGACATGAGAAGGATGAGTGTAACGCCCGGGAAATCAAGCTACATTAACCCTCTGGCAATGATGCCACATCACCACGATTACTGTTACTAAACTCGCTTCGGTTCGAAACCGGTTCAAATTCAAAACTTTTAAATGTTCTTCTTGTGGTAATTAATCACTTGTTAATACTGGTAGTGAACTAACTTTTTGCAAAATGTCTAAGTGCCCTAGCTATTTAAACTATGGCTAAAGCAATTAAATTAAATGCCTTCTAATTTCTTAGAATTTCAAACTTTTCAAAAGTCTCACAATCTTTTGTGGGAGTGCACAATAATTCTTGAAATTGTTTTGGCCAGTGGCATAATTTTGCAAAGTCATTAGTGGCTAAAAGAAAATGCAAAAGCTGCTGGAAAAAGGTATAAAAAGGAAGAATTAAAAGTAAAGTTTAGAAAAGGAGAAAAGCCCCCCTTCTTTTCCAAGTGGACCTAAACCTACAGCCCACCCCCTGTCCCACTGGGCCTTGGCCGAGCTAGCAACAAAAACAAGCCCATCCTAGACTCCAGTCCTCTCCCTCCTCACGCTACAGATGCAGGGGGCATTGTGGCAGCCATCCCATGGCGCCCCTGGTCCCGTGGCGGCCATCCCGCGCCTCTTCGCCGTTTCCCCGCGCTTAAAGACCACCCGGCCTCGTTGACGAACCCTAGATCCCCATTTCCCCCTCTCCTCTCCCCTCGCTCCCATTCTCGATCTGGACCGAGGCCCGAGCGCTGCCATGACTACACCGTCGTCATTCGTGTAGCCGCCGTCCTCCCCTTGCCTCTTTGTCGAGTCCATAGACCCCGTAGGCCTCCGCATCGTGGTCTGGTGCCTTCCGCAGGAGACGGGGAGCACCATTGCAACCACAACGACTCCTTCTTCCTCCTCTGCTCCGTCGTCGCCGTTGCCAGGAACCGCCGCCTCAAACCTTCCCCGAGCACATCTTTGCACACCTGCAGGCGCGATGTAAGGCCCTGCCTTTTCCCCTCTTCCTCACGCGCGGTTTCGTCCTCGTAGCCGTCGCTAGCAACCACACCGGAGCTCGGCACCGCCGTGTAGCTAGTCGCCGTTCGTCATGGTCGAGCCTAGGCCCAGCGCTCGTCGCGTCCGTGCCCGTGGCTGCCCGCGAGCTCGCGCTGTTGCGCCCCTGGACCGCGCCCCTCCTCCCGCTCCTCGCGGTCCGCGCTCGCTGAACCCGCCGCTGCCAGCCATGCTCCGTCCATGGTCTCATTGTCACCCGCTGGACGCCCGCAGGCGTAGCCCCTGCGCTGGCAACCGCTACCGCTTCTACCCGCTAGTGTCGCTGCTCGTCGCGTCCGTCACGTCCATCGCACGCCTCGGCACCCACGCTCCCCAACGCCCTTGCCGCAGCCATGGCCTCGCCGCTCGCCCCGCCATGGCTGCGCGCACCAGTGCCAGCGCCACGCCGCTCCTCCCGCTTGCGCGTGGCGGCCGCCCTCGCCGGCTCCAGCCGCCGGGCCTCGCATCGCTGCCGGCCGCCCGGAGCGCCCCCCGCCCCGGCGCCGGCGCCCCGCCGTGGCCTCGCAGCCGCCGGGCACAACCCTGGGCGGCTGGCCTCGTTCCCCCCACCCCGACCGGCGCCGTCGCCCATACCGACGGGTTCTGCCCTTTTTGACCCGCCCCGCTAAGGCATGTGTGCCGCTGACCGGGGGGGCCCACGCCCCTGGTTTTTTTAAAGAAGATACAAAAAATAAAAATAAATAATTAATTTATTAATTAATCAATTAATTAACATAATTATGTAATTAGTCTTAACTAAACTGCTAGTTAGATTAAGTGCCCATGACAGGTGGGGCCCACTGCCCCTTGACAAGTCAACCCAGTGAGAGCTGACTATTGACCATGCTGATGTCAGCATGACGTCATGCTGGCGCAATAAGTCTTTTTTCTAATTAATAATAATTTCGGACTATTGTTAAAACTTTAGAAATTCATAGAAAATAATCTGTAACTCGGATGAAAAAATTTATATTTGAAAGTTGCTCAGAACGTCGAGACGAATCCGAATGCGTGGTCCGTTCGTCCGCCACACATCTCTATCATATCGAACATGCAACTTTCCCATCCGATTCATCTGTCCGAAAACACGAAAAAAATTGCGGATACTTTCCCGGATGTTACCCCCCTTCGCCGATATTGTGTAGCACCGCGTTAGAGCACCCTCGCACTGCGTGTTGACATGTCGTGCTTCTCTGTTGCATCTGTATGCTTTGTATTTATTGTTTCTTCCGCCTCTTCTCTCCGGTAGACCCCGAGACCGATCATGCCCTGGTGATCGGCAATGGTGTTGACGACCCCTCCTTCTTGCCAAAGCAACCAGGCAAGCCAACCCCCTTTGATCATTCCGATATCACCCATTCCCTTCCCTCTTATGCTTGCATTAGAACTGGTACTGCTTTTTGTATGATCCTATTTTGATGCATAGCATGTTGTTGATACCTGCTTTCATACCTTACATGTTTATACTAAACTGCTTAGTATAGGCTGGTTAGAGATCCATCAGAGACCCCCCCCACCACTTTGTCCTGTTTGCGCCGCTGGATTATCAGAAGACCTGATCAACGGGATCGAAGACCAGGCCCCGGCACCGCACATCACTTTCCCCTTAGTTGCTTGACAATACTGGGTTACTATCGAGTGCCGAGGGTGACACCTCAGCAGCACTTCTGATGTTAACCTTGAAGGTTAGTTTATCGGTTATGGTCATCGAGGGTGATTCATCTTTCTCCACTCCCGAGAACGACACTATTGTGCAACTCTCAAGAGTGGAACTCGAGGGTGACTCCTCTTACGTTCACCTTGATGATAAACATCAGGTGGAATTCCATCGAGGGTGATTTCCTCAGGTTTCCCTTTGGTGTTAGACACACAGTTACTATGGTTGCTATGACTTTACAACTGTTACTTGGAAAGGCGGGTCGACCCTGAGGGGTACCCGCGAGTGATGTGGAGACGGGTTGACCTGGAGGGTACCCGAGAGGTTAATACGAGGCATGGCCGGGCATTCTAAGCCCTTGCTGCAAGTCCTCGAGACGGGGCGACGGGGTCACATCTTTCGTGAGTCTCTGCTCGTTACCGTGTTCCCAAGACAATAAACGGTTTGGATATTCGAACCAAGGGGACTCTGGCCTGATAGCGCTAACTATTACGTGGGCATAGTATGGGCGTTCTGCGTCGTATGCATCTGTCAAAGCTTAACTGACGTCATTGCGACTGAGCGGCGCGCGCCGGGTTGGACTAGTTATGCACCTACCTTTTTAAGGAGGTACTTAGGTCTGCTCATCGGCCGCCCACGCAACGTGAAGGAGTTCCCAGAGCGATTGGCCCATGACCCCTGGGGGCATAGGGTTTAGTCCTTCGTGCATGACCTCTCTATTAAGCCTAGGTCGGGTTGCGGCGTATTGTTTGGCCGAGGGCGGGCATGACCTGATGGTGTGTCCGACCGGAGTTAAGCAAGCGTGGTGGGTAAGTTGGTGCACCCCTGCAGGGAAGAAAACATCTATCGATAGCCTGTCCTACGGTAACGGACACTTGGAGTTGTATCCCGATCGATAAAACTAGAACTGGATACTCAGACATGAATGGATATGTGGCTCCGGGATTGCTTCCTCATAGGGAGTCGAGGAAGGATCTCCGGGCGTTATTTCTACAACATGCTCGATAATTATAATATATTATTCTGTACTCTCTTCTACTACTACAAGATTGGTGGTTTCTAGAAGATGCTAGTCTTCGATAGGACTAGCTTCTCCCCCTCTTATTCTGGCATTCTGCAGCTTAGTCCACCGATACTACCCCTTTTCATTGATACCGATGCATATGTAGTGCAGATCCTTGCTTGCGAGTAATTTGGATGAGTACACACGGTTGCTTTGCTCCCCCTTTTCCCCCTTCTTTCTTCTTTCTGGTTGATGCAACCAGATGGTGGAGTCCAGGAGCCAGAAGCCACCTTTGACGACTGCTACTACCCCGATGAAGGCTACTACTACGTGAAGACCGCCGTCGACCAGGAGTTGTTAGGAGGTCCTAGGCAGGAGGCCTTGCCTTTTCGATCGTTGATGTTTTCTGCTAGCCTTCTTAAGAAAAACTTGTTTAACTTATGTTTGTACTCAGATATTATTGCTTCCGTTGACTCCTGTGTATTCAAGCTTATGTGATCGAGCCCTCGAGGCCCCTGGTTTGTAATATAAAGCTTGAATTATTTTATTTGTGTCTAGAGTTGTGTTGTGATATCTTCCAGTGAGTCCCTGATATTGGTCGTACGCATTTGCGTGCATGATTAGTGTACGGTCATAACGGGGGCGTCACAAGTTGGTATCAGAGCTGACTGCCTGCAGGAATCCCTTTTCCAACTCCTTGGCGGAAGTTGCATATAGTCTTCAAAAAATTGTTTTACTAACAAGGCTATGTGGCTTACGGGCCCACATCGCCATTGGGTGGTATTAGGATCTATTACTCCTCGTCTATACTCTGGGACTCTGTTCTCTCTTCTATTCGGGTTAAATGAATTTACTAACTACATTAGGTTCTCGTAACGACTTTCCCAGGAGATCCCCTTCATTCCGGATGGTTGCCTGCTTCTCCAGAATACTTCGAAGATACTCTCCTATCTACTCTCGAGAACTTGTGTTCATTTATTTTGCAATCCCTTTATACCGTTGAATCATTATGGGTAACTGCATGCCCTCGCCGTTCATACTTCCATCCCTAGTTGTTCTAGTTATTACAAGATACCCGAAAGTATTCTTCGTCTTTCGAGAATCCTTTTCCTGCTGCCTTGCAGCTCCTTTTCCGCATGAATACATGTATGAATAATTCATCACACTTACTGGGTATTTGTTCACCCCCAGTTGTTCATGCATTTCACAAAGGTCTTTGAAACGCTATTCAATCTTCCAAAATCCTCATCAGGCTATTGCTCTTGGAATACTTCCTTGCTTACATTATGGTCAACCCCATAAGTCTCGTAATATTATCGACATCCTTTGTCCTTATTATTTGAGTTCGTTGATTAATATGTTGTGAATGCTCGCAATCCTCTATCCTAGAATTCATCCTTCCGGCTCAGACGTCATGTTGAACATGAGCTGGTTCTTGAAGAATCAAATTGTCGTTGATTGCACCCCTAAGTCATTTCAACTTACACATCCTTAATCAGAGCGTTTGCTTCTGATCCCTTGATTTGGAAATCATAATTCCTTTTGCAGTTGAGTTTTGAAATAGTCAGATGTTCGTATAAACTGATATCCTTGCATTCTTTCTTCTTCTCGTTGAGTACCGATGGTCACATCAGATCCCTTGTAGACCACCGGATCCTTTGTTGGAATTTATACGATAGCGTCCTTCATATTCACATACCTTGTAAGTTCTGCCATGATATATAATGCCTTGGGTAAAATAAATCATCTGCTTTCTCAACCATGCTCAGCATTCGAGCTTGTATAATTTGCTCCTGAAGTTTGCGTAGTATGAGTCTAAGATGCCCCGATGGGTTGAACTTATGCCTTCCTTAATCTGTGTGAACCCGAAAGTTTTCCAAGGTTCATACTCCTCTGGTATTTCACCAGGGAAGTCTTCGCAATCAATTCAATTTTAATAGAGCAGTGCATGAAAGCTTATGCATTCAAGAAGTGGGAGTCAACCTTGAACTTTCTGTTCATGCCCATGGACACGATGTAAATCTTATCATTAAGACTTCTCTTAAAATTAATTATCCCCTTGATATAAGTTCATCTTATATCAGGGACCTGGCCTTTTGCAATCATGGTTCCGACCATGCTCTCCTTTAAATATACCTCAGACAAGTTAAGCCACTTGTCCTCTGCAGGTCAATGCACCTGTCCAACCTCTATTATGATCTACCATAGAGTATTACCCCGTGGCGTCTCGATAATGTCACAGAACCATATTACTTCTTATGAGTTCTTCAAAGTATTACTTTTCACCGATTCTAGTTTTCCCCGGGTTCTGAGTTTTAGGCACTCAAGGACATCGATAAATGAATCAATTCCACACTCTCATTCAATAGCTATAAGTAATCTCCATTGCTTACGAGTTTATTAATTCTTCAAGTCATAACTAGCCTGATCGGCTGTCTCATTATCGTGCATCTTTTTAACCGTGCTACCTAGCCCATTTTCCAAGTGCACATTCCACTCAAGGTTTACTTCTGATTGTTCTCCTCTAACATACTGTGGTATGTCCTGTGTTTTCATCTTGTTCACTTAAATGTAGAAATTCATGTCTAGGGGAAATCTCGAGGAATTGTTTCTGAGCCCGTCGGCCTCATCCTCATCTTCCCTTGCTGAAATTGTATGACTTATTTTATATGTTGTTTATGATGGATCCTGGTGTAGCCAAAGTCTGACCTTTTCTTGAAGACCATGTCGGGGCTATCTCGAAGCATGTTTGTGGTAGTCTGAAGATCTACAAGATCATTGTAAGCGGAATGCCAAATGTTCTTGATCAACTATCCAACAACGTTGTGTGTGTACATATCATAATTCTTCTTACCCCTTTTATCTATACGGTCATAACTTTGATCTCCTGGCACGTATATCATGCCCTGCTTAATCTTGGGGATGATTTACTCCTATTCATTGTGTTAAACACATTTTCCTTTCCATTTGTTTGTTTAACCTTTCTTTCCTCTAAGCAGTAATGATTTTCTGCTTATGTAAACACCTTGGTGTACAACTCTGTCAGTAAGACCCTGGTACTATTGTTGGTAACATTACGGTAACCACCGGTGGATGAGAACCTTACCTATTGGTCCGCCTCGTTCAACGAGCAGAAAAATGGTTCTCTTCGTCCCTCACCCTTGGTACCGACGTTGTTGCCAACATAACAGACAGTCTATGCTCTGACATGCCTTGCTATCATCGCCCTTCCTACCTTTAACCCACATGGTGGGCCCATAACCCATAGTTCCTCAGAATCAAAACCTAACTCTCGTGAACACCCCCGTTTCCAAGGTTATTCCTCACGCTTTGGCTTCATGTGCAATTCACGAGCCACCTTCCTAATGATCTATTCTGGTATCAGGTGCTATACTTATTTTCATTGCTCTGAACCCATTTCAACCTCTGTTTCAGCAAAGAATGATTGCTTACCTGGTTGAAGCTTCTAATTTCACATTGTTTCTTTGCTCTCGATGGATTTCTTGAATTTTCAACTCGAGAGATTTCCTCTATGGCACGTTCACTGAGATAGTCCCCAGGAACCTATCTTGTGTAGAGCTCCGTCCTTCCCGTGTCCTTCTCCCCTTAATCTACCTCCTAAATCTCAGGACGAGATTTCTTGTAGTGGAGGAGATTTGTAACGCCCTGGAAATCAAGGTATAGTAACCCTCTGGCAATGATGCCACATCACCACGATTGCTGTTACTAAACTCGCCTCGGTCCGAAACCGGTTCAAATTCAATACTTTAAAACAAAGTCAAAATTAAAAGTTTTCAAATGTCAAAACTAAAATGTTCTTCTAGTGGTAATTAATCACTTGTTAATACTGGTGGTGAACTAACTATTTGCAAAATGTCTAAGTGCCCTAAGTATTTAAACCATGGCTAAAGCAATTAAATTAAATGCCTTCTAATTTATAAGAATTGCAAACTTTTCAAAAGTCTCACAATATTTTGTGGGAGTGCACAATAATTCTTGAAATTGTTTTGGCCAGTGGCATAATTTTGCAAAG
The DNA here is from genome assembly GCA_902687465.1 of Secale cereale. Taxonomy (NCBI): domain Eukaryota; kingdom Viridiplantae; phylum Streptophyta; class Magnoliopsida; order Poales; family Poaceae; genus Secale; species Secale cereale. Next base: position 404,863,725 of record LR738715.1, read on the forward strand.
TCATTAGTGGCTAAAAGAAAATGCAAAAGCTGCTGGAAAAGGTATAAAAAGGAAGAATTAAAAGTAAAGTTTAGAAAAGGAGAAAAGCCCCCCCTTCTTTTCAATGTGGACCTAAACCTACAGCCCACCCCCTGTCCCACTAGGCCTTGGCCCAGCTAGCAACAAAAACAAGCCCATCACACACCCCAGTCCTCTCCCTCCTCACGCTGCAGATGCAGGGGGCATCGTGGCGGCCATCCCATGGCGCCCCTGGTCCCGTGGCCGCTATCCCGCGCCTCTTTGCCATTTCCCCGCGCTTAAAGACCGCCCCGTCCTCGTTGATGAACCCTAGATCCCCAGTTCCCCCTCTTCTCTCCCCTCGCTCCCATTCTCGATCAGGACCGAGGCCCGAGTGCTGCCATGGCTGCGCCATCGTCATTCGCGTAGCCGCTGGCCTCCTCCTGCCTCTCCGTCGAGTCCATAGACCCCGTCGGCCTCCTCCTCGTCGTTTGGTGCTCTCCGCTGGAGCTGGGGAGCACCGCTGCGACCACAACGACTCCTCCATCCTCCTCTGCTCCGTCGTCGCCATTGCTGGGAACCGCCAGCTCGAGCCTTCACCGAGCACATCTTTGCACACCTGCAGGCGCGATGTAGGCCCCCGCCTTTTCCTCTCTTTCTTACGCGCGGTTTCGTCCCCGTAGCCGTCACTAGCAACCTCACCGGAGCTCGGCTCCATCGTGCAGCTAGTCGTCGTTCGTCGTGGTCGAGCCTAGGCCCCGCGCTCGTCGCGTCCGCGCCCGTGGATGCCCGCGAGTTCGCACTGCTGCCGCCCTGGACCGCGTCCCTCCTCCTGCTCCTCGCGGTCTGCGCTCGCTGAACCAGCTGCCGCCAGCCACGCTCCGGCCATGGCCTCGTTGTCCCGCGCTAGACGCGCGCAGGTGCATTCCGTGCGCGGGCAACCGCTGCCGCATGTGCCCACTAGTGCCGCTGCTCGTCGCGGCAGTCCCGTCCATCGCGCGCCCCGGCACCCGCGCTCCCCGCCGCCCCTGCCGCAGCCATGGCCTCTCCGCTCTCCCCACCATGGCCACACGCTCCGGCGCCAGCGCCACGCCGCTCCTCCCGCTCGTGCACCGACGGCCGCCCTCGCCGGCTCGAGCCGCCGAGTCTCGCCTCACTGCTGGCCGCCCGCAGTGCCCCCCGCCCCGGCACGGGCACCCCGTTGTGGCCTCGCAGCCGCCGGGCACAGCCCCTGACGGCTGGCCTTGTTCCCCCCACCCCGACGGGCGCCGTCGCCCGCACCCATTGGTTCTACCCTTTTTGACCTGCCCCGCTAAGGCATGTTGGCCGCTGACCAGGGGGGCCCACGCCCCTGGTTTTTTTATATAAAAAAGAAGATACAAAAAATAAAAATAAAATAATTAATTTATTAAATAATCAATTAATTACGTAATTAGTCTTAACTAAACTACTAGTTAGATTAAGTGCCCATGACAGGTGGGGCCCACTGCCCCTGGACCAGTCGACCCAGTCAGAGCTGACTGTTGACCATGCCGACGGCAGCATGACGTCATGCTGGCGCAATAAGTCCTTTTTCGAATTAATAATAATTTCAGAATATTGTTAAAACTTTAGAAATTCATAGAAAATAATCAGTAACTCGGATGAAAAAGTTTTATATATGAAAGTTGCTCAAAATGACGAGACGAATCCGAATACGCGGTCCGTTCATCCACCACACATCTCTATCATACCAAACATGCAACGTTCCCCTCCGATTCATCTGTCCGAAAACACGAAATACCGAGGATACTTTCCCGGATGTTATCCCCCTTCGCTGGTATTGTGTAGCACCGCGTTAGGGCACCCTAGCACTCCATGTTGACATGTCGTGCTTCTCTGTTGCATCTGTATGCTTTGTATTTATTGTTTCTTCCCCCTCTTCTCTCCGGTAGACCCCGAGACCGATGATGCCCTGGTGATCGGCAACGGTGTTGGCGACCCCTCCTTCTTGCCAGAGCGACCAAGCAAGCCAACCCCCTTTGATCATTCCGATATCACCCATTCCCTTCCCTCTTATGCTTGCATTAGAATTGTTACTGCTTTTTGTATGATCCTATTCTGACGCATAGCCTGTTGTTGATACCTGCTTTCATACCTTACATGTTTATACTAAACTGCTTAGTATAGGCTGGTTAGAGATCCATCAGAGACCCCCTCCCCCACTTTGTCCTGTCTGCCCCGCTGGATTATCAGAAGACCCGATCAACAAGATCGAAGACTAGGCCCCGATACCGCACATCACTTTCCCCTTAGTTGCTCGAAAATACTGGGTTACCATCGAGTGCCGAGGGTGACACCTCAGCAGCACTTCTGATGTTAACCTTGTAGGTTAGTTCATCGGTTATGGTCATCAAGGGTGATTCCTCTTTCTCCACTCCCGATAACAACACTATCGTGCAACTCTCAAGAGTGGACCTCGAGGGTGACTCCTCTTACGTTCACCTTGACGATATACATCAGGTGGAATTCCATCGAGGGTGATTTCCTCAGGTTTCCCTTTGGTGTTAGCCACAAAGTTACTATGGTTACTATGACTTTACAACTGTTACTTGGAAAGGTGGGTCGACCCTGAGGGGTACCCGCGAGTGATGTGGAGATGGGTTGACCTAGAGGGTACCCGAGAGTTCAATACGAGGCGTGGCCGGTCATTCTTAGCCCTTGCCGCAAGTCCTCGATACGGGGCGACGGGGTCACATCTTTCGTGAGTCTCTGCTCGTTACCGCGTTCCCAAGACACTAAACGGTTTGGATATTTGATCCAAGGGATCTCTGACCTGATAGCGCTAACCATCACGTGGGCATAGTATGGGCGTTCTGCATCTTATGCATTAGCCGAATCTTAACTGACATCATTGCGACTGAGCGGCGCGCACTGGGTTGGATTGGTTATGCACCTACCTTTTTAAGGAGGTAGCTAGGTCTGCTCATCGGCCGCCCATGCAACGTGCAGGAGTTCCCGAGGCGATTGGCCCATGACCCCTACGGGCATAGGGTTTAGTCCGACATGCATGACCTCTCTATTAAGCCTAGGTCAGGTTGCAACGTATTGTTTGGCCGACGGCGGGCATGACCTGATGGTGTGTCCGGCCGAACTTAAGCAAGCATGGTGGGTAAGTTGGTGCACCCCTGCAGGGAAGAAAACATCTATCGATAGCCTGTACTACGGTAACAGACACTTGGAGTTGTATCTCGATCGATACAACTAGAACTGGTTACTGAGACATGAACGGATATGTGGCTCCAGGATTGCTTCCTCGCAGGGAGTCGAGGAAGGATCTCTGGGCGTTATTGCTACGACATGCTTGATAATTATCATATGTTATTCTCTACTCTCTTCTACTGCTGCAAGATTGGTGGTTTCCAGAAGATGCTAGTCTTCGATAGGACTAGCTTCTCCCCCTCTTATTCTGGCATTCTGCAGATTAGTCCACATATACTACCCCTTTTCATTGATACCGATGCATATGTAGTGCAGATCCTTACTTGCGAGTACTTTGGATGAGTACTCACGGTTGCTTTGCTCCCCCGTTTTCCCCTTCTTTCTTCTTTCTGGTTGATGCAACCAGATGGTGGAGTCTAGGAGCCAGAAGCCACCTTTGATGACTGCTACTACCCCGATGAAGGCTACTACTACATGAAGACCGCCGTCGACCAGGAGTAGTTAGGAGGTCCCAGGCAGGAGGCCTTGCCTTTCCGGTCGTTGATGTTTTGTGCTAGCCTTCTTAAGGCAAACTTGTTTAACTTATGTATGTACTCAAATATTATTGCTGGCGCTGACTCTTGTGTATTCGAGCTTATGTATTCGAGCCCTCGAGGCCCCTTGCTTGTCATATAAAGCTTGAATTATTTTATTTGTGTCTAGAGTTGTGTTGTGATATCTTCCAGTGAGTCCCTGATCTTGGTCGTACACATTTGCGTGCATGATTAGTGTATGGTCAAAACGGGGGCGTCATAATGAGCCTCCTATCGTGACTTGGACACAAATGAAAGATGTCATGCGAGCCTGCTTTGTGCCTACATACTACACTCGAGATCTCTTCAAGAAGCTCCAACTCCTCAAGCAAGGCACGAAGACAGTGGAAGAATACTATCAAGAGATGGATATTGCCATGATACGAGCCAATGCCAAGGAAGATGATGAGAAAACTATGGCATGCTTCTTGAACAACCTCTCGCACCTAATATGGAAGATTGCAGATTTTCAACCATACTCAAACCTCCTCCAGCTAGTTCATCAAGCAAACAAAGCAGAACGGCAAGTACAAGACGACTTCAAGTACGCCAAGTACTCATCCAGGAACTATGGTTTTTACACTCAAGCGCCAATGACTTCGGCACCTCCTACTTCAACTAGAGCATCTCCAAGCACCGGTGATAAGTCAAGCTTCAAGCAAGCAATGCCTTCCTCGACTCGTCCTCCAGCAAGCATCTACAAGAACAATACCTCTCCTTCGGCACCACCGGACGATCCCGTCAAGACAAGTTCTATGAAGTACTTCACATGTGGTGGCCATGGACACAAGACTTTCCTATGCACCAACAAGAGAACGATGATCTTCAACGATGACGGCACGTACGACTCCATGAGTGAAGATGAGATGGAATCCATCGACCATGTGGCAATGCACTGCCAAGTTAATGACCAAGAAGACATCAAAGTCTTTTGCGACAACGACTCAAGCCCCGCTCTCGTTCTCTCCAAGGTCTTGACACTTCAACACCAACAAGACAAAGACCAACGGTGTCACATCTTCCACACCAAGGCCGACATCAATGGAAGTTCCGTCAAGGTTATCATCGATGGAGGAAGTTGTCATAATTTGGAAAGTGAAGAACTATGCTCCAAGTTGCAACTCATGAAGACAAAGCATCCGCGTCCATACAAGGTTCAATGGCTTAGCGACTCCGGCACGATCCAAGTCGAGCACATGGTTCAATTTTCCTTCAAGATCGGCGCCTACGAAGATACTTTGGATTGTGATGTTGTTCCTATGTACGCGTGTCACCTTCTCTTGGGACGACCGTGGCAATACGATCGTGGTGTCCTACACAACGGTCGGACAAATCAATACAACTTCAAGATGAAGGGCAAGGAATATGTGCTTCGTCCTATGACACCAAGCCAAGTGATCGCCGACAAGCAAGCTTTGACACATCATGGAGAGAGTAGTGAGAGAGGGACCCACCATAAAGAGAGAGAGCGCCAAAGCAAAATTCGAGTACACCCACCTTGAGAGATAAGAGTGACTTAGTGCTACTAGCCACCAAAAGAGATATGAGAGAAGTGTGTGAGAACCCAACTAGTGTCATTCACTATGTCCTCGTGTGCAAAGATGAAGTGGTTCAAACTAACAACTCTCACCATCTACCTTTAGTGTTGTCTCAATTGTTGCAGGAATTCTTGGACGTTTTCCCTGATGAGCTACCACCGGGTCTACCTCCACTTCGCGGCATCGAACACCGCATCAATCTCATACCCGGCACACCACTTCTGAACAAGGCTCCTTACCGTGTCAACCCCGAGGAAACCAGTGAAATACAATGGCAAGTACAATAACTCATCGACAAAGGTCATGTACGTGAAAGCTTAAGCCCTTGTGCCATTCCAGTTATTCTCGTCCCTAAGAAAGATGGAAGTTTTCGCATGTGCTCCGATTGTCACCCGATAAATGCTATCACCGTTAGATACCGTAACCCTATTCCACGCCTAGATGAAATACTTGATGAATTATGTGGTGCAACCATCTTTTCAAAAATCGACCTTAAAAGTGGCTATTAACAAATTTGCATTCAAGAGGGTGATGAGGGGGAGACATCTTTCAATACCAAGTTTAGGTTATATGAGTGGTTGGTCATATCGATGGGCTTATCGGAAGCACCCGGCTCATTTATGCGTCTCATGCATTTCATTCTTCGACCTTATATCGGCGTCTTTGTAGTGGTTTACTTTGATGACATCCTCGTTTTTAGCAAGTCGCTTGAGGACCACGTCACACACATTCGCATGGTTTTGCAAACACTTCGGAAAGAAGGCCTCTATGCTAACATGGAAAAATGCACTTTTGGTGTTGATAAGGTTGTTTTCCTAGGATTCGTCGTTTCTTCACAAGGAGTTCACGTTGATGAAACTAAAATTGAAGCAATTAAAACTTGGCCACAACCAACGAATATCCAACAAGTGCATAGGTTTCTTGGTTTAGCTAGTTTCTATCGATGTTTTGTCAAGGACTTTAGCATAATTGCTTCTCCCTTTCACGCTTTGAGTAAAAAGAACGCAACATTTGTTTGGGGTACCTTTTAAGACACCACGTTCAACGAGCTGAAAAAGTTTTATATCTGAAAGTTGATCAGAACGACGAGACAAATTCGAATACGCGGTCGTCTGCCACACATCTCTATCATACCAAACATGCAATGTTCCCCTCTGATTCATCTGTCCGAAAACACGAAATACCGGGGATACTTTCCCGGATGTTATCCCCCTTCGCTGGTATTGTGTGGCACCGCGTTAGAGCACCCTAGCACTCCATGTTGACATGTCGTGCTTCTCTGTTGCATCTGTATGCTTTGTATTTATTGTTTCTTCCCCCTCTTCTCTCCAGTAGACCCCGAGACCGATGATGCCCTGGTGATCGGCAACGGTGTTGTCGACCCCTCCTTATTGCCAGAGCAACCAGGCAAGCCAACCCCCTTTGATCATTCCGATATCACCCATTCCCTTCCCTCTTATGCTTGCATTAGAATTGTTACTGCTTTTTGTATGATCCTATTCTGATGCATAGCCTGTTGTTGATACCTGCTTTCATACCTTACATGTTTATACTAAACTGCTTAGTATAGGCTGGTTAGAGATCCATCAGAGACCCCCGCCCCCACTTTGTCCTGTCTGCCCCACTGGATTATCAGAAGACCCGATCAACGGGATCGAAGACCAGGCCCCGGTACCGCACATCACTTTCCCCTTAGTTGCTCGATAATACTGGGTTACCATCGAGTGCCGAGGGTGACACCTCAGCGGCACTTCTGATGTTAACCTTGTAGGTTAGTTCATCGGTTATGGTCATCAAGGGTGATTCCTCTTTCTCCACCCCTGATAACAACACTATCATGCAACTCTCAAGAGTGAACCTCGAGGGTGACTCCTCTTACGTTCACCTTGACGATATACATCAGGTGGAATTCCATCGAGGGTGATTTCCTCAGGTTTCCCTTTGGTGTTAGACACAAAGTTACTATGGTTACTATGACTTTACAACTGTTACTTGGAAAGGTGGGTCGACCGTGAGGGGTACCCGCGAGTGATGTGGAGATGGGTTGACCTAGCGGGTACCCGAGAGTTGAATACGAGGTGTGGCCGGGCATTCTTAGCCCTTACCGCAAGTCCTCGAGACGGGGCGACGGGGTCACATCTTTCGTGAGTCTCTGCTCGTTACCGTGTTCCCAAGACACTAAACGGTTTGGATATTTGATCCAAGGTATCTCTGAGCTGATAGTGCTAACCATCACGTGGGCACAGTATGGGCGTTCTGCATCTTATGCATCACTCGAAGCTTAACTGACGTCATTGCGACGGAGCGGCGCGCGCTGGGTTGGACTGGTTATGCACCTACCTTTTTAAAGAGGTAGCTAGGTCTGCTCACCGGCCACCCACGCAACGTGCAGGAGTTCCCGGGGCAATTGGCCCATGACCCCTAGGGGCATAGGGTTTAGTCCGACGTGCATGACCTCTCTATTAAGCCTAGGTCAGGTTGCAACGTATTGTTTGGCCAACGGCGGGCATGACCTGATGGTGTGTCCGGCGGGACTTAAGCAAGCGTGGCGAGTAAGTTGGTGCACCCCTGCAGGGAAGAAAACATCTATCGATATCCTCTACTACGGTAACAGACACTTGGAGTTGTATCTCGATCAATACAACTAGAACTGGTTACTGAGACATGAATGGATATGTGGCTCCAGGATTGCTTCCTCGCAGGGAGTCGAGGAAGGATCTCTGGGCGTTATTGCTATGACATGCTTGTGTTGGAAATATGCCCTAGAGGCAATAATAACAGGATTATTACTATATTTCCTTGTTCATGATAATTGTCTGTTATTCATGCTCGAATTGTATTGTACGGAAACAGCGATACATGTGTGAATACATAGACCACAACGTGTCCCTGGTAAGCCTCTAGTTACTGGCTCGTTGATCAACAAATGGTCACGGTTTCCTGACCATGGACATTGGATGTCATTGATAACGGGATCACATCATTAGGAGAATGATGTGATGGACAAGACCCAATCCTAAGCCTAGCACGAGATCGTATAGTTCGTAATGCTTAAGCTTTTCCAGTGTCAAGTATTTGTTCCTTAGACCATGAGGTTGTGCAACTCCCGGATACCGTAGGAATACTTTGGGTGTGCCAAACGTCACAACGTAACTGGGTGGCTATAAAGGTACGCAACGGGTATCTCCGAAAGTGTTTGTTGGGTTGGCACGAACCGAGACTGGGATTTGTCACTCCGTATGACGGAGAGGTATCTCTGGGCCCACTCGGTAAGACATCATCATAATGAGCTCAGTGTGACTAAGGAGTTAGTCACGGGATGATGGATTACGGAACAAGTAAAGAGACTTGCCATGACGAGATTGAACGAGGTATCGGGCATACCGACGATCGAATATCGGGCAAGTACCGTACCGATAGACAAAGGGAATAACATACGGGATTAAGTGAATCCTTGACATCGTGGTTCATCCGATGAAGATCATCGAGGAACATGTGGGAACCAACATGGGTATCCAGATCCCGCTGTTGGTTATTGACCGGAGAGTCGTCTCGGTCATATCTGCGTGTCTCCCGAACCCGTAGGGTTTACACACTTAAGGTTCGGTGACGCTAGGGTTGTAGAGATATATGCACACGGAAACCCGAATGTTGTTCAGAGTCCCGGATGAGATCCCGGACGTCACGAGGAGTTCCGGAATGGTCCGGAGGTAAAGAATGATATATAGGAAGTCCAGTTTCGGCCATCGGGAGAGTTCCGGGGGTCATCGGTAGTGTACCGGGACCACCGGAAGGGTCCCGGGGGTCCACCGGGTGGGGCCACCCATCCCGGAGGGCTCCGTGGGCCGTAGGGAGAGGGGTACAACCCCCTAATGGGCTGGTGCACCCCCCATGGGCCTCCCCCCATGCGCCTAGGGTTGAAACCCTAGGGGTGGGGGCGCCCCCCTTTGGCTTGGGGGGCAAGATACCCCCCTTGGCCGCCGCCCCCCTAGGAGATTGGATCTCCTAGGGTCGGCGCCCCCCTGGCCCCCTATATATAGTGGGGGGAGAGAGGGCAGCCGCACCTCAGCCCCTGGCACCTCTCCCCCCGTTAGACCTCCAACTCCTCCCGCAGGGTCTCGGCGAAGCCCTGCAGCTTTTCCCGTTGCATCCACCACCACGCCGTCGTGCTGCTGGATCTCCGTCAACCTATCCTCCCCCTTGCTGGATCTAGAAGGAGGAGACATCGCTGTACCATATGTGTGTTGAACGCGGAGGTGCCGTCCGTTCGGCGCTGGGATCATCGGTGGCGAGGATCACGACAAGTACGACTCCATCATCCACGTTCCTTCGAACGCTTCCGCACGCGATCTACAAAGGGTATGTAGATGCACTCCTTTATGCTCGTTGCTAGATGACTCCCTAGATTGATCTTGGTGAAGCGTAGGAAATTTTTTGAATTCTGCTATGTTCCCCAACAGTGGCATCTGAGCTAGGTCTTTGTGTAGCATCTTGCACGAGTAGAACACAAACAAGTTGTGGGCGTTGATTTTGTTCAATTCTCTTGCCGTTACTAGTCTAATCTTGATTCGGCGGCATCGTGGGATGAAGCGGCCCGGACCAACCTTACACGTACGCTTACGTGAGACTAGTTCCACCGACTGACATGCACTAGTTGCATAAGGTGGCTGGCGGGTGTCTGTCTCTCCCACTTTAGTCGGATCGGATTCGATGAAAAGGATCCTTATGAAGGGTAAATAGAAATTGACATATCACGTTGTGGTTTTGGCGTAGGTAAGAAACGTTCTTGCTAGAAACCTATAGAAGCCACGTAAAAACTTGCAACAACAATTAGATGTCATCTAACTTGTTCTTGCAGCATGTGATATGGCCAAGAAGATGTGATGAATGATATATGTGATGTATGAGATTGATCATGTTCTTGTAATAGGGAATCACGACTTGCATGTCGTTGAAAATGACAACCGGCAGGAGCCATAGGAGTTGTCTTATTTATTGTATGACCTGCGTGTCACTGAATAACGCCATGTAATTACTTTACTTTATTGCTAACCATTAGCCATAGTAGTAGAAGTAATAGTTGGCGAGACGACTTCATGAAGACACGATGATGGAGATCATGATGATGGAGATCATGGTGTCATGCCGGTGACAAAGATGATCATGGTGCCCCGAAGATGGAGATCAAAGGAGCAAAATGATATTGGCCATATCATGTCACTTTATTTGATTGCATGTGATGTTTATCATGTTTATGCATCTTGTTTACTTAGAACGACGGTAGTAAATAAGATGATCTCTCACTAAAAATCTCAAGAATTGTGTTCCCCCTAATTGTGCACCGTTGCTAAGGATCGTTGTTCCGAAGCACGACGTGATGATAGGGTGCGATAGGCTCTAACGCTCGCATACAACGAGTGTAAGCCAGATTTACACACGCAATACACTTAGGGTTCACTTGACGAGCCAAGCATGTACAGACATGGCCTCGTAACATGGAAGACCGAAAGGTCGAACATGAGTCGTATAGAAGATACGATCAACATGAAGATGTTCATCGTTGATGACTAGTCCGTCTCACGTGATGATCGGACACGGGCTAGTCGACTCGGGTCATGTATCACTTAGATGACTAGAGAGATGTCAATCTGAGTGGGAGTTCATTAAATTTGATTTGATGAACTTAATCGTCATGAACTTAGTCTAAATTCTTTACAATATGTCTTGTAGATCAAATGGCCCACGCTCATGTCACCCTCAACTTCAACACGTTCCTAGAGAAATCCAAGCTGAAAGACGATGGTAGCAACTATACGGACTGGGTCCGTAACCTGAGGATCATCCTCATAGCTGCCAAGAAAACTTATGTCCTAGAAGCACCGCTAGGTGACGCTCCCGCCCCGGCAAACCAAGATGTTATGAACGCTTGGCAGTCGCGTTGTGACGATTACTCCCTGGTTCAGTGCGGCATGCTCTACATCTTAGAACCGGGGCTCCAAAAGCGTTTCGAGCACCACAGAGCATATGAGATGTTCCAAGAGCTGAAAATGGTTTTCCAGGCTCATGCCCGAGTTGAGAGATATGATGTCTCCAACGCATTCTACAGTTGTCTGGGTTGCACAACCGCTTGTCTCAGTTGGGAATGAATCTCCCAAATGGAGCGGTCGTTGACAGAATCCTTCAGTCGCTCCCACCTAGCTACAAGAGCTTCGTGTTGAACTTCAATATGCAAGGGATGGAGAAGTCCATTCCCGTGGTGTATTCAATGCTGAAATCAGCAGAGGTGGAGATCAAGAAAGAGCATCAAGTGTTGATGGTGAATAAAACCACTAAGTTGAAGAAGGGCAAGGGTAAGAAGAACTTCAAGAAGGACGGCAAAGGAGTTGCCGCGCCCGGTAAGCCAGTTGCCGGGAAGAAGCCAAAGAATGGACCCAAGGCTGAGACTGAGTGCTTTTATTGCAAGGGAACGGGTCATTGGAAGCGGAACTGCCCCAAATACTTAGCAGACAAGAAGGCCGGCAACGTCAAAGGTATATGTGATATACATATTATTGATGTGTACCTTACCAGCGCTCGTAGTAGCTCCTGGGTATTTGATACCGGTGCAGTTGCTCACATTTGTAACTCAAAGCAGGAGCTGTGGAATAAGCGAAGACTGGCGAAGGACGAGGTGACGATGTGCGTCGATAATGGTTCCAAGGTTGATGTGATCACCGTCGGCACGCTACCTCTACATCTACCATCGGGATTAGTTTTAAACCTTAATAATTGTTATTTAGTACCAGCTTTGAGCATGAACATTGTATCTGGATCTCGTTTGATGCGAGATGGCTACTCATTTAAATCTGAGAATAATAGTTGTTCTATTTATTTGAGAGATATGTTTTATGGTCATGCCCCACTGGTCAATGGTTTATTTTTGATGTGTTCGAACGTGATGATACACATATTCATAGTGTGAATGCCAAAAGATGTAAAGTTCACAATGATAGTCCCACATACTTGTGGCATTGCCGCCTTGGTCATATTGGTGTCAAACGTATGAAGAAGCTCCATGCAGATGGACTTCTGGAGTCTCTTGATTATGAATCATTTGACACGTGCGAACCATGCCTCTTGGGCAAGATGACCAAAACTCCGTTCTCCGGAACAATGGAGCGAGCAACCAACTTATTGGAAATCATACATACTGATGTGTGCGGTCCAATGAGTGTTGAGGCTCGCGGAGGCTATCGTTATGTTCTCACCCTCACAGATGACTTGAGTAGATATGGGTATGTCTACTTGATGAAGCACAAGTCTGAGACCTTTGAAAAGTTCAAGGAATTTCAGAATGATGTTGAGAATCAACGTGACAGAAAAATAAAGTTCTTACGATCGGATCATGGGGGTGTATTTAAGTCATGAATTTGGCACGCACCTAAGGAACTGTGTAATTGTTTCACAATTGACACCGCCCGTAACACCTCAACGTAATGGTGTGTCCGAACGTCGAAATCGTACCCTGTTAGACATGGTGCGATCTATGATGTCTCTCACCAACTTGCCGCTATCTTTTTGGGGTTATGCTTTAGAGACTGCCGCATTCACTTTAAATAGGGCTCCGTCAAAATCCATTGAGACGACGCCGTACGAACTTTGGTTTGGCAAGAAACCTAAGCTATCGTTTCTGAAAGTCTGGGGTTGCAATGCTTATGTCAAGAAACTTCAACCTGAAAAGCTCGAACCCAAATCGGAAAAATGCGTCTTCATAGGATACCCAAAGGAAACGATTGGGTACACCTTCTACCTCAGATCCGAAGACAAGGTCTTTGTTGCCAAGAATGGATCCTTTCTGGAGAAAGAGTTTCTCTCAAAAGAAGTGACTGAGAGGAAAGTAGAACTTGATGAGGTGACAGTCACCCCTCCCGAACCGGAAAGTAGCGCAGCGCAGGAAATTGTTCCTGAGGTGCCTGCACCGACAAGGGAGGAAGTTAATGATGATGATCATGAAGATACAAATCAAGTTACTACCGAACTTCGAAGGTCAACAAGGAAACGTTCCGCACTAGAGTGGTATGGCAACCCTGTCATGGAAATCATGTCGTTAGACAACGGTGATCCTTCGAACTATGAAGAAGCGATGGTGGGCCCGGATTCCAATAAATGGCTTGAAGCCATGAAATCCGAGATAGGATCCATGTATGAAAACAAAGTATGGACTTTGGTGGACTTGCCCGATGATCGGCATGCCATAGAAAATAAATGGATATTTAAGAAGAAGACAGACGCGGATGGTAATGTGACCATCTATAAGGCTTGGCTTGTCGCTAAGGGTTATCGACAAGTTTAAGTGATTGACTACGACGAGACTTTCTCTCCCGTAGCTATGCTGAAGTCAGTCCGAATCATGTTAGCAATTACCGCATTCTATGATTATGAGATATGGCAAATGGACGTCAAAACGGCATTCCTTAATGGCTTCCTCAAGGAAGAGTTGTCTATGATGCAGCCGGAAGGTTTTGTCGATCCAGAGAATGCTAACAAGGTATGCAAGCTCCAGCGCTCGATCTACGGGCTGGTGCAAGCATCTCGGAGTTGGAATATTCGCTTTAATGATGTGATCAATGCGTTTGGCTTTATACAGAGTTGGGGAGAAGCCTGTATCTACAAGAAAGTGAGTGGGAGCTCTGTAGCATTTCTCATATTATATGTGGATGACATATTGCTGATGGGAAATGATATAGAATTCTTGGAGAGCATAAAGGCCTAGTTGAATAAGAGTTTTTCAATGAAGGACCTTGGAGAAGCTGCTTACATATTAGGCATCAAAATCTATAGGGATAGATCAAGACGCCTCATTGGTCTTTCACAAAGCACATACCTTGACAAGATATTGAAGAAGTTCAATATGGATCAGTCCAAGAAGGGGTTCTTGCCTGTTTAGCAAGGTATGAGATTGAGCCCGGCTCAATCCCCGACCACGGCAGAAGATAGAGAAAAGATGAGTGTCATTCCCTATGCCTCAGCCATAGGTTCTATCATGTATGCCATGCTGTGTACCAGACCTGATGTGAACCTTGCCGTAAGTTTGGTAGGGAGGTACCAAAGTGATCCCGGTATGGAAAACTGGACAGCGGCCAAGAACATCCTGAAGTACCTGAAAAGGACTAAGGATATGTTTCTTGTTTATGGAGGTGACGAAGAGATCGTCGTAAAGGGTTACGTCGATGCTAGCTTCGACACAGATCTGGATGACTCCAAGTCACAAACCGGATACATGTATATTTTTAATGGTTGAGCAGTCAGCTGGTGCAGTTGCAAGCAGAGCGTCGTGGCACATTCTACATGTGAAGCGGAGTACATAGCTGCTTGCGAAGCAGCACAAGAAAGAATCTGGATGAAGGAGTTCATCACCGACCTAGGAGTCATTCCAAGCGCGTCAAGCCCGATGACTCTCTTCCTGGACAACACTGGAGCTATTGCCATTGCCAAGGAGCCCAGGTTTCACAAGAAGACCAAGAACATCAAGCGTCGTTTCAACTCCATCCGGAATTATGTTCAAGATGGAGACATAGATATTTGGAAAGTGCATACGGATCTGAATGTCGCAGATCCGTTGACTAAACATCTTCCACGGGCAAAACATGATCAACACCAGAACTCTATGGGTGTTCGATTCATCACAATGTAACTAGATTATTGACTCTAGTGCAAGTGGGAGACTGTTGGAAATATGCCCTAGAGGCAATAATAACAGGATTATTATTATATTTCCTTGATTATGATAATTGTCTTTTATTCATGCTCGAATTGTATTGTACGGAAACAGCGATACATGTGTGAATACATAGACCACAACGTGTCCCTGGTAAGCCTCTAGTTACTGGCTCGTTGATCAACAGATGGTCACGGTTTCCTGACCATGGACATTGGATGTGATTGATAACGGGATCACATCATTAGGAGAATGATGTGATGGACAAGACCCAATCCTAAGCCTAGCACGAGATCGTATAGTTCGTAATGCTTAAGCTTTTCCAGTGTCAAGTATCTGTTCCTTAGACCATGAGGTTGTGCAACTCCCGGATACCGTAGGAATACTTTGGGTGTGCCAAACGTCACAACGTAACTGGGTGTCTATAAAGGTACGCAACGGGTATCTCCGAAAGTGTTTGTTGGGTTGGCACAAACCGAGACTGGGATTTGTCACTTCGTATGACGGAGAGGTATCTCTGGGCCCACTCGGTAAGACATCATCATAATGAGCTCAGAGTGACTAAGGAGTTAGTCACAGGATGATGGATTATGGAACAAGTAAAGAGACTTGCCATGACGAGATTGAACGAGGTATCGGGCATACTGACGATCGAATCTCGGGCAAGTACCTTACCGATAGACAAAGGGAATAACATACGGGATTAAATGAATCCTTGACATCGTGGTTCATCCGATGAAGATCATAGAGGAACACGTGGGAACCAACATGGGTATCCAGATCCCGCTGTTGGTTATTGACCGGAGAGTCGTCTCGGTCATGTCTGCGTGACTCCCGAACCCGTAGGGTCTACACACTTAAGGTTCGGTGACGCTAGGGTTGTAGAGATATATGCACACGGAAACCCGAATGTTGTTCGGAGTCCCGGATGAGATCTTGGACGTCACGAGGAGTTCCGGAATGGTCTAGAGGTAAAGAATGATATATAGGAAGTCCAGTTTCGGCCATCGGGAGAGTTCCGGGGGTCACCGGTAGTGTACCGGGACCACCGGAAGGGTCCCGGGGGTCCACCGGGTGGGGCCACCCATCCCGGAGGGCCTCGTGGGCCGTAGGAGGAGGGGGACCAGCACCTAATGGGCTGGCACACCCCCCATGCGCCTAGGGTTGAAACCCTAGGGGTAGGGGCGCCCCCCCTTTGGCTTGGGGGGCAAGATACCCCCTTGGCCGCCGCCCACCTAGGAGATTGGATCTCCTTGGGCCGGCACCCCCCCTGGCCCCCTATATATAGTGGGG
>LR738715.1:404880073-404969413 GCA_902687465.1 Secale cereale
CCCCCCGTTACACCTCCAACTGCTCCCGCAGGGTCTCGGCGAAGCCCTGCAGCTTTTCCCGTTGCACCCACCATCATGCCGTCGTGCTACTGGATCTCCGTCAACCACTCCTCCCCCCTTGCTGGATCAAGAAGGAGGAGACGTCGCTGTACCGTACGTGTGTTGAACGCGGAGGTGCCGTCCGTTCGGCGCTGGGATCATCGGTGATGAGGATCACGACGAGTACAACTCCATCATCCACGTTCCTTCGAACGCTTCCGCACGCGATCTACAAAGGGTATGTACATGCACTCCTTTATGCTCGTTGCTAGATGACTCCCTAGATTGATCTTGGTGAAGCGTAGGAATATTTTTGAATTCTGCTTCGTTCCCCGACAGCTTGATAATTATAATATGTTATTCTATACTCTCTTCTACTGCTGCAAGATTGGTGGTTTCCAGAAGATGCTAGTCTTCGATAGGACTAGCTTCTCCCCCTCTTGTTCTGGCATTCCGCAGATTAGTCCACAGATAATACCCCTTTTCATTGATACCGATGCATATGTAGTGCAGATCCTTGCTTGCGAGTACTTTGGATGAGTACTCACGGTTGCTTTGCTCCCCCTTTTTCCCCTTCTTTCTTCTTTCTGGTTGATGCAACCAGATGGTGGAGTCTAGGAGCCAGAAGCCACCTTTGACGACTGCTACTACCCCGGTGAAGGCTACTACTACGTGAAGACCGCCGTCGACTAGGAGTAGTTAGGAGGTCCCAGGCAGGAGGCCTTGCCTTTTCGATCGTTGATGTTTTGTTCTAGCCTTCTTAAGGCAAACTTGTTTAACTTATGTCTGTACTCAAATATTATTGCTGGCGCTGACTCTTGTGTATTCGAGCCCTCGAGTCCCCTAGCTTGTAATAAAGCTTGAATTATTTTATTTGTGTCTAGAGTTGTGTTGTGATATCGTCCAGTGAGTCCCTGATCTTGGTCGTACCCATTTGCGTGCATGATTAGTGTATGGTCAAAACGGGGGCGTCACAATGAGCCTCCTATCGCGACTTGGACATAAATGAAAGATGTCATGCGAGACTGCTTTGTGCCTACATACTACACTCGAGATCTCTTCAAGAAGCTCCAACTCCTCAAGAAAGGCACAAAGACGGTGGAAGAATACTATCAAGAGATGGATATTGACATGATACGAGCCAATGCCAAGGAAGATGATGAGCAAACTATGGCACGCTTCTTGAACAGCCTCTCGCACCCAATACGGAAGATTGCAGATTTCCAACCATACTCAAACCTCCTCCAGCTAGTTCATCAAGCAACCACAGCAGAACGGCAAGTACAAGACGACTTCAAGTACGCCAAGTACTCATCCAGGAACTATGGTTCTTACACTCAAGCACCAACGACTTCGGCACCTCCTACTTCAACTAGAGCATCTCCAAGCACCAGTGATAAGTCAAGCTTCAAGCAAGCAATGCCTTCCTCGACTCGTCCTCCATCAAGCATCTACAAGAACAATACCTCTCCTTCGGCACCACCGGACGATCCCATCAAGACAAGTTCTATGAAGTACTTCACATGTGGTGGCCATGGACACAAGTCTTTCCTATGCACCAACAAGAGAACGATGATCTTCAACGATGATGGCACGTACGACTCCATGAGTGAAGATGAGATGGAAGCCATCGACCATGTGGCAATGCACTGCCAAGTTAATGACCAAGAAGACATTCAAGTATTTTGCGACAACTACTCAAGCCCCTCTCTCGTTGTCTCCAAGGTCTTGACACTTCAACACAAACAAGACAAAGACAAACGGTGTCACATCTTCCACACCAAGGCTGACATCAATGGACGTTCCGTCAAGGTTATCATCGATGGAGGAAGTTGTCATAATTTGGCAAGTGAAGAACTATGCTCCAAATTGCAACTCATGAAGACAAAGCATCCGCGTCCATACAAGGTTCAATGGCTTAGCGACTCCGGCGCGATCCAAGTCGAGCACATGGTTCAATTTTCCTTCAAGATCGGCGCCTACGAAGATACTTTGGATTGTGATGTTGTTCCTATGTCCGCGTGTCACCTTCTCTTGGGACGACCGTGGCAATACGATCGTGGTGTCCTACACAACGGTCGGACAAATCAATACAACTTCAAGATGAAGGGCAAGGAATATGTGCTTCATCCTATGACAGCAAGCCAAGTGATCGCCGACAAGCAAGCTTCGACACATCATGGAGAGAGTAGTGAGAGACGGACCCACCATAAAGAGAGCGAGTGCCAAAGCAAAATTCGAGTACACCCACCTTGTGAGATAAGAGTTACTTAGTGCTACTAGCCACCAAAAGAGATATGAGAGAAGTGTGTGAGAACCCAACTAGTGTCATTCACTATGTCCTCGTGTGCAAAGATGAAGTGGTTCAAACTAACAACTCTCACCATCTACCTTTAGTGTTGTCTCAATTGTTGCAGGAATTCTCGGACGTTTTCCCCGATGAGCTACCACCGGCTCTACCTCCTCTTCGCGGCATCGAACACCGCATCGACCTCATACCCGGCGCACCACTTCTGAACAAGGCTCCTTACCGTGTCAACCCCGTGGAAACCAAGGAAATACAATAGCAAGTACAATAACTCATCGACAAAGGTCATGTACGTGAAAGCTTAAGCCCTTGTGTCGTTCCAGTTATTCTCGTCCCTAAAAAAGATGGAAGTTTTCGCAAGTGCTCCGATTATCACCCGATAAATGCTATCACCGTTAGATATCGTCACCCTATTCCACGCCTAGATGACATACTTGATGAATTATGTGGTGCTACCATCTTTTCAAAAATCGATCTTAAAAGTGGCTATTAACTAATTTGCATTCAAGAGGGTGATGAGGGGGAAACATCTTTCAATACCAAGTTTGGGTTATATGAGTGGTTGGTCATGTCGATGGGCTTATCGGAAGCACCCGGTTCATTTATGCGTCTCATGCATTTCGTTCTTCGACCTTATATCGACGTCTTTGTAGTGGTTTACTTTGATGACATCCTCGTTTTTAGCAAGTCGCTTGAGGACCACGTCACGCACATTCACATGGTTTTGCAAACACTTCGGAAAGAAGGCCTCTATGCTAACATGGAAAAATGCACTTTTGGTGTTGATAAGGTTGTTTTCCTAGGATTCGTCGTTTCTTCACAAGGTGTTCACGTTGATGAAACTAAAATTGAAGCAATTAAAACTTGGCCACAACCAACAAATATCCAACAAGTGCGTAGCTTTCTTGGTTTAGCCGGTTTCTATCGACGCTTTGTCAAGGACTTTAGCACAATTTCTTCTCCCTTTCTCGCTTTGAGTAAAAAGAACGCAGCATTTGTTTGGGGTACCTTGCAAGACACCACGTTCAACGAGCTGAAAAATTTGCTTACTCACGCACCCTTACTTTCCCTACCCAACTTTGACAAGCCTTTCGAGATTCGTTGTGACGCTAGTGGTACCAGCATAGGAGGTGTGCTCATGCAAGAAAAGTGCCCAATTGTGTATTTTAGTGAGAAACTTTCTGGCACTCAAATTAACTACCCCATCTAAGATAAAGAATTATATGCCTTCGTGCGAGTTTTGCATGTGTGGGAACACTATATCCGTCCTCATGAATTCATTCTTCACACGGACAATGAGATGCTCAAGAATCTTAAGGGTCAAACTAAGTTGAACAAGCATCATGCTAAGTGGAGCGAGTTCATAGAGTATTTTCCCTACGTCATCAAATATATCGAAGGAAAGGAAAACCTTGTGGCGGATGCGCTTTCTCGCAAATGCATGCTTGTTACCCAACTAGAGTTGAATGTTATTGGCTTTGAGCACATAAAAGAATTATATGAGCATGATCCTTTCTCTGCAAATCCTTATGCCAAATGTGTGACACATACCTCTTGGGAACGATATTCTATCAAGGATGGTTATCTTATGAGAGCTAACAAACTTTGTGTTCCCTGGTCGTCTCTTCATTTGCTCTTTTTGCAGGAATCTTATGGAGGAGGACTCATGGGACATTTCACACATGACAAGACTTTCGCAACACTCTTGAAGAATTACTATTGGCCCAAGATGTTCCGCGACGTTTCACGCTTCACCAAATGGTGCTCTACATGCGGCAAAGCTAAGTCAAAAGAAAACTCTCAAGGTCTTTATATGCCTCTCCCTATACCATATCAACCTTGGGAAGACATTAGCATGGACTTTCTACTTGGGTTGCCTAGAACACAAAATGGAAAGGATTCTGTCTTTGTTGTTGTGGATCGATTTTAAAAAATGGCTCATTTCATTCCATTCAACAAGATAGACGATGCTTCACATATTTCTAATACCTTCTGTAGGGAAATCTTGCACATACATGGAGTGCCCAAGACAATCGTTTCGTACCGCGACGTCAAGTTCCTAAGCTACTTTTGGAAGACACTTTGTGCCAAGCTTGGGATCAAGCTTCTGTTCTCTTCGGCATACCATCCACAAACCGATGGCCAAACGGAGGTGACGAACCGCACGCTATCAACTCTACTTTGGGTGTTGATCAAGAAGAACATAAAGGAATGGGAGCATTGTTTGCCCATCGCCGAGTTCGCCTACAACCGCGCACGACACTCAACTACCGACAAGTCCCCCTTCGATGTCGTCTATGGCTTTAACCCATTGTCACCATTGGACATTCTTCCTCTACCTCTTCAAGAGAGCATCGACATGGACGCAAGTGCACGACCAACTTATCTCAATAAGATGCACGAAGATACAAGGGCAACAATAGATCGTCAAGTATATCGCCTCGCCTAGGGGCACTCGAGATCAGACTCCTGAAAACTGCTGGATGCACCCCAATGAACAACGGTTTCACCCGCTGACATGTGGGTCCAGGGCCCACTGGCAGCCTCCTTCTTCTACCTTCGGCTGGCTGCTTCATCTTCGTCACTGCTCCGCGTGCGGCTAGGTGCAGCCCGCATCTAGCTCCTAGGGCAATGAGGACCCTAGTGCCATAGTGCGCGGCGTGCACAGCGACGGTGCAGCGAGCACTCACGTCGCGGGCCAGCACCGTGTCGGCACTGCTCGCGGATTCGCCTCCTGGACACCGGTGAACGAGCGACGAGCGATTTCCCTGGACATCTCTCACCGTACACCAGGGTTGGCTATAAAAACGGCAGCGCGGCTCTCCTCCAACATACCAACGGCATGCCGCTCTACTATCTATTCGGTTTGGACGAGATCGAGCCAAGCTCCTTCGGTGAGGCGGTGTTCCTGGTGGCGCTGCGGTGGTTGCTCGCTGCTCTACTGGGCACGTTGATCGGCTCGTCATTCCTCCTAATGATACTCATTAGGAACGAGCGTGCTCGAGGCAACACACGGCTCGGTGTGGTGGATCGAGGTGCAGGAGAAGATGGTGCACTGGGTGGTCCTCCACCACGCTTGGTCCTCCGTCGCTTTGTGCCGGCGGAGTAAGTGTGTGCTGCGGTGGAGCGGGGTGGCGACTTGCCTGCGTTACACAAGGCAGAGGTGAGGGTGACTGGGTCCAGATGCATGTGAGGTGGCCGCGCCAGCTTAGGATGTATACTGTGGTGCGGGAAAAATTTCGTGGATGATTCCACGAAAAAGTAGGTGTAGAGGTAGAATCAGAGTGGAAATCTGTATTGCGGTCGATGTACTGGGTCGAGAGAAATAAAGTTGGCAACATTTCTCCGGAAATGAGACCGGAATCAAGAATTTGGACGAGGGTTTACCAGATGGAAAGGCCTTTGCGAGGTTCTGAGTTTGGAAAGCCGGGCACACGAGGTGTGTACCGATAGGGAGGGATATGCGACTTTGCATTCCCACGAGTGCTTCCCGAGAGTACCCGTGGGTGAACTGGGTGTGCGTGTGACATGCAGTATAATCCAAACTAGCAAACTAATGCAATAAACATGCAATGAAGAACACACCAGACAAATTATACTAAAGTGTTTTAATGCTAGTGCGTATATGTAATCATGGTACACATATACCTATAGCAGCGCGCATTTTATTTTAGACTCAAGACGAGTCAATGTTATTTTAATGCATGTGATCTACTAATTAAAATCTGGTGAGCAACATATCGCCAACTTATCTCAATAAGATGCACGAAGATACAAGGGCAACAATCGGTCGTCAAGTATATCGCCTCGCCTAGGGGCACTCGAGATCAGACTCCTGAAAACTGCTGGATGCACCCCAATGAACAGCGGTTCACCCGCTGACATGTGGGTCCAGGGCCCACTGGCAGCCTCCTTCTTCTACCTCCGGCTGGCTGCTTCATCTTCGTCGCTGCTCCGCGTGCGGCTTGGTGCAGCCCGCATCTAGCTCCTAGGGCAATGAGCACCCTAGTGCCGTAGTGCGCGTCGTGCACGGCGACGGTGCAGCGAGCACTCACGTCGCGGGCCAGCACCGTGTCGGCACTGCTCGCGGATTCGCCTCCTGGACACCGGTGAACGAGCGACGAGCGATTTCCCTGGACATCTCTCACCGTACACCGGGGTTGGGCTATAAAAACGGCAGCGCGGCTCTCCTCCAACATACCAACGGCATGCCGCTCTACTATCTATTCGGTTTGGACGAGATCGAGCCAAGCTCCTTCGGCGAGGCGGTGTTCCTGGTGGCGCTGCGGTGGTTGCTCGCTGCTCTGCTGGGCACGTTGATCGGCTCGTCATTCCTCCTAATGATTCTCATTAGGAACGAGCGGGCTCGAGGCAACACACGGCTCGGTGTGGTGGATCGAGGTGCAGGAGAAGATGGTGCACTGGGTGGTCCTCCACCACGCTTGGTCCTCCGTTGCTTTGTGTCGGCGGAGTAAGTGTGTGCTCCGGTGGAGCGGGGTGGCGACATGCCTGCATTACGCAAGGCAGAGGTGAGGGTGACTAGGTCCAGATGCATGTGAGGTGCCCGCGCCAGCTCAGGATGTATACTGTGGTGCCGGAAAAATTTCACGGATGATTCCACGAAAAAGTTGGTGTAGAGGTAGAATCAGAGTGGAAATCTGTATTGCGGTCGATGTACTGGGTCGAGAGAAATAAAGTTGGCAACATTTCTCCGGAAATGAGACCGGAATCAAGAATTTGGGACGAGGGTTTACCAGATGGAAAGGCCTCTGCGAGGTTCTTAGTTTGGAAAGCCGGGCACACGAGGTGTGTACCGATAGGGAGGGATATGCGACTTTGCATTCCCACGAGTGCTTCCCGAGAGTACCCGTGGGTGAACTGGATGTGCGTGTGACATGCAGTATAATCCAAACTAGCAAACTAATGCAATAAACATGCAATGAAGAACACACCAGACAAATTATACTAAAGTGTTTTAATGCTAGTGCGTATATGTAATCATGGTACACATATACCTACACCAGCGCGCATTTTAATTTAGACTCAAGACGAGTCAATGTTATTTTAATGTATGTGATCTACTAATAAAAATCTGGTTAGCAACATATCGCCAACCCTGTCAAACATTTCTGCTTGACAGAGTGACAAGCAAAAACAACACAAAAGCCAAAAGCACAAAAACACATACATATCATACGGGTTACACCAGTGCAAGCATCCAACAAAGCACGAACATGATACACGCTACACGAGACTACTCACAACGGGATTCAAAAGTTTATCGTCCTATCGAGGATGAACAGACTGACTGACCTACATACGGAAACACCTGACTGCGTGACTAAGGTCATGCCGAAGACTGACCTTGCCGGGGCTCTCCGGGAGGGCGAAGACTGAGCCAATCTCCGTCTTCATCGTCCGACAGCACTATGGGTGGAGACTCGACTACTGGGGGTGTGGCTGAAGTTCATCCCAATAGATGCTGCTGGTGGATCCGTTAAAGAGCCTGGTCGAAGGTGATGGGGGTTGGTCTAGGCCACATCACAGGCCGAGAGGGTAACAATGGTTCCGATGGCATGGGGTGGATAACTTGAGATGCGAATCTACGAGCTTCATGGTAAGCTTCCTTGACAACTCGTACCGCATCATTGTCCAGGGTTCTAAATTCGGCAAGTATCTTGGAGATCAACATCCCCTGGGCAGTGATATACTGCACCAGGCGAGCGATGGTAGGATCATCTCCTTGGATAGCAGGAGAAGGTTGCATTCCTTCTTCTGCCACAATGGGGAAAAAGCAGAACTCCCGCTTTTCTACCACTTGCGGGAACTTGGTTCGGAGGTGAAGGATGGCCTCCAGAGCAGCAGCTTGAATAGCCAAATCAGTAGTGGGCATGGCTCTGCCCTGAAGAACCAAGGTTTTACCATCTGCTGTGGGACCTGGGCAGATGTGCACTCTAGCATCATAGCGATGAAGGTGAGGGACAGGTGCTGATTGAAACACCAGGTATTCGGGGCTAGCGTTACAGCCAAAGGCTTTGCTGAGCATCTCAATAAGGAGAGGTGGAAAGCCATGGTGGTTGACGGCAAAGGTGCGGGTGTAAAACTTGGGAGCTTTTAGGGCTCTAGACAGGCCTGGAGTGTTACTAGCTAGGCTTCTTTGCACGGACATGGCTGACTGAGGAGTGAGAGGTACGGCAAGTGGAAAGGGGATTTTATAGGCAGCTATGCAGGGCATGCCTGCATGGTGCGGCCCCTTACCCTGAAGGGTAAGCGGTGCGCCCGATCGAAAAAGATAAGGGCGCTATTCGTTCCACGCATAACTAGGCGGGGACAGCGGGGTGAGGACGTGTCGGTCTAGATTACGCCACCTATTGATTAACAGTGGCCATGCCGGATGCCAAGGACGGGTCAAATCTCTTAGGGTCATTAAGGGTTGATGGTAGCGGTGATCTAATGCTAGGATAATCTATGCCGGCCTGGCTGCTCTGATACCATGTCCTGTGGCACCCCGATCCAGATGGAGCAGGGGGCCTTCGCACATCAGCCCAGGATAACACCTGACGCACGACAGGTCCAAAATACAGCATTCCAGGTACAATAATATTCATGAAATAAAAGTGTATATGATTACATCATTGATAAATACAATTATCGGGCATAGCACTACGGCTATTTACATGGCGGCGGAAGTCTTGTTTTGGCGGCATAACAACTCTGGCTAGGCTCCACAACTCACAGGACTGGCAAGATTACGGCCTAGCACGACGGAGCAAGCGAACCATTCGAGTGCGACCTACAAAACTAGCATGACACGCCAGGTCAGTACATTTAATGTACTTGCAAGACAACCAAATACAAGGCAACCAAACAGGCAGAAGACAAGGCAAAGAACCAAGCGCATGCAACAACCTATCTTATATCAATTACTAAACATGGCAAAATAGAGATCAACTAAGTATGAACAACATCTTAGCATCTACTAACATGGTAATAACATGGCATACCAAAACATGCCTATAACAAAACGAAACATAGCTTATCATCTCAATCAGGGCATAAAAATAAATCAAAGCATGGCATGGCATCATGAGACGATACTGAAAATAAACTATTGAACATGTATTCAATGCAGGCATAACATGACAACTTTATGCAAATATTTCTTATTCTACCATGGTGCTACATATTACTCATGCAATGCAACCAAACTTGTACACCGAGTCCATCAGACTCTCTTAGCAACGGGTTGCCTCGCAACCGAACGATGATCTTTCCGTTGATCACAACCATGACCAACACTTGGTCTCCAACACTCACCGGGAACTCGTCTCGTGATCTTATCAAAACATCGTCGTGACTACGCACGGCCATCTCATAGTCCAAGTCACCACATTCTTGTTATCACAGTAATTAATTTTATTATCTCAGGTTTATCCTCCATTTCAACCAAGATCCGATAGTGTGACCTACTACGAACTATGTGCTATCGATAGACTTTACAAACGCTATGCAGAGGTAGCGCATTGTACCCACACCTTGGAACCCATGGCCTCGTCATCCTATTCGGGTGGACCAACGGCGTTCTGACAAAACCGACCTACTGTCATGACACTCTCCCGGCCACTCCGACTCATTCCCTAGTGGGCTAGTCCTGGGTGGCCCCGTGTCTACCAAATACACACGACCACCGTCGTGGCCAAACATAAATGGTCCCAAACAGGGACCCGCCTACCTGATCAGGGTAGCGCGCGCCCATAACCTTCCCTAGTGGAGGCACCGACGAGAGGTACGACAATAGTTTGCATTAAGGCCCCATAAAGGCAAATTTGGTTGCACTGAAGAAGTTCGATTTGGTGGCACCATGACTCGATCCCATCGATGACGGAGGAGGTTGTTATTATTAAGTCATTTTATTACTTCTCCATCATCATGAGCATATTTAACAAGAATGCAACAATGAGCATGCAGCATACAAAAGCAGGTACAAAATATCGAACTTCTCAGGTGCACAACGATAGCATAAAGAATCATAATAATACAAAGTACAAGCACATTAACGGTGCATTAAAATACTCATAGTATTTTTTTAACGATGTCAGGAAAGATCAAATAAAGTGGTGACATGGCATTATTAATAATGACATTCCAACTAGCATGGCAAAAGATGTCATGAAACACAAGCATGCATGGAAGCCATAGAGAATGACTGCAGCTGGAAACAGTAAGAAAACAATTACATCTATACACGCAAGGCACAAGCAAAGTCAACATGCGAGTTCGGGGCTTATGATAAGAGGTTGGCTTGCCTGGGACCGATAAATACTCCGGGAAGAAGCGGGGAAACGATCGCGGATAGAGTTGCCAGAAGCACTTCTCTCTCGAAGGAGGCTAATTAACGGCAAGGGAAAAATGGTCATTTTCAGAATGTTGAAACATAATGAAAATGATTCCAATAGAACAGGCTCAACGAAACTAAGAAGTGGGCTTTGGATTCACCTCATTCGGAGTTACGGATAAAAAGATACGAACGTTTAAAGTTCAGGGACCAGTTTGTAAAAATATCTCTACAAACAGGTTCCTGTCCGTTTAAACGGAACACGTCTTCTATGAGAATATGCTTTCCAAAGAGGAAAACGCATTTCCAGGCGAAGAAGAGGAAGAATGCGCTTCTGTTAACCGAAGACGTACTCTTAGGAGTACGCCTCCACTTAACCACGTCAGCGGGCCGGCCCGGTCAACGCTGAGAGGCTGACACGTGGGGCCCGTCACTTATCCACATCAGCACCCGACTAGGTCAATGCTGAGTGGCTGACGCACGGGGCCTGCGGGCAGGGTCGTCGTCTTCGTCTCCTTCACGCACTCACCCGCGCGAGACAGAGGCCAGGGCCGACGCCGGAGAGACTGGCGAGGAGTGTCGCGTCCATCTGGGCAGTCTGCGGGCGCCAGGGAGGGATGAAGTGGCGAAGCTTCACGGAGGCAGAGAGCATGCGGCGGCGGCTGAATCTTGGGGATCGCGGCCTGAGGTGCTCCGGCGGCGAGATGAAGGGCTGGGGAGATTCACTGGACGCAGAGAGGGGCTTAGATGGTGGAGGAATGGCGAGGGGAGCGCCGCATCGCCGGAATCGTGAAGGACAGAGGTGGTAGCCATTGCGACAGAGAGGAGTGGGGAGGGGCTTCAAACTCGATGGAGAGGTTGGGCAGGCAGCTGTGGTGCCCGAGGGGGATCTCGTGGGCTCTTTAAATAACCGGGTGAGCTCGAGGGGGAAAGGGGAGGAGGTGGCACGCGGCGGGCGACGTGTCCGCGCACCGGCGACGGCGTAGTGTCGGCAGACGCGGCCAACGTGCTTGGGAAGCGACGGGAAGGTGACAAGGGGAGAGCAGGTGAGTGCCAGAGGCTCACGTAGTCGAGCAAAGCTCTTAGACGAGCAGAAGAAGAAGACAGAAGAGAAGAAAGCAATGACGGCACAGTGGTGCACTGTTTGTCCAGTGGCACGGCTCGCCGGAGAAGAAAACGAAGAGGGGGAGAGGTCCAAGGGGAAGAGGACACCAAGGGGACACTGTTGGGCAACATTGGCGAGGCCAGAGCCGGTCGGAGCAGCGATGCCGCCGAGAACAGTGGCTAGACCACCGTTTTGGCTGGCTCTCCGCGTGATCACTAGGGACAAGGCGTGCTCCAGGGTTTTCACTTCTGTAAATCCATGTCTACCGCGTAGTCCTTCGAAGATAGAAAGTTACTATGGTGAAAAGAAGGGCAGGGACGAACTGAGATGAGTAGAATAAGCTTCACAAGTTTGCTGTTGCAAACTTGACAGCATCCTAGAGATAAAACTAGAGAAGTAGAAAGGTAACAATGATGTCTAGGATGCTTAGGGTAACAAGAACTATGATCCTGGGAGTGTTGAGGTCATTAGGACAAATATTTCGCATAGTTGTTTTACAACTGCCAAAATCTGTCCAGAAACTAAATGAGGAAGAAGCACTCACTAGGAGTGATGGATTGAGCTAATATTTGGCAAAGCTTGATGATTTGGGCATACAATGATGATGTAACAGTTTCATACCAAATGGACGCACCAAATTGGTACTTGTTTCACAAACATCACTTCTGACCAAAAACTTAAGAAAAATCTAGGAAAATATTGGCTACATGAAATGAGCCAAAATCTTGGAAAGGTGAGTTATATGGATAGAAGAATGCTTGGGAATATTTTCAGCTATAATGGAGCAAGATAAAATGCACTTGCTTCACAAACTAAAAAATTGGACAGAAAGCAAGAATTGCTTTTGTGCTCACATAGCTCAATAACATTAGCTAAATTTAGGTAGAGGCTAACGATTTGGAATACTTGAGAGGATGGAAGAGTTTCACCCCATTTGAAAAATCTATGAAGGAACTTCCTTCACAAACTTGTATTCTGGTCAGAAACTTGGAAAAATAGCACAAGGAGCTAGGATGAAAAGATTGAGCTCATATTTGGTATTCATGGGTGATTTATCAATGTTAATCACCCTGACAAATTACAGCTCATTTGGAAATAAGAATAAGGCATTTCCTTTGCAAAGTTTCAAAGAAGGCAGAAACTTGCATTGCATCATGTGCCAAAATTTTGAACTGTGGAACATGACTTAATGATGGAACTAAGGATTATATAGCAAAGACAAGCTCCACAATTTATGTGAGAATTTTCTCTGCTATAAAAACAGTAGTTCCTTTGGAAAATGGCTAAAATGCAATATTGGCTAAAAATAGGAAATGGCAATTTTCCTTATTTTAATGTGGCCAATATTTTTGCCAGAGCTTGGATTAGGCATAAGTATCAACTCCACCAATTCTCATGAATTTAGGAGATGGCTAGCTATGCCTTTGGATTTTATTCTTCAGACAGACAAGAAAAGGAATAAATCACAATTCAAAAATATGGCATGGAACTTGGCAATATTTTTGCATATCCAAGGATTAGGAGGATAAGATGGTCTCTAGGAATAGATGAAATGATCAACAGGTCAAGGAAAATGATGGCTCCTTTGTAATAACAAAAGGCCACCTATACATTCCAAAACTTTGGAATTAGGGTTTGAGAGAATTTGAGGTGTTGTAGATGAGGTCTTGCCCACTGACAAAGACATGAGCAAGGTTTTGAAGGGTTGAAAATGACCAGAAATCTCAGAGTCATCCAGCAAGCTCATGAGAATAATTTGAAAATAGGTTGCCAGAAAGAACTAACAGCACAAAATTGATAACCCAATTTTGAGGCTGTTACAGAAAGCTTGAACAAATGCGAAACTTTTTGGTATGTATTGTTTCTCCCAATTCTTTACACTTTTAAGTCAGTTTTGAAAATGGCGAAAAACGTATTTTCGTCATAATTTCTGCAAAGTTTATCGGAATGAGGAAAATAATATATCGTTTAAAAGCTACAAAAAATGTGAAACGTTTTCATGTTGATGGTTTTTTCTGATTCCTAGTCGTTTTCAAGTAATTGCAAAAATTATGAGATCATTTTTCTACCTTTATCGCGAAACAGATTCTTTGAAAATGCACCGCGTGAAGAACCTGAACTTCTGGGCACGTGTAGTTGAACTTCACTCTGTTTTTCACGGGCTTTTTTTGCCTGCAACTCTCCATCCACTGCTCGTAGCTGTCCATGCACTCACCGGAATTGAGCAAGTGATATATCGATGGAAAGCTGTTGTAAATACGCAACTTTCTGTGTTGATCATTTTTTTCATACTCGCAATGATTTTAAAAGAAATTCATCTGAAATTCATTCAGTGTGGTAGTTGAACTTCCTGTTGTTTTCACCTTGAACCTCTGTCTCGTATTTTTGTTCAACCTCTCTCACAAGAATTTTTGAACTTTCTCGGGCCGAGCACCTGACCTTCTAGCAACAGAACTTTTAGCCTATGCCTTTTAATTATTTCTTCCATACAAAATGCACACCGTTTAGTACATGAACTTCTGACAATTGTCAATCTGAACTTCTCTTAGTTATGTGAAAATATCTTAGATTTTCATAGACATTGAATGGCTCTACCTTTTTTTATTTGAACTTCACAGTGCATTTTTAGAAATCTGAAAATTGGAGGATTTTAGAGACATCGAACTTCTTCGTTTGTTCAAACTGAACTTATAGATTGTATTCTTTAGTTACTCAAAAAATCCAAGTTTTCAAATAGATATTAAATTGCTCCGCTTTTTCTAATTGAACTTCTTCGTCTTATTCTCTACTAACGAGAACACCTGAGTTTTTTACATACAGTTAGCTACTCTGTTTTTTAAAATTGAACTTCTTGGTTTTAATCTTTTAGTATTGGGGAAAATGCCTAAAATTGCATTTTTTATGTTTTTGTTTTTTGAGCTTCTAAATCCCAAGTTTTAATATACTTTGAACTTCACATTTTTTTACTTTTTTTACTAAAGTTTTTATTTTTGATATTTAACGAAACACAAATTTGACTACTTTTTTATTTTAATTAGCCGATGTTTGTATCAGACCTCGGAGTGAGCTAGCTTTTGCTAGCTACTACGTTAATGCCCTGCCTCGATCAGAAACAACCGATCGACGACTTCTGAGTAGCATTTTGTCTGAATTTTGAGGGCTCAAAACTTGACATTGTGTGTTCTTCCCATCCTCCTGATTGTGCAGTTTCTAGTCTTTTTGGCAAAATTATCATTTTTGCATATGTATCAAGTGCTAGCGCACGGGCATGCCATCAACAGATTAAATACACCGAACAATAAGAATTACCAAAGAATATCATAGGCTTCAACAAAAATAAATCTACACAACAATCTATTTCATCTTTGGTTTATCCTAAACTGCCACCTGTTGAATTTCGTTCCAACTGCCTTGTTGACATTTGCACGAACACGTAGTGGGCAGCAAACAACGACATTCACGGATGCTATTTGAAGAACACTACACAGAGATATAGCTTAGGTGGCAGGGCATTAACGGTTCTAGATGTAGGGGCTCGTCGGCGCAAGCCTCCGTGGTCGCTGCCGCATGGGCGTGGAGAAGCCCAGCCACGCATTCCCATAAAAGGCCGATGATTCAATCACCAGATGCGCCTATTTTTGGTGTCGGTGCGGGGTGGTTGCTGGCAAAAGTGCATGGTGTTGCGGAGCTTGTCGGCGGAGCACAGACGAACGGCTGCGACAATCGGAGAAGAACGGGAATGCATGGATATATTGAACTTCCGTCGGGAGGCAGGTCGCGGTGCGGTGCAGGGTAAGGTCGCGACAACGAAGCAATGGGGACGAGGCAGGCGGAGGGTGGATCAGTCACCGATTGGAGAAGCTGTGGGTGGTGGGGCCCCAGCGCTGGCAGGCGCGCTGGGGGATTCCAGTTGGCGACGGGGAGGCGCTAGGCGGTGGATTAAGGGCCAACGACGAAAAAGTGCTGGGTTGCGGGGTGGTGGCCGGCGACAGATTAACCGAGGCGACGCACCACAGTTAGATCCAGGCGAAGCATCTAGTCGATGAACTTCGTGCGGTGGCGCAGTCGACCTGCAGCAGCATGGGGACAGACCTGCACGTGATCTGTTGCGTGGTGGAGCGATGCTGCGGTGGGGATTCGCGGCAGTGCCAGCACAGGTGGTCCATGGAGGGTGGTTGGATGGGCCTCGGTCGTCAGGAGGATATGGGAAGCGGTGTGTGTTGGCAGGGATGTCGGTGCATTCGAGAAGAAGGAAAAGAG
Organism: Secale cereale; assembly: GCA_902687465.1. Taxonomy (NCBI): domain Eukaryota; kingdom Viridiplantae; phylum Streptophyta; class Magnoliopsida; order Poales; family Poaceae; genus Secale; species Secale cereale. The sequence continues at coordinate 404,896,121 of LR738715.1, forward strand.
GCCCGCCGGAGAGGAGGTGTCGTGGACACGGAGTGGCGCTAGGAGGCATGCCGGAGAGGAGGTGCCGGGGTGTGACGCCCGAAGACCGGCGTCCCAGAATATTCCAGGTGTCCCGGGTTCTCTCGTGTGTTTCATTTGTACTTGTGTTATTTATTTTGCATTGCATCATGTCATCATGCCATCATGACTTTAATTCTGCAACTCAACCAAATAAGTCGTGTGGACCTTCGGTCCATTTAAATCGAGGGAAGGATGACTTCTCTTTATAACATATATATATATATATCCTCCTAATATTTATGGAGCTATTATTAAAATATTCCATTGTTGGAAGCAACCATCACACACTTGCATATTTTCCCCATGCCGTTTTCACTCCAAGTTTTGACTCCCACAACCTTGCTTGATCATCTTCTTCTCCTTCTTCGTTAGTCCATTTAAATTGTGGCATTCTTTTTCCTGCACCAATTTAATGTTCATTCTTTTCCTATCAATTCTCAACCATGCCTTCTACATCCTTGCCAATTTTTAGTTCCTTTGGACTTGTTTTGGTTGGGTTCAAAAATGGCTCAAGTTTGAATTTAATTCAAACTTGAATTATTTTTATATCCTTAAAAATGTCCAAACTAGTTTATTAAAATTGTGCATAAATCTAGGAGTTTAAGTATATTTTTACTTCCTCCGCTTCTTCATATAACCCCTGTCCATTTTTTCCTTTTCTTCATCAGGTTTTCGAGACTGCTTGTTTTTTTAAGGGGAAATGGCCCTTGCGCTGCTTTAGGGCCTCCAGCCGCAGGCCGGCCCATCTCCTTCCGTGGCCCACGGCCCAGCCGCCCCCAGCTTCCCAACCCTAGCGCACCCCGTCGCTCCCTTCCCTCGACCCGGAGCCTCTCCTTCGATCCCATCGCTCCCTCAGCCGCCGCACCCTCTCTCCCTCGATCCCTCACTCCCTCGTCCCCATCTCTCCAGCGCGCCAGTTCCCTGTCTCGATCCCCCACCTCTCTCGCCGATTCCCTCGCATCGCCCCGCCGCCAGGCCAAGCTCCTCCACCTCGCCCGTTCCCCCTGCCCTTCTCCTCCTCGCGGCCTCTTCCCTCAGCGCCGGCCGCCTACTTCGCTCGAGGCCGGCCAGGCGGCCTACCCCGGCAGCCCCGCTCTCTGGACGTGCCCGCGGCCTCCCTCCTCATTGGTTCAGGGCATCCGTCGTCGGCCGCAAGCCCATCGCTGCCGCGCCTGAGGCGCTCATCCCAGCCGCCCAGGGCTTCGCCCGTTGCCGCCATGGACGGCCTCGCCAAGTCCTCTGCTTTGAGCCTCAATGCCGGATCGCCGCCGTTCGGTCCTCCTCTCCTTCGAGCCCGCCTCCTCGATGGTGTCGAGCAGCTCCAGCACACTCCAAGGGCCCCTCTCCTTCACCACCGTCGCCCTACCATCGTGCCTCCGTTGTCGCGTTGGGTCCTCGTCCAACGTTGCTCTCTGCCCTCACCCTCGAGCTCCAACAGGGATGACGCCCTGGATCCCCTGCTTCGAGCACCTCCATGGCGTCAAGCTCGTTGCAGCCACCCAGGCCGACCCCGTGCAAGTACCTCAACGCCAAAGATCAAGACTGCAAGTACCACGACGCACGCTCGGAGCCCTCGGTTCCATCAAGTACGACTACACAAGACGATGCGCCAAGTTCAACTACGCCCGACGACATGTACATCTTCGAAACGAGAACGCCTACACGGCGACGCGTCAAGTACCACTACCGTCGCCGAAGAACCGTGAACGAAAACGCCAACGTGTACGACTACCGTCGCCCCGGAAACGATGGATTCGTCAAGTACCTCTCCGAAACGGAACGAGTACCTCTACGACAACGACGACCCCGACGCCCCGTGTACGACTACGAACGGAACGACTACTTCCCTCTACGAACGTGTACCACGTCCCACGAGTACCACTACTTCCTCTACGACCTCGAACCGCCCCGAAACGAATGCTTCGAAGGTATAACCCCGAGACGATGACCAGTGGACTGCATGTGTTGTATGAGATGAATCGTATGTTTGCATCGTGTCCGTTGTGGCCCTCGTTTGCCTCGTCGCCGACCTGTGGGAACCCGGTGACGGGATCACCCCACCTTTCATCTTGTTCGACTCGCTAGCGCCGATCCTTCTTTTGCACCGGTCTCTCAATGAGTTACCGGAACCGATATGATGCCGTGGCATCATTTTGGTTATCGTCGCCGTGGCACCCCTTTCCACCACGGTGACAAGTGCTTCATATCTCTCATGTTGACGTTTACTAAAAATTGCATAAAACTTAATCATGTCATCTGCATCATGTTAACAACATTAAAATGTGTGAATTGTTGTTGCATTAATAATTGCTAAACATGCATATGGGGATTTTCCGGAATTGTTGTTGTAGTTTCCGGCCTCATTTAAACTTGTTGACTTGTGTTGTTTTCGAGTGCTTCCTGCCTTGCCATGTTTACCATCCTATATAGACTTGTCTTGCATCGTACTTGGTTGAGCATATTGTCATGTTGCTTGTGTTGTTTTTCTGTGCTTCCTATATTGCCATGTAATTCTTCCTGTATAGACTTGTCATGCATCATACCTTGCCATGTATTGCATCATATAGACTTGTGTTGTTTTCTGTGCTTCGTACCTTGCCATGTTTTGCTTCCTGTATAGACTTGTAGTGCATCCTATGTAGACTTGTGTTGCATCATACTTGTTTGAGCATATTGTCATGTCTCGTGTGGTGTGTTTACCGTGTTGCTTGCTTCTTCTCGTTAGTGCTTGTTCCGTTGCGTTCGTGAGGATTCATTTGTGTACCCGTGGTTCTTCTTCAAGGCTTCTTCTCCGTCTTCTTCACGGATCCGTTCTTCTTCCTTGCGGGATCTCAGGCAAGATGACCATACCCTTGGATACCTTTACTATCATTGCCATGCTTAGTAGTCTCGATGCTATCATTACATGTCGCGCTACCCATCTTATTGTCAGCCCCTCTCCTTGTTGCCATGAAACCTCTAACCTTTGAAACCTTCCTAGCAAAACCATTGTTTGGCTATGTTACCCGCTTGCTCAGCCCCTCTTATGGCGTTGTTAGTTGCAGGTGAAGATGAAGTTTGTTCCATGTTGGAACTTGATGCTTTGGGAATATCACAATATCTATTATTATTATTAACACACCTATATACTGGGCATGCGTGGAAGGCTTGGCCTTTTGCTCGGTGTTTTGTTCCACTCATGCCACCTTAGGCGCTGATAAACCGGCATTATGTTCCTTGATTTTGCGTTCCTTACACGGTTGGGTATATGGGGAGCCCTTGACACTTCGTCTTTGAATAAAACTCCTCCACCAAGGCCCAACATTGGTTTTTATTTGCCTCATAATAACAACTTAATTAATTAATTAAATTTGCATAGGGGGTCGCGCCCTCGGGATTCTTTTCTACATAGCAGGGGGCCAGTGCTGATGGTGTTGGTCCCAAACGTGGGTGCTGTGGGGCCACCTTGGGGAAACCCGAGGGTTGGTTTTACTTGTAGCTTCTCCCATCCGGTTGTGGCCTGAGACGAGATACGCGCGGCTACTATCAGGGTGTCGGCACGCCGGGAGGTCTTGCTGGACTTGTTTTACCATTGTCGAAATGTCTTGTGCACCGGGATGCCGAGCCTGATCGGATTTCCCTAAGATAAGGGGTGATGATATTATATTTATCACTTCAGCTGATCGTGAGAGCTTGTGATGGGCTAAGTTGGGACACCCCTGCAGGGTTATGATCTTTCGAAAGCCGTGCCCGCGGTTATGTGGCAGATTGAAATTTGTTAATGTCCAGTTGTAGAAAACTTGACAGAGGATCCGAAGTAAAACACACAACTGTGTGAGTAACCGTGACTGTCTCTTTTCACTTCGAGAAGAGAACGCGGTGGGGTTATGTTTGACTCGTAGGTAGTTCAGGATCTTTAGCGATCATTACTAATTTGCGACCATTTGCATAGATGCTCATCTTATTCTAGTATTCGTAAGCTAGCCACCATATTATGCTTAGCCGCTGGTGCAACCTCACCACTTTACCCCTTCCTACCCATAAAGCTTTGCTAGTCTTGATACCCATGGTTATGGGATTGCTGAGTCCTCGTGGCTCACAGATACTACAGCACCAGATGCAGGTTCAGCCAAGATTGATGCAGGAGATGGGTCAGAACTTCAGGGAGTTCCATGAAGAGCGTGGCCGTATGCTTGTGACGTCTCGACGATCAGTAGTGGCTTCTACTAGGGTCGATTCGGACCTGTGGCTTTATGGTTTTGGTATCTTTCTTTTGGATCTTCGCCCGTAGTCGGGTTGTGATGTTTTGGATGATGATTTGATTATGTAATGTATTGTGTGAAGTGGCGAGTGTAAGCCAACTATCTCTTTTGCTTTTCATCCCCATGTTTACATGAGTTGTGCAAAGATACCGAACTTGAGATCATTCCACAATGGGCTTATACCTTTAAGTCGTGCCTCGACACTTAGGAGGTATAGTCCCATCCTGGGCATTATAAGTTGGTATTCAGAGCCTTCTCCGACCTAGTACCCCCACTGATTGATCGAATCGTTGATGGTTGAGTCTAGGCACACACTTGAAAATTTTTTGAGTCATATATATATATATATATATATATATATATATATATATATATATATATATATATATATGGGAGAGTAGGATTTCTTTTGCTCCTCATCTCTTTTCACTCTGGTGAGGACTCCTGACGATTACTTTTATCTCATCTACTCTTAAAATTGCACCAAATTTATTTTAGGATCACGCGAGTATTGTTTGGATTGTTCCGATGTCTTTGTGACGAGAACATTGTTCTTGATGCCTCCTGTCATTTAGGGGTTGTGGCAGTGTCCCGGGGAGTTGAGCTCCGAGGTGTTGTCGTCACAAATATATCACAGCAGTTCTGGAATACTTAAGACGGCCGACATCGAAAACTCTCCTATGCGGTTAGTGGCAAGATAACCCCGACATCACCCAGTACTGGGGAGGTAGTTCCGGAGTATTGCCATAGCTTGTATAGTAGATGCGTTTCGAAGGTCCGAGGTAAACGGTTTCCGGAAATAACTGGTTATGTGTTGAAGGATGGATACAGCTGGATGTAGGATTAGAGTTGAGTGCGCGATGTTTCCCCTGTATCCCCAACACCTGATTGCATAACTAGAAACTTTCGGAAATTAATAGGTGGGTTCATCTAGTAGTTCGTAGGCATTCTTCCAACGAATGCATGATATGGAGTTCGGGGTTCAACATTGAGTGAAGTGGTTTTATGGGTGTTGTTCCGATCGGGAGTTGCATCTTAAAGGGTCCTTGGCTATGCTGATCCGGGGATTGCAAAACCCTTTTGTAACATGTTCCATAAGCTTTCAGCACGAATATGTTGAACGAAGCTTCTATCTTGTATTTTTTCTATCTGCTCCTTGTTGCTTTTTATTTACCTTTTGTTCTCCCAAGTGGCTTTTCGACAAGTTGATGTACCTGTGGAACTCATTCGTTCAATTCTCTGTTTGGATGATATTGTCAAGATTATGTTGCAACATATCTATCCGTTGTTTTCATTTTGATTCTGGTATTCGAGTTGCTTCGATGTCAAATGTTGATTCCATACCTTCCTAATCGGTGTTCTCATATTTCTATGGGAGTGCTAATTCTTCTTGACCATCGAGATTTTCATGTTAATCCTTTTTCAACCGGTGTGGCTTCTCTTCAAGTTATTCCATATGGACGCCGTTGAGAAATCTGACGATTTGTCTGTTTCATTCATCCCAAGTTGTCTTTGTTTCCCCACCCTCCCACCCTTCTTCTTCTCGGAGCCAGGATTCTTAATCAAGTATCCATTTTATTCATGTGATGTTTCTTCATTCTATTCCATCAATGTTCTTATCCGGTGATTTATCGTGAAGATGCTCGAGAGCTTCAAGTTCATCATTCTCCGTTCTCGTTTCTTCTCCGGTGGAATAAATTCAAGCTTTGGTCATAATCATATCTCTTCCTTTTTGTTTAACATGTTTTCCCATGTTGAAAATTATTATCCGAAGGCTCTCTTTTTTATTCAACTCTCTTATTCCTATCCGGAGTGTTCGAGATAGCTCGGAAGATTCGTGTTTCAATTCATGATCCGTTCAAGCTATTTTCAGATTGTTATCTTATTCAAGCCATTTAATACAACCGGTGCAATATATCTTAAGCAATCTTTTTCAGCGGTGATTTCTTTGAGTAGGACCTAACCCACAGGTCTTTTTCCAGGATCTTACCTGACTCTTCCAAATTTTTTTGGAGTTATACTCAAATTCTTTTTAAAGTGTGACGTAAGAATCATTTCCATCAGTCACATGCCTTCTCCAAGATTGTTTCCAATTATTCTCATCTTTAGCTCTACCTTCCATCTTTTCATTCTTCCGGAGTGTCTCAAATTCTTCAAGGTGGTTCTCGTTGTCATTCTCAGCATTGAAGACCGAGGAAGAATTTCTCCTAAATCTTGGCCCGTTCTCTTGAATATTCGGGGTTCTAGCTTCATGCCATCCTCATTATTGTTCAGATTGTGAGGAATTCTTTTATACCATTCGAAGCATTTCATAAATTCTTTCCATTGTGATACTCCAAAGGCCATCATTTCAGAAGATTCTTCGTTCTCAGTTTTCAACTTCGTCCTCCAACTATTCTTAATTTATGCCTCTTCGTTCGTCTCCATATTCTACCGGTGCTTTGTTCAAGTATTCTTTAATCGGTTCGCGATCTCTTCGTTCTCTTGTATCTAAATTTCCTCAAGTGCTTATTCTTCCCGATGATTATTCTCTTTCATCATCCAGTTTCAATTCTTACGACAGTTCATTCAAGATTACTCTTCCGTTGTTATCGTATTAATTCATTTGTTCTTTTCATAATCCTACCGGTGAGTCATTCAAGATTACTCTCAAGTTTGGCTATATCTCTCTCCAATCCTTTTCAAGAAGAATAAGTAGTAGGCCAATTCCGTTGCTTGTCATCAATTTAATTTGATGAAGGATAAGCATACTGTAAATCTTATTCTTATTTTCCTTGAAGTGATTAATCCCTTCCTTCGGAGCTTGTTCATCATATCATATTCTCGGTTCTAAGTTGTTCATCTTGTTTTCCGGAGCTCCAAGTTATTTCAATTATATCATTTCAAACCTCCATCTTATTCAACGCAGGCCTTGAATCTTATTCTTTTCATCTTTCGCATCTCATGCTTTCATTATCGGAGTTCTTCTTGGTGGTTCATCATGATTTAATTCATCCTCGAAGTGTTCTTCAAGATTCTTGTTGGAGCTCAAGCATTCTTCATCATGCTTTCGAAGTGCAATTCTTTCTCCCTTATCTTTTGAGATGGTGGTATGCCATTTTTGACAATTTCCCTTCATGTTTCTTGATTCACAAGTTGTCAGGAATGAGATATTTAAACCCATCATTTTCTTTGTTCAGGAGATCTTTCCAACCATTCAATTTATTCGTTGGAGTAATCTTGGGTTGTATTTCACCTAAAAGCTTTCCCTAAGGATTTTTGCTAATTATGGTGCTTATAAATGACCCAAGTTCTTTATTTATCCTCCCGGTGAAATAAGTTTTTTCGTCTCCTTATTGATCTCAATCCAATCAAATGTTTTCGTCAGTGGCTGGTTGGCACCTCTTAATTTTGAGATGTTTTCCATAAGCCACATCAAGCTTATTCTTTTCGTTGTTGATTTTCCAACAACTCTATTCAATCCATCGTTGTAAGGATGCTCTTTCGAATTCAATTTTGAGAGAAGTTGTCATTTTTTTTCTCCGTTCATTTCTTTCATTGATCTATATTCTATTCTTTCATTCCGGAGGCATTGTGATATTGCTCTCTTTGACCATCTTCTCATTTTTATCAAGATCATATTCTTCCCTTGATTGTCTATTTAACCGGAATGTCGTGTCCTTCATTCAAGTTCCGTCATCTTATCTAGTTTTTTCCTCTGTTTTCAACCGGAGTGCTGTCTGAAATCTTTCTTACCCCTTGTGCCATTCTTTCAATTGTTTCAGAGGTAGTGTGTTGTTGATTTCATCAAGTATCATCCCAACTTGGCTAGTTCTTGTTCAATTCCTTCCATTTATAGTCGGAGTGCTGTCCAAATTGTGCCATTCTTATTCCTTGGCTATAACGGTGCAGTTTGTAATTCTTTTGGATCGTTAAGCTCTTCTTTCATGCCTTCAACCTATAAGGTTCTCATAATGCTCCTTGTTCCTCTTTTCTAACGGAGTATTTCATCTTCGTTCATATCCATTCTATTATTTCTTTGAAGATTGTTCTACCTCTCAGGTTCGTGGTTTCACTCGTTTGTCCAAGAAGCAACTTTGTTTTACCTCTTCCTTTTTCCGTTTCACCCGGTGCCATCTCTAGGATCTCAGGTCGAGATCCTCTGTTAGTGTGGGAGAGTTGTGACGCCCGAAGACCGGCGTCCCAGAAGATTCCAGATGTTCCGGGTTCTCCCGTGTGTTTCATTTGTACTTGTGTTATTTATTTTGCATTGCATCATGTCATCATGTCATCATAACTTTAATTCTGCAACTCAACCAAATAAGTCGTGTGGACCTTCGGTCCATTTAAATCGAGGGAAGGATGACTTCTCTTTATAACATATATATATATATATATCCTCCTAATATTTATGGAGCTATTATAAAAATATTCCATTGTTGGAAGCAACCATCACACACTTGCATATTTTCCCCATGCCTTTTTCACTCCAAGTTTTGACTCCCACAACCTTGCTTGATCATCTTCTTCTCCTTCTTCGTTAGTCCATTTAAATTGTGGCATTCTTTTTCCTGCACCAATTTAATGTTCATTCTTTTCCTATCAATTCTCAACCATGCCTTCTACATCCTTGCCAATTTTTAGTTCCTTTGGACTTGTTTTGGTTGGGTTCAAAAATGGCTCAAGTTTGAATTTAATTCAAACTTGAATTATTTTTATATCCTTAAAAATGTCCAAACTAGTTTATTAAAATTGTGCATAAATCTAGGAGTTTAAGTATATTTTTACTTCCTCCGCTTCTTCATATAACACCTGTCCATTTTTTTCCTTTTCTTCATCAGGATTTTGAGACTGCTTGTATTTTTTTAAGGGGAAAGGGCCCTTGCACTGCTTTAGGGCCTCCCAGCCAAAGGCCGGCCCATCTCCTTCCACGGCCCAGCCGCCCCCAGCTTCCCAACCCTAGCGCACCCCGTCGCTCCCTTCCCTCGACCCCGAGCCTCTCCTTTGATCCCATCGCTCCCTCAGCCGCCGCACCCTCTCTCCCTCGATCCCTCACTCCCTCGTCCCCATCTCTCCAGCGCGCCAGTTCCCTGTCTCGATCCCCCACCTCTCTCGCCGATTCCCTCGCATCGCACCGCCGCCTGGACAACCTCCTCCACCTCGCCCGTTCCCCCTGCCCTTCTCCTCCTCGTGGCCTCTTCCCTCAGCGCCGACCGCCTACTTCGCCCGAGGCCGGCCAGGCGGCCAACCCCAGCAGCCCCGCTCTCTGGACGTGCCCACGGCCTCCCTCCTCATCGGTTCAGGGCATCCGTCACTGGCCTCAAGCCCATTGCTGCCACGCCTGAGGCGCTCGTCCCCGCCGCCAAGGGCTTCGCCCGTTGCCGCCATGGACGGCCTCGCCAAGTCCTCTGCTTCGAGCCTCAACGCCGGACCGCCGCCGTTCGGTCCTCCTCTGCTTCGAGCCCGCCACCTCGCCGGTGTCGAGCAGCTCCAGCACACTCCAAGGGCCCCTCTCCTTCACCACCGTCACCCTACCATCGCGCCTCCGTTGTCGCGTTGGGTCCTCGTCCAACGTCGCTCTCTACCCTCACCCTCGAGCTCCAACAGGGACGACGCCCAGGATCCCCTGCTTCGAGCACCTCCATGGCGTCAAGATCGTTGCAGCCACCCAGGCCGACCCCGTGCAAGTACCTCGACGCCAAAGACCAAGACCGCAAGTACCACGACGCACGCTCGGAGCCCTCGGTTCCATCAAGTACGACTACACAAGACGATGCGCCAAGTTCAACTACGCCCGACGACATGTACATCTTCGAAACGAGAACGCCTACACGGCGACACGTCAAGTACCACTACCGTCGCCGAAGAACCGTGAACGAAAACGCCAACGTGTACGACTACCGTCGCCCCGAGAACGATGGATTCGTCAAGTACCTCTCCGAAACGGAACGAGTACATCTACGTCAACGATGACCCCGACGCCCCGTGTAAGACTACGAACGGAACGACTACTTCCCTCTACGAACGTGTACCACGTCCCGCGAGTACCACTACTTCCTCTACGACCTCGAACCGCCCCGAAACAAATGCTTCGAAGGTATAACCCCGAGACAATGACCCGTGGACTACATGTGTTGTATGAGATGAATCGGATGTTTGAATCGTGTTCGTTGTGGCCCTCGTTTGCCTCGTCGCCGACCTGTGGGAACCCGGTGACGGGATCACCCCACCTTTCATCTTGTTCCACTCGCTAGCGCCGATCCTTCTTTTGCACCGGTCTCTCAACGAGTTACCGGAACCGATATGATGCCGTGGCATCATTTTGGTTATCGTCGCCGTGGCACCCCTTTCCACCACGGTAACAAGTGCTTCATATCTCTCATGTTGACGTTTACTAAAAATTGCATAAAACTTAATCATGTCATCCGCATCATGTTAACAACATTAAAATGTGTGAATTGTTGTTGCATTAATAATTGCTAAACATGCATATGGGGATTTTCCGGAATTGTTGTTGTAGTTTCCGGCCTCATTTAAACTTGTTGACTTGTGTTGTTTTCGAGTGCTTCCTGCCTTGCCATGTTTACCATCCTATATAGACTTGTCTTGCATCCTACTTGGTTGAGCATATTGTCATGTTGCTTGTGTTGTTTTTCTGTGCTTCCTATATTGCCATGTAATGCTTCTTGTATAGACTTGTCATGCATCATACCTTGCCATGTATTGCATCATATAGACTTGTGTTGTTTTCTGTGCTTCCTACCTTGCCATGTTTTGCTTCCTGTATAGACTTGTAGTGCATCCTAGGTAGACTTGTGTTGCATCATATTTGTTTGAGCATATTGTCATGTCTCGTGTGGTGTGTTTACCATGTTTCTTGCTTCTTCTCGTTAATGCTTGTTCCGTTGCGTTCGTGATGATTCGTTTGTGTACGCGTGGTTCTTCTTCAACGCTTCTTCTTCGTCTTCTTCACGGATCCGTTCTTGTTCCTTGCGGGATCTCAGGCAAAATGACCATACCCTTGGATACCTTTACTATCATTGCCATGCTTAGTAGTCTCGATGCTATCGTTACATGTCGCGCTACCCATCTTATTGTCAGCCCCTCTCCTTGTTGCCATGAAACCTCTAACCTTTGAAACCTTCCTAGCAAAACCAATGTTTGGCTATGTTACCCGCTTGCTCAGCCCCTCTTATAGCGTTGTTAGTTGCAGGTGAAGATGAAGATTGTTCCATGTTGGAACTTGATGCTTTGGGAATATCACAATATCTATTATTATTATTAACACACCTATATACTGGGCATGGGTGGAAGGCTTGGCCTTTTGCTCGGTGTTTTGTTCCACTTATGCCACCTTAGGCGCCGATAAACCGGCATTATGTTCCTTGATTTTGCGTTCCTTACACGGTTGGGTATATGGAGACCCCTTGACACTTCGTCTTTGAATAAAACTCCTCCAGCAAGGCCCAACATTGGTTTTAATTTGCCTCATAATAACAACTTAATTACTTAATTAAATTTGCATAGGGGGTCGCGCCCTCGGGATTCTTTTCTACATAGCAGGGGGCCAGTGCTGATGGTGTTGGTCCCAAACGGGGGTGCTCCGGGGCCACCTTGGGGAAACCTGAGGGTTGGTTTTACTCGTAGCTTCTCCCATCCGGTTGTGGCCTGAGACGAGATACGTGCGGCTACTATCAGGGTGTCGGCATGCCGGGAGGTCTTGCTGGACTTGTTTTACCATTGTCGAAATGTCTTGTGCACCGGGATGCCGAGCCTGATCGGATTTCCCTAAGATATGGGGTGATGATATTATATTTATCACTTCAGCTGATCGTGAGAGCTTGTGATGGGCTAAGTTGGGACACCCATGCAGGGTTATGATCTTTCGAAAGCCGTGCTCGCGGTTATGTGGCAGATTGGAATTTGTTAATGTCCGGTTGTAGAAAACTTGGCAGAGGATCCGAAGTAAAACACACAACTGTGTGAGTAACCGTGACTGTCTCTTTTCACTTTGAGAAGAGAACACGGTGGCGTTATGTTTGAGTCGTAGGTAGTTCAGGATCTTTAGCGATCATTACTAATTTGCGACCGTTTGCGTAGATGCTCATCTTATTCTGGTATTCGTAAGCTAGCCACCATATTATGCTTAGCCGCTGGTGCAACCTCACCACTTTACCCCTTCCTACCCATAAAGCTTTGCTAGTCTTGATACCCATGGTTATGGGATTGCTGAGTCCTCGTGGCTCACAGATACTACAACACCAGATGCAGGTTCAGCCGAGATTGATGCAGGAGATGGGTCAGAACTTCAGGGAGTTCCATGAAGAGCGTGGCCGTATGCTTGTGACGTTTCGAAGATCAGTAGTGGCTTCTACTAGGGGCGATTCGGACCCGTGGCTTTATGTTTTTGGTATCTTTCTTTTGGATCTTCGCCCGTATTCGGGTTGTGATGTTTTGGATGATGATTTGATTATGTAATGTATTGTGTGAAGTGGCGAGTGTAAGCCAACTATCTCTTTTGCTTTTCATCCCTATGTTTACATGAGTCGTGCAAAGATACCGAACTTGAGATCATTCTAGAATGGGCTTATACCATTAAGTCGTGCCTCGACATGTAGGAGGTATAGTCCCATCCTGGGCATTATACGGTGTCGGGAGGGCAGTGGCGCCTGAGGTTGCGGGGGACAGCGACTTGCGAGGTTGCCGAGTGCGGCGGCGCCCGAGGTTGCAGGGGCGGCGATGCATGGAGTCGCAGGGGCGGCGGTGCAGGCTGGGCCTGTGGCGGGGGCACGTTCGGTTAGTGGGGCGGCATGGGTTGGAGGTCGATGATGCCAGTCAGTTTTTTTTCCTACCGGATCAGGAGTTCGGGAAGACCTCCGCGCGCCTATATAGGGCTCACTGTGATCCGAATAACTATTCTGATCCCAGGATCAGCATAGTGCTACTATATATATATATATATATATATGTTGAGTAAAAAATTGCGACAAGTGTACAACCTCTTTGGCGAAGCCATGTCGATCTCAGTATCATTGGGTTGGCCGTGGAGGATGTTGCGGCTCATGTGGCTATCGGAGGCGGGGAAGAAGATCTTAGGCGTCTGGTGCTGGAACCGAGGGCACTACTCCACTGTGATGGACGGTTTCGTCTTTGGAGCACCTCTAGTGAGATGTACGACGAGGAGGCTGAATCAGGACAAGAGAGACAACGTTAACCTGAAGTGGTATTCTAATAGCATCTCAAATAGATGGTGTAAAATACATCACCAAAAAGTGCTACATGTAAAACACATGAACTGCTCATCTCTGAACTTAACTATCGAAGCCGAATTTAACTATCGAAACTGAATTTTGCTGTCGAAACTAAATTTTACTGTCGAAACTGAATGCACTAGTAGCAGAAAAGAAGTGCACTAATAGTTTTAGCCGTTCCAGGAGGGAATGAACTACCAGAGAGCACATGGGGCAGCTGGTCATGCAGCAGCAGCAGCGCCTGGAGCAGCAGCGTGTAGCAACATCTCGGGTAGCACAAGCAAGCAAGAGCAGCAGCGCGAGCAAGAGCCGGAGCCGCTACTCGTGTAGTAGCACGGCAAGCAAGAGTATAGCAGTAGTGCAAGCAAGATCGGCAGTGTGAGCTAGAGCATGCCCAGACCAGGCACGCGACCGAGAGCAAGAGCATAGCAGCAGCGCGTGCGAGAGCCGAATCAGCAACAGTAGGGCCAGCAAGAGTCGGAGCAACAGTAGCTCCTGCTGATGTGGACGTCGCCACCGAGGGAGCCACACCATGGTCGATAGACCCCGTGGAGGAAGTGGCCGACGACGCTGCCATAGATGGAGCCGCACCATGGCGGCTCATGATGGAGCACCTGCAGCACCGGGATATCGAATCAAGAAGATAATGAAGTGATTAGTGCAAAACCTCTTTGGTGGCGCCGATTAGGCCTCGGCTTCATCTAAGGAATCGGTGATGGTGCTGCTCTTCCGGCGGTGTAGGTAAAAATGGCACTGTGGTGATGGAGGTGGCGCGATAGACGAGGCAAACATCGGGGCATCTCCTTGCAGGTAAAGATGGGGTGGCTGAACCGGCGGGACGATGAGATCGATGACGGATCCTCATCCGGTGCGATGGATGAGGGACGACGAGATGTTGTGGTGGACGATGTCATTGCGGAAGAGGCCCCGGCTAGGTAGTGATGGGGTGGCAGACGGAGGAGGGTGGGGTTTCGTGGCTGGAGTAGAGTGGTTAGGGCGGCATGGGATTTCGAATGGCGAAAAGCAGGTGATGGGTCGGGGGAACCATGACTTAGGGACACGCTTGTCCAAAATGTAGGTTGTGTTACAAAAGTACCCCCACAGATTTTAACTAGTGGCCCTTTCGGCTCAGGGTTAGAAGGGGCATTTCATGTGTCAGGATTTGGCAGCTGGAGGGAGTTTTCGCGCGCGTTGTAATTTCGGGATAGCAAGACGTGGGTCATGAAGGCGCGAGTTTTGGGAGCACGATATATGAATTTTTGCGATAACAACGCGTGGGTTGAAATGTACGGACAATCCTAACATGTAATAATGTATGTACCAAATCTATTCACACTTCCCTCAACGAAAAAATGAAAAAAACTATTCGCACCACACAAAGCGACAGTCTTGTCCCGTTTTACTGTACAAATGCTATTCAAAGCTATGAATCCATGTTATGTCCAATTAATTGTTTTCGCTGGCTATATAATGCATGTAACCTACTGATACAAACATTTTAGTGCATTCCAAATGTCTATAGTACTGCCTCAATTCGAACTAAGTTTGAATTCATTTCTCTATTTGAATAAGAATCTACAATCATGATTGTTGCCTGCTACTTCTTGAGCTTGCGTTGTATTCCCCCGAAGAGGAAAGGGAGATGCAGCATAGTAACGTAAGTTATTTCCCTCAGTTTTTGAGAACCAATGTATCAATCCAGTATGAGACAACGCACGAGGCCCTCGCACCTGCACAAACAAATAAGAACTTCGCAGCCAACGCGATAAGGGGTTGTCAATCCCTTTACGGTCACTTACGAGAGTGAGATCTGATAGAGATGATAGCTTATATTTTTGTTATTTTTAGTTTATAAGAACAGCAAATAAAAGTGATAAAAGTAAAGTAGATGTAGATTGATATGTTGAGAATAGACCCGGGGGCCATAGTTTTCTCTATTGGCTTCTCTCATGATAGCGATATTCTACGGCGGGTAAACAAATTACTGTCGAGCAATTGATAGAAAAGCGAATAATTATGAGACTATCTAGGCATGATCATTGTATATAGGCATCACGTCCGAGACAAGTAGACCGAAACGATTCTGCATCTACTACTATTACTCCACACATCGACCACTATCCAGCATGCATCTAGTGTATTGAGTTCATAAGAACAGGGTAACGCCTTAAGCAAGATGACATGATGTAGAGGGATAAACTCAAGCAATATGATATAAACCCCATATTTTTATCCTCGATGGCAACAATACAATACGTGCCTTGCTGCCCCTACTGTCACTGGGAAAGGACACCGCAAGATTGAACCCAAAGCCAAGTACTTCTCCCATTGCAACAACTATAGATCTAGTAGGCCAAACCAAACCAATAATTCGGAGAGACTTGCAAGGATATTATGAGCACACATAAAAAGTTCAGAGAAGAACCAAATATCTTTCATAGATAACCTTGATCATAAACTCACAATTCATCGGATCTCGACAAACACACCGCAAAAAGAGATTACATCGAATAGATCTCCTCGAAGACCGAGGAGAACTTTGTATTGAGATCCAGAGAGAGAGAAGAAGCCATCTAGATACTAGCTATGGACCCCGAAGGTCTGTGGTAAACTACTCACAACTCATGGTGAGGGCGATGATGATGATGATGGAGAGCTCCGTGATGGATCCCTCTCCGGTGGAGCTCCGGAACAGGCTCAGAGATTGGATCTCCACGGGAACAGAAGGTACAGCAGTGGAATTAGGGTTTTCTCTCTGTTCACGGAGTTTCTGGGGTACTTAGACTTAAATAGGAAGAAGGAGGGCACCGGGGGACGCTCGAGGGGGCCACGAGGCAGGGGGCGCCCTGGGAAGGGGGCGCTCACCCCACCCTCGTGGGCCAGCCCTCGATCCCCAGACGTGGTTCTCAAGCTCCGCGTGCGTGATTTTCTCCAAATATATCTCTCGCAAAGGTTTCATTCCGTTTGGACTCCGTTTGATATTCTTTTTCTGCAAAACCCTGAAACAGGCAAAAAACAGCAATCTGGACTCGGCCTTTGGGTTAGTACGTTAGTCCCAAAATGATATAAAAGTGAATGATAAAGCCCATTAAACATCCAAGACTTCATAAATAATAGCATGGAACAATCAAAAATTATAGATATGTTGGAGACGTATCATTGCCAAGTTAAACCATCATTTGTATGTTATCTTAGCAACAGACCACATGATTACTATAGAGATAGATATGAACTATGTGTGCTATATGAATTCGAATTCAAAATTTTGAATACACTTGATGTTTATTCCAAATAATAGTACATTTGATGAACTAACTAGATCTTCATAATTTAAACCATGTTTCAGATGTACACTTTGTTTATCACATAAAGTATAGTGCCCCGCCCCCATATTATGACAAGTATTTAGCCTTGATCTGCAAAAGCCACACCATGCGTATCACCATTATATTTAGGCACGCGTCGTTTTAAAACACTATTTTCTCTTGTTCAAATATCCGAATCCACTTTTATAATGAATTATGATCTATATTCGTCTTTTACACCCACACAATCCTCTTATCTTTGTAGCTAGCGCTAACTTTCTCTCGTGCACGCACACGCCCGCCTCCCTTTCACCCTCCCTCGTCATTCTCTAGCTCCATTGCGCACATTCGTCATTTCTCTTTAGGTCGCTCACCCACGGTGTGTATAGGCCCCCCAGGTCCTTCTTTCCGGCACACACTGATCGGTATACTTCTCTAGACTGGTTTGCCTACCACAAACACAAGCTTTCACTATTCTCTTCTCACCGTCCAGGCTCCCCTATGTCTAATATGGTTCCACGCACGTGCACACTTCCGCACACTCCTTCCCCCTCGATATAGTAAGCCTCTCACACCACCTCCTAGCCGCATCCCTCTATCTCTATCTGTTTCTCCAGGCCTTATTTTCTTCTAACACATGCACACATGTATACCGATCCATCTCCGTACGTATAGCTGCGTTGTCTATACTCATTTTCCCCACACACTGATCGACATACCTCACATGTTATGTCTCTCCCTTCGTCCGACACACGTCGATTGATCTTCCTATGTAGTTACATCTGCTTACCGCATCCATATCGTCCCCCCTCATCATCTGTGCATGCCTCCCGACCCGTCTCTCACACGCATGTGCGCAGACCTGCATGCATTCCCTCTCTTACTGATATTGCAGTCATACCCTCCGTTTGTCTAGCAGGACTCTCCCACCATTTGTGAGAAGCAACTCCAGCAAGCCTCAGACACTCTTGCTCTGTATCTCTCCCAACATTATTCTTCTCCTACACATATGCATGGATGCCGATCAAAATCCCTCAATACATCGCTAGGTCCCTCTCCTTCTCCACTCATACATCTACCTCTCTATAGTTAGGTCTCTACTCCACAGAGACAATCTGCACCTCTCCCCTCTCACATTCCAATGGGTCGACCGACTGCCCTATATCTTTGATGTGGGCACACACAAATTCGATGGCACCACTTAATGATCACGCACCCACACACTTTAATTCATCTATTTAATTCTATTGATATCTCACGCCGATGATCCCTCCACTCTCTTCTCATGGATCGCCCCCTCTGTATATGATATATCTTGGCCTATGTTTCACACACATTTCATATGTTACTTCGCACACACCCACGAACATGGGGTACCTGCACGTAGAGAAAAGGTGCATGCACAACGCATGTACTCAGGTCTCGTTCCCGGTCACACCTGCGCAGATACACGGTGGAGCTCATTTCTGTATGAAAAGGCAGCCTAGGTGATAAATTGACGCGTGTAGCATTTATTTACTTGAAGGAGGGTCATGTACCACGCATACACGGAACAATGTTCAACTTGATGCATTAGTTTTAAATAAAGTTATATTCCTCAATGGCATGTACATAATATAAAACGATTGCCATCGAGAAAAAACAAATCCGCGCCACTTATATAAAATGGACCCTCCCTGCCAGGGTTTGGCTCTCTTCACACTATATCTCACACAAGGCGGCAGTGGCCTCTCTCACTCACCGCTGGTCACTGATCCGGCCACATCACGTCTGCCGGCCGAAATGGAGGATGTGCATCATTTGTGGTACTTGGGCTTCTCACCGAACAAGCTTCGGTGTCGTATGGCCTTCACCACTTGCTCACTGCCGCAGTATGGGCAGACCCCGCTCACCGCCTCCCTCCGAGTTACATCCCAACGACCCTCAGGTACAGCTTCCTACGGCGTTGCTCCAGTGTCCATCTTCCCACATTGTTGCATGTTAAAAATCCTACATGTGGATCTTCTATAGTTCTTTGCTTAAAACATATCTCGGCCGGCATTCTTTCCATCCCGCAATCTCGTCCTCACACCATTTTTGATAATCCACCATGCTGTTATATTTCCCTTATGGCATGGAATATGCTTCTTTTTTGTCGGCATATGTGTCTTCAACTGTTATTGAGTAGTAATTGTTTCCTTTCTACCTCTTTTTGCAAATAGGGCTATTTATTTCACCTCGTTGCTATTGCGACCTTTTTGTGAGCTACAAAAATCACTTTTTTTCTTAAGCTTATTTTGTGCAGTTCCGCCAAAATGCCACACGGGCAATGTTTTTACATTTCTGTGGGACTACAAAAAGGGAGATTGGTTTTGCTATCCTCCTCATCCAACTCCAAGCCTAATATTCTCCAAGAAGTAGTTAGTCTTAAAGTGAGATCGCAGAGGTGATCGACTTCTCTCTTTGAGTGTTAAGTCTCATCGTCCAGTTCCACACTTATTCTAATCACAGTGACTGTATATGATTGCAAATAGGGATGATCAACTCGATTTTAGTGGAACTGCACAAAATGATCGGATTGTGATGTCCTCCATACAACTCCTTCTTGGCTACAGAGCTGCGTGAAACTAGCTGCCAACCAATGAACACCACGGCTAGGAAATGGAGCCATGCTTGTGAGCAGTGTCGATCAATTATATTTTTTTCTTTATTTGTACATCTTCTCACAACTTTGTGTTCAGTTGTGATGTGAATATTGGCCCCGATCTCGAATCATTGAGATGCATTAGCAGCCATGGTAGTTTGTAGCGACCACGATCCAAATGGACCGAAGTCTCTGTGTTCTGTGTCATCCCTGGATCGGTATGCTGACACACACAGTACTCGAGGATTTATAGCAGAGGTAAATCACATGTATTAATTAACGTAAATACTATTACCTCAATCGACCATAGCGGAAGCAACAAAGGTTGTGGATTCCCATCAACACCAACGGCAAAGTTGAGTGTACAAATCGTAACCCTAACGTATCACTTACTTGTCGTAAGATAATCCTGCAACATGAGACGTTGCAGCCACAAAGGGTCAGTACATTGAATGTACTGGCAAATTCACACTGTAATGATAATGATGAACAAAGCCTACAATTACATGCATATTTGGCTGGTGGAGGCTGTAAGGTTAAAGTTTTTGCGAAAAGCCAAGTTTTCCCTACTGCAAAGGAATAGATTTTAATTAACTATCATGGTAGTTGAAACATCATTGAGAAGATAGACATCCTCTCAACCCCAATTAAAAATCATCATTAAACCCAACAATATTAAATTAGAGTAACATGATGAGATTCACATGATATCCAAGTACTAGATACTCAAGACGTCCGTAACCGGGGACATGGCTAATCATGATCAGTTTGTACACTATGCAGAGGTTTGTGCACTTTTCCCCACAAGACTCGATCGCCTCCGTTTGGTTTCTCACACTACATGGTGTTTGAGAAACGGATGACCGAGACACAGTCTTACCGAAGAGGTCCCCTTAACCAGATAGATAGGCCGGTACACCTACAATCCCTCTACATCTCCTAGCCCATCATGGAAAGGTTTGCCACAACTTACTCAACTATGCCAGAGCCCATATTGGCATGTGGCTGCACACAGAAGTTTCTAGTATGAATAATCTCATGATCCCTTTGAGCCTGGGTGGCGGTCCAAAAGAAAAACAGGCAATCGCTGGAATACCCAGGTGCCTCAATCCACCCAAATGTGTGTTAAAGTTGCCACCTTAAGTTGAACCTTTAATTAATAAACTCACATCTGTCATGGATACACTCACGCAATCCACGTCTACAAGCATAGCATGTCCTAACAGCAAACGTAGAAGTAACTCCCAAAGGTTTGAATGTAATGCAGGTAATAGGTACTACCTCAATCTACTTCCCAGACCCACATGTTATAGCTCCTACTCATGCAATGTGTGAGGGTTTGATCTAATGCAATGAAAACTGGGTAATTGGAAAGTATGATCAAAGTGTGAACTTGCCTGCAATATTGATGAAGATGATTCGCACTCAAAACTCTTGATATCTCTACTCGACACACTCCGGTCAATCTATCGTAAGCAAGCAATAGTAACCACAAATAAGCAATCACTCAGAAATCAGAAATGACGAACAAACACTTCGGAAAACTTCGAAAACAAAACAAATGACTCTTGAAACATAAAACAATTTCCAACATTACCAAAATTTTGTGAATTTGGCCTTATCAGAAAGTTTAGGTCAAGAGCTTCGATTTGCAAAAAGAATCAACTCAAACGGAGTTACGAAACTCAAGTTATGATCAAACGAAGTTCAAATCTAAAACTAGTTGAATTCAAATTTTAAATTTTTCAAAAACATGTTTAAGTTGTATTACGGGAAAGAGGGGATCGTAACGAAGACGTGGCGTTGGTTTCGTCGGATTGGGACCAACTGGTAAAAAGTTATGGCCGTTTGAAGTTTAGGGGCTAATCTGTAAAAGAAATAATTACAGACATGTCCCTGACCGAAAACTAAACAGAAAAAAAAAACTTAACGAACGAACGTTCGTTTTCTAACCCTAACCAGTGAACGTTCACTAGATAACTAAAATAAAAACTAAACCGATCTATAAAATAAATCCTAATAAAAAAACATGCAGTTTTATACCTAGGCGGTTCGGCGGAGAAAAACCGGCGGTTTTAAAAAAACAACCACGGGTCAGGCGAGTTCGGGCGCGGGTCGTCGGCTCCGGCGACGGCGGCAACTCCGGCGAGGCGGGGCAAGGCGGCGTGGAGCGGTGGCAGCAGTGCGAGGGGCGAGGGGAGGCGCGGGAGCGGGCGACGGCGGCGAGCTAGCGAGGCGCGACGGTGGGTAGCAGAACGCGGCGGCGGCGGAAAGCTCGGGCGATGGCGGTTGTGCGCGGCCGCGGCGGTGCGAGCGAGAGGAGGGGAGAGAGGGGTATTTATAGGAGGGAGGGGCGGCTGCTTGCGTGGGGGAGGGGCCAAGTCGTGGCGGCGGCTAGGAGACCGGGGCAAAGACGGCGGCGGCCGGCGGTCGCGTGCACGAGTCGGTCTCCGACTCGAGGTCGGGGACGACCGGAAGGTGGGCCGGGCCGCGGCCTGGCTCGGGTGCGCGCGCGAGGCACTACTGGGCCGGCCTGGCTCGGGCGCTAACTGTGCTGCTAGCGGGCCTGGCGCGGTCAGCGGCAGCGGGCGACGGCGTGCAGTGCGGCGGCCGCGAGCTAGCGAGGCGCGACGGCGGGCAGCAGAACACGGCGGCGGCGGAAAGCTCGGACGGCGGCGGTCGTGCGCGGCGGCGGCGGTGCGAGCGAGAGGAGGGGAGAGAGGGGTATTTATAGGAGGGAGGGGCGGCTGCTTGCGTGGGGGAGGGGCCAAGTCGTGGCGGCGGCTAGGAGACCGGGGCGAAGACGGCGGCGGCCGGCGGTCGCGTGCACGGTTCGGTCTCCGACTCGAGGTCGGGGACGACCGGAAGGTGGGCCGGGCAGCGGCCTGGCTCGGGTGCGCGCGCGAGGCGCTGCTGGGACGGCCTGGCTCGGGCGCTAGCTGGCCTGGCGCGGTCAGCGGCTACGTTTGTTGTTTTTTTTTAAACATAGACAAAACAAAAACAAAAACAAAATAAAACAAATAATATATAATATACTTTAGGCATATTATATATCAAAATTTGCAGAAAAAAATCCTACAAGACGAACATTTTTCTACGGTCAAATAAAATCCTCGCTAATGCTAATAAATCAAAAGATGCTACTGTTGCAATAAAATCCAGTAAAAATCATTTTAAAAAAATGCCAAAATGATTTCAAATTTATTTCTCTCCAATTTTATGCTGTAGGGAATCATGTTACCCTATTTATCATATATTTTATTTTTGGAGAAAAATAATTTGAATAAAACCAAATAACTCAATATTTGAAATTGAGTTCCACAAACTTTCAGAAAACTTCCAACTCATATTTCCTATAATTTGAAGAAGTCATTTTATCTTCTCTCTGGAAAATCATTGAGTTGCTTAAAGTTTCTGAATTGAAAATATCTCGAGATTGAATTTCAAAAATCCTTTCAAACCCTTTATCATTTAAAGTAAATGGAAAAAGTCATATTATCTTCACTCTAAGGTTTTGTGTTGAAAAGAAATTGAATTCCTGGAGATCAAAGGCAAAGTGGAAATTTTGGGAAAGTCATTTTATTCCCTCTCATTTACTTTCAAAAGTTTCAAATTTCACTCAATTTCACACAGCACATCAAACAGCAATCAAATCTATCTATTTATTATACCATTCCAAAATTTAGAATTTTGGGATGTTACATAGTTTCATTTGTATTTGATGGAATGTTGCAACGAGACAATCTTGAGGCAAGAGGGCACATGAATCCTAAGTTGAAACCTTTTTTCTGCGGGAACCAAAGTTGTAACCTTTATAGCATTACAGTACAATTTCATTATGCTAGAATATTACGCGTACATATAAACAAATCATGCAAGAATGATAGCAATACCAGAAAGCGTTCAACTTCGTTTCGCCGACATGTGGGACATCCTTCATCCCGCTCCACCTACCATGCACCAATATTGAGTGCACAACTGCAGGGGAGATTCACCCGGTCGTTGTGACACAGTAATAATGACTGGTGAGCAGTCAAATCACAGAGCCCCACCTTCTCCATAGTAAGTTGCTAGGACGAAGCAACCATCATTTCCCTCTTCGTTGAATTTGTTGGTGCTCCAATATTCCCAGAGCAATAAGTTGCTCGGACGAAGAAACCATCAATTCACCTTTCCCACAGTAAGTACTACCTCCTTTTTATTCTATATACCACCACACATGAATATTGGACGATAGCAGCATAACATCAAGTGTACTAATTAACTACTAGATGGCGAGGCTTTGCTAGTATCATGTACTCCGTCTGTCGATGTATATATGGCCTAATATGTTTTTCGAGACTAACTTTGGCCCTGTTTGGATCCATGGGTCAGAGTTAGTTTGAGCTAGTTGCGGCTCAAACAGCCATATAGTATCCAAACATGAGGGTTATAGTGGAGCTAGTTGCATCCAACCCACCAAAAAATTATCCCACCCAATATGTGCTAATTGGAGCTAGTTCTCATTGGGCTTACTGATAAATAACTTTTCTCTCTCTATCCTGCCAGCCAAGTGGTGCTAATTGGAGCTAGTTCTCATTGGTCCCACCGAAAATTTACTTTTCTCTCTCTATCAAGTGCATTTATTGTTAATCTAACCCTGTCATCCAATCACCTCCTTGGCTAGAGTTTGTTCAGGGTTAGTCATGAGTTAGTCTAACCTCTAGCTAAATTAGTGTATCCAAACATGAGCAGTATAGGACATGCATGTTGCTTAAAGCATACCGTTAATTTTGTACCTAAAAGGATCTATGAACGATATAATTTTCAAATTATATAAAATCTTATCAATAGTCATAGGAAACCTCAGAGAATACATTAGGACCTATATATATATATATGTATGGCTGAAGGGAGTAGTACTAATCGCAACACATGCATGCGTGAGGAGTACTACGATACTAAACAAGTATTTTTACATGCATTGGTTAATTATATCTTAATCATGGCACTTAACAATTTAATCAAAACAACAACAACGGTTGACGGGATTACCAGAAAGCAAAGCGCCGCTTTATCAGTGATTTTCACCATTCTATGAAGGTGCGTAACCAAGTGTTACTACTACACTAAACCAGTTCAAAATAGGAAATTGGACCCACTCACGGCATGACACGCCTGTTTCGTTTAGTTCGTCAGTCAAAGCACCTCCTCTTCTTGGCATAACAAGAGAGTACAGTAATTTTTTGAGAATGCTCTTGGCATGTCGCCAACATGTGGAAGCGAGTGTGAGTTAACCGACCTTAATAGACGGCAAAATCACCAGCCCGCCGCACTTTGAGAGAGACGATGATCAAGAAGCGATACAGACTTGTGCACTAGAGCTAGGTGTCGCACGGAGGCCAATAAATATGGTGATAGCATGAGGTGGTCCATGTATGATGTAACTACGCAGGGTTGTCGTGTTTCGGACTCTTCCGAACTATTAGGATGTGGAGAAGATTGGGTAGATTTTATATCGCTGGATATAAAATATTAAGAGTCTAGACACTCCACCGCGAGGTTCCTTGCTCATTCTCGGTCGTCAGGATTCTATGTTATTCCACTCTCTTTTTTGACACGAGCTTTGTTCATCCTTTTCCCAACACGCAGCACATCTAGCATCAAGGTGCACGTGTCATACAAGAATATGGAGATAAGCAGTGCATAAGTGAGTTAGTGCACTTTGATGGCACATACTACGCAATATTTTTTCTCCTCGATGGCACGTGAATCCTGCATGTACTCAATGACGGAGCATGGGATGGTAGCCATGGACATGGTCGGCCGTTCTGGAGAAAGTACTAAATAACTTTGATGTGTTCCATCAACTCACAGAATGATGAGAAGCTTGCTTAATACGCACTATCCCTCGCCCGCGCGTGCGCGGTGGCTCGCAGCATGAGGAGAAGCTTTTCCTTACAATAGTGGACGTGCAACAGTTCATTCGGTGTCAGATTACCAAAAGTACATATACTGTAGTACCATCATCATTTTTCGACTTCCGTAAGAGGCGAAGAGCCAAGCGCAAGGTTCACAGTACTATAGCCAAAGCTGGGCCACCTTTTCAGAGCATGTTTAATTAATACCGGCGACTCTTGTAGAGGCACCTCATTTAGAGCAAGTACTCTCTCTGTTTCATTTCTTTCATTTGTAGGAACTTAAAACTTAGGAATAGGAAAATTAAATGATTGGAGTGACATGTCCACTTGAATCCCATAACATTAACATAGTGTTTGACATAGGAAAAACAAAGGATGTGAAAAAAGTTGGCGTGGATTCTAGATTGCCAATTAACACATGATTTCATAGGAAAAATTCCTATAACATTCTATCCTATGAATCAAACGATCAATGTGTTGGCACACGAAATCGACGCGCAACACCAAGATATTTTTCATGTTGTTGTGACGATGAACAAATGCTTTACGAGCAAAGAAAAAAAGGTTTCCTCACTTTCATGGAGAAGAACCGGCCGCTTTTCAGCGCAAAACAGCATAGATCACCAAACCCTGGGGCTGCTTGGGCTCGGCACGAAGTAACGTCAGAAAATAGACGTACGTGAAAATAGAATTTGTATTGATAGATGGATTGTTGTCCTTTCAACCGGCCAAGACCGTATATATATATATATATATATATATATTGCACGCTGGACTTGGAGTACAAGATTACAAATCTGAAGCTAAAACCGATCAGGACTTACCTTTCTTGATTCGGTTACCGTGTAACATATGGATAAAACTTGCCTGCTCCCTCCTCATGCTCCCATCCGTGTTCCCACTTCATCCTACGGCTGTCCTTCTTTCTTTTTTCTTTCTAATCTAACCATCTCCTCCCTGATTTTAAGGGGTGGGGCTGGGCTTTATTTTGCTCCAATCAAATCAAGTCACGTATGCGGGAGCACGAATGGGCACACGTGAAGGGAGCAGGCAAGTCTCGTCCGTAACATATGTCTACAAAAATCTACTTGTCATACGAAAATCTACTTGTCAATCTAAGTACGTAGCAAATCTAGGCCATATCCATGTACAAGTACTCTTGTATGTATGAATAAAGTATTCCGGCCACGTCGCCATCACACTAAATATAGTGGCTAAGCGTACGTATAAATACCTTGAGCCCATAGAAAACATTTAAATATTCCGGCAACGTAGCAAATCAAACTGGATAAGGGCCATCAGTACTAAGCATACTTCTTCATATATGCATGCAGCACGCCCATGGTTCAATATAGCATACGATTCTTTTTAGGACTTGTATCTTCATCTTCCACGAAATTTCCTGTGGCGATACTTCAAGAATACATCAACCGATTATCTTGATAAATCATTGATTTAATTTGGCTCATCATATACTAAGTAGGCAAATTATATCATCAACACATGCCCCCTGTTTTTGGTATAATTGCATTGACCAAAAATACTATAGTAGTTGCCGTAGGATGATGTCGAACAATGATTGTATCATTAATCAGGGCGATGTCCAACGATCATCGGCCAAATTTGCTTAGGGCGATATTTGGATTAACATATCGGCCACAACATGTTCAGGCCTCCTGTCACATGCTAGGATAATACTTCTTCAAATATTTTCCATCGAGAGCGTTCGAGAACTTATCTCCCTGCAAAGATTGTACAAAATATGAATTTCCAGAAACAATCTCTATAATTTTATACGGGCCTTCCCAACATGGCGATGAGTTGCTGAATTTCCTTTCTTTAGTTCCTATTGGTAAAATCATTTTCCACACTAAATCTCCTATTTGAAACGATTTCTCTCTCATCTTTTTATTATAAGCCTTGGCTACTCTTAATTTCTCCTTGTCAATCTCTCGCAAAGCTCTTAATCTCTCTTCTGAAATGTCATCTATCTTATCCATCATCAAATCTGTGTAATATACAGCCGACAAATCATTCTGTCTGGCCACTCTAAGAGCTTGTAAATTAACCTCTACAGGTAACACCGCCTCCTAACCATATACATACTAGATCATATGGTGCTACTTGAGTCGCTCCGTGCTTAAATATCCGATGAGCCGATAAAGCTTCCAATAATACCTCATGCCATCTTTTCGGATGTTCCTCAATTTTGTTCTTTATAAGCATAGTTACAGTTTTATTGCTAGATGGCCTGTGCATTAGATTGAGCATAATAAGGCGACGAATTTAACAATTTAATTCTGAAAGATTCGACAAATTCACGAAATTGATGTGACATAAAAGAAGCACCTTGTTCGGTAGTTAAAGTTTGAGGAATATCGAATCTATGAATAATATGCTCTAAAAAACTAATGACTTCCTTACGAGTCATATTTTTCAAAGAAACTGCTTCAGTCCATTTAGTAAAATAATCTGTAGCAACTAGGATGAAGCGATGTCTTCTAGAAGATGAAGGACGCATTTCACCAATAAAATCTAAGCCCCATCCCCTAAATGACCATGGCCTAATTATGGGATTTAACATAGACGCGGGTGCTAACTGTACATTACCAAATTTTTGACATGCCTCACAACCTTTATAGTACCGAAAACAATCCTCTAGCAAAGTCAGCCAATAAACCCCCACTCTTTTTAACAACAATCGCAATTTGTTTGCCGACTGATGTGTTCCACATATTCCTTCATGCACTTCACCCATAGCTATTCTAGACTAATCAGAATCCATGCATTTTAAAAATAACACATCTATTGTTCGGCGAGACAACTCTTCGATCAACAAAGCATATTTTAAAGCTTGTCGCTCAATTTTCCTATCTCTTGTTTGACTTGGATCCTTTAAATGATTAACTAGATGCACTCTCCAACCACTTAGTTCTAAATTATTTGCTAATTCGGTCGTTTGTGACCCATGCACCGAATCTACAGTACATTTACAACTAGTTGTTCAACTATCCTATGCCCAAGTGCACCCTGTGGCAAAGTATCCACCATTATAGATGTGACACCCGGAGACCGATCCGCGAGGTGTCTTCCAGTTATTCGTTGTCGTTGCCATGTCATTCGCTTGCGTGTTACACTTTTCCATGTCATCATGTGCATTGCATCTGCATAGTTTTCAAAACTTGCATCCGTTCTTAGTTTCTGAGCCCCCTCATCCTTTCCGTTGTCCGTTTTGAGCCAAGACACATTCGCAAGCGCCCGCGACACCTCCGAAAACCTCGTTTATAAATGGCTGAAAAACATTCTCGGAATGGGTTGAAACTTAGCGTGCGGACTTATTATAGCATTGCTAGACCGCCTGTCAAATTTCGTCGCATTCGAAGCTCGTTTGATAGTCCAACCGTTAAACATAGAGCGACACTGTTGCTGGTATATTCATTGGATGTTTCGGTCTCCGAAACTCCCGTCGGGCCACTCTCCCACCTCTCTTCAAAGCCATCCCCCTATGGCCCAGCTACCCCTTCCTCCGACTAGAGCCGTCCGATCGAGATCGAACGGCTTGAAACGGCCTCAAAATCCTCAAACCGTAGCCCCATGCCTATATAAGTATGCCTACCTTACCAAAAATGGCCTATCCTAGTCTTCCCCTACCCCTAGCCCTCCTTCCACCTGCAGCCGCCGCCCTCCACCTCCATTTCCGTGTCCGGCCCCGCCTCCTTCGCCACTTGGAACTCCCCCATTGGCCAGCCGCCGCATGTGGCCTATCCCGCGCCGCCATGTGGGACCACCACGTCGCTCCACCCCGCCTCCTCTCTCCTACCCCGCCGCCGGCCCGCGTCGGCCCGGGCCAGGCCCGCCCCGGGCCGCGATCTGGGCACGAGTACCCCCGCCTCTCCGCCGCCGTGCATAGCGCTGCCCTGCTCTCTTCGCCGAAGGCTCGGCCCCGCCGCCTCCAGTCACCACCGTCGGCAACCCCTCCTCGTCACAGTCTGTCCCGCCTCCGCCACGTCGTCCGCCGCCGTCCCGTGTGCGACCCTGCCTCCAGATGCCGCTGCTGCCCGAGACTGCCATCGCCGCCACGTCAAGCTCGCCACCCCGTCGGCCGGATTTCGAGCTGCGCCGCTGCCCTTCGTCTTCGGCTCGATGGGATCTGGCCTCCTCTAGCCGGATCCAGCCGCCCCGTGCTCGTCCCGACCTCCACCGTCACGGATCCGCTCCTCCGGCCGCCCGACGGAACCCCGCCCCGCTGCCGTTCGAGTCTCGCCGCCGGCTCTCTCCTCACTAAGACACTTCGACCCCGCCGAAATTGACCGGCTCGGCCGGTTCTTTCTGGTTCGACCGGTCCGAACCGGTTCGCACGGACCGGCCCGGTCTACCCTGAACCGCCACCTTGGTTTTCCTTTTTAACCGCCTCGAGCCCCGCTCTGGACCACGGGCCCTCTGGTGAGAACCCGCCCTATCCATTGCCCTATGCGCTATTTAGTTATCCACCGCTCAGTTTTCGTAGCAGCAAATTTGACTAAGTCCTTCTGAAAATCTTATCATGTTGCCATGTTGTGTGGGTCATAACTTTTTGCATGTTGATCCAAATGTAGCATATGATTTATCAAAATGTTCTCCTATGAATGCTCTACATGATGGTTGCATTTGCATACATATTAGGATGCATATTGCCATGTAAGTCCCTTTTACAAAAGTGCTAAGTGATGTTAACAGTTGAAACCTTATATAACTTGCTGATTTGTCTTTTTATATCTTTTTGTGTGATTTTTGTATGAACATCATGTCAACATGTGTTAGGAGCACAATCATGTCATCTTTGCTGTGGTGCAATCCACTTTTCATGTTATGCCTTGTGGTCAGTGAAACGAGCTTGTAAAGTCTGGAACTGGTATAGTGTGATGCCATGTTTGCTTGATGCTACATCCATATCCATGCAAGTTTTGAAATGTCCAGTGGGCATGACTTGAAGTCCATGTTATGATCTATCCATCCATGCCCTTGTTTGCAATTATAGCTTGTTGTAGCTTGTCTCTTTCTTGCTCTCAAATTTTCATCATGATGTTTCTGTCATCCTCTTAACAGCATGTTCAATTTGGCAAAGCTTGCTGTTACTAATCTATGCCTCCTATGGAGTTGTGCCAATGGAGTTATTTGGAGTATGACATGCCTATTACATGTTCATGACCTTTGCATGCATATTGGAATTGCTAAGCTTGTTGTTATGTGTCTCTGAAGGCAGCATCATGATGGTATTGTTTGCCTTCCCAGATTTTCACAAAGTCTGAGAATCTGCTATTATCATGTTTGCTTCTTGTTTTGATGAATGCCATGAACCTGTTGCCCCCATGTATATGCCATGATGTCTTCCTTGAGCTCCATGTTATAGACTAGCATGGCATGCTTTTTATTGCCATGTTCTTGTGTTGTAGCTTAATTATTTCTTGCCTCCAACATGTCACATATTAACTCTGCTCATGTATATGCTCTGTTTTCCACTAAGTCATAATATGTGATATAAAGTTTGCTTGTTGCCTTGATCATGCTGGATTATTCTTGATGCCAATGGACCTGATACTTGACGATATTGGAAGCATATGGTATGTGCTTACAATTCGTGCCATGTTTGTGCCTAGCTTGTACTGGTAGCATGTCGTTTTGATGCTCGTAAGATTCCTAGTTGTTATTTTGTACAGCTTGTCCTTTAAACTTGTTGCTTGTGTATGTGTTGCTCCGATTCTCCGTTTTGAGTGTGCTCTATATGAAACTTGCTTGGTTTTGCACGTAGATGCATCATGTCATGTTGCATCCATGTTTTGAGAGTGTGTGCTTGATGTTTGAGTGCATTTTGCATCAATGCCATGTTCATCTTGTTTTGCTCATATCTTCTAGGTCGTAGCTCCGAATTAAATGAACTTTATATGTAACTTGACTATAATTTCGTTTAGATCATCATGGTGCATGTTAACTTGCTGTTTAACAACTTTAACATAAGGTTTGTTCAGATCTGGACCAATTTTGGAATTTGCATATGAGGACTTACCAGAATTGTTATATGTTGTTTCCGGCCTCATTTAAACATGCTTGTGTGATGTTGTTGTATGCTTCATCTCTTGCCATGAGTAGAATCATGTAGCCTTGCCATGCATCATACTTGGTTGACCATCATGTCTTGTTATGTGTTGTGTGTTTACCATGTTGTTTGCTTCTTATCGTTAGTTCCTGTTTCGTTGCGATCGTGAGGATGCGTTGGACTACGCTTGGTTTGTCTTCGTGGATTTGTCTTCTTCAAGGACTCGTTCTTATTCCTTGCAGGATCTCAGGCAAGATGACCATCACCTTGGATCTCATTACTATCATTGCAATGCTAGTTGTCTCGATGCTATCGCTATATGTCGCGCTGCCTATCTTTTGTTGTCAGCCTCTCATTGTTGCCATGAAACCTCTAACTTTTGACACCATCCCAGTAAACCATTGAATGCCTATGTTACCGCTTGCTTAGCCCCTCTTATAGCGTTGTTAGTTGCGGGTGAAGATGAAGATTGCTCCATGTCAGATCTTGGATTATTGAAATATCACAATATCTATTACTATTATTAACACACCTATATACTTGGCAATGGGTGGATGGATTGGAATTTTTTCTCGGTGTTTTGTTCCAAACATGTCGCCTTAAGAACCAATAAACTGGTGTTATGTTCCTTGAGTTTGTGTTCCTAACACGGTTGGGGGTAAGGGACCCCCTTGACAGTTCCCTTTGAATAAAACTCCTCCAGCAAGGCCCAACATTGGTTTTAATTTGCCAACACAGTGAAATTATTAATTAATTAATTAATTTTTCATAGGGGGTCGCATCCCTAGGGATTCTTTTCAACATAATACAAGGGGCCAGTGCTGTTGGTGCTGGTCCAAACTAGGCGATGTCCGGCGCCCCCTGGGCAACCAGGGTCTCACCCAACCCGACGTCTTTCCCATTCGGTGTGTCCTGAGAATGAGATACGTGCAACTCCTATCAGGATTGTCGACACATCGGGCGGTCTTGCTGGACTTGTTTACCATTGTCGAAATGTCTTGTACACCGGCATTCCGAGTCTCATCGGGTTGTCCCTAAGATAAGAGGTTTTACCTCTACTAATCGTGAGAGCTTGTGATAGGCTAAGTTGGGACACCCCTGCAGGCTTATGATCTTTCAAAAGCCGTGCCCTTGGTTATGTGGAAGATTGGAATTTGTTAATGCCCGGTTCTAGAAAACTCGACAGAGGATCTAAAATAAAATACACCAACCGTGTGTGTAACTGTGACCGTCTCTTTTCACTTTGAGAAGAGAACACGGTGGGGTTATGTTTGACTTGTAGGTAGTTCAGGATCTCTTAGTGATCATTACTAGTTGCTACCGTTTATGTAGATGCTCATCTTATTCTTATACTCGTAAGTTAGCCACCATACATATGCTTAGGCGCTGCTGCAACCTCACCACTTAACCTCTCCGTACCCATTAAGCTTAGCTAGTCTTGATACCCATGGTTATGGGATTGCTGAGTCCTCATGGCTCACAGATACTACAAACACAGTTGCAGGTGCAGGTTCCTGATGACTTGACGTGAGAGCGATTTTACTTGTGTTAGAGTTCTTTATTCTTCTTCGTTGATATTGGGATAGGTTCCTGCTGGGCAGCCTGGATAGCAAGATGGATGTCGTTGTGCTTTTCATCTTTTCATCCGTAGTCGGATATCTCGTATATGGGTTTTTTTGTATTCATGTGACTTGTATGTATCCCTGTCTATTTATGTAGTGGTACGATGTAACGATATCCATCTTGCTAAGCGCCCGAAATGCGGTTGTGCCCCAATCACGAGTTTACCACATGATCGGGATAGAATCACATCTTGGGCGTGACAATAGACTCAGCATGCATCGGCTTGTCTAATTTAAAATCATTCCTTTACTAATGTGATAACCGGATGCTTGTTGTGCTAAACAATTAGCTCTAGAATTCTCTTCTCTAGGTATATGATGGATGGTGAACGTATCTACAGACTTAATTATGTCTAAACATCGGTCCAAATAACTATTTAATAACCCATCAAAACATTGAAATTTGCCTTTAATTTGTTGTACTACCATAAGCGAATCCCCAAAAGAATCTACATCCTTTACAGCCATATCTACTAAAGTTTGTAATCCAGACAGTAATGCTTAATACTCAGCTTGGTTATTAGTGCAAGGATATTC
Organism: Secale cereale; assembly: GCA_902687465.1. NCBI lineage: Eukaryota > Viridiplantae > Streptophyta > Magnoliopsida > Poales > Poaceae > Secale > Secale cereale. The sequence goes on from LR738715.1 coordinate 404,929,712, forward strand.
CAGACTGACCGATGTATCATAAACAACATTATTAGATGAAACTAAAACATTACTGACGCCTTGCCCGTCCCTACAAACGGATCCATCAAAATAATGCTTCCATGAACACACACTAACATAATTAATACTTTCATCATCTTTAATCATGTGATCAAGAATGAAATCGATGATAACATGACACTTCATAGCACGCTATGATTCATATGTTAAATCATATTCTATTAGCGCGTAAGCCCACTTTCCAATCCTACCACTAAGAATCGTTTGTTGCAACATATACTTAATGACATCGGCCTGGCAAGCTTCAACACACGTACTAGAAAGAAGATAAGGCTGAAATATGGTACATGCGTAGTATAAAGATAAACATAACTTCTCAATAAACATGTACTGACTTTCAACGTCTAGCAAGCAACGACTTACTTATGTAATGATGTATTCTTTCCCGCTAACATCTTGCACCAACACCGCACCAATCACCCTATCTCATGCAGCAATGTATAGCCTGAACGACGCATCGGTCATGGGCGCCCGTAATATTGGAGGATTTTTTCAAGCATCGCTTTATATAATTAAGAGCATGTCGTTGCTCTGCCCCCAGGTAAATTCGACTTCATTCTTTAGCCTAAGTAGAGGAACAAACGATTAAATTTTCCCTGCAAGGATAGATATGAATCATTTCAAGTAATTAATTTTTCCTAACACCTTTTGCACATCCCTTTTACACGTGGTTTCCTCAAATTTTTTAATTGTCTCCACTTTCTTAAGGTCAATCTCTATGACATTTTCATGAAATATGTAGCCTAAAACTTACCAGCCGACACACAAAAAGCACACTTGAGTGGATTCATTTTTAATACATACCGACGCATCCTTTCAAAAGCTAATCTTAAATCGGCTAAATGATAATCAAACCCATCTAATCTAACAACTATGTCATCAATATATATTTCTAGTACAATTCCTAGAAGATCATGAAAAGTTAAATTCATAGCTCATTGGTATCTAGCGCGGGAATTTTTCAACCCAAATGTCATAACGACCCACTCAACTAAACCAACAAAACCTGGGCAACGAAAAGCAGTCCTAGAAATATCTTGTTCGGCCATAAATATTTGATTGGAACCTGCATTACCATCTAAAAAGCTAATTACTTTATGTCCCGATGCATCATTAATAAGCAGGTCGGCTATAGGCATAGGATATTCATCTTTTGGAGTAGCCTTATTCAAATCTCTAAAATCAACACAAATTCTAATATTACCATCATTTTTCTTTTCCACGGGCACAATATTAGAAACCCAATCTGCATATCTACACAGCCGAATAAACTTAGCTTTTAACAATCGATCAACTTCTTTTTTGATGCGGTCTTACAAATTAGGATTGAAACTTCTACGAGGTTGTTTCTGCGGCCTAAAACCAGATTTAATAGGTAACCTATGATTTACTAAATCTCTACTCAAACCGGGCATCTCAGTATATTTCCAAGCAAAGCAATCAACGGATTCTTTAAGCAATCAACATACCTTACTTTTCTGATCGGCTTTCAAGCTAGCTTTGATAAATGTAGACCTCAGAATACTTCTGTCGCCAATATCAATTTCTTCAAGTGGATCAGCCAATGAGAATCCCTGTTCAAGCTTTTGCATGTTATCAAAATCTTCAATAGTTTCATGCATATCGTTCTTTCCGGCACAATACCCCTCCGTGCGTCTTTGTAGCCACTTAATAATGTCGTCTTTATTCATCATTTATATAGATAAATTATTAAGTTAAGCTACATTAGCCGACTGTGCATTTATAGGTACAGAACCATCTCCACCAATACTGATATAATTATAGTCTGATAAATCAGTCAAACATCGCATCTCACCATGTTGCCAATCAATTGGCGCGTCCGTCAAAGCAATGCATGAAGCTCAATCACCTCCATATTATCATTAACCCACCGAATTAAGGATTGATGTAAGGTAGAAGGGATGCAACAATTTGCGTGAATCCAGTTCGCCCCAACAGAATATTATACCGGCCTTTGACATCAACAACAAAAAATGCAGTCTATAATGTTTTACTTCCGACTGTGAGCTCCATAGAAATAACACCCTTAGCCTCAGACAATTCCCATGGGAACCCACTAAGTCCCATATTGGTCTTCATTAAATCGCTCTCTTTTTGGTTCAGTTTATAAATACCAAAAATGGCATAATATTAACACCTGCACCGTCATCAACAAGCATGCGACCAATAGGCTTACCATCAATGTGACCTCTGATAAATAATGTCTTTAGGTATTGACCATACTTCTATGGTTTCTCAAATGTAGCATTCTTTGGACCAAGAACAAGTTCAGCAATTTCTGCCTCGGGTGCACGAAATTCAGCAAGCAACACGAACACCATATTAACGTCCATATTTGTTGGTACATCTTTATCATTCTCTGAATTTTCAGAAATAATGTGTCATCTGTATTTTTTTTCCTCCACTGCGATGCATTTCTCCTTCCAGGTTTTTGTGGGAACCATTGGTTTGTCTTGATTGAACCATTTATCGTGCTTCTTCTCAGCTATCTCTTCCTTTATTTCCAATGTCCGCAGTCGCTGTACACGTCATTTCTAAGTGTGAGTAAGTCCCTTTGGGCACCACTAAGGTGCTGGTTTAGTCCCTGGTGCGACAGACTTTATTTTGCTGCCCCCCGGGGTCCTTTGGCCTGTACTGACGTACTGTTCCTCCTGGGACGAATATTTTGTCTTTAGCCGACAAACCTCCTTGTTGATCAGATACTTTACTAGCATTAGAATTATGTTCGCGTACATTGCTGGAATCCCAACATGTGCATGTGTTGTTGTTATACTTAAAATCCATTGGAGGCGAACTCTTGGACGTTCCTGGGCCACATGTTCCCTTAACTAAATCAGCATACGAACCTGTCAATTTAGACTATGTCTAGTGCGTGAGGATATAACATATGCCTTATCTGATTGTGCATGCATGGTATGCCTAGAATTAGTTTCTTTCGCACGTTTATTATATCGGCAAATTGGTTGCACCTTCACACCATTGTTTTCCTCTATACCAATAATTTTCTTGGTGACCGATCCTATTGCACCATCATCGCTTGATTCTATATTATTAATAACACCATCAACCTAGTGTTCAACAATTTCCAGACCATGAGTAGCACTTAAATCAACTGAATTTTTTTGGCGCAATAGTTTCAGCATGCTTCATCGGCACCCACATGCGCTTGTGACCACCCTTATAGTTTTTGTCATCTGCATAGCGTACCGGTGATCGACTTCCTTGAATCTAGATGGCATTATGTGATATAGTCTCCACATCGAACCGAGTCCATTTATCATGCACGTTCGTTCTAAACATAGGCCTCTGCGGGATCCATCTCGACTGAAAATAACATGCTGGCCCTGTAGGATATGGCCCCAATATGTTTGCTCCATTGCAAAATACGGTTTTTTGTCATACACACTTCCTTGCCATTGCTCATGACCGCGAGGTACGGAAGGAGAACTTGGATGATTATTACCTCTAAGCCGATTAAACACATCACTGGTCTTGTGTGAGGTATATTTTTCTAACAACGTGCTAACTGTCGGTTTTGGCCTTGGAGCTTGTTTCCTTCTGCCATTAATTTTCCATACTCCTAGCTTTGTTTTTTTTTGGTTTGATCATCCTTGGAGGAGCACTATCATCAATGACATTTCTCTCTCTCGCGGATTCGGCCTGACCCGACCGAATAAGAATTTTTTTACTCTCAAGTTTGACCACATTGATAGGAAAAGGGTCGCTGTCGAGCTTCATCTTAGAGCCTTCTGTAAACGTCAATCGTCCCTTATTGATGGCCGATTGCACCTATCGACGAATCACGTTACAATCATTAGTAGCATGAGAGAAATAGTAATGCCATTTACAATAAGCTCTTCTACCCAATTCTTCTGGAGGTGGAATTACATGACCCTCTCTCACTCTAATTAGTTTATTTTGGAGTAACATATGAAAAATTCTATCACACTTTCTTACATCAAAAGTATATTTAACTTCGTCTCTTCTAGCAGGTGTAGGTTTCAAAGTAGAACATGAAAATGGTTTTCACTTTGGCGCTTGAACCCATTCGGCTACACATATATTAACATCATCCTCACTAGCCGAATTACTATCATAATCTAAGGCATTAACTGTGTGGTTATCTTTCTCTTTATTTCTATTATCTTTAAACCGGCTGTATTGTTTAATTTCCTTAGCCCGATTTTCTTACGCTAAATCCGTCTGCAAAACTTGATTAACATATAAAAATTCTTGCCCTTCTAGTTTATCTTTAATATGAGCAAGTAGACCCGAAAAGGAAAGATTGGCTAAATCCTTTTCGGCTATGGTCAAGCTGAAACATCGGTTTATGACATCCCTAAACCTCCTAATATAATCATGAACATGCTCATTATATTTCTGCCTAACCATAGTTAAATATGAAAGCCGAAGTTCTATTTCACCGCTATAAAAATACTCATGAATTTTTTGCTCCAATTGTGCCCATGTTGAAATAGAATTAGGAGCAAGTGATGTAAACCAAGTAAATGCAGTACCTGATAAAGATAATGGAAACAATTTTAATCTAAAAACTTTTGATGTGCCGACCTCACTGCATTGTCCTAAAAATTGTCCTACATGCTCAAAAGTAGATCTACCATGTTCCCCCATAAATTTAGAAAAATCTGGAATTCTAAAACCACGAGGATATGATGTTGATTCAAAATAATCAGGGTATGGTTTTTGATATGCACGTGCTCTACCCTTAGGTTCTAAACAAAATTCTCTAAGTATACTAGCAAGTTGATCTTTAAAATTATAATTTGGCTGGAGCAGATGGAACACAAGCATGTGGTGGAAACTCCAACAAAGAAACTGGAGCATGCGGAGTTTGCAATGGAGACCCACTAAAATATGAATCGGGTATTGGCCCGTACTGAACCCTAGTACCAACATGTGGAAGTGGTGGTGTACTATATGCTATTGTTCGATAACTAGGCTGTTGTAAACTAGAATTAAAACCAAAACTCCGGTTATTGCTTTTGTGATTTTGTGGAACCGATGTCCAAAGAATAGGAGCACTAGTACAAGGAACAAAATTATTAGCCAAACTACCAGTATAGTTCCGGCCATCATGATTATCGTTTAAAGAGATGTGAGGCTGCATGACATTAGCCGATGCACTAGGTGTATGTATATTACTTGGCAAATTGTTAAATCTGCTACTGTTTGGTGGCATCGGTATTTTTCCAGAATACACATCACTGACTTGCAGCACTAATGAGCTTACATGACCAGGTAGATAATTTTCGCGATCTTTATTAAACACCACCTTAAAATCTCCAAGTCTATTAGCTACTGCTTGAGTAATTGTACACGCAATATTTTCCATACCACAACCATATTTACTAGCTACGGACACATCAATTACATGACCAATTTCTTCGGTTGAGTTTTTTACCTGAGTGTTGAATGCATCGGAAGGGCTTGGAACAACCTTTTTGATGACACTGTTCCTCGTCTTCACGTATCCAGCCAACTTCAGCTTCGACCACTCAACCTTCTCTTTCTCAAGCTCCTCCTCAAGTGCACGCCGAACATCTTCTGACAGATTGTCGAGTGTGACAAAGATGACGTTCTCTGGGTCGATGTTGCTCCCGTTCCTGGACCCAATTCTCATTGTGTGATTCTTCTTCTTCTCGTCCCTAGCGGAGTTGCCAATTGTCTTGGCACACGAAATCGTCGCGCAACACCAGGATATTTGTCATGATTTCGTGACGATGAATGATTGCTTGACGAGCAAAGCAAAAAAGGTTTCCTCGCTTTTGTGGAGACGAACCGACCGCTTTTCAGCGCAAAAGGACAAAGATCATCAAACCCTAGGGCTTCTAGGGCTCGGCAAGAAGTAACGACAAAAAATAGATGTATGTGAAAATAGAATTTCTATTGACAGATCGATTGTTGTCCTTTCAATCGGGCAAGGCCGCATATATATGGCACGCTGGACATGGCGTATAAGATTACAACTCTGAAGCTAAACCTATCATGAATTTCCTTTCTTGATTCAGTTACCGTGTAACATATGTTTATGAAAATATACTTGCCAATCTAAGTACGAAGCAAATCTGGGCCATATCCACATACAAGTACTCTTGTATATATGAATAAAGTATTCCGGCCACGTCACCATCACACTAAATATAGTGGCTAAGCATACGTATAAATACTTTGAGCCCACAAAAAACATTTAAATATTCCGGCAATGTTGCAAATCAAACTGGATAATGGCCATCAATACTAAGCATACTTCTTCATATACATAGATATATAGCATATGCATGCAGCACTCCCATGGTTCAGTATAGCATATGATTCTTCTTAGGACTTATATTTTCATCTTCCATGAAATTTCCTGTGACAATACTTGAACAATGTATTAACCGATCAGCTTGATAAATCATTGATTTAATTTGGCTCATCATATACAGAGTAGCCAAATTATACCATCAACACAATGTAGGAAAATTATGAGGGGGTCTCTCCAATAGTGTTTCTCGGCTCACACCTAGCATCACAGGGGTCGAACTTAGAGTCATTCATCTGGTACACGTGGCATCTTAGATCTGGCAACAAGGTGACGTATACCGTTAAAGGATAATAATGTTGTGCTCAAAGCCAGACGTACACGGCCATGTTCACGGTCAAGGGGGTCAGGGCGGGTGTGACTTCTCACTGCATCCACCATTGAAGCGTCGTGTCGGCCGAGGGCACCACCCACTGCACTCCCGGCGGTACCCTGCACCTATCCACATTCAAACACCTATATTTAAACCCGCGTGGGATGCGAGAAACCCACTCCGACCACACGTCCATTCAGGAGCGGGACGCTGGCCAAGCTCCTACTTCCACTATTTTCTCCACTCTTTCGGCGGCATCCGATGAGCAGGATGAGCAGTTCTCTGGCATAAAAGCTGTCTGGGTGGCCCGTCGAGCCCGACAGTTATGGAGCCAGTTGCCACCCAAAGCCAGCGTGTGGTTCCGCAACTAGCCGCTCCAATCCAGCTCGAGGAAGAGTGCCTAGTTGCTCCACGCCGGCTTGTTGGGGGGGGGGGCAAGGTGCCACAAGCATTGTCGCTACCCTCGACGCCGTACAACGTCACCAGTGCGTGTGCCATCCGCTGTCGACGCGCGCGTAGCCGCGCCATGCAGGCAGATAAAGAATTCGACGCGAATGTCGACAAGGTGACGAGCGGATGTCGACGAGGTGACGGCTAGCGCGTCCCCGCATGCTGCCACCATCGGGGAGAAGTAGAACACAGGAGGCCGCTGCCGATTGTATCCCATGAAGGCCACCTCTGATGCGACGCCGACATAAACAGCCGATCTCTTGCACGATTCTTCTTCAGCCGGATGCTGGACGAGGACAAACGTTCGCGCTCTCGGGTAAGAGATGTCCGTCGTTGGAGTGGGACAACGGACTCCGTCTATGACAACCCCGCAAAGAGCTTCACCAACTTTGTGATGGCCAGGACGCAGTGAATGAACCACGTCCTTCATTCCACAGGTGATGGCCATTACCGCGAGCTTGTCTAGACGGCTTGGTAGCTCATGAAGAAGCACCAACAACATGCCTTGTGCGTCTAGTACTCCATTGCAGTTGTAGTTGCTGCATGCACAACTCGGTTGCAGTTGTAGGTGAGCACGACAATGCTACATGGCCATCCATCAATAATGGCTAGTATGAGGATGACATCGCCATGTGCATCCTATTTGTACTAAAAGGCATGAATGAAGAGTATAAACAGGTTTACGTACAACCTGAGTGGATAGATCAAGTGGTCATCACACGTGTAGTGTCATGCAAAGCTTCATTTATTAGGTTATAGTGTCATTTTGTTTTGGTATGTGTGAGTAACTAGCTAAGAGCAAGTACAATAATATTTTTCTGCTGACATGGAGGGAAGAGAAGAGGACAGAGAAGAGGAGCCGTCTACAGAATAAGAGCTAGCTGCAGCACACGCTCCTAGGCACTATGTGAGAGTGGGAGGTGAGCCATGTATTAATGAAATAACACATCTTTATATCTTACTGGTGCGTTAAATGAAAAGATGCCTCTGCGCGTATACAGTTTAAAACGATCGGTATGGAGAGAAAAACAATTACTACTCCACTTTGGGACTAGCTTGATAGGGTTGCCCTCTTCTTCTCACTCTCTCTCTCTCTGTGTCTAGATTTAAACAAGATGGCGGTGTCCACTCTCTTTGTCTCTCTCTCTCTCTTCTCCTCAGTTCACAATGATCCGTCCGTATCCCTTCCGCTGGTGGTTACCCGTGGCGAGGGAGGAATTTGATGCACGCCGTCTTCTCTAACCTGGCACTAACATGGGAGGTCCTCCTCACCCTTGCTCCCTGCCGCCGAGTTGGCAGATCCCGCCGCCTGCCTCGCCATATCCTGCTGACCGTAGGTATTACTTCTTTTAGAACCGGCCTTGTTCTAATGGCCCAGCTTCCCACGTTGTTGCGTCCCTTTTTTCATCAAGTTAGGATTGCTCCCCAAGCCGCTGCATCCTGCATGTGGATATTCTTCTAGTATTATAAAGCTCCCTATGTAGCTAGCTCCGTCGGCTTGTCGAACACTCGAACACCACCTAAATTTTAACTATTAGCGGAAAAAGGTAATGCGGACACTGGCTAACGAACTGATATCTTGGTTGGAAATGGAAATAAAGATGCTGGCCTGACCGGTCTCTTGGTCGAAAAAGGACAGAAAGTGGGGGGTGTTGGGTCGACAAAATGAGCACGTCTAGATTTCTTGTGGTCACATAGGAAAGGCCGTCGATGAGAACAAAAAATGGACAGATCCGGACTTGCTTTGCATGTTTGACGCACTCGGCAACATCTCTGCCTCACCACTTTATGCCTTGGTGGATGTAAAATGTGCTTGTGTCTCACCTGTCTCTATGCCCTTTCTGCTGCTATTAATCTAACATCACAAGTAAAATTAAACAATGCAACTGTCAATGTGATGTCGATGTTAAGTATGTTGCAGTCAATCTATTGCTGTTGATAAACTGAATCAATGCCACCACCAGTTTATGAAATGTTGCCGTCTTGCTTTATTTCTCATAAAGACTGTTTTCGGCCGTTACACTAAAATCCAACATTGTTAACATAGTTGTATCTCCGTGGAACACACGATCTTTCCTGTTAACCTTGCACGTACGTACAGATCAAGTGCTACTCCCAATCCATCATCATGGAGTATTAATGGAATTGTTATGCATGTTAATGTAAGCCCCCATTAATCTAGTGCCAGTGTTGATTTGATGTGATGGCACTTCTTAGTTAATGGCACTTTTTCATACTATCACTATAATGCCATTGATAACATATGAGATGATGTCGTTAATCATATGCTGCTGCAAAAAAATGACACTGCTAAAATAACCCTGATACATATTTGTGCAAACAGAATTGTCTATCTCCATATGGTGTTTATTTGTGCAAACAAAAGCACAAGCCTCAATTTTAGTGGAACATGCTGTCAGCTGACATCACAGTCCTCCAGGTATTCCTACGTACGTAACTAGGTGGAATGACCAACGCAAGATGAAATAAGGTTATTCGTACATTGACTTGCTGTTTAAAGTGTGGAACGAGAATGCCATGTGTGGAGGAGGAAACAAGCACTAAATTCGCGTCGTCAACGCTAGATAAAAGAAACCGAGTCATTGATGGCCTGGCCGGCGAGTAGGGTTCATGCAAACAGTGGTGCATTATTTTAGTGGAACTACACAAAAAAGATATTGGGGTTAGTCGGACAAATTTTCTACAGCCACACAGAAGGAATTGCACTCACCGATTGCATAGAATTTCCTTCATTCCATCATAGAAGATCCCAAGGTGGAAATGAACTAACCACCTATAAAATTATGCATAATCTTCCTCACATAGGTTAGTATCCCCTTCATCCAGATGATCGTGTTTTATCGTTCCGAGCTATTGATATGTGCTACTGTTTTGTGACACAGTTTAAGTACAACGCATCATATTTAGCGGTGTTGTTGTAGATGATTGATGAAGCCATCGAGCCTTTCGACGACGGCACAGTGGAACTCTCTATGAAAGCACCAATGTCGGTGTCAAAACCGGCAGATCTTGGGTAGGGGGTCCGAACTGTGCGTCTAAGGATCAAAGGTAACAGGAGGCCGGAGACACTTTGTTTACCCAGGTCCGGGCCCTCTTGATGGAGGTAATACCCTACTTCCTGCTCAATTGACATTGATGAGTATAGGGGTTACAAGAGTTGATTTACCTCGAGATCGTAATGACTTAACCCTAGATGTCTAGCCAGTATGATTATGCCTGCCTCTACGGACTAAACCTTCTGGTATATATAGACACCGGAGGGGATAGGGTTGCACAGAGTCGGTTTACAGAGAAAGAAATCTTCATATCCGCATGCCAAGCTTGCCTTCCAGACATCCGGACATGGAGGAAAGTCTTCCATCTTATATCTTCACGGCTCATTAGTCCGTCCCACATTACGTAGCCTGGATGCCCGAGGACCCCGTAGTCCAAGACTCCCTCACCAGCCGTAGAGAGGGATGGACCCATCAAGTCCTCCTTCCTCATGAGATCCCTCTTGAGGCAATTCTCCACTGTAGCAAATTCATGTTCTGCTCCTCGTGAGGCAAATCCACCACAAAGCAGGAGTAGGGTCTTACTCCGCAAGGTGGGCTGAACGTGAGTAAACAGCTACGTTCACCTTCTTCCTTCCTCACGTGGATCTAGTTCAATTAGGTCACGGGGCAGCGAGTTGTGGGTGAAGATCTTCGCACACGGCCTAGTGTTCGAACCTTATCGGGTCTGCAGAGCCCAAAATCTGACTTTTGGCGCGCCAGGTAGGGTCGTGTCGAAGCTCGACTTCTCCTCCAACTCCGCTCCGCCTTAGCTTCTTCATCTTCATGGCATGCGCTGCCCTACAAGGGTGGCCGCCCGAAGCTTACGAGGGCACCACCGTTTGCCCGGCCTTTACTCCGGTCGTGTGTCGAGTGAGGTGGCCAGCGAAGTTCAGGCTGGTGCTACCCCGGCCGTACAACGGCACTGCTGACGCAATGTTTTTCCTTCGGTCGTACGAGTTGGCCATCCAAGCGGCGGGCCGCGAAGACAAAGCCGCGGCGAACTGGCTCCCTTTGGCTCTGACAGAGGTCCCTCGGTCTTGGCTCCGCGGCCTTCCAGATGCCTCGATCTCCTCTAGGGGGAGATATGCATCTAGTTCGTTGCGTGCTTCACGGCCCCTAAGTTGCATGCGGTCGCTTCCATCCTCGGCGGCTCACAGGTGCTTGCGTCACGCCACCACGCCAAGCAATTTCTCCGCTGGACGGGCTCCGCTAGGCCAGGGCAGGAGGTGTCGAACGGCCGAGCGGGGACAGGGACCGATTTCGTCATTGACTCCAGAGACCACCCCAGGACCACGGTGGCCGCTAGTGCGCTCCCCATGCTCTACACGCCATCCATCAGCAAAGCCGCGGTCACGAAGACCCTCATTGACGGCAGCACCGGCCTCAACCTTATCTTCGTGGCAACTTTTGACATGCTCTAGATGTCGCGTGATCAACTTGCACACACCAGACCGTTCGCGGGGGTGACCTAGGGCTCTGTTGCCCCCCACGGGCATGTGCGCATTCCTGTGACTATCGGCACCCGCGAAAACTATTGCATCGAGTTCATCGAGTTCTACGTGGCTCAAATCAGCCTGCTGTACAACGCCATTTTGTGGTTTCCCGCCCTAGCGAAGTTCATGGCAGAGATCCATCTAGGCTACGACGCCATCAAGATGCCGGGCAGTAGCGGCATCATCATGGTGGTTGGAGATACAGTGCACGCGGTCCGGGTCCTCAAGCATGACATCAAGGCTACCGCGGCTTCGCACCCCGGCCCCATAGGCACCCTGGAGGCTCCGGAGGCCGCACCAGCCAAGAAGAAGCCGCTGTTCACTCAGGACCGGGCCGAGACAAAGCAACTGACTGTCGATGAGGAGGGCTCGGGCCTCGCCTTCTCAATTGGCACATGCCTCCATCCAGAGCAATAAGAGGCATTGATCAGCTTCCTCCGGGCCAACAAGGCTCAAGCATGACTTCAAGGCCGCCGCGGCTTCACGCTCCGGCCCCATAGGCGCTCTGGAGGCTCTGGAGGCCGCACCAGCCAAGAAGAAGCCGCTGATCACTCAGGACCGGGCCGAGATGAAGCAAGTGACTATCGACGAGGAGGGCTCGGGCCTCGCTTTCACCATTGGCGCATGCCTGCCTCTAGAGCAAGAAGAGGCATTAATCAGCTTCCTCCGGGCTAACAAGGATGTGTTCGCGTGGGAAGCATCTCACCTGGTGGGCGTTCCTCAAGAAGTAATAGATCATCACATGGCGGAAGCATAAGGTGCGATGCCAAGCACAAGAGAAGCATGCCTTCATCGTCCAAGATGTGCGCAAGTTGCAAGAAGCGGGGGTCATCCATGAAGTGCAGCTTCCCGTGTGGTTGGCCAACTTCATCGTCGTCCCCAAGAAGGGCGGCAAGGAGCATGTGTGTCGACTTCACGAGCCTTAACAAGGCTTGTCCTCAGGGCCCCTTTCCGTTCTCGCGCATTGACCAGATCGTGGACTCCACTGCCAAATGTGATCTGCTATGGTTCCTTGATGATTTCTCTGAGTACCACCATATCAAGATGGCAACAGAAGACATTGAGAAGACGTCCTTCATCTCTCAGTGTGGGGCATATTGCTATACCTGCATGCCGTACGGGTTGCGCAATGCTGGAGCGACCTTCCAACGAATGATCCACATTGAGCTGGGGCCTCGGCTGGGAAGGAATGCCGAAGCCTATGTTGATGACATCGCAACTCATCGAACACCTGGTGTACTTTGTCCGAGACACGCGTGCATGCTACCCGATGCAACATAAGCTCTGGCTCGCGCTACTCGTGGCATCAAGAAAGCGGCGCCGCTACTTCCAAGGTCATCCCATCAAGGTCGTTTCTGCATTCCTTTTGGAGAACATATTGCACGGCCCCAACGCGGCTGGGAGAGTCCCGGAGTGGAACATCGAGCTCCAAGCATTCCAATTGGAGTTCAGCACCACCAGAGTCATCAAGGGCGCAACCCTGGCCAACTTCGTGGCCGAGTCGACGGACGCTCTGGACCGGGGGCTGGGCAAGAACCAGTCACTCGTGCCTAGCAACCAAGCTCCTGATGGGTGGGTCGTGCTCTTCAATGGCACCTTCGCGTGGTAGGGCACAGGGGCTGGGGTTGTGCTCATCTCACCTACCAAGGACAAGCTCTACTACACTGTGCAGCTATGCTTTTGGCATGGCGAGAAGGTATCCAACAACATCGTGGAATACGAGCGCCTGATCACATGCCTCAAGGCCGCGTCTGCCTTGGAAATCAAAAGCATCACCATCATGGGTGACTCATAGCTCCTCATCAACTTCTCCCACAAGGAGTACTCGCGGAAGGACGAGCACATGGAAGCGTACTTAGAAGAGGTACAAAATATTGATACGCATTTTTAGGGCTGCAACTGTTGCACGTGCCGTGCAGCGCGAACAAGGAAGCCGATGACATTGCTAAGCGAGCATCGCACCATGAGCTCCAGAAGCCCGGTGTCTTCGAGGAGAGGCTCTTCAAGCCACAGGCCTCCCCCCAGGCCGAGGGCGCACCGCTGCCTCAGGAGGAGCTGCCCCGAGCACCAACCTCACGAGTCCCGGCATGTGGCCGAACCTCAGGAGCTTGTTTACTTCTTGTGCTGGAACCTCAGGAGGGCGACTGGACCGAAGGGTTCAAGGCATATCTACTCAGCAGCACCTTACCAGAAGAAGAGGCGAACGTGGAGCGCGTGGATCAGCAGGCTACTGCATCCTACTTGCAGGACGACGAGTTGTACAGCAGGCACCCCAACGACGTCTCGTTGCGGTGCATATTTAAGGAGCAGGGGAAAGAGCTGCTCGCCAATATCCATGGTGGGGACTGTGGTCTCCACTCTTCCTCGCGCACCCTCATGCAAGGCGTTCCGCAGCGGTTTCTACTAGCCCATAGTGCTCCAGGATGCCACCGAACTGGTCCGGACCTGTGAGGATTGCCCGTTCCATGCCAAGCAAATTCATCAGCCTGCACAGGGCCTCCAGACCATCCCAATCTCATGTCCCTTTGTGGTGTGGGGGCTGGAAATACTGGGCCCTTTTCCACGAGCACACGGAGGCTACCGCTACTTCTACGTCGCCATCGACGAATTCACCAAGTGGGTGGAGGTGGAGCCCGTACGCAGAAAACCCTCCGGCTCCGCGGTCAGGTTCACTAAGGGCCTCGTGAACCGTTTCGGCATCCCAAATCATATCTTAGTGACATGTGGCTCTTAGTTCATGAGCAACCTTTTCAGGACATATTGTGCTAACCTTGGAACACAGATATGCTACGCTTCGGTGGCGCACCCGAGGAGCAACGGCCAGGCCGAGCGCACCAACACGGAGGTCCTGAGGGGCCTAAAGGCGAGGAGCTTCAAGAAGAAGCTTTAGGCTTGCGGTCGGGGCTAGCTCGACGACCATCAGTTAGTGTTGTGGTACTCCTGCATCACTTCAACTAAGCCCGCCGGTGAGACCCGTTCTTCCTTGTCTACGGGGCTGAGACCTTCCTCCCACATGAAGTCAAGCATCACTCCTGCGAGTCCTCACATTTGATGAGGTGCGTCAAGATGCCTCGCGAGGGGCCGATCACATGCTCGGGGAGGAAGCTTGCTGCCAGTCTGCCCTTCGTGCCGCAAGGTACCAGCAGGTGTTGCGGCGATACCATTGTCGTTATGTCCGGCCCCGAATTCTGGAAGTCGGGGACCTCGTCCTGAGGCGGGCCCTCTCCAGGGAGGGCCTTCACAAGCACTGGCCCATGTGGGAGGGCCCGTTCAAGGTCGTCTGTGTCTCTAGGCCTGGCTTCGTCCGCTTGGAAATAGAGGACGGGACCCCCGTCCAGAACGCCTGGAACATCTATTATCTCTGCAAGTTTTACCTGTGTCACTCTCACGTAATAATGTGTGGGGTTGTACATGCCCCAGGGTCCTCGCTCGGCGTGCCGCCCCACGGCCCTGCGGGAGCCCCCGCCCAAGCCCAAGTGGAGGCACCATGCTCTGCTCTGACAATCAACACTGCCCACCAATGGCTATGCCCACGCCCAATGGTAGCACCATGTTCCGCACTGGTGAGAATACTAGCATAGGCGCCGGATGTAGCTATTTTTTGGCTCCCTCTTGTATTCGAATTTGCTATTTCTTGAATGAAGTTTGAGTTCCGCGTCTTTGTTTGAAAAAAGGGGGGAATTTTTTTATTGTGATCTTTGTTTTCTCTCTCTCTCTCTTTGTGTCTGCATCTCTGGAGGCTCGCTGCCTGCTGCCTCCCCCGAGCTCCTCGCGAGCGGGCGCTGGGTATGGTATGTGCCCACGGGGCCAAGGACACGGTTGCCATGGCCCCTCCCATGAGCACACCTCTCCAAAACTTTAGTGTCCTGCTGATCACACAGCGCTCTCAGACAAGTCAGCAGACAAACGCGGCACCATACCCCGGGCGTACCTCAGGAGCATCCTGTGTTATGATATATGGTGTAGGACGGACTCCGGAGGACGTCCTCGGAGACATGGGTGCCCGCAAATCCCCATGAGGGATTCGGTGTCAACCGACCCGAGAGAGCGTGCTAGATCAAAATCTCCGGAAGGGCGCACCCTCGCGATGCTGCCGGCCACCATCAACAAACGAGCACGATAAGCAAAATATCCTAATCCCGTTGGACAAGAGCCCCTCAAGTAACACTAGCACAAAAGGAAAACTATTTGCAGGAAATACTAATAAAATGGTGCGAGTGCCCCAATTCATTACATGCCCCCACGGGGCTCTTCTTGTTTCTTGATACAGAGGAAATAAAAAATAGGAGCAGCCTCCCGAAGACCGAAGCTCCTGAACTAGGGCCTTGGGGACACCCACGCTCAGGCGGATTCCTCCTTGACGGGGGCGCAGTGGTGTGGTTGTTTGCCCTCCTCCTGGGTATGGGCCTGGCGGTGAGGTGGCTCGTGGTAGTCATCGTTGTCAGAGCTCTGGACGGACGAGGTGCTGCTGCTGCCGAGGAACTGACGACCATCTCTAAGGGTAAGTTCACTGCCAAGGATGTCACGGCCACGGTGGGCCGTGCCATCGGAGGGGTGGTCATCATCGTTGTCGCTGTCCTCAGGGCAGCACCGCAGGAGCTTGCCACCCCCCGAAGATCTTGACATAAAGCATCACCGCTCCGTCATACTTGAAGTGTAGAGTGCACATCCCCACCAAGCCACGGGCGCGGGCGAACGCCTGCCAGTCATGGTTCAAGAACGCATACCCCACGGCGGTGACTTTGACCTCCGCCTACGAGGCCCAGCTGGAGCAACCAGAGGCCGCCCGGCCCTCCGGCTGGCAGCTCCTACAAGAAGAAGTCTGGGAGGCGGAGCCACGGGTCCTCCGGCCTCTCCACCCACACCACGAACTGTCGGGACGCGTCAGCCGAGTGGAGTTTAGGGCGCGGCAGCTGGGCGACCGCCAATCACCCCTTGCCCTTACCAGGATCACCACTACCTCCGGCGTCCCCACCAGGGCGGCGACCGTTCCCGTGAACGCCAGTGGCAATGCGAAAACTAGCACAGGCACGCTCACGCCCTGGAATAGCGACAGCCAGCGTACCAGAGTTTTTTCAAGGATGGCCATGCCCCCTTTTCGGCAAGGGTGACTCTGGCCTCTCCAGGGAAGCCTTCCCTTTCTCGGCAGCTAAAAAGCTCCTTACTGGCGCCATGGATGCCCTGGCTAGATGGTGATGCGACAAAGAGGAGAAGAGGCGAGCGGAGAGAATATGAAGATAGGCTGGGGGCTCCGCGCCTCCCCCCCCCATTTATAGGCAAAGGAAGGCTAACTGGCGCCCTCCTCGCCCCAGGCAATGATGGCCCTGCTGCGTGCGCCAGGCAGTCGTCAAGTCGAAGGCGGTTCCCGAGGCGACATTAGGAAGTGGAGGCACCGGCGACCCATAATGTGCCACGCATCAGGCCGGGGACACAAGCATTTGGGGGCCCGCGATGCTTCGCCTTGAAGCCGGGTTTGAGTGCGCCTTGGGTCCAGGGGTTACTGTCGACGTTCTGGGAACCAGGGTACCTAGACTTGCCTACCTGTGGCCTAGTGCGTGGCTTCATCGATGGCCTGGCAAGGCTCATCTACAAGATAGCCAAGACAAGACCCTCGCGAGGGGCCAAGCCTCGCGAGGCGGACGATGCCAAGGCCTCCCCAGGGCACGACCTCCCTAGGCTGCCTCTGTAGGAGCGCAGATTCCTATGCAAGCACCCCTCATAAGGGTGCAATGACGTAAGCCATGACGACCGATGCTAGGCGAGCGCAGAGGAGGCAGTTTCCTCTTCGGTGCTAAGGAAGCTAGGACATGCGTGGTTTCTCAAGGAATCTGGCAAAGTTTCCATTCTGGTGCAACAAGAACAAGACCATGGGCGCGGCAGGATGGATGTCATCATCGAGCCCACTGCTACGTCACGGCGGGAAGCTTTGCAGGCCAAGAACACCTTTCGTTAGGATAAAATGTATCGCTCGCCCCCCTTTGAAATTGGCCGTCGTGGGATCCCTTCTCGTCGAAATGATGTGGGAAGAGGACTGAGGCCACCATAAATAGAGGCTAGTACCCGCCGTAGAGAGGTACGGACCCATCAAGTCATCCTTCCTCACGAGAGCCCTCCTGAGGCCATTTCCCCACTGTAGCAAGTTCATTTTCTGCCCCTCGTGAGGCAAATCCACCACAAGGTAGGAGTAGGGTTTTACAAAGCAAGGTGGCCCGAACCTGGGGAAACTGCTGTGTTCACATTCTTCCTTCCTCATGTGAATCTACTTCAATTAGGTCGCGGGATTGTGAGTTGTGGGTGAAGATCTTTGGACATGCCCCAGTGTTCGAACCTTCTTGGGTCTGCAGAGCCCCAAATCCGACAGATGTGGGAAGAGAACTGAGGCTGCTATAAATAGGGATCAATGCCCATCGTTGAGGAGGATCCGTGATTCAGGGGATCGAGCCCACCCAGACCATTCGAGCCCTTCAGAGGCAACTCTCCCACTGTAACAGTTCAAATCCAACCCCCTCGTGAGGCCAATCCACCACAAAGCAGGAGTAGGGTATTACACCGCAAGGTGGCCCGAACCTAGGTAAATCACTCTATCCCTTCCCCCACTCTTACCGTCATCACCGGCGAGCTTGAGCTTTGAGCATGGCGGGTTTAGTTCCTCGATGAAGTGGAGTCTTTTGTTCACGCCCTAGAGTTTCAATCGCTTTGGGTTTTGCTGAGCCCGTGAATCCGACATTTGGCGTGCCAGGTAGGGGAGGGCCGAAGCTCCGTTCTTCATCAACCACCCCGTTCGCGACCCACCGTGCTCATGACTGAAGCTCGCCCCATCCGCGCCGAGTGCAGGGCCGCCCAGGTCATCCAGATGGCCCTGGCGGGTCACCAAGCCCCTCGTCGCTCCTCTTCACCAGGGGTCGACGCTGCTACTGGCCCGGTCGTCCCAGAGCAGCAGGAATCTTCGCCCCCTCCTTCCATGTTGCGCGATGCCGTCACCGCCATGCCTTCGTTCAGCCCCGTTGTGGCACTATCTTCTCAGGCTTATCGCGGGCCGGCGAGCACACATGCCGTGCTCCTCATGGCGTGGGAGATGATGCACTATCGTCCCGCCGAGGAGACCTACGATGACTGGCGGGGCTGCATCACCGAGCTCGTCAGCCCCGCGGGTGAGGCTCTGACACCTTCCGTTTTGCTTCGTCCTCCACCATCACGTGCTGGATAGGTGGCGCAAGGCACGCCCCCGCCCCCGCTCTAACGCGATGTTGAGGGCAACCCCAAGCATGATGTATGAGACGAGGCCCCGGTGCCTGCACGTGATGAGGTCAGCTGTCAGGTCATCCAGCGGCCACAACACGACGGCCGCGTGCTCCTCGCACAGCCGCGCCAGCGTCAGGACCGGGGCATGCATGAATACCCCATTTCCGAGCAAGCTGTACCAGTGAGTGTGGCAGGATGCCGCACCTTTTCCCAAGGGCTACGTCGCGTCATCTGGCCGGTCAAGTTCAAGCCCGACTTGCCAGCGCGCTATGATGGCACCCATGATCCGATGGAGTTTCTCCAGCTCTACGCACAAAGTATCCAGGTGGTGAACAGCAACAAGAAAGTCATGGCGAACTGGTTCCCCATGTCACTCAAGTACGGCACATGTTTCTGTCTCATGAACCTCCTCAAAGAGTCCATCACCACGTGGGACGAGCTCCGCGAGCGCTTCATCGCCAACTTCCAAGGGACTCATGACCGTGCCCTCACGGTTAACTGTTGGGGATCGTACTATTTCAAAAAGAATCCTACGATCACGCAAGATCTATCTAGGAGAAGCATAACAACGAGCGGGGAGAGTGTGTCCACGTACCCTCGTAGACCGAAATCGGAAGCGTTTAGTAACGCGGTTGATGTAGTTGAACGTCTTCAAAATCCAACCGATGAAGTACCAAACGCACGGCACCTCCACGATCTGCACACGTTCAGCTTGGTGACGTCCCTCGAACTCTTGATCCAGTTGAGGCCGAGGGAGAGTTTCATCAGCACGACGGCGTGGTGACGGTGTTGATGAGGTTACCGATGTAGGGCTTCGCCTAAGCACTGCGACAATATGACCGAGGTCTGTAACTGTGGAGGGGGGCACCGCACATGGCTAAGAAATGAAATTGTGTATCTATGGGGTGCCCCCTCCCCACGTATATAAAGGAGGGAGGGCGGAGGAGGCCGTCCTACATGGGGCGCGCCAAGGGGGAGGAATGCTACTCCTAGTAGGAGTAGGTTTCCCCCCTTTCCTAGTCCAACAAGGAGGAGAAGGAAGGAGGAAGGGGGAGAAGGAAGGAGGGGGCGCCGCCCCCACCACTTGTCCAATTCGGACTAGGGCGGCGCGTCCCACCTCCTGGCCGGCCATCTCTCCTCTAGGGCCCATGGTGGCCCATTAACTACCGGGGGGAGGGTTTCCGGTAACCCTCCGGTACTCCGGTTTTATCCAAAACTCTCCAAAACACTTCCGGTGTCCGAACAACATGGTCCAATATATCAATCTTTATGTCTCGACCATTTTGAGACTCCTCGTCATGTCCGTGATCTCATCCGGGACTCCGAACAACATTCGGTACATCAAAACACATAAACTCATAATACTGATCGTCATCGAATGTTAAGTGTGCGGACCCTACATCAAAACACATAAGACTCATCTCCGGTCAATAACCAATAGCGGAACCTGGATGTTCATATTGGCTCCTACATATTCTACGAACATCTTTATCGGTCAAACTTCATAACAACATACGTTGTTCCCTTTGTCATCGTTATGTTACTTTCCGGAGATTTGATCGTCGGTATCATCACACCTAGTTCAATCTCGTTACTGGCAAGTCTCTTTACTTGTTCCGTAATACATCATCTCGTGACTAACTCATTAGTCATTTGCTTGCAAGGCTTACTAAGATGTGTATTACCGAGAGGGCCCAGAGATACCTCTCCGACAATCGGAGTGACAAATCCTATTTTGGATCTATGCCAACACCAAAAACACCTTCGAAGACATCTATAGAGCATCTTTATAATCACCCAGTTACGTTGTGACGGTTGATACCACACAAGGTGTTCCTCCGGTATTCGGGAGTTGCATAATCTCATAGTACGAGGAACATGCATAAGTCATGAAGAAAGCAATAGCAGTAAAACTAAACGATCATAGTGCTAAGCTAACGGATGGGTCTTATCCATCGCATCATTCTCCTAATGATGTGATCCTGTTGACCAAATGACAACACATGTCTATGGTTAGGAAACATAACCATCTTTGATTAACGAGCTAGTCTAGTAGAGGCATACTAGGGACACTATGTTATGTCTATGTATTCACACATGTATCAAGTTTTTTGTTATTACAATTCTATCATGAATAAAAGACATTTATCATGATATATAAGGAAACATAAATAACAACTTTATTATTGCCTTTAGGGCATATTTCATTCATTATACAACTGCGGCGCGTGAAGCAGCAGCCTGGCGAGACCCTCCGAAAGTACATGCAGCGTTTCAACCAGGTCCGTCCGAAGGTCCCGAAGGCGTCTTACAAAGCCGTCTTCTCTGCATTCATGGAAGGCATCGCTAACGTTAAGATGAGAAAGGAGCTCGCCATCCATGGTCAACCTGGCGGACAAGTGAGTCGAGACTGAAGAGGGGTGTCTCGCCCTCGTCAAGCACCCCGACACTGACCCAAAACACAAAAAGGTGAAGGCTAAGGAAGCGCAAGGGCCTAGCCATGCTGGCAGCGGAGCCCAAGCAGAAGTGTGGTCGAGACCGCGTCTAGCAGGTCATGGACCTCCGCCATTACCACATCTTCCACGACCACCACACACACAACACCAATGATTGCAATGAGCTCAGGGCGAAACATGACAAGCGCTTGGACGTCATCCCAAGCGTAGTGAGCGGGGCTACGGATGCGGGGGAGGCTGCGGTGAAGGACGCTGGGACAACCGCAACCTACGCTAGGGCTGGCATGACCAGCCTCCCGAGGATCACTGGCGTGATCAGCCTCCTGAGGACTGTTCTCAGGGCCATTCCATTCTGCCTCCACTGCCGCCACTACCAAGAAGGAACGAAGACAACTGTCAGGATGAGGGGCCCGGGGGCTTCCAGGAGCCTCGCGCGATCGCTTGCATCCATGGCAGAGCCAAGGGGCCTGCCTCAAACAACATGTTTAACAGTTCTCACATGAGGTCTGCGCGGCCTTCCCGAGGCTTGAAGCTGCACGCCCCCTCAAGTGGTCCCAATGGGCCATCACCTTCGACTCCAAGGATCATCTGAAGTGCGCGACCACCACTAGAGTGCTCCCTATGCTATGAACGCTGACATCAACAGCGTATCTATTACGAAGACCCTCATCGATAGCGGCGCATGACCAAATGTGCTTTCCATCGAGACCTTCGAGAGGCTCCAGGTGCCCTATGAGCAGCTCCTGCCGACCAAGCCCTTCTCTTGGGTGACGGATGGTTCCACCATTCTACTCGGACAAGTGCGCCTCCCCGTGGCCTTCGGTACCCATGACAACTTGCGCACTGAGAGCATCGACTTTCATGTCACTCACATCGGCCTCTCATACAACGCCATCCTGGGGTACCCCGACCTCACCAAGTTCATGGCCCCGGTTCACCACGGCTACAACGTCCTCAAGATGCTAGGCTGTCACGGCATTATCATGATCGCCTGCAACGAAGAAGACGCGTTATGTGCCCTCGAGCACGCTTACCGCATCGCAACAGCCGACAACCTTGGAGATGAAGATGGTGCCATGCCTCCAGAAGCCACACCCATGAAGAATAAGCTCCTCCTCGAAGGTCGTTGGGAGGCTGGGGCACCTTCGGGCGACACCCCTAGCCACCCGCCCGCCATCGGGGCATCCCTCCCTCGTGCATAGGAAGGCGTGCCCGACGCCTCCCTCAGGAAGGGATAGGGGGCTTCCATCTGGAGGGGCTCTAACCTGACTCGCACATCGAGGGAGGTGCTCGGGCACCATTTGAAGGTGTGCCTTGGTGCACACCCCCGCGAGCATGGAGCATGGCACGAGCCGCCAGGAGCGCGGGAGTTCATCACCACGGCGATCGAGGAGCTTCAAGAGGGACATGCCATGCGCGGCGACCGTCGCCCCACACGGCCTGCCAACGTGGCCGCCCCTCCTGACCTGGGTGGTGAGCTGCGTGTCTACGTCAACATTCCAGGCCTCAACAGGGCCGCCCCACATGATCACTTTGGGCCCACACCACCATGTTCGCATGCCCTTCGGCATGTTGAACACGGGGGCCATGTTTCAGCGGATCATGCTGCGCGCAATGGCGACTCAAGAGGCAAGGTGTCTGGCGATGGATGCTCAGGAGGACCTGGACCTTCGCGAGCCCTCCGGGTCTCACGAGCTCCTGGCACCTCAGGAGCCACCCGGCTCGTGAGAAGCAACAACTACCGCACGACTCTTCAGCTACCTCAACGCTTCAGCACCATCATTTCCAAGTGTCATTTGATTTGTTCAAGATGAAGGCGCCCCTTTGGCTGCATTATCCTAAGGTCGTCAGGGCACATACCTTCGGGCGTATCACTTTCCGCATGTACTAGAACTAGCTTCGCCTTTGATGAATTTCCTTGAGCATTTAAACTTGCATGTTCGGTGCTTTGCCACCATGAGTGTCGCCACGCCTTGACTGGTGCAAGTTAGGGCACGCAGTCTGGTTGTTTAATCCATGATGCGGGACATTGCTGCGGGAAAGACGCGCCCGGGTACCTCTCCCATGGTGTTTTGCATGAAGAAGACTGGGAACGGCGCTTGCGCTCGGGTTCGTCCCTGCAGTGTCGATAAACCCAAGCCACCGAGCTCTGTCTGGCGAACGGTCCTGTCCATGTCACCTCCTAGGGTCCTTGGTGCTCGGCCTTCTCATGCAGTGACCCCTAGAGGTTGTTTTGACGGGGGTCACCATAGCCACACATGTTTTACAAAGAGCGCCTAGCGCTAGAAGACCAGGCGCAACACGCCTTTGAGGTAGGGCCCCGTGAGTCCCATGCTGGCTCACAAGTGCCCATATATACCTCCTCGTGTGGGGTTGTACTTGCCCCAGAGTAATCCCCGGAGAGACCTCCCACCCATGCGCCTAGTGGAAGCCCCATGCTCCGCGCTAGCAGACGACACGGTCGAGGAGCGACTATGCCCAAGCCTACTGGTAGCTCCATGCTCCACGCTGGTGGATAAACAACTGAGGGCTCCACCGGGCTGCACTAACCTTAGGATGGCCTCTCGACCGACCGCTCAACTCTTCCTTGTGATGAGAGCAAGAGGGGGATGGACACGGGGACTGCGCTCAGGCATGGCTTCAGGCACGGCCTGGCGCACGCCACCTCACTAGGTAGATGTACCTGGTCTTCGCGTGCACCTCCCAGGCTAGAGTTGACGGGGAAAAGGTATGAAGGTCATGAGGGTGCACTACAAAAAAAAACTACTTCCATGATAATATGTGTTTGTCATAGTAGGTCATGTTTTCTGTCATGCATGTACATCCAGGACAATTTTATGACAGAATCAAGGTAGTCATACCTGTGTTGTCGTAGAAGTGTTCCATGACAATACCAAAATTATCATCACGGAAGTGTTCACTTCCATGATGATAAATGGCGGGTCATGGAAGTGCTTCCGTCAAGGGTAACCGACACATGGCATCCACCGTAACGGGTTGCTATCACGCTATCGGGTCCGGTTTTGGATCCAATAACCCGCTAATAGCGAGGACCAATGGGAATTTTCCATGTGTAAAATTCTCATTGGCTGAAGGAACCACGTGTCAGCTCCACGTGCGGACGCATGTCAACCAACCAATGGACATGAGCCGTGAATGATACATCGACACATGGCATGACCCAATAGGGGCCCATTCAAGTCAAAAGGATGGACCATTTGACTTGGTCAAAGGATTACGGGCCGGCCCATCGAAAGCCTGGTAACGGCCTGCTCGCATATAGCCCATTCAGGCCCGATAACTCATGGCCTTTCTGAGTTTGGCCCACTAGCTTCATCTGGGCCGTCCAATATGATTCCAGTCCGTTGTAAATTCCAGCCCATTGTGATGCCCGAAGACCGATGCTCTAGAAGATTCCAGATATTCAGGGTTTTGCCGTGTGTTTCTTTTGCTTGCTTTAATTTATTTGTGCTTGCATCATGTAATCATGCCATCATGTCATTAATTTTTTGCAACTCAAATAAATAAATCGTGTGGATCTTTGGTCCATTTAAATCGAGGGAATTCACATATTGATTTCTCTTTACAACATATACAAAGCCTCTCAATATTTAGAGAGCTATATTTAAATTATTCCATTATTATGGAATTCACCATAACAAACATGCATCTTATTTCTCTATTGTTTTCAAATCTTTTAAATCCTTCTTCTTCTCCTTTTTTTCATCCTCTAGTTGTGGAGCGTGGATATATAAAAGTAGCCTCATGCTAGATGTTAGTTAAATTCCTATTTATTTAGCTCTTCGAAATAAATATTTGGCTTCTCTGTTTTTTTTTAAATTAGTACAGGATACATTTTTTTCTCTTAATCGAGGATGGCCCATCTCTCCTTTTGTTTTTTTTTTGTTTTTCCTTTCTATGCGTTTAGCCCACAACCATCTGACCATCTGGCCTCCTACCTGATCCCCAGCCCACCTCTATCCTAACCCTAGCCGATCGGGAGCCCAGCCCTCGATCCCCATCGCCCGCCGTCTCCCTCTTGATCTCACCTCTCACTCCCGAGCCGCCGCCAGCCTTCCTCTCCCTCGATCCACCCCCGCTCCTACTCCTCCGTGCACCGCACCCAATCCCCAACTCCCTCGATCCCCTCCTTCTACCCTCTGTTGCGCCGCTCCTCCCTCTTTCGCGCGCCCCGCAGCGCTCTACCTCGCCCCGCTCGACCTCCCTTCCTACTCCGTTCCACCGCCTTGCCATGGCCCCAGCGCCGCCGCGCCTTCCCCGTCCTCGCCTCTGCACCGTCCCGTCGGCGAGCCAGCCACCAGAGCTACCTCGTGCCTGGCCATGTCGCCCCATGTCTCTCCGCCTCCACGCCGTCGTCCAGGACCCCGGTAGCCACGCCACTCGCCGGGGCTCCCCAAGCTGTCCCCGCGCCGGAGCTCCGCTCTGCGCACCCGTCGGCGAGCCATTCGGCCGGAGCTACTTCCACGACAGCACCTTCTTCCCGCATGGAGTCTACTCGCCTCGAGCCGCACCGCGCCTCGCCATCTTGTCCCCGACCCCAGTTGCCGGATCTGGCCAGATCAAGCCCGCCCGTGTTCGCCACCTCTGCCCCGCCTCCGTTGCGCCCAGGCCCTGCCGAGCTTGCTGCTGGTTCCACTAGCCATGCCAGCCCGCAGCCATGGCCTCAAGCCAAGCCATTGCTCCCTCGTC
The DNA here is from genome assembly GCA_902687465.1 of Secale cereale. Taxonomy (NCBI): domain Eukaryota; kingdom Viridiplantae; phylum Streptophyta; class Magnoliopsida; order Poales; family Poaceae; genus Secale; species Secale cereale. Next base: position 404,955,838 of record LR738715.1, read on the forward strand.
CTGCCATGCCGAGGCCTCTTTTGTCCTCTCTGTTGTGGTTTTTCCCTCGAGCTCCAAGTGCCATCGACCGAGGCCACCGCAGACAAACTTTGCACTGCCAAGTTCATCTACAGCGGATCCGGGATCCTTGCCAAGTTCCACTATAACCCTTGCACAACTACGTTGCCGAGACCGACACTGGCAAGTCCCGAATGCGCCCAAACGGCTAACGGATGCACCAAGAACGCCAAGTACCTCTTCGAAACAAACGTGCACCGCTACTTCCACGACGTCCGAGAATGAGTACCCTCGAAGACCCGTGGATGCGTCAAGTACCCCTTCGGTCCGGAACGCGGCAAGTACCACGACAACGTGAACGGCTACGAAACGAGAACAACTACTTCCCACTACTTGCATGTACCACTACCGTCGCCCCGAAGACGTTCGATTCGCCAAGTACCTCTACCGTCGACCACGAACGTCTACAAAAACGCGAACGTGCACCTCTGCTTTCACTACGAACCGGGTATACAACTACTTCCCTCGACGTCTCGAACCCCTCCGAAAACGCACGCTTCAAAGGTATAACCCTGAGACGATGACCCGTGGACGAATGCTTGTGTTGTATGAGATGAATCGGATGTTTGCATCGTGTCCTTTGTGGCCCTCGTTTGCCTTGTCGCCGACCCGTGGGAACCGGGCAACCGGGTTCACGCCATCTCTTTTGCATGTCACTCTCTCCGCTATCTTGTGCACCGGTCTCTCAACGAGTTACCGGAACCAAGATGTTGCCGTTGCATCATTTTCGGATCGTTGTTGTGGCACCTTTTCCTTCCACCACGGTGACAAATGCTTCACATCTCTTATGTTAACTTTTACTAAAATTGCATAAAACTTGTAAATGGCATCCACATCATGATAACAACATTAAAATGATTAAATTGTTGTTGCTTCAATAATTGCTAAATATGCACATGGTTTTTTTTTGGAATTGTTGTTGTTATTTCCGGCCTCATTTAAAAATGCCTAAATAGTGCAGTTTTACTTATGCTTCACCTCTTGCCATGTTTAATAAAAACATTTAATCTTGTCTTGTAAATAAACGAGAGTCAACTAAATAAATATAATGTGGCGTTTTGTCAGTATGCAACTCGTTGCATATTGAGCCCCACTTAACTTGTAGCATTGTTTGTGCACTTTGCCATGCCATGCATATTTAAACCGGACATGCATCATATTTGTTTGTGCATCATGCCATGGTTATGATATGTGTGTTTACCGTTTTGCTTGTTTCTTTCCGGTTTGCTTCCCTCGCTAGCTTCGGGTTCGTTCCGGAGTTGTGAGGATTGTTCGACTACTTCATGGACTTGTTCTTCTTCCTTGCGAAATCCCGGGCAAGATGACCATACCCTTGGATACCTTTACTACCATTGCCATGCTTAGTTGTCTCGATGCTATCGTTATATGTCGCGCTACCCATCTTTATTGTTAGCCCCTCTCCTTGTTGACATGAAACCTCTAACCTTTGACACCTTCCTAGAAAACCGTTGTTTGGCTATGTTACCCGCTTACTCAGCCCCTCTTATAGCGTTGTTAGTTGCAGGTGAAGATGAAGATTGTTCCATGTTGGAACTTGATGCTTTGGGAATATCACAATATATCTGATATATATTTTAACACACCTATATACTGGTCATGGGTGGAAGGCTTGGCCTTTTGCTCGGTGTTTTGTTCCACTCATGCCACCTTAGGAGCCGATAAACCGGCATTATGTTCCTTGATTTTGCGTTCCTTACACGGTTGGGTATATGGGGACCCCTTGACAGTTTGCCTTTGAATAAAACTCCTCCAGCAAGGTCGTGCCCTTGGGATTCTTTTCTAAATAGCAGGGGGACCAGTGCTGATGGTGTTGGTCCCAAACGGGGGGTCCTGCAGGGCCACCTTGGGGAAACCTGAGGGCTGGTTTAACCTATAGCATCACCCATCCGGTCGTGGCCTGAGACGAGATACGCGCGGCTACTATCAGGGTGTCGACACACCGGGAGGTCTTGCTGGACTTGTTTTACCATTGTCGAAATGTCTTGTGCACCGGGAATTCCGAGTCTGATCGGGCCTTCCCTAAGATAAGGGGTAACATTATTATTACTTCTGCTGATCGTGAGAGCTTGTGATGGGCTAAGTTGGGACACCCCTGCAGGGTTATGATCTTTCGAAAGCCGTGCCCGCGGTTATGTGGAAGATTGGAATTTGTTAATGTCCGGTTGTAGAAAACTTGACAGAGGATCCGAAGTAAAACACACCACCGCGTGAGTAACCGTGACTGTCTATTTTCACTTTGAGAAGAGAACACGGTGGGGTTATGTTTGACTCGTAGGTAGTTCAGGATCTTTAGCGGTCATTTCTAGTTTGCGACCGTTTGCGTAGATGCTCATCTTATTCTTGTACTCGTAAGTTAGCCACCATATTATGCTTAGCCGCTGCTGCAACCTCACCACTACCCTTCTCCATACCCATAAAGATTTGCTAGTCTTGATACCCATGGTTATGGGATTGCTGAGTCCTCGTGGCTCACAGATACTACAACACCAAATGCAGGTACCGCTGAGAACAGTGCAGGAGCTGGTTCAAGAGACTTCACTGGGAGCTCGATGAAGAGAGTGGCCGTATGTATGTGACGTTGTTCGACGATCAGTAGTGGTTCCTACAAGGGGCGATCGGACCTTGTGTTTTATGGTATCTTTCATTTGGATCTTCGTCCATAGTCGTACTCTGATGTTATTTGAATGATGATTGTTTATGTAATGCTTTGTGTGACGTGGCGATTGTAAGCCAACTACTCTTTTGCAATTTCATCCCTCTTTTACATGAGTCGTGCAAAGATACCATACTTGAGATCATTCTAGTATGAGATTATGCCTTTAAGTCGTGCCTCGACACGTAGGAGGTATAGTCTCATATTGGGCATTACAAGTTTGTATCAGAGCCTTCTCCGACCTAGGAACCCCCACTGATTGATCGAATCGTTGACGGTTGAGTCTAGGCACACACATGAAAATGTTTTGAGTCCTATATATATATATATATATATATATATATATATATATATATATATATATATATATATATATATATATATATATATATATATATATATATCGGAGAGTAGGATTTCTTTTTACTCCTCGTCTCTTTTTACTCTGGTGAGGACTGCTGTCGATTACTCTATTTCTTCTACTCTCAAAATTTCACTAATTTTTTTTAGGATCACGCGAGTATTGTTTGGATTGTTCCGATGTCTGTGTGACGAGAACATTGTTCTCGATGCCTCCTGTCATTTAGGGGTTGTGGCAGTGTCCCGGGGAGTTGAGCTCCGAGGTGTTGTCGTCACAAATATATCGCAACAGTTCTGGAATACTTAAGACGGCCGACATCAAAAAATCTCCTATGCGGTTAGTGGCAAGATAGCCCCAACATCACCCAGTACTGGGGAGGTAGTTCGGGAGTATTGCCATAGCTTGTATAGTAGATGCGTTTCGAATGTCCGAGGTAAACGGTTTCCGGAAATAACTGGTTATGTGTTGAAGGATGGATACAGCTGGATGTAGGATTAGAGTTGAGTGGGCGATGCTTCCCCTATATCCCCAACAACTGATTGCATAACTGGAAACTTTCGGAAATTAATAGGTGGGTTATTATAGTAGCTCGTAGGCATTCTTCCAACGAATGCATGATATGGAGTTCGGGGTTCTACATTGAGTGAAGTGATTTTATGGGCGTTGTTCCAATCGGGAGTTGCATCTTAAAGGGTCCTTGGCTATGTTGATCCGGGGATTGCAAAACCCTTTTGTAACACATTCCATGAGCTTTCAGCACGAACATGTGGAACGAAACTTCTATCTTGTATTTGTTCTATCTGCTCCTTGTTGTTTTTAGTTATCTTTTGTTCTCCCAAGTGTCTTCTCGTCAAGTTGATGTATCATTTAAGCTGTGGAATTCATTCGTTCAATTCTCTGTTCGAATGATATTGTGAAGATTATGTTGCAACATATCTATCCTTTGTTTTTGTTTTGATTCTGGTATTCGAGTTGCTTCGATGTCAAATGTTGATTCCATACCTTCCTAATCGGTGTTCTCATATTTCTATGGGAGTGCTAATTCTTCTTGACCATCGAGATTTTCATGTTAATCCTTTTCAACCGGTGTGCCTTCTCTTCAAGTTATTCCATACGGACGCCGTTGAGAAATCTGACGATTTGTCTGTTTCATTCATCCCAAATTGTCTTTGTTTTCCCCACCCTCCCACCCTTCTTCTTCTCGGAGCCAGAAATTCTCAATGAAATATCCATTTTATTCATGTGATGTTTCTTCAGTCTTTTCCTTCAATGTCCTTATCCGGTGATTTCTCAGGAAGACGCTAAGGAAGCTTCAACTTCAGTGTTGTTCCATTCTCATTTTGTTCTCCGGTGAATTTAATTCAAGATTTCGGTGTTGATCTTATCCTTTTCCTCATTTCACAATGCTTTCTTATTCCAGTGCACCAATTAATCATTGTCCTCTCGCTATTCATATTCGGAGAGCTGAAGACATCTCGGAAGATTCGTGTTTCCATTCTTAATCCGTTCAAGCTATTTGGAAGTTGCTATCTTATTCAAGCCATTTAATTCAACCGGTGCAATATCTATTAAGCAATCTTTTTCAACGGTGATTTCTTTTGAGTGGTCCCTAACCCACAGGTCTTTTTCCAGGATCTTACCTGACTCTTCTAATTTCTCTTTCGGGAGTTATACTCAAATTCTTTTTAAAGTGTGACGTAAGAATGATTTCCATCAGTCACATGCCTTCTCCAAGATTGTTTTCAATTATTTTCATCTTTAGCTCCACCTTCCTCTCGTCATTCATCAGGAGTATCTCGAAATTCTTCATGGCATTTCTCGTCTTCATTCTCAACATTTGAAGACCGAAGAAGTGTTTCTCTTAAATCTTGGCCCGTTCTCTTGAAGATTCGTGGTTCTAGCTTCATGCCATCCTCATTATTGTTCCGATTGTGAGGAATTCTTTTATACCATCCGAAGCATTTCATGCATTCTTTCCATTGTGATCCTCCGAAGGCCATCATTTCAGAAGATTCTTCGTTCTCAGTTTTTCAACATCGCCCTCCAAATATTCATTGATGTCTCTTCGTTCGTCTCCATATTTTTACGGTGGTTCATTCAAGATTACTCTTTCGTTGTTATCATATCAATTCATTTGTTCTTTCCTAATCCTACCGGTGGTTCGTTGAAGATTTACCCAAGTTTGTGCGAGATCTCTCTTTAATTCTTTGCAACATGAATAAGTAGTATGCCAAATCCATTGGTTTTCATCAATTTAAATTGGTGAGGGATGCTCATAACATAATTCATATTCTTGTTCCTTCCAAGTGTTTAATTCCTTTGTCTGGAGTTCGTTCATGATATCAAATTATTGGTTGTTCATCTTTTCTTCCGGAGTTCCAAACTCCCTCAATTATCTCATCACGGAGCTCTATATGAATCATTGTATGCCTTGAATCTTATTCTTTTCATCTTTCACTACTCATCCTTTCATTACCGGAGTTCTTCATGGTGGTTCATCAAGATTTAATTCTTCCTCGAAGTCTTCATCAAGATTCTTGTTGGAGCTCAAGCATTCTTCATCATGCTTTCCAAGTGCAATTCTTTCTACCTTATTGTTTAAGATGGTGGTAGGCCATTTTTGACAATTTCCCTTCATGTTTCATGATTCACAAGTTGTCATGAATGAGATATTTAAACCCATCATTTTCTTTGTTCAGGAGATCTTTCCAACCCTTCAATTTATTTGTTGGAGTAATCTTGGGTTGTATTTCACCTAAAAGCTTTCCCTAAGGATTGCTGCTATTTATGGTGCTTACAAATGACCCAATTTCTCCATTTATCCTCTCGGTGAAGGAAGTTTGCATCTCTTCGCTCATCTCAAATCAATTGTTTTTCGCTAGTGGCAGAATTTCACCTCAAGTTAAGATGTTTTCCATAAGCCCACATCAAGCTCATTCTTCTCCTTGAATTTCCAACAACCTTGTCCAATCCATCTTTGTAAGGATGCTCTTTCAAATTCAATTTTGAGAGAAGTTGTCATATTTTTCTCCGTTCATTTCTTTCATGGATCTATATTCTATTCTTTCATTCCGGAGGCATTGTGATATTGCTCTCTTTGACCATCTTCTCGTTTTTATCAAGATCATATTCTTCCTTGCTTGTCTATTTAAACGGAGTGTCATGTCCTCCATTCAAGTTCCGTCATCTATCTAGCTTTTCCTCTATTTTCGACCGGAGTGCTTTCTGAAATCTTTCTTACCCCTTGTGTCATTCTTTCAGTTGTTTCAGAGGCAGTGTGTTGTTGATTTCATCAAGTATCATTCCATCTCCTCAAGCTCATGTTAATTCCTTCCATTTTCAGAAGGAGTGATGTCCAAATTATTTCGTTCTTATTCCTTCTCAATCTTGGTTAACCGGAGTGGTTTTGAAATTATTTCGTCATCCGTGAGCTCTTGTTTCATATCTTTCAACCTGCAAGGTTCTCGTGGTGTTCCTTGTTCCTCATTTTACCGGAGTGCTCTTAAGTTCGTTCATCTCTGTTGTATTCTTTCTTTCAAGATTGTTCAACCTCTCAAGGTTCATGGTTTCACTCGTTTGTCAAAGAAGCAACTTTGTTTTACCTCTTCCTTTTCCGTTTTATCCGGTGCCATCTCTAGGATCTCGGGTCGAGATCCTTTGTTAGTGTGGGAGAGTTGTGACGCCCCAAGACCGACGCTCTAGAAGATTCCAGATATTCAGGGTTTTGCCGTGTGTTTCTTTTGCTTACTTTAATTTATTTGTGCTTGCATCATGTCATCATGCCATCATGTCATTAATTTTTTGCAACTCAAATAAATAAATCGTGTGGATCTTTGGTCCATTTAAATCGGGCGAATTCACATATTGATTTCTCTTTACAACATATACAAAGCCTCTCAATATTTAGAGAGCTATATTTAAATTATTCCATTATTATGGAATTCACCATAACAAACATGCATCTTACTTCTCTATTGTTTTTAAATCTTTTAAATCCTTCTTCTTCTCCTTTTTTTCATCCTCTAGTTGTGGAGCGTTGATATATCAAAGTAGCCTCATGCCAGATGTTAGTTAAATTCCTATTTATTTGGCTCTTCCAAATAAATATTTGGCTTCTCTGTTTTTTTTTAAAAAATAGTAGAGGAGACCTTTTTTCTCTTAATCGAGGATGGCCCATCTCTCCTTTTGTTTTTTTTGTTTTTCCTTTCTCTGCGTTTAGCCCACAACCATATGACCATCTGGGCCTCCTACCTGATCCCCAGCCCACCTCTATCCTAACCCTAGCCGATCGAGAGCCCAGCCCTCGATCCCCATCGCCCGTCGTCTCCCTCTCGATCTCACCTCTCCCTCCCGAGCCGCCGCCAGCCTTCCTCTCCCTTGATCTACCCCCGCTCCTCCTCGTCCAGGCGCCGCACCCAATCCCCAACTCCCTCGATCCCCTCCTTCTACCCTCTGTTGTGCCGCTCCTCCCTCTGTCACGCGCCCCGCAGCTCTCTACCTCGCCCCGCTCGACCTTCCTTCCTCCTCCGCTCCACCGCCTTGCCATGGCCCCAGCGCCGCCGTGCCTTCCCCGTCCTCGCCTCTGCACCTTCCCGTCGGCGAGCCAGCCGCCAGGAGCTACCTCGTGCCTAGCCATGTCGCCCCGTGCCTCTCCGCCTCCACTCCGTCGTCCAGGACCCCGGAAGCTGCTCCACTCGCCGGGGCTCCCCAAGCTGTCCCCGCGCCGGAGCTCCGCTCTGCGCACCCGTCGGCGAGCCGTTCGGCCGGAGCTAGTTCCACGACAACACCTTCTTCCCGCATGGAGTCTTCTTGCCTCGAGCCGCACCGTGCCTCGCCATCTCGTCCCCGACCCCAGTTGCCGAATCTGGCCGGATCGAGCCCGCCGTGTTCGCCACCTTTGCTCCGCCTCCGTTGCGCCCAAGCCATGCCGAGCTTGCTGCTGGTTCCACTGGCCATGCCAGCCCACAGCCACGACCTCAAGCCAAGCCGTTGCTCCCTCATCCTGCCATGCCTAGGTCTCTTTTGTCCTCTTTGTTGTGGTTTTTCCCTCGAGCTCCAAGTGCCATCGACTGAGGCCACTGCAGACAAACTATGCACCGCCAAGTTCATCTACAGCGGATCCGGGATCCTTGCCAAGTTCCACTACTACCCTTGCACAACTACGTTGCCGAGACCGAGACCGGCAAGTCCCAAATGCGCCCAAACGGCTATCGGATGCGCCAAGAACGCCAAGTACCTCTTCGAAACAAATGTGCACCGCTACTTCCACGACGTCCGAGAATGACTACCCTCGAAGACCCGTGGATGCGTCAAGTACCCCTTCGGTCCGGAATGCGTCAAGTACCACGATAACGTGAACGGCTACAAAACGAGAACAACTACTTCCCACTACGTGCATAAAACTTGTAAATGGCATCCGCATCATGATAACAACATTAAAATGATTAAATTGTTGTTGCTTCAATAATTGCTAAATATGCACATGTTTTTTTTTCGGAATTGTTGTTGTTATTTCCGGCCTCATTTAAAAATGCCTAAATAGTGCAGTTTTACTTATGCTTCACCTCTTGCCATGTTTAATAAAAACATTTAATCTTGTCTTGTAAATAAACGAGAGTCAACTAAATAAATATAATGTGGCGTTTTGTCAGTATGCAACTCGTTGCATATTGAGCCCCACTTAACTTGTAGCATTGTTTGTGCACTTTGCCATGCCATGCATATTTAAACCGGACATGCATCATATTTGTTTGTGCATCATGCCATGGTTATGATATGTGTGTTTACCGTTTTGCTTGTTTCTTTCCGGTTTGCTTCCCTCGCTAGCTTCGGGTTCGTTCCGGAGTTGTGAGGATTGTTCGACTACTTCATGGACTTGTTCTTCTTCGTTGCGACATCCCGGGCAAGATTACCATACCCTTGGATACCTTTACTACCATTGCCATGCTTAGTTGTCTCGATGCTATCGTTATATGTCGCGCTACCCATCTTTATTGTTAGCCCCTCTCCTTGTTGACATGAAACCTCTAACCTTTGACACCTTCCTAGAAAACCGTTGTTTGGCTATGTTACCCGCTTACTCAGCCCCTCTTATAGCGTTGTTAGTTGCAGGTGAAGATGAAGATTGTTCCATGTTGGAACTTGATGCTTTGGGAATATCACAATATATCTGATATATATTTTAACACACCTATATACTGGTCATGGGTGGAAGGCTTGGCCTTTTGCTCGGTGTTTTGTTCCACTCATGCCACCTTAGGAGCCGATAAACCGGCATTATGTTCCTTGATTTTGCGTTCCTTACACGGTTGGGTATATGGGAACCCCTTGACAGTTCGCCTTTGAATAAAACTCCTCCAGCAAGGCCCAACATTGGTTTTAATTTGCCTCATAATAATAACTTAATTGATTAATTAAAATTGCATAGGGGGTCGCGCCCTCGGGATTCTTTTCTACATAGCAGGGGGGCCAGTGCTGATGGTGTTGGTCCCAAACGGGGTCCTGCAGGGCCACCTTGGGGAAACCCGAGGGCTGGTTTTACCTGTAGCATCGCCCATCCGGACGTGGCCTGAGATGAGATACGCGCGGCTACTATTAGGGTGTCGACACACCGGGATGTCTTGCTGGACTTGTGCACCGAGAATTCTGAGTCTGATCGGGCCTTCCCTAAGATAAGGGGTAATATTATTATTACTTCTGCTGATCGTGAGAGCTTGTGATGGGCTAAGTTGGGACACCCCTGCAGGGTTATGATCTTTCGAAAGCCGTGCCCGCGGTTATGTGGCAGATTGGAATTTGTTAATGTCCGGTTGTAGAAAACTTGACAGAGGATTCGAAGTAAAACACACCACCGCGTGAGTAACCGTGACTGTCTCTTTTCACTTTGAGAAGAGAACACGGTGGGGTTATGTTTGACTCGTAGGTTGTTCAGGATCTTTAGCAATCATTACTAGTTTGCGACCGTTTGCGTAGATGCTCATCTTATTCTTGTACTCATAAGTTAGCCACCATATTATGCTTAGCCGCTGCTGCAACCTCACCACTACCCTTCTCCATACCCATAAAGCTTTGCTAGTCTTGATACCCATGGTTATGGGATTGCTGAGTCCTCGTGGCTCACAGATACTACAACACCAGATGCAGGTACCACTGAGAACAGTGCAGGAGCTGGTTCAAGAACTTCACTGGGAGCTCGATGAAGAGAGTGGCCGTATGTATGTGACGTTTTTCGACAATCAGTAGTGGTTCCTACTAGGGGCGATCGGACCTTGTGTTTTATGGTATCTTTCATTTGGATCTTCGTCCGTAGTCGGACTCTGATGTTATTTGGAAGATGATTGTTTATGTAATGCTTTGTGTGACATGGCGAGTGTAAGCCAACTACTCTTTTGCAATTTCATCCCTCTTTTACATGAGTCGTGCAAAGATACCATACTTGAGATCATTCTAGTATGAGATTATGCCTTCAAGTCGTGCCTCGACACGTAGGAGGTATAGTCTCATACTGGGCATTACACCCATGTACGGCCCATGATGTCTTTCGGCCCATATGAGGCCCTTTGTAACTCTTGGCCCACTAATGGCCCATAGTGAAACTGGCCCATAATGAACAGTATATCGCTTCATACCCATTAAAGGCCCATTACTCCATTGGGTTGTTCCTAGCCCATGTTATCTTTCGGCCTTTTAAGGGCCCATTTATTCTTGGGCCGATTTGCATCATTTGGTAGCTTACGGCCCGTTACTGGTTTTTCTGCTTTTGTGCCAAATTAAGCCTGTGGTTAAAGTCGGCACGTTTGTGGCTCGTTAATCGAATGGGCCGTTTTCATAGCGTCATCAAATACGGCCCATTAACGACCTGTTATGCTTGTCGATAGAATTAAGCCCGTTATACTCATCAGCCTCTTACATGCCCGTTATGCTCGGCCCATGAACGAACGACTGCCACTCTAGCCCCTATATGGCCCATAATGTGGTCTGTTATTGGCCCATGTTTGGCCAATCGGTCATATGGCCCGTAGAAGGCCCATTGATTCTACAGCCCGTAGAAGGCGCGTAGTTGGCCCATGGTCACTATAGTAGATAGCAGGACGATGGTGACAACGGTTCGTATGTTTCCCACCGTTATTGTGGCCTTGTTTTAAATAATAGGTCATTGCGGCCACTAACAGACCGTAGAAAAAGAACTGCACTGACTACAAGCAAACAAATAAACAAGACAAGAAGGAAATAAATAAGCAAGCAACATACGCTAGGCTATTACGGCTATGACACATATTACAACCACTTGGCATCAAAGTTGGCCACCAGTGCAAATATGGGGAACAAAGCAACATACTACATACACTAGTTGTCAAAGTTGGCGACCAGTGCAAATAAATGCCGCAGCAAAACAAGTCCATAACTGAAACCACTTCACAAGAGCTAAAGAAACAATATCTTCATTATCCACCATGCTGGCAACACACTTACCAAGCTTATTAGCTATCTCTTGTTTGGCTCTTCAAACCTCCAGCGCTTTTTGTTGCACTAGAAAGTATGCATCTGAGTTCTCCAAGGACTTCCGCAGTCCTTCGGCTTATTGTCACAGCACAGCTAATCGATGTCTTTCAGCTTGTAGTTGAGACTCAAGAAACCGAACTGATTCAGTCAGTGAGTTTGAGGAGCTTGTGCCGGTGGTAGTGGCCAGTAACTCGAACACTACACCAAGACATGACTTTGGGGTTGTCTCACTGTCTTCAAGATAGTTTTCCTTAGCTATTTTATCAGCTTTCTTAGAGGCTAACAGGGATGTCTCTCTATCTTGAACCTTATCTACATTACTTCCTTTACCATTGCATAACGGGGTACTCTTCTCCAATATTTTGTCTGCATTCTAAAAGAGAAACAAGAATACACATCACTTGTTTAGCGTGTATATGAAACTCATTTTGGTAAACCAGTTCAGTAGCAAGGTGGACAAGATAACAACATGAAACAAACATGTATCCCTGTACTATGGTCATTGTATTGTCTATATCATTCTAGTTTATGTTGCCAAATCAAGATAGAGACAGTAATCATATCTGTTTAAGACAAAGCAACATAGAAAGAATATAAGTGTGGAAAACTACACAACACTAACAACACTTGTAATGTGGATGGCATGAGAACATAACTATTTAGTCATTTGAAACTGAAACCAACATAGAGCCAGTTACAACAGCAAACCAGTTAAAGAAACATGTTTAAAACATACCCGTCGCGCCATTGGAGTGTCAATTACATCCTTCAAATTTTGAATTAGTTGGTGAGTAAATACAGCGATGCAAGAGCAAAGGAGTATGAACCATAGCTACGAAACCTGACCTGATAACAATTCCTCTTCTTTTTTAAACGTTGACTTGGGGTTCAGAGTGGTGGTCCTTGTGCTTTGGGCACTGCACTTGCCTTACTAACTGCTCGTGTTTGGGTGCTCTGTGGTGGAGACAGTGCTCTGTCAACTAGAACTGAGTTACTATCATCTAGGGTTGGGGTTAGAAGGGGTGTAGCTCGTTCTCTGTCCAACTGGTTAGGGGTACAATCTGTGTGAGTCTGGGTTTTGTGTGGTGGGGCTAGTTCTTGAGAAAGTACAATCATGGTTTTATCTACATCAACGGGTAGCACTATCTTTTTTGAAGACCATGTTTTTACTCCCACAGATACTGCCATCACCCCCTCCAATTCAAATGGCTGATAAACAAGAAAAGTAATTGAATGTATAGATATTGTATGATAGACAGGAGCAGTGGATAGTAGGGAAGAAAATAGGCCACGAAATAATTCACATTTATGTTGTCTAACCAAACATGATAGCATGACATAATTTCACATATATGATGGCTAACTAAACAGGATAGCATGACATAATTTCACATATATGATGGCTAACTAAATAGGATAGAATGACATACTTCAAAATATGATTACTATGTAAACAGTATGACATAATATAACTATATGAAGTGGCTATTAAACTGGTTCGCATGCCATATTTCACATATATACCATCGATGGAAACATGATGGCATGATATAATTCACGGATAGATGGACATAATTCAAAATATGATGACTATGTAAACATGATGAGATGATATAACTATATTATGTCTTTAGAAAATGGGTTGGCATGCCATAATATTGATACATGTTGTCTATGTAAACATCATGGCATGATATAATTCAAATATATGATTTATATAGTAAGCAAGTGATCAGAGGGCAATAACATATATGATGTGTAAACTAAGTAGATGACACACAATATTGTGTGTATGATATAAAAACTAAGCATTGACAACATATGCATGATATGAGTAATATAACCCTGCCAAGTTTGAGCATACACCTCAGGGGGAAATAGGACTGGCCATCTGTCTCTGAATCACCCTCTGAGGAGGTCTCTGTAACTAGCAACATATCTGTTTCAGCAGGTACCATTGTCTGCTCTGAAGAACTTGTTTT
>LR738715.1:404969423-405091307 GCA_902687465.1 Secale cereale
CATGATGAGATGATATAACTATATTATGTCTTTAGAAAATGGGTTGGCATGCCATAATATTGATACATGTTGTCTATGTAAACATCATGGCATGATATAATTCAAATATATGATTTATATAGTAAGCAAGTGATCAGAGGGCAATAACATATATGATGTGTAAACTAAGTAGATGACACACAATATTGTGTATATGATATAAAAACTAAGCATTGACAACATATGCATGATATGAGTAATATAACCCTGCCAAGTTTGAGCATACACCTCAGGGGGAAATAGGACTGGCCATCTGTCTCTGAATCACCCTCTGAGGAGGTCTCTGTAACTAGCAACATATCTGTTTCAGCAGGTACCATTGTCTGCTCTGAAGAACTTGTTTTCACTCCAGATTTTTCCATCACCAATTCAAATGGCTAATGCAAAGGAAGATTGGTTAAACATACGAACATTGTCGATAATTGGAATACATAATACAAAAAAGGATGGCATGATATAATTCACATATATACTGCTTGGTAAACAACATGGCATTGCATAATTCACATATATAAATCCTTGCAACAAGATAACATTGCATAATTCATATATATATTGTCCTGCAATAAGAGGGCATTGCATAATTCACATATATGGTAATTACACACTAAATAGGTGGCATTCACACAAAGCATGTCTAAAGTAAGGAAATGACATAACAATGCAAGACACCATATGCACGATATGAGTAGTATAACCTTGGTGGAGAAATAGGACTGGGAATCTCTCTCTGAATCCTCCTCTGAGGAGCTATCCTTAACCAGCAAGACATGGGCTTCATTAGATAGCATTGTCTTCTCTGAAGACCTTGTTTTCACTCTAGATTTCCCCTTACTGTGTGGAATGGCTGATGCACAGGAAGAGTAATTCAATGTACTTACATTGTAGACAAATTTAATACATAATAAAAAGTATGGCATGATATAATTCACATATTGGATGACTATCTAACGAGGATCCCATTGCAAAATTCACATATATGATCAATGGCTAAACAAGATGGCACTGTCACATATATGATATAGAAACTAAATAGATGGCATTCACACAAAGCATGTCTAAACTTAGCAGATGACATATTTGATGTGTAAAGTAAGCAATGCAAGGCGCCATATGCATGTTATGACGAACATCAGCAGGCCAAGTTAGAGCAAAGACCCCAGGGAGTAAACTGGAGTGGTCTACTCCCTCTGAATCCTCCAATGAACAGTTATCCTCCTCTTGATTACAATATGGAACGGTGGGAGGGGGCCGTCTTTGATCCCACCATTGAGTGACGTCCGCATGATAATTTATTGCCACACAAGCCTCGTCTCTTTTGTTCTACATGTTGACTACCATTGTGTACAATAATTGACATGCATAGGAATAAAACATAGTGAGATTGTGTAAGGAGTGCATGCAATCTAGAGTGATGGTAGCTACTTATGGATAGACCCAAAACCAATGATAGCAGACAGATAATATCTTCAGTGTAGAAATGCAGATACTGGCTCCTTTACTATTTGTTTCCCACCCAACATGAAAAACATAGTAGACTCCCAAGATTGACCAGATAGTAGACAGATACTAATCGTTACTGCCCCGATATGTACGCCACAACCATTTAGAAACTCAAGTTTGAGCACTAGTTTGGACCAGACTCGGAGTTTAAGGGGTGAACGGGATGATAAAGTAGCAGGTTATATTAAGCGATTCATAACATAAGCAAACACGAAAGAGTGTGACATCTTGTGCGGACCCGTATAGTCCTCAAGGTCCTCTGCTCAGTTGATGATGGCAATGTTGTTGTGGTGGCTACCGGTGTTGGGGAAGAAGATCTGAGGCAGCGAAAGACAGTCTGTATGGTGGATCCCTGCTGTGGTGGACCCTTCCTTCGTTGGAGAAGGTGACCTGGGGTGGACGATAGCATGGAAGGAGCGGGACAAACCACACAAGGTTTTATTTGATACTTATCTGTAACAGAAGTAAATCTGTAAGGGCTCCTTCCAGTTGGAGGACTTTAACAACACAAGGATAGGAAATACAAGAAGAGGGTAGGAAAGCACATGCAAAATATAGCATTTGCAAGAACATGATTTCTTTCTATCTGGGTGTTTCATTCATAGGAATTGGAAGATCACAGGAATGCAAAGAAGCATGGTCAAATTAAGTCAGACCACAAGAAAATGTACAGTTAAAATGCTATTATGCTACTATCACCTAGTCTTGTTCTTCATGAATACTAGTTTGAAAAGGAGGGCCAAGTGGATATTAAAAATCCTATGGTTATTCTTTGAAAGAGACACTAAAGGAAAATTTTCAAATTTTTTTGTTTCATCCATTCCTTTAAACCAAATGCATGAGAATAGTTCTACCAACAGGGAAGAGGCTCCGGCTGGGTGGCGGACGGAGGAGGGTGTGGGGCTTCGCGGGTTTTCGCGGCCTCGGTGTTCGAATGGGGTGGCGGAGGGGATGGGAGGGGGGAACCATGGCTTAGGGACATGCTTGTCTGAAATGTGGGGTAAGTTACGAAAATACCCTTACCGATTTGAACTAGTTTATTCTGTCGGTTCAGGGGCTATCATGGGAATTTCGCTTGTCGGGATTTTATAGGAAGTGGGAGTTTTCGCGCGCGTTGTAACTTTGTGATGGAAACGCATGGGTTGAGATGGAGGGAGTTTTCCGAGCACAATGAGACAAAGAGTTAGCTTCAGATTTCGAGATAACAGGGCGCGTGTTAATTTTCGGGAGAACAGTAGGCTACCAAATCAATTCACACAACACAAGAGAGTGTCTTGTCCTGTTTTGCTATATGAATTACTACAAATGCCATTCAATGCTTTGAATCCATGTTATGTTTGTATAATGCATGTAACCTACTCGAATGAACATTTTAGGGCATTCCAAATGTATACTACCGGCTGCAATATAAACTAAATTTGAATTCATTTCTCTATTTGAATAATAATCTACAATTATGGTTTTTGTCAAGGTAAACCATCATTTGTATAATATTTTGGTAACACAGAAAATGGTTATTGTCAGGTTAGATGTCAACTACTTATACCATTAAACTTGAATTCAATATTCTGGATCCACTTTATAATGATTTCAAATAATAGTACATTTAAGGCTCTAGCTAGATTTTCATAATCTAAAACATGTTTCATATGTATAGTGTGTTTATGACACAATTTATGCATGGTGCCCCGCCACCCAAAACTACAAGTATTTAGATGTGAGAGCTGCAATAGCCACGCATTATCACAAATTCAAAACGTGGTGTGCATGGATGCAATGCGGTCACATGATGCGTGCCATCGGTATCTCAATTTCAAATGAAATATTTGAGATTCTTAATATATATATAGTATAGGATGTTCAAAACCACACCACGCATATCACTAATACATTCACATGTACATGGGTTTAAAACATCATGGTCTATTATTCAAATATTTCAATCCACTTTTACAAGGTATGATCTCTTTTAGTCATCTACACCCATACACTCCTCTTCCCTGTATAGCTACCACTTTGTTTCTGGTGCATGCACACACCCCTCCTCGCCCCCTCCCACCTACCTCAACATTCTCTAGATTGCACTCATTCGTTAATTATTCCTTAGGTCATTCTCCCACAGTCTTTATAGGTTTCCTCGGGTCCTTCTTTTCAACACACATCAATCAGTATACCTCTCTGGTCAGGATTGCCTATCACATACACACTTTCCCTCTTCTCCTCTCACCCTCCTTGCCCCCTAGCTACCTCTCACATGCTCAAACGCAAATGCACTCTCGTCCCTCTTTTCATTGGTCTCACACTCACATACTCCTCCCTTCTCTCTGTCTAGTACGCCTCTCGCACCACATCATCCTAGCTGCATCCCTTTGTCGGCGTTCTGGGAATGGGGGTACCCAGACTTGCCTGACTGCGGCCCAGAGCGTGGCTCGTCCGGCGGACCGGTATAGCCCAACTTCATCAGCAACCACTCAAGACCCTCACGAGGGGCCAATCCTCGCGAGACGGACGATGCGACCTCCCCTGGGGCGGCCTCACTAGGCTGGCTCCCGAGGAGTGGAGATATCAAGGCAAGGGTCACCTCATGAGGTTCTTTTGACGTGAGCCATGACGACCAAAGCCAGGCAGGCGCCAGCGGGCGCAGGATGCCAGTTTCCTCTTTGGTGCTAAAGGGGCAAGCGCAGGCGAGGAGTCCCGAGGCGTCAAGCAAAGGTTTCCATATGTCACAGCCCTAGATCAGTCCTTGCTTGTCTTTGCTTGATCATCATGTCATCATGTTTAAGTTTTTCAGAAAGTTGAAATGAGGTTTGTTCAAACCCTAGCACCAAAAGAACTCAACTAGGTTCAACCTAAAAAATATTTTCATTGACCCAAAGTGCCTTTGAAAATTTGCATGATTTTTGAATTGGTCTAGATACTCTGGCAAAAATGGTGCACACTTTTATGGGACAATTTGGATTCGTGAATTAAATCATAAAGTATATGCATCTGGACATTTAAATGCTATAAATATTTTTAAATTTCCAAATAATCTTGAAAGTATTTTTGTGCTGTTGGATTAATTTCTAAGGTGCCCATAGATATTTTCAAATTTTTATTAAATGGTTTAGTATTTTTACTAAACTAGAAAACAAACAACAGAAAAAAAACAAAACAGAAATAGAATAAGGAGAGAGAGAAAACCCACCTGTGTAGCCCACTTACCTGGCCGCCTCACCTGGCGGCCCAGCACTGTGCTGGCCCGTGCCAGCCAGCGGCTTCGTCCCCGCCGGCAAGCAGGGAGGTGACACCGGCATGCGCGAGCTCGCCACGGTGCCACCTGCTTGCCGCCCGCACCCCTGGATGCCTGGACGACCTCCACGTCGTCGCCCCGACCCCCTGGACACCTCGTTTCCCCCTCTCCGCTTCTCCCTCGCCCTCTCCCGCCTTGGCCGACGACTCCGCAACTGCACCGCCGTCGTAACAGCGACCACCGCCCTTACCTCGTCACTCCAACGTGTCCACGAGCTCTGCCGCCATCCTCTACACCGTCTCGCCGAGCCACGCCACACCGGGAGCCCTGCAACGTCGCCCCCGACCTCGTCTTCAACATCGGAATGCCGGATATCGCAGTCGTTGATTCACCATTGTCAGCACCTCCCCGGGAGCCCCGCGTGTCCACCGTGAGCCCCTGCGTCAAACCCCTCGCTCCCCTTGGCTCGCTTGCATCCTCTAACGCCATTGCCCACTGGAGCCGATAGCTCCTCGCCGCCGGTCATGTCGCCACCGTAGCTACGGCCGTGCAAGCACACACCCGAGCTCACCACTGCACTTCGTGCACTTCGAGGAGCCTAACGCACCCACCAGCTCCTCCCCCATGCTCCCTAGTGCCGCACCCGCACCTGCCCGAACTCCGGGGGCCGCAAAAGAGCTCGCCGTCGTCGTCTCCAGCCACCCCAGCACCTCCCACTGCCACCACTCAACGCGCGCAAGCTCCAGCTACTCGTAGATGGGCTCCGCCATTGATTTGGTCGATGGAGGACAAATCTCGAGCCCCTCCACTATGCTCGATGTTGCCGGCGACAAGCCGCGGATCAGCTCCGGTGAGTTGACCCAGGTTTGACTCCCCCTAAGTCACTGACATGTGGGGCCGGCTTCTCATTAAAATTAGTTTAGGATTTTAGTTAAGTGCTAATTGCTGTCATTAGTTTGATGTGCAACTGACATGTAGGCCCAGCCATGTTAGTTGTTAGTTAGGTTAAACTAACCCTTTTTAGTTAGCAGTAGTCACTTTCATGTGGGTCCCATGTGTGCGCCTCTGTAGCTGACTATGTTTCACTGACCGGTGGGCCCTACAGGTCAGATTTGATTTGGTCCAGCCCGCTAACCTGCTGAGGTTACTGATACATCATGCTGAGGAAGTAAGGATTTTCTCGGATTTGAAATAAATCAGAAATGATTTATTTATTTTTTGAAAATGCCCCAACTTCTAAAAATCATATAAAATCAACCGTAGCTCAGATGAAAAAGACTTATATATGAAAAATTATCAGAAAAAAATGACGAATCTGTTTATGGCATCATCATGCATGTTTGAGAAACTTATGCCTGACGATCAGGTCAAATCAATTAAATGTAATTTGAATATTGACATATGGAGTTTGAATTTGAACCCTTGGTTCCAATCAACTTCACTTAAATCACTGCTAGTTGCATTAGCTCAAATCACAACATGTTGCCATGTCGTGATCATGCATCATATTGTTGCATTGCATTGATTGTGTTCTTTTTCTGTTTGCCGGTGTTCGTCCCCTCTTAGTAGACGATGTTCCAATGATGAGTTCGATGACACGGATGAAGAGCTTTACTATCTTCAGAAGTGTCAGGCAAGCAAAACCCCATTGAGCATTCCGATACAATCCCACTCTCTCGCTCTTGCTCTCTTTAACTACATTAGGACAACAACATTTCAACTGCTATTTGCTGCGGTAGCCAAACCCCTTTTCCTCTGCATGACCTGTCTTTGCCACAGTAAATAGTTGAAACCCACTAGCATGAGTAGGAGTTGTTTGACCCATCTTGTGGCTACTCATTCATGCTTTCTGGTTATGCCTGCTATGCTTAGAGTTGTGTCGGGTCTGACTCATCGGGGATGTTTTGGAGGTGTGTGAACATGTCCTACTGTTGAGAGCTAAGTGTGTGAACACGATTTGGTAAAGGTAGCGATGAGAGGCCATGTAGGAGTACATGGTGGATTGTCTCATTGAAGCCGTCCTCGGGAACTGAGTTCTGTGTTTGTGATCCATGAATAGCTACTACCACACATTGGGATCCTTAATTGACTCTCTTGACTTATTAATCAACTTGATCTCTGTACAGGAGTTGCAACTAGTTTCTGGTGTTTGTAGGATATGTGTTGGAGGCCGTGCGTAGCGCTGACCCTAGGGGTGGTCAATGAAATGGTAGATACACCATGGCACGGTGTACCGAGTCGCCCGTTTGGTGTTTCGGGAACCCTGTACACATCGTTTGGGGCCATGAACGACACCCCGGCTGGATCTCCTTGCGGATGGAACCCCAATAGGCAATAAACCTAGACTAGAGACTTGTGTGGTTTGTCAGGTCGTGGCCAACACCCTCGCTGGGCTTCCGCTTGAAGGTTGCCGAGTACATGTCGTGTAAACGATGATAAGTGGTGAGAGCGTGTGTGAAGAAGTACACCCCTGCAGGGTTATAAATGATCTATTCGAATAGTCGTGTCCGCGGTAAAGGACTTCTGGGCTGCCTGTACAGTTCATTGACAATTGAAAGTGGATACTCTAAAATGCACAACATAAGCGTGAGTGCTATGGATGGCCATCTCGTAGGGAGCCGGGAGCAGATCCATAGTGGTGTATTGATTGGTGAATAGGATAGAATGACATACTTCAAAATATGATTACTATGTAAACAGTATGACATGATATGACTATACGAAGTGTGTATTAAAGTGGTTCACATGCCATAATTCTACATATATACCGTCGATGGAAACATGATGGCATGATATAATTCATGGATAGAAGGCATAATTCAAAATATGATGACTATGTGAACATGATGAGATGATATAACTATATTATGTCTTTCGAAAATGGGTTGGCATGCCATAATTTAGATACATGATGTCTATCTAAACATCACGGCGTGATATAATTCAAATATATGATTTATATAGTAAGCAAGTGATCAGAGGACAATCACATATATGATGTGTCAACTAAGCAGATGACACTCAATATTGTGTATATGATGTAAAACCTAAGAATTGACAACATATGCATGATATGAGTAATATAACCCTGCCAAGTTTGAGCATACACATCAGGGGGAAATAGGACTGGCCATCTGTCTCTGAATCCTCCTCTGAGGAGCTATCTATAACTAGCAAGATATATGTTTCAGTAGGTAGCATTGTCTGCTCTGAAGAACTTGTTTTCACTCCATATTTTCCATCACCAATTCAAATGGCTAATGCAAAGGAAGATTAGTTAAACATACGAACATTGTCGACAATTGGAATACATAATACAAAAAAGGATGGCATGATATAATTCACATATATAATGCTTTAGTAAACAACATGGCATTGCATAATTCACATATATAATGCCTTGCAACAAGATAACATTGAATAATTCATATATATATTGTCCTGCAATAAGAGGGCATTGCATAATTCACATATATGGCAATTACACACTAAATAGGTGGCATTCATATAAAGCATGTCTAAAGTAAGGAAATGACATAGCAATGCAAGACACCATATGCACGATATGAGTAGTATAACCTCGGTGGAGAAATAGGACTAGGAATTTCTCTCTGAATCCTCCTCTGAGGAGCTATCAGTAACCAGCAAGACATGGGCTTCATTAGATAGCATTTTCTTCTCTGGAGACCTTGGTTTCACTCCACATTTCCCCTTACCGTGTGGAATGGCTGATGCACAGGAAGAGTAATTCAATGTACTAACATTGTAGACAAATTTAATACATAATAAAAAAGAATGGCATGATATAATTCACATATCGAATGACTAGCTAACGAGGATCCCATTGCAAAATTCACAAATATGATCAATGTCTAAACAAGATGGCATTGCATGATTCACATATATGATATAGAAACTAAACAGATGGCATTAACACAAAGCATGTCTAAACTAAGCAGATGACATATTTGATGTGTAAAGTAAGCAATGCAAGGCGCCATATGCATGATATGACGAACATCAGCAGGCCAAGTTAGAGCAAAGACCTTAGGTAGTAAACTGGAGTGGTCTGCTCCCTCTGAATCCTCCTATGAACAGTTATCCTCCTCTTGATTACAATATGGAACGGTGGCAGGGGGCCGTCTTTGAGGCCACCATTGAGCGACGTCTGCATGATAATTTATTGCCACGCAAGCCTCGTCTCTTTTGTTCTACATGTTCACTACCATTGTGTACAATAACCGACATGCATAGGAATAAAACATAGTGAGATTGTGTAAGCAGTGCATGCAGAAATCCAGAGTGATGGTAGCTACTTATGGATAGACCCAAAACCAATGATAGCAGCCAGATAATATCTTCAGTTAAAAAATGCAGATACTGGCTCCTTTACTGTTTGTTTCTCACCCAACATGAAAAACATAGTAGACACCCAAGATTGACCAGATAGTAGACAGATACTAATCGTTACTGCCCCGATATGTACCCCACAACCATTTAGAAACTCAAGTTTGAGCATTAGTTGGACCAGACTCGGAGTTTAAGAGGTGAACGGGACGATATAGTAGCAGGTTATGTTAAGTGATTCATAACGTAAGAAAACACGAAAGAGTGTGACCTCTCGTGCGAACTCGTGTAGTCCTCAAGGTCCTCTGCTCAGTTGATGATGGCAATGCTGTTGTGGTGGCTACCGGTGGCGGGGAAGAAGATCTAAGGCGGCGAAAGATAGTCTGTATGGCGGATCCCTGCTGTGGTGGACCCTTCCTTCGTTGGAGCAGGTGACCTGGGGTGGACGATAGCATGGCAGGAGCGGGACAAACCACACAATGTTTTCTTTGACACTTATCTATAACAGAAGTAAATCTCTAAGGGTTCCTTCCAGTTGGAGGATTGTAAGAACACAAGGATAGGAAATACAGGAAGAGGGTAGGAATGCGCATGCAAAACAGAGCATTTGCAAGCACATGATTTCTATCAATTTGGGTATTTCATTCACACGAATTGGAAGATCACAGTAATGCAAAGAAGCATGGTCAAATTAAGTCAGACCACAAGAAAATGTACAGTTATAATGCTATTATGCTACTATCACCTAGTCTTGTTCTTCATGAATACGAGTTTGAAAAAGAGGGCCAAGTGGATATTAAAAATCCTATGGTTATTCTTTGAAAGAGACACTAAAGGAAAAATTCCAACAGTTTTTCTTTTATCCATCCCTTTAAACCAAATGCATGATATTGTTCTACCATAGGTAACTTTCCAGTTCCTATGTTTTTCCTTCACTTTCCTTTCAACCAGTTGCAATTCTAGTAAGCGGGCTTGATCACACAATAGCCTGCAGAAATGTTTATGTACTACTACTACTTTGTACCCAGGCCACTGCCCTACTAGCTCAACTCACAGGCCCATCTACACATGCACGACTCCAACACCCAGAAATAAATAATGATTGCTTTCGAAAGAGTCCAACACAAATAGATAACTTCCTAGTACCTCACTACTTGTCATATAGGAAAATCTATTTGTATTTCCAATTACTACGTGTGCTCAGTGGACAATATATATTACGTGTAGAGTAAAAAAGTTATGCGATGAGTGGACAACCTCTTAGGCGAAGCCATGTCGACCTAAGCATCATTGGGTGGGTCGCTGAGTATACAACGGCTGATGTTGGTGTCTATGGCGGGGAAGGTGTTCTTAGGCGTCTAAAGATGGCAACAAGGGTATTGCTCCACTGTGATGGACGGCTTCATCATTGAAGCAGCTCCGATGAGGTGTACGATGGTGATGCAGAAGCAGGACAAGAGAGACAACGTTAACCTTAAGTGGGATTCTAATAGCATCTCTAATAGATGATGCAAAATACATCACCAAGAAGTGGTAGATGTAAAATACATCAGCCGCTCATCTCTGAACTAAACTGTCGAAATTTAATTTAACTGTCGAAACCGCATTTTACCGTCGAAACTGAATTTTACTGTGGAAACTGAACGCACTAGTAGCAGAAAAGTAGTAGCAGGAGCAACGCCCGGAGCAGCAGCGCGTGCGAGAGCCGGGGAAGCTAGTCGCGTAGCATCATCTCAAATAGCAGCTGCAGGGGATCGAGCCGTCAAGAGAGAGAAGGATCTGCTGCTCGTGCAGCAGCAGCATGAGGAAGACTAGAGCAGCAACGCAAGCAAGAGCAACAACGCGAGCAAGAGCAATAGCAGACCAGGCAGGGGATCGGAGAGCAAGAGCAGAACAGCAGCGCAGGCGTGAGCCAAAGCAGCAGCAGCTCCAACTGATGTTGACGTCACCATTGAGGGAGCAACACCGTAAAGGAAGTGGCCGGCAACGCCATCGTAGATGGAGTTGCGCCATGGCGGCTCGGGACCGGGCGGCGGTAGCACCGTGTGATCGAAGCAAGAAGAAAATGAAGTGATTACTATAGACCCTCTTTGGTGGCGCTGATTAGGCCTCAGCTTCATCCGAGGAATCGGTGATGATCCTGCTCTTCCGGTGGTGCAGGTGATGACAGAGTTGTGGGAATGGAGGTGGTGCGAAAGACGAGGCGAACATTGGGGCAGCTCCTTGGAGGTGGAGGACGTGGTAGCTGAACCGGCGGGGCGACGAGATTGACGACAGATCCTCATCAGGTGCGTTGGATGAGGGAGGTGGAGGTGTTGTTGTGGATGACGTCGTCGGGGAAGAGGCTCCGGCTGGGTGGCGGCCGGAGGAGGTTGTGCGGCTTCGCGGGTTTTCGCGGCCTAGGTGTTCGAATGGGGGCGGCGGAGGGGATGGGAGGGGGAACCATGGCTTAGGTACGCGCTTGTCTGAAATGTGGGGTAAGTTATGAAAATACCCTTACCGATTTGAACTAGGTTATTCTTTCGATTCAGGGGCTATCACGGGAATTTTGCTTGTCGGGGTTTTACAGGAGGTGGGAGTTTTCGCGCGCATCGTAACTTTGTGATGGCAACGCGCGGGTTGAGATGGAGGGAGTTTTCCAAGCACAATGAGACAAAGAGTTAGCTTCAGATTTCGGGATAACAAGGCGCGTGTTAATTTTTGGGAGAATGATAGGCTACCAAATCAATTCACACAACACAAGAGAGTGTCTTGTCCTGTTTTGCTGTATGAATTACTACAAATGCCTTTCAATGCTTTGAATCCATGTTATGTTAGTATAATGCATGTAACCTACTCGAACGAACATTTTAGGGCATTCCAAATGTATACTACTGGCTGCAATATGAACTAAATTTGAATTCATTTCTCTATTTGAATAATAATCTACAATTACGGTTTTTGTCAAGTTAAACCATCATTTGTATATTATTTTGGTAACACATAAAATGGTTATTGTCAGGTTAGATGTCAACTACTTATACCATTAAACTTGAATTCAATATTCTGGATCCACTTTATAACGATTTCAAATAATAGTACATTTAAGGATTTAGCTAGATCTTCATAATCTAAAACATGTTTCATATGTATAGTGTGTTTATGACACAATATGCATGGTGCCCCGCCCCCAAAAACTACAAGTATTTAGATGTGAGCTGCAATAGCCACGCATTATCACAAATTTAAAACATGGTGTGCATGGATGCAATGCGGTCATATATAGTATAGCATGTTCAAAACCACACCACGCATATCACTAATACATTCACGTGTACATGGTTTTAAAACACCATGGTCTATTATTCAAATATTTCAATCCACTTTTACGAGGTATGATCTCTTTTAGTTATGTACACCCATACACTCCTCTTCTCTGTATAGCTACCACTTTGTTTCTGGTGCATGCGCACACCCCTCCTCGCCCCTCCCCCCTCCCTCAACATTCTCCAGATTGCACTCATTCGTTAATTATTCCATAGGTCATTCTCCCACAGTCTTTGTACGTTTCCTCGAGTACTTCTTTTAGACACACATCAATCGGTATACCTCTCTGGTCAGGCCTGCCTAACACATACACACTTTCCCTCTTGTCCTCTCACCCTGCTTGCCCCCTAGCTACCTCTTACATGCTCACACGCAAATGCACACTCTCGTCCCTCGTTTCATTGGTCTCGCACTCACACACTCCTCCCTTCTCTCTGTCTAGTACGCCTCTCGCACCACATTATCCTAGCTGCATACCTTTGTCGGCGTTCTGGGAACGGGGGTACCCAGACTTGCCTGCTTGCGGCCCAAAGCATGGCTCATGCGGGGGCCTGATACGGCCCAACTTCATGAACAACCACTCAAGACCCTCGCGAGGGGCCAAGCCTTGCGAGGCGGACGACACAAGACCTCCCCTAGGGCGGCATCACTAGGCTGGCTCCCGAGGAGCGGACATATCAAGGCAAGGGTCACCTCACGAGGTTCTCGTGACGTGAGCCATGACGCCCAAAGCCAGGCGGCGCCAGCGGGAGCAGGATGCTAGTTTCCTCTTTGGTGCTAAAGGGGAAAGCGCAGGTGAGGAGTCCCGAGGCATCAAGCAAAGGTTTCCATATGTCACAGCCCTAGATTAGTCCTTGCTTGTCTTTGCTTGCTCATCATGTCATCATGTTTAAGTTTTTCAGAAAGTTGAAATGATGTTTGTTCAAACCCTGGCACCAAAAGAACTCAACAAGGTTCAACCTAAAAAATATTTTCATTGACCCAAAATGCCTTTGAAAATGTCCGTGATTTATGAATTGGTCTAGAACCTCTACCAAAAATGGTGCACACTTTTATGGGACAATTTGGATCTGTGAATTGAATCATAACGTATTTGCATTTAGACATTTAAATGCTATAAATATGTTTAAATTGCCAAATAATCTTGAAAGTATTTTTGGGCTGTTGGATTAATTTCTGAGGTGCCCATATTTTCAGCTTTTTATTAAATGGTTTAGTATTTTTACTAAACTAGAAAACAAACAACAGAAAATAAAAAGAAAACAGAAATAGAATAAGGAGAGAGA
The DNA here is from genome assembly GCA_902687465.1 of Secale cereale. NCBI lineage: Eukaryota > Viridiplantae > Streptophyta > Magnoliopsida > Poales > Poaceae > Secale > Secale cereale. The sequence goes on from LR738715.1 coordinate 404,983,137, forward strand.
GGAAACCCACCTGTGCATCCCACTTACCTGGCCGCCCCAACTGGTGGCCCAACACTGTGCTGGCCCGTGCCAGCCAGCTGCTTCGTCCCCGCCAGGCAAGCAGGGAGGTGACGTCGGCATGTGCGAGCTCCCCACGGCGCCACCTGCTTGCCGCCCGCACCCCTAGATGCCTGGATGACCTCCACGTCGTCGCCCCGACCCCCTGGACACCTTGTTTCCCCCTCTATGCTTCTCGCTCGCCCTCTCCTACCTTGGCCGACGACGCCGCATCCGCGCCGCCATCGTAATCGCGACCACCGCCCTTCCCTCGTCTCTCCAACGTGTCCACGAGCTCCGCTGCCATCCTCTACCTGGTCCCGCCGAGCCACGCGACGCCGGAAGCCCTGCAACGTCTCCCCGACCTCATCTTCAACCTCGGAATACCGGAGATCGCCACCATCGATTCGCCGTCGTCAGCGCCTCCCCAAGCGCGCTTGTCTGCTCTGCGTGTCCACCGTGAGCCCCTGCGTCGAACCCCTCTCTCCCCCTGGCTCATTTTCATACTCTAACGCCGATGCCCATTGGAGCCGATAGCTCCTCGCCGCTGCACTTAGTGCACTCCCAGGAGCCTAACGCACCGAACAGCTCCTCCCCCCGTGCTCCCTAGTGTCGCGCTCGCACCTGCCCAAACTCAGGGTGCCGCAAAAGAGCTCGCCGTCGTCGTCTCTGGCCACCCCAGCACCTCCCACTGCCACCACTCGTCGCGCGCGAGCTCCAGCTACTCGTAGATGGGCGCCACCGTTGATTTGGTCGATGGAGGACAAATCCCGAGCCCCTTCGCCGTGCTCGTTGTTGCCGGCGATGAGCCGCGGGTCAGCTGCGGTGAGTTGGCCCAGGTTTGACTCCCCCTGAGTCATTGACATGTGGGGCCGACTTTTGATTAAAATTAGTTTAGGATTTTAGTTAAGTGCTAATTGTTGTCATTAGTTTGATGTGCAATTGACATGTGGGCCCAACCCTGTTAGTTTTTAGTTAGGTTAAACTAACCCTTGTTAGTTAGCAGTATTCACTGACGTGTGGGTCCCACATGTGAGCCTCTGTAGCTGACTATGTGTCACTGACCGGTGGGCCCTACAGGTCAGGTTTGACTTGGTCCAGCCCGCTGACCTGCTAGCGTCACTGATACATCATGCTGATGCAGTAAGTATTTTCTGGGATTTAAAATAAATCAGAAATGATTTATTTATTTTCAGAAAGTGCCCTAAATTCTAAAAATCATATAAAATCAACCGTAGTTCAGATGAAAAAGATTTATATATGAAAAATGATCATAAAAATATGAAGAATATGTTTATGGCATTATCATGCATGTTTGAGCAACTTATTCCTGCTGATCAGGTCAAATCAATTAAATGTAATTTGAATATTAACATATGGAGTTTGAATTTGGACCCTTGGTTCAAATTAACTTCAATTAAATCACTGCTAGTTGCATTAGCTGAAATCACAACATGGTGCCATGTAATGATCATGCATCATATTGTTGCATTGCATTGATTGTGTTCTTTTCCTGTTTGCCGGTGTTCGTCCCCTCTCAGTAGACGTTGTTCCGACGATGAGTTCGATGACACGGATGAAGAGCTTTATTATCTTCAGAAGTGCCAGGCAAGCAAAACCCCATTAAGCATTCAGATACAATCCCACTCTCTCGCTCTTGCTCTCTTTTACTGCATTAGGACAACAACGTTTCAACTGCTATTTGCTGCAGTAGTTGAACCCCTTTTTCTCTGCATGACCTGTCATTGCCACAGTAAATAGTTGACACCCAATAGCATGAATAGGAGTTGTTTTAGCCATGTTGTGCCTACTCATTCATGCTTTCTGGTTATGTCTGCTATGCTTAGAGTTGTGTTGGGTCTGATTCATCGGGGATGAATTGGAGGTGTGTGAACATGTCCTACTGTTGAGAGCTAAGTGTGTGAACACGATTTGGTACAGGTAGCGATGAGAGGCCATGTAGGAGTACATGGTGGATTGTCTCATTGAAGCCATCCTCAGGAACTGAGTTCTGTGTTTGTGATCCATGAACAGCTACTACCACACATTGGGATCCTTAATTGACTCTCTCGACTTATTAATCAACCTGATCTTTGTCCTGGAGTTGCAACTAGTTTTTGGTGTTTGTAGGATATGTGTTGGAGGCCGTGCGTAACGCTGACCCTAGGGGTGGACTATGAAACTATAGATACACCGTGGCACGGTGTACCGAGTCGCCCGTTTGGTGTCTCAGGAACCCTGTACACATCGTTTGGGGCCGTGAGCGACACCCCGGCCGGATCCCTTTGTGGATGGAACCCGAATAGGCGATAAACCTGGACTAGAGACTTGTGTTGTTAGTTAGGTTGTGGCCGACACCCTCGCAGGGCTTCCGCTTGAAGGTTGCCGAGTACATGTCGTGTAAACGGCGATAAGTGGTGAGAGCGTGTCTGTAGAAGTACACCCCTGCAGGGTTATAAATGATCTATTTGAGTAGCTGTGTCCATGGCAAAGGACTTCTGGGTTGCCTGTACAGTTCATTGACAAGTGAAAGTGGATACTCTAAAATGCGCAAGATAAGCGTGAGTGCTATGGATGGCCTTCTCGTAGGGAGACGGGAGCGGATCCATAGTGGTGTATTGATTGGTGAATATGTGGACTCGTGTGCACCACCTCAAAAGAGTTACTTGCAGTCGTAGTTCAGGATAGCCACTGAGTCAAAGCTAGCTTGTTACAGTTAAACCCCACAACCCCCTTTGTTGATACTGATGCATATGTCGCTAGTTCTGATGTAATTCTTGCTGGGTACATTTGTACTCACGTTTTCTTAATTTATGTTTTGCAGAGAGACTTCAGTCTCACTAGTAGTTCCGCGTGGACTTTGACGTTTAGCTTGTTACCTCAGCTACGATCTTGTACCCTTGGGAGGGTCTTGTAAATAGTCAGGCTTCTCAGCCTTTTTCATTTGTAGTTGTCTGTACTCACACAAGTTAAGCTTCTGCATGTGCTTGTTGCTTGTATGCTCTATATGTTGGGTCATGAGACCCATGATTGTAATACTTGGCTCCTCGGAGCCTAATGAATAAATACTTTGAGTTGTAGAGTTTTGTTGTCATGCCATGTTGTAGTTGAACATATCAAGCTTATTGTGTGTATGATTTGAAATGCTTGGTATGTGTGGGATCCGACACCTAGTTATGGGGAAATGCTTGGTAGCCTATCTTATGGGGAAATGCCTCCTAGTTCTTCCACTGAGCCTTGGTAGCTTGCTACTGCTACGGAACACTTAGGCTGGCCGGCAAGTGTCCTTCGTTCCTGTGTTTGTCCCTTTAGGGAAGTTCCACGTGTTGTTCCTTTAAGTCCATGTAGCTTCCTATGACTTGGGTTCATACGTTGATGACCGACAAGTTCGTAGCTGGGTCATGTATGCATGTCCCTATAATTTAGCGCCACTTTTGGTTTACAACTAGTCATGTCGGCCCAGGTTCTCTGTCATATGGATGCTAGCGACACTATCAAATACATGAGCCAAAATACGCAAACGGTCCCGGGCTAGGTAAGGTGGCACCCGTGGTGATACCATGCATGAGGCCGCAAAGTAATATGATGTGTTATATGCTAGATCGGTGTGACTTAGGATCGGGGTCCTGATACCATATCGGAGAAAAAAGACCAAGACCAGTAGGACAGCAGAGCAAAGGTCATCACGGAGCCCACAACAGCGTCACCACCAGAGCCTTTGGCAGGCGAAGACCACCTTTTGTCAGGATAGCTCATACTAGTTGTAGCCCTTCAAACTTGTCCATTGTGGGATCCCTTCCTGCTCAATATTTGGGAAGAGGACCCGGGCCTCTATAAATAGGACTAGCCACAACCATAGACGGGGATCGGATCATCCAGACCACCCTGACACCCACTAGCTCACCGAGCACAAGAACACCTCTCCTTAGGAGGATGTTCTTCCCATGTACTAGTTCATCCTCAGCCTACAAGGAATTTGACCACACCACACTGGATTAGGGTATTACACCACAACGGTGGCCCGAACCAGTATAAACTCTTGCGTCTCTTGTTCTTCAGGTTCGACGAGCTAGGCCCGGGAATCGGTGCGAGAGCGAGCTAGAGCGGAAAGGAGAGATCTTCGTGCACACCCCAATGTTCGAACCTCAAGGGTTTGCCGGAACCCACAATCCGACATTTGGCACGCCAGGTAGGGGTGTGCCGAAGTTTCGCCTCTCCGTCAACCCCGCTCTCCATCCGCCAGGCTCTCATAGCAGGCGCCCCTTCTCTGACCAGCTCGGCGGGCGCGCGCGGCGGCGTCGCAGGACACCGAGCCTTCACCCCCGCCTTGCGATAGGTGCAGTGGCCACTCAGGTTTAGGCCTGAGCTGCCACCCCGTTACGACGGGTCGGCAGATCCGACCATCTTCCTTCAGTCCTACGAGGAGGCCATTTCGACGGCCGGCGGTGACAACAAGGTCATGGCCAGCTGGCTCCCCATGGCGCCCGCCGGTGTTCCACGCGCCTGGTTTCTCAGCTTGCCAGAGTCATCTATGGCATCCTGGGAGGAGCTGCGTGGCCTATTCATCGCGCGCTTCGGGGCGTCGGCACCCCACGCTGTCGCGACCCTTCTCGGCGGCTCTCAAGCGCCGCCCTCGGACTGCCACGTCAAGCAGTTCTTCCACCAGATCAGTGCCGCCTCTGTACGCCGGGGAGCCCTTCCCGGATGGGCGGCGCCAAAGACCAACCTCACCTTTGAATTAGGTGACCATCCCGCTTCCACTGCGGACTTAGGCGCCCTCCCGATGCTTTGCACACCTACCATCTACAATGTGGCAGTCACCAAAACCCTCATCGACGGTGGGGCTGGCCTCAACGTGCTCTTAGTAGACGCTTTTAACCTGCTCCACGTGCCGCTTGAGCGGCTACGCCCCACCAATCCCTTCTCCGGAGTCGGCAGTGATTCCGCCAGACCTCTAGGGTAGATCCGCCTCCCAGTCACCTTCGACACCCACGACAACTACCGCACTGAGCTGATCGACTTCGACATCACTCGTATTGGCCTCCCGTACAACGCCATCCTTGGGTGTCCTGCCCTAGCTCAGTTCATGGCCGCGACCCATCCGGCCTACAACCTCATGAAGATGCCGGGGAGCAGCGGCGTCCTCACCATGGCTAGAGACACCAAGGAGGCTCTAGCGGCCCTCAAGCTCGCCTTTCGGACCACTGCGGCGGCACGTCCGACCGATGAGGCCGCCCCAGGGGCCAAGGGAGCTGCACCAGCAAAGAAGAAAAAAACTTTTCTCTCAAGACTGGGCCGAGACGAAGTAGGTGCTGGTGGATGAAGATGGGGCGTCAGGCACCACCTTCACCATAGGCGCTGGCCTTACCCCAGCTCAAGAAAAGGCGCTGGTCGGGTTCCTGTGCGCTAACAAGGAGGTGTTCGCATGGGAACCCAAGGACCTGGCAGGAGTCCCGATGAGGGTGATTGCGCACCACCTGAACGTATGCCCCAACGTGCGCCCCGTTAAGCAGAAGGCCAGGCACCAGTCTACAGAGAAGAAGTCCTTCGTCCTGCAAGAAACTCGCAAGCTAGAAGCAGCGGGTGTTATCCGTGCGGTCCAGTACCCGAAATGGCTAGCGAACCCTGTCGTTGCGCCCAAGAAAGGCAGGAAATAGCGCATGTGTGTCGAATTCACCAACCTCAACAAGGCCTGCCCACAAGACTGATTTCCGCCGCCCCGCATCGACTAGTTGTCGACTTCACCGCTGAGTGCGACCTACTGTATTTCCTGGATGCATTTCCGGGCTATCAACAAATCAAGATGGCGGTGCAAGATGTCGAGAAAACTGCCTTCCTCGCCTCGTGCGGGGTATACTGCTACACTTGTATGCCGTTCGGGTTGCGGAATGCAGGAGCAACTTTGCAGCGATTGATGCATATCGCCCTAGGAGAGCAGCTCGGGAGGAACACTGAGGCCTATGTCGATGACATCATGGTAAAGTCTTAGGAGGCCAAGGCCCTCATCGATTATTTGGAAGAGACCTTTGCCAGCCTGTGCAAGGTAGACCAGCGACTCAACCCGGAAAACTGTATCTTCGGTGTCCCGTTAGGCAAGCTGCTGGGCTTCCTGGTGTCGCACAGAGGGATCAAGGCTAACCCTGAGAAGGTCAAGGCCATTGAAAAAATGTGTCCGGCGAAGACCCTCAAAGAGATGCAGAAGCTGACCGGCTGTGTGACGTCGCTCGGGCGTTTCATCTCCAAGATAGGGGAGCGTGCCCTCCCCTTCTTCAAACTAATGAAAAGGAGAGGCCCATTTGAGTGGACCCCTGAGGCCGATGCGGCATTCAAAGACCTCAAGAGATACCTCACCAGCGCGCCGGTAATCATGGCACACAAACCACAAGAGCCCCTGGTGCTTTACCTAGCCGCTACACCGCATTCCGCCAGCGCAGCGTTAGTGGCAGTCCGGCAGGAGCGCCAAGACAAGACCCCACAGCCCTGGGACGATGCTCCCGAGGCTCCGGTAGGGCCAGCCGACGATCGGGCTCCGCAAGACGATGTTCCTGAAGCTATAGCTGCCTCGTTCGACGACCAAGCTCCTGAGGCCCCCTTACCCAATCAGGCGCCACAGCCCCAGGAGAGCTCGGGCTTCACCCCTGTCGAGCACCCGATGTACTTCGTCAACATGGTGCTTTGTGATGCTCGGGCATGCTATCCCATGCCGTAGAAGCTTCTGCTCGCACTCCTCGTCGCTTCGCGCAAGCTGCGCCACTACTTCCAAGGCCATCCCATCAAGGTCGTCTCGGCTTACCCGCTGGAGAGGGTACTCTAGAGCCCCAATGCTACGAGAAGAGTCACCGAATGGAATATCGAGCTGCAAGCGTTCTAGATGGAATTCAACACAACCAGAGTCATCAAAGGAGCCGTGCTCACTGACTTCATAGCAAAATGGACCGACACCCCATAGCTCGAAGCGGGCGAGGGCCGATCCCTCTTGCCAGGAAGTGAAGCGCCAGACGGCTGGGTCATGTACTTCGACGGTGCGTTCGCGCGCCAGGGCGCGGGGGCTGGAGCTGTGTTCATCTCGCCCACTCAGGACAAGCTTTACTACACCATGCGCTCTGCTTCCAGCCAGGCGATAATGTCAACAACAACACCACGGAATACGAGGGCCTCATCGCTGGTCTTAAGGCTGCGGTGGCCCTGGGAGTGAAGCGCCTCATCATCAGGGGTGACTCGCAGCTCCTCATCAGCTTCTCCAACAAGGTATACGAGCCGAAGGACGAGCACATGGAAGCATACCTCACGGAGGTACACAAAATGGAGAAGTAGTTCTTAGGCCTGGAGCTGCAGCATGTGCCCTGTGGCACCAACAAGGAAGCTGACGACATCGCCAAAAGGGCATCTAGGTGCCTGCCCTAGGAGCCAAGCGTCTTCGAGGAATGGCTCTTCAAGCCTTCGGCAGCACCTCCGTGTGTGAGGACGGCGAGGCCTCAGGAGGAACTCCCCCAGCCACCGACCTCTAGAGCCCCCGCCTGTGGCCCGACCTCAAGAGCCCGCCTGCTCCTAGTGCTCGAGCATCAGGAGGGATGCTGGACCGAGGATCTCAAGGCGTACCTAGTGTGAGGAGCACTGTCGGAGAAAGAAGAGGATGTAGATCATGTAGCCCGACAGGCTACGGCGTATTGCATTCAAGACTGTGAGCTTTACAGAAAATTACCAAATGATGTTTCTTTACGATGCATCTCCAGGAAGCAAGGGAAAGAGCTGCTAGCTGATATACATGCCGGGGACTGCAGTGATCACTCATCATCACGCACCCTGGTTGGCAAGGCATTCCACAGCGATTTCTACTGGCCCACAATGCTCAACAAAGCAACCGAGCTAGTGAAGTCCAGTGAGGCTTGCCAGTTCCATGCCAAGCAGATCCACCAGCCGGCTCAAGGCCTCCAAACTATCCCACTCTCCTGGCCATTCGCAGTCTGGGGGCTGGACATCCTAGGTCCATTCCCTCGAGCGCCCGGGGGCTACCGCTACCTCTATGTCGCCATCGACAAGTTCACCAAATGGGCGGAGGTGGAATCCGTCCGAACCATCCCAGTCGGATCCGCGGTCAAGTTCATCAAGGGTCTCGTAAGTCGGTTCAGGGTCCCCAACCGCATCATCACTAACAACGGCTCACAGTTCACTAGCAACCTTTTCAAGACATATTGTGATAACCTTGAACGCAGATTTGCTACGCTTCAGTGGCACATCCCAGGAGCAACGGCCAGGCCGAGCATGCCAACGCGGAAGTTTTAATAGGCCTCAAGACCAGGACCTTCAAAAAGAATCTCGAGGCTTGCGGTAGGGCCTGGCACGACGAGCTCTAGTCCGTGTTGTGGTCCATCCGCACCACCGCCACCAAGCCGACAGGCGAGACCCCGTTCTTCCTCATCTACGGAGCAGAAGCGGTTCTCCCACACGAGGTCAGGCGTCGCTCCGTGCTGGTCCTGACGTTTGATGTAACACAGTCGGACGCCATGCGGGGATGGGCCTTGTGTTGGGGGAGGAACACCGTCGGGAAGCCTCGCTCCAAGTAGCAAGGTACCAGCAGGCGTTGCGAAGGTACCACTATCGCAATGTCCGCTCCAGGACGCTCGAGGTGGGCGGCCTTATCCTAAGGGCGGTCCTCTCCAGGGAAGGGTTGCACAAGCTTTCACCCATGTGGAAGGGCCCGTTCAAGATTTCCCATGTCTCCAGGCCTGGCGTCGTACGCCAGGAGACGGGGGACGGCGTCCCTATCCAGAATGCATGGAACATCCGGCACCTCCAGAAGTTTTTCCCATGAAGCAAGGCCCCGTGCCTGTGAAGCCAAGGCCCAGTGCATGTGAAGCAAGGCTCACGCTTGTGAAGGTCTCCGCCCGTGACACTCTCACGTAATAATGAGAGGTGCTCTACACGCCCCGGAGTCTGGAGTGCAGCCCTCGGGCCTCGGGGGCTCCCTCCCACGTCCTAGTGGCATCACTTAGGTCCGGACTGGTCAGAAGACTAGACTAGGTGCCGGACGCGACTGTTCATTTGCTTTCTGGAGTTGGCTTGCCCCTTCGTTCTTTTAATGGGATTTGAAAGTTCTGGCGTTTCTCGAACGGCTTGGTTGAACCACCTCTCTCTTTGATTCTTCCCTTGATTCTTTGCTTTGCGTTGGGGAGAGCGGTGGTTGCCCGACGCTCTCCCTCACGCGCCTCCCAAGGAGGCTGGACAGGGTGGCACGCATGCGCGCCTGCCTTAGTCTCTATGAGGCGTCCACACATGAGCTTGTGATCAACGCATCCCTCTCCTTAAGTCCGTGCCCTACGGGTACCACGACAAAGTGCGTTCGACCATGTTCAGCCCATGCTTGGGACCTCATGCAGCGAAGGATAATAATCTCCTAATGAGTTTTTGTAGCTCCTCGAAGGGTCGCGCCTCATGAGATGGGGGCTACCCCAAATGCGTCAAGATGAGTCTTCTCCCCTATGGCCGCATAATGCATGGATCTCGCAACACTAACCGGAAACAGTGAACACAGCACCAAGCAGCATAAAAGTCACGGTCCATTACACGCCCTAGCAGGGCCCCATACTTGTTTTTTGGTAATGCAGGAAGAAAGTAAGGGCGAGGACTGGCAAAAGCGGCTCCTACGATGCGGCTGCCCATGAGGACCGGCCCCTCGGGATCAGCCATAGCCCTCCTCACGCTTCGCTGGGGCGCGGCAACGAAAAGACCCAACGCCGCCCTCGAAGCGGGTGCAACGGCGTGGTGGCTGGTCATAGCCGCCACTGCTAGAGCTGCCGCTGAGGGAGGAGCTGCCGTAGCTATATGAACTGTGGCCGGCGCCAAGGGCGATTTCATCCTCCCCCTCGTCAAGGCCGAGCACCTCGCCACCATCCTTGTCCTCAGGGCAGCACCCAGCATGGCAGTCGTCTTCCCCGAATAACCTCACGAAGAGGGTCGAGTCGCCATCGTACTTGAAGTGGAGGGTGCACCGCCTACTCAGGCCATGCACGCGGGCGAACGTTTGCCTACCGCGGGCTAGGGTTACGACGCCCGCGGCGGAGACCTCCACCTCGACCCACAAAGCCCTGCTGCAGCAGCCGTCCACCTACAGCCAGAAACCGCCTGGACCGGCTGCCGGTAGCGCACCGGCGAAGGAGCACAGGCAGGGGTCGCGGCATACTAGCAAGGGCGGCCTCGTCCCCTCTTAGGCGGCGGTGAGCAGGGCCCCTCCTGACGGGTCTTCCCCTTCTCCGCGGAAGAGAACCTCCTCACCCGTGCCATGAGTGTCGATGCAGAGCAAGAAGCAAGGAGGAATGAGAAGAAGCGAGCGGAATGGGGGACAAGATGGGCAATGGGGGCTTCGCCCTTCACCTCATTTATAGCAGGGAGGAGGCCAACCGCCGGCCTCCATAACCGCAGGTAATGATGGTATTTGAGCATGCATGGACTTGTCCAGTCGTGTGGTTGCCGAGACAGCGTGGGGAAGTGGAGACGCCCATGTCCCATCAATCGCCATGCATCGATCAAGGCCGCATGATTTTGGGGCCCGCGGCGCTCCGCACTTGACCCTTGGCTTCGCTGCAAAGCCAAGTCCGAGCGCACCTTGGGCCCAGGGGCTACTGTCGGCGTTCTGGAACGGAGGTAACCAGACTTGCCCCTGCGGCCCAAAGCATGGCTCGTCCGGCGGCCTGGTACGGCCCAACTTCATCAGCAACCACATAAGACCCTCGCGAGGGTCCAAGCCTGGCGAGGCGGATGACGCAAGACCTCCCCTGGGGCGGCCTCACTAGGCTGGCTCCCGAGGAGCGAAGATATCAAGGCAAGGGGCATCTCACGAGGTACTCGTGACGTGATCCATGACAACCAAAGCCAGGCGGGCGTAGGATGCAAGTTTCCTCTTTGGTGCTAAAGCGACAAGCGCAGGCGAGGAGTCCCGAGGCGTCAGGCAAAGGTTTCCATATCGGAGCAATAAGACCAAGACCAGCAGGACGGCAGAGCGAAGGTCATCACGGAGCCCATGGCGGCGTCACCACCAGAGCCTTCAGCAGGAGAAGACCACCTTTTGTCAGGATAGCTTGTACTAGTTGTCCCCCTTCAAACTTGGCCGTTGTGGGATCCCTTCCCGCTCAATATTTGGTAAGAGGACCCGGGCCTCTATAAATAAGACTAACCACCACCATAGAAGGGGATCGGATCATCCAGACCACCCTAACACCCACTAGCTCGCCGAGTACAAGAACACTTCTCCTCAGGAGGCTGTTCTTCCCATGTACTAGTTCATCCTCAGCCTACAAGGCAATCGACCACACCACACTAGATTAGGGTATTACACCACAACGGTGGCCCGAACTAGTATAAACTCTTGCGTCTCTTGTTCTTTGGGTTCGACGAGCTAGGCCTTGGAATCGGTGCGAGAGCGAGCTAGAGCGGAAAGGAGAGATCTTCGTGCACATCCCAGTGTTCGAACCTCAAGGGTTTGCCGAAACCCACAATCCGACACCCTTTGTCTATAACATGTCTATCCGGCCTTATTTGCCTGAAACGCATGCATGCGTATACAAATCAATCTCCATCTATACATATATCTAGGTCAATTATCCCTCATTTTCCCCACACATCGATTGATCTACCTCAATAGTTATATATCGATCTCCATTTCCCCGACACAACAACTTATCTACCTATCTAGATAGGCCTGCTAGTGACACACATATATTGCCCCCCTCATCAACCATGCATGCCTTCTGCCTTGTCTCTCACCTGCACACATTCGCGCACAAGCACGTGCGCGCGCACACACACACCTCTCTTATTGATTGCAGTTGTACCCTCTGTTTATCTACTAGCTAGGCCTCTCGCACCATCGTCTCTGAGAAGCAACTCCACCAACCCCCCTCTAGCACCCTAGCTCAGTCTCTCTCTCAACCATATTCCTCTCCAACACATGTATGGATGCCCATCGATCTCCCTCGATACATCACTAGGTCTCTTCTTTTTTTGACTATACAGGTCTCTTCTTCTCCACACATGTACCAGTCGATCTACCTCTCTAGTTAGCCCCCCTGCCCGACGACGCGCAGCAATAGATCAAACGCTATAGTCAGTTCCCTCTGGCACACACAAAATGCCCTTTCCCCTCTCACATTCCAGTAAGCCGGCCATCATATATCCTTGATGTGGGCACACGCAAATTCGCAGCCTCTCTTTATCGATCTCGCACCCACACACTCCATCCCTTTCTTCGTTTGTGTCAACACTAGATGCCGATGATCCCACCCCTCTCTTCTCATGGATCACTTCATGTGTATGATATATCTAGCTAGGCCTCAGTTTCACAGACATTGCGTACGTTCCATTTTTTGGTTTGAAATAGCATCGACACATATTCCCTATCGATGTCTCCCGCACAAAAATACACTCACGAAATCACCCTCATAAAACACACTCACGAACACACACCATCTTTCTCACCAATCCCCACATAGGTGGGGTATGTGCAGGAAGAGAAGAGGTGCACGCTGCGACGCACGCACTCCCGTCTCTGGCCCAACCACATCGTCGCGGGTACACCGTGGAGCTCATTTTTGTACAAAAAAGGCAGCCCATGTTCTGAAAAATTGACACCTGTAGTGCTTGTCCACTTTATGGAGGGTCATGTAGCACGCGTGAACGAAAGGAAGTGCGAGAGTTTATTTAGAAAATGGTTGCACTATATATAATATACGCAGGATTTGATGCTCTGCCTGCTTGGGTTGGTCTCTTCACAGTTCCCACTCTCTCACACAAAATGTAGGCGGAAACTCTCTCTCTCTCTCTCACCGCTAGTCACTGGTTCGGCTGGATCCCATTCACCGGTGGAAAGGGAGGGTGTACAGCACTACTCTGGACACTGGCTCCGAGGAAGGAAACCCACTACCGGCGCGTCCAGATCTGCGGTACACACCATTCTCTCGAACGACCGGCGTGGTAGGAACTTCGCCCCTTGCTCGCCGCCGCATCATATCCTGCCCGGCGTCGCTGTCGGTGTCAAAACCGGCAGATCTCGGGTAGGGGTCCTGAACTATGCGTCTGAGTATCAATGGTAACAGGAGACAGGGGACACGATGTTTACCTAGGTTCAGGACCTCTCGATCGAGGTAATACCCTATATCCTGCTTGATTGATCTTGATGAATATGATTGCAAGAGTTGATCTACCTCAAGATCGTAATGGCTAAACCCTAGAAGTCTAGCATATGTGATTGCTATGATATATGTTGTATCTACGGACTAAACCCTCTGGTTTATATACGCACCGGAGGGACCTAGGGTTGTACATGATCACCTTGGAGAGAAAGGAAAGTATTACACCTGGACTCTAAACTTCCTATTTTACACATGGGGAATCCTATCCGGATACGGGAGATAGTATTCATTGATAATCTTCACGGCCCACTAGTCCGGCCCATATTAAACGATCCGGCCACCTGAGGACCCCTCAATCCAGGACTCCCTCAGTAGACCCTGAACCAGTCTTCGATGACGACGAGTTCGGCTGACACACTGTCTTCGGCATTGCAAGGCGGGTTCCTCCTCCCGAACATATTTGAAGAAACATTCCCTACAAAAGGTACTATGTCCGGCTTTGCATGGTTAGTACAACCCTTAGCGTCGAAGGCAATGTATCAAAAGCCGGATACTGTGTTTTACTGACAACAGTCCAGCGAAGCGTCAGGTATGTGCCTTTAACACGTATCTAACAATTTTCTTGGCTCCGGTTTCGCGTTTCGAGGTATAGCCTCATTGGCACGTCTTATCAAAACGGAGATCGTGCCCGCTAACTACGGGATAATTATCAACGTGACGTGAGCATTTTAACCGCGCCTTACACACGACCTTGTTGGGAACCAGCGAGGTTTACGGCTGGTGTGGGGGGCGTTTAGTTCTCACCTCTTATAAAAATGATCCAAGGTTTTACCATTTATCCCCACGCTCTCCTCAAGCTCTGGCATCCCAATCTCCTCAGTCTCCAGCATCCACATCTCTTGCGCCCTCAACCCTCAACTCCTCCACCATTGCCGCCATATCCAGCAATGGCTGGTCCCGGCTCCAAGGGCAAGTGGGAGGCATCTTCGATCACGGAGAAGACCGTGAAGAGCATTCGGAGCATCGGCTATCTAGCTGACGATGTGGCGCATCGGGTCACCGAAAAGTACCAAGTGATTCACGTCCCTAAGGCGGATGAGAGGGTTGTATTCCTCTCGCACTTCATTCGAGGGGTAGGGTTTCCCCTTCACCTCTTTGTATGGGGCCTTCTATCCTTCTACGGGCTAGATTTCCATGATCTAGCCCCGAATTCAATCCTTCACATATCTGCTTTTATAGTCGTGTGTGAAGCGTTTCTCCGAATCCCCCCGCACTTCGGCCTGTGGCTCAAAACCTTCAATCTGAAGCCGAAGCTGGTCGGCGGGCAGCATGCTGAGTGTGGAGGTGCTATGATAAGCAAACACCCCAATGCTACCTGGGCAAAGGGGGCGTTCGTGGAGACGAGCATGATTTGGCAGCAGGAGTGGTTTTATATCACACAGACCCGCGATACCAAGTGGGCGGCCATTCCTGCATTCAGATTCGGACCCCCGGAGAGGCTAACCTCCTGGACAGATAAGGGTCCGAACTGGGGATCCCAGACGGAGGTGCTAGCCCTCCAAAAACGCATCTCCGATATGATTTCCAAGGGCACCTAGCTTACCAACGTGGTCCAGGTAATGCTTGCCCGTCTCGTCGTCCCTTGCCAGCACCGGGGCTCCTATCTATGTGAGTTCAATCCGGAGGGGCCCCAATCCTTGAAGCGCCTCTTCGGCTCTACGGACGAAGACATCTGGAAGCACCTCTTCCAGGCCCAGAAGGGGTGGCCAGCAGAGTCTGAGGACAAGGGCTTCAGCACAGAGCTCACAGCATCAGAGGTATATGACATTTCTGCCGAACATATATCCCTTCCCTATTTTAATTATAACAGGAGATGGAGTTTTTGCGTTCAATCCATGTCTAGACAAAAAAGGCGGAGCGGATCAAGTGTCCAGCTCCCCTACCAGAAGACCCAGTGTCGCCTCAAGTGACAGAGATGTTGATTCCGGTGTCGTACAAGGCACCGAAGAAGAAGGCCAAGAAGAAGGGCAAGGAGGTCAAGAGTGACCCCCGCCCCACTGGCCCTACGGACACAAGGTCCAAGGAAACAGGCTCCCACCCCTCTCTCGAAGAAGAAGAGGAGGAGGAGGAAGAAGAAGACTCCCCCGTCCTACCCAAGGGGACGAAGAGAGAGGCCCCTGCTGACGCAGGCACGACCGCACCCAGGAAGAAGCTAACTCTTCCTAAGAGTTTGGACTCATCGTCCGAACATAGTTATCGGGTTCAGCCCCGGATCAAGCCCCCAACCGAATCGTTAGTGCTCAGAACTGCCTATGTTCGGAGGATGTACTTTCGTTTGGCATCTGATATATATTTTACTTTGATATAGCCCTCCACGTGACATCCCCGTGGCTTCACTGTCCTCGGGGAACTCCCTGGCGCCTGGAGAGACGGAGAGTACTACACCTCCACAGGGTTCGTCGCCCACCGTAGGCATACCGAAGTATCCTCCCTACCAACTCCGCCTATTCCAGCAGGCGGGAGTGGGGCAGATGAGAGGGCGGCTGAGGTCAATCCTTCAGCCGCGATCGACCAGGGGGGAGCGATCCCCATGGAGACCGAAGTTGGGTGTCCCAAACAATCTGGGGCCCTGTCAAACACTGCTCCAGATTCCAGTACCGCTCCGAACTCAAGGGTCCAGCCCCCTATAACGAGGGAGGGAGCTCCTGCTCCTGCGGTGCATACTGTCCATTTGGAGGTGCCGAACACAATGGAGGGAGCACTGCAAAGTGCTTCCATCATGGAGGAACACTGCACTCTGATGAGTGTGGTCATGGGGAAGATTCAGTCCTGTTGACACACGAACACGTCACGTGTACCCTCGACGTCGGGGGTGATGCACCGCAGCTCACGTCGAAGGAGGCCCGACCGACAGCGCGATACGCAAGACAGTCGACGGGCGCTTTTGCGGACCCGAAACCCCACACCCCCGGGAGGGACCCCGTCAGTGAGTGCGGCGGCAATGGGCTGCCCTAGGTCGATTCGCTCGCCCCTAGAGCCTCGAGATTCATAGCTCTCAAACACGAAGAACAGCGAGGAATGAGAGAGAAAAACGATGGAGAGATAAAACGTAGACTGGAAAAAGTAGTATATTGATTTGTTCGATTGTGTGTTGTTCAATCGGCCGTCACCCCAACATATATAAGAGGCGGCTGGACTTCCCGTACAAGTAAAGGATTCATCTGGACTTTCCTTACAAGAAAATTACATCAATTCACGTCCTAGAGTCCTAGTTTTACTCCAATCCGGATTCAACCCGAATCTGGTCCAAACTTCTTAACTGCTTCTTGCGCGGGCCGCCGAGCTTGCATACAATCTCCGATCAAGACGGCCCATATATCAAACTCTTGCTTCTCGATGAGATGAACAATTCTCATGTTGATCACTTTTTCAAATAAGGCCATCTTGAATACCTTTTGAGGTCATCTTTACCTTCCAGTCGGATTCGTTCTTGCAGCAGACTGGATTATCCGAGTCTTGTAGTGAATTCACATGCCATATACTATCTCTGATGATGATGACTCCAAAACAAAATTTCACCGTTTTTACGATACGCACAACTTCCGTATTGAACACTTCTCCATCCGAGATCATCTTGCTAAACCTTTGGGCACATGTTCAGTTTCACTCGGATTCGAGCTCATCCACTCGGATATTAGAGTCTTTCACTCGGATGGTCCGACTGGACTTTTTCACTCGGATGTTTAGAATCTTTCACTCGGATGAATATATTTTCACTCGGAAGACGATCTTTCACTCGGATGATGACCACATTTTCAGTCGGAAGACAATCTTTTAGTCGATCGATAAGTTTTCACTCGACCTTTTACTCGATCGGTAGGTTTTCACTCGACTTTTTACTCGATCGGTAGGTTTTCCCTCGACCTTTTACTCGATCGGTAGGTTTTCACTCGACCTTTTACTCGATCGGTAGGTTTTCACTCGACCTTTTACTCGATCGGTAGGTTTTCACTCGACCTTTTCCCGACTGAAAACACAGCCTGATCTTGATTTGCCTTTCCAGGTTGCATACTACCTCGGATTGAGACAAACTTTATATGAAAAATGATCGGGTCGACGAGACGAAACCTTTTTGTGTTGAAGGTTTTTCGATTCAAGGCCGTCCTGATGGCCGTATTACTCGCGCAATCTATCAGACCACTCTCTGGTACCTCGCGCCATATTTCCATATAGTTTCGGTCTGCGGTGTATTGCCTCTAACTTTTGCATACGAACTCGGATTGAGATGATTTATATATCAAAATTAATTGCCTCGACGTGACGAAGACAATTCCTTTAGAGTTCTCCTTCATCCGAGGTCGTCTTGAATGCATGATTGGCCAAAGACCACTCGGAAAATTGAATTATGCCATTCGGAATATAGTTTCGGTCCCTAAAATAAGGTTGAATGATGATTACCGAAACATCAAAGTCGTTCCACTCGGCGGTGTGAATCTTTTCATGCTGAAAACCCTCTCACTCGAGACCATCTTCATTGCTTTCCATATCTTGCCAAAATCAGGTGTCAACACATGCCCCCCTGTTTTTTTGGCAAAGTTTGTATGCCGAAAAATAATATGCACCGTTTTTGTTCTAAGGAAGATGTCAACACTCCATCGGCCATTTGTATTTCTTAGGGCCATAATCATGTATCGTCCATGTTTGTGCTAAGGGCGATAGTCGTATATCGGCCATTGCTTACTTAGGCTTCTTGCCACACACTCGGGTGGTATTTCTTCAAGTACATGCCATTGAGAGCTCAAGGTAACAATGTCCCTTATATGGATTCCACCAAATATGAGTTTCCGGGAACTATTCTTGTAATCCTAAAAGGACCTTCCCAACTTGGAGACCACTTCCCGAATTTTCTATCTCTTGAACCAATCAGTAGAATTACTTTCCAGACGAGATCGCCAACTTGAAAATTCTTCAACTTAACTTTCTTATTGTAAGCTCTTGCCACCCTCAACTTGTCTCTCTCTATGGCCTTTAAAGCAACCAAATGCTTATCGGCAACCTCATCAATATTGTCCATCATCAAGTTATAAAAGTCTATTGCCGATAAATCATTCTGTTTGGCTATTCTCAAAGCATTCAAATTCACCTTCACTGGTAAAACAACCTCTTGACCATATACTAGCTCATATGGAGTCACCTTCGTAGCACCATGCCTTGAGATTCTATGTGCCCACAAAGCTTCAGACAACAACTCATGCCATCTCCTTGGATTATCCTCAATCTTCTTCTTGATGAGTTTGATTAAAATTTTATTGCTAGACCCAGCTTGTCCATTAGCTTGGGCATAATACGGAGAGGTATTGAGCAACTTTATGTTATAAGATTCAGCAAACTCTCTGACTTGGTCTGACATGAAGGATGAACCTTGATCTGTAGTTAACGTTCGAGGAATACCGAATCTATGAATAATGTGCTCATTGATGAATTGAATTACCTCCGTATGTGTTATGTTCTTGAGAGGTACTGCTTCAGACCATTTAGTGAAATAATCGGTTGCCACCAATACGAATCGATGCTCCTTTGAGGAAGATGGATGAATTCACCCAATAAAATCTAAACCCCATCCTATGAAAGGCCACGGCTTGATAATAGGATGTAACATAGCAGCAGGAGCTAATTTAATATCACCAAATTTTTGACAAGCTTTACACCCTTTATAATATCTCAAGCAATCATTAATCATAGTCGGCCAATAAAACGCAGCACGTCGCAATAACCACTTCATCTTAGGAGCCGACTGATGAGTGCCAAAAATGCCTTCATGTACCTCTCCCATAGCAACTCTTGCCTGATCTTCATCTAAGCACTTTAGAAGAACATCATCGACTGTTCGGCGATAAAGACCATCATCTCCCATTATATACTTGAAAGCCATACGCCGAACAGCCCTGTCCACCCTTTCACTCGGATTGCATAAGTAATCAATGATGGGCTTCCTCCAGTCGATATTGTCACCTGCACTAGATTTTTTATTAACGGCCAAATTAGTGGGTTCAGGTTCGGCCTCTCCCATGTTGGCAAGACAAGACATCGGTCTTTGAGAGATATGAAGCATGCCATGATCAACATGATATCCAGATGCTTGTTGTGCCAACTCATTCGCTTTCCAATTGTCATGCCTAGATATATGAGCAATGCTAAAACAATCCAAAGTAGAGAATATATCTAGACATTTATCAAGATAAACATTAAGTGATTCATCTAAACACTGAAAGACTTTGGATATTTGCTGCACCACTAGTAACGAATCACCATAAGCCTCAATATGTGTAACACCTATAGCAATTAACATCTCTAAGCCGAATAACAAAGCTTCATATTCGGCCTGATTATTTGTGCAAAAGTATTCTAAGCGACACGAGGCTTCGAAAACAGCACCATGAGGAGATATATAAACAATACCAACACCTTGGCCATTGCTACAAATTGAACCATCAAAATAAAATCTCCAAGGTACTAAAGAGACATGGTTTATATCAATGACATGCTTGTCATTAATCCGATGCTCAACAATGAAATTAGCAACGATTTGGCCTTTCATGGATTTTAGAGATTCATAAGCCAAATCATACTCAATCAAAGCATAAGCCAACTTGCCAATTCTGCCACTAAGAATTGGCCTATGCAAGCACTAGGCACCAAATAATGTCTCAATTTTGTGCAAGCATAATGTAAGCATAGACATAGTTTTTCAATAAATGTATACCTTGTCTCGGCGTCCAATAAGCGTTTGCTCAAATATATAATAGCATGTTCTTTCCCTTCGGTTTGTTGAGTCAAAACAGCACCAATAACACCTCCTTCTGCTGCAATGTAAAGCTTAAACGGCTCCTTATGCTTGGGTGCTTTCATGACCGGAGGAGTGCATAAATACTTTTTTATCATATCAAAGGCTTCTTGTTGTTTTGCCCCCCCAAGTGAAATCAACATCATTCTTTAACCGAAGGATAGGAGTAAATGCATCAACTTTCCCTGACAGATTAGCTATGAATCTTCTCAAATAATTGACCTTGCCAAGGAACTTTTGCATATCTCTCTTGCATGTTGGCGCTTCCACTTTCTGTATAGCTTCTACCTTCTTGGGATCAATCTCTATGCCATCTTCATGAATAATGAAACCCAAAAACTTACCAGCTGACACGCCGAATGCACACTTCGAAGGATTCATCTTCAGTCCATACTTTTTCATTCTTTCAAAAGCTAAAAGAAATCGGCCAAATGAGATTCAAAAGCATCCGATTTGACAACAATATCATCAATATAAACTTCAAGTATGACACCGAGTAAATCATGAAATATCAAATTCATAGCCCTTTGATATGTGGCGCCAGCATTTTTTAATCCGAATGTCATCACCTTCCATTCGAATAAACCAAGGAAACCAGGGCATCGGAAAGCCGTTTTGGACATGTCCTCTTCAGCCATAAAAATTTGGTTATACCCCGCATTACCATCAAGGAAACTAATGACTTTATGTCCAGAAGCATCATTAATAAGCATATCGGCTATTGGCATGGGATACTCATCTTTGGGTGTAGCCCTATTCAAATCTCTAAAATCAATGCATACCCTTAACTTGTCGGATCCCTTTTTCTCCACTGGGACAATGTTAGAAATCCACTCGGCATACCTGCAAGGTCGAATGAAATTAGCTTTAAGCAGTCGACCGATCTCTTCCTTGATCCGGTCATATGTTTTTGGATTAAAATTTCTGGCCGATTGTTTATATGGTCTAAAACCAGCCTTTATAGGTAACCAATGCTCCACTAGCTCTCGGCTTAAACCTGGCATCTCATGATATTCCCATGCAAAGGAACAAACATATTCTTTCAATAGCTCGATCAACTTAGCTTTACCATCGGCTTTCAAATTTTGTTTACAAACCTCGGTCGAGTGACTAAACCATCTCCAATATCTACCTGTTCTAATGGATCGGCCGATGTAAAACCTTGTCCAAGTTTATCCATGTCATCTAATTCCTCTATAGATTCATACATATCGTTCTCGCTGGACCGATATTTTATAAGACGTTTTTGTAACCACTCGGAACTAGAATCCATTTAAACATATCATACCTTGGAGCCGACTGCATTCAGTCGGCTTTAAAGAAACAGGGACGAAACCATTCTTGGTCGCGCTGAGAGAATCAAACTCTGACAAGTCACGTCCCATCAAGCAAGTAGCATTGGGATGTTGCCAATCCACCGATGCGTCAGCTAGAGCAACACAGGCCGAGTTATCCGCATGAATCACTTCCACTTCATCCTCAACCCACTGGATTAAAAACTGTTGCATAGTGGATGGCACGCACTGGTTTGCATGAACCCAATCACGGCCTAGTATGACGTTGTAGTTACCTTGCACCTCTGCGACAAATAATGCAGTAGCCAAAGTTTTGCTTCCGACTGTAAGTTCCACATACATCACACCTTTGGCTTCAGTTTTCTCTTTGCCTTTAAATCCATTGAGCACCATATTCGTCTTTATCAACTCTTCATCGGGCAAACCCAATTTCTTGAAGACCGAATAGGGCATCAGATTTACCACAGCACCACCATCAACAAGCATCGAGTGAGCGGTGATCCGTTGATATGACCTCTGAGATACAATGGTTTCAGATATGTTACCGAGTCTTTTGGTTTCTCAAATATTGCATTTTTAGGGCCAAAATCCAGCTGAGCCACCTCCCCTTCCTCATCTACAGCATGAAACTCAGCAGGCAAGTAATAAACCATATTGATATCCATACCTTCATGAACCGGCATCGACTCATAATCTAACATATCATCCTCTGCCTCAAGTGCATCCACCGATTATGAAATCTGTCCGAGTGAAGGAGAAGTAAGAAGTGTCGCAGATGATGTGATAGCTGTTGCATCGTCCTCCTTTTGTGGTGTATGGGTTGTTGTGATAGATGTAGAGGCTGATGTATCTTGTATTTGTTTAGGCCTCCATACTTGTTTTGCTGGAACCATGGGTCGAGTGTTATTGAACAACTTATCCCTTTCCTTCTCGGCCTCCTGTTCTGCCATCTCTTGACTCCTTAGCCCTCGAGGGCACCACTTTGGCTGAGTGTATTTAGGATCTTTCGCCTTTACTTGGCTGGTGCTTGCTTCATGATCATTAGCCGAGTGCTTCGGCGCGATAGACAGTATCGGCTCAGTCGAGTGGTTATGCACAGTCGGCTGTTGTACGGGGAATATTTTGGTGCCCAAGATAAGTGAGTCGACACCCATTTTCTCCTTGCCTTTTCTTGACTCGATCGCTGCAACACTTGGTGATTTAAGACGCCATTCTTTTCGATTTTCTGGATGCATGAAATTTTCACTGGGGCGCACCTTCTTACTCGGATGGAATCCACTCGGATGGAATTCACTCGGATGGAATCTACCTGGCCACATTTTTTCACTTGGATAGCTTCCACCTGGGTGCATTCTTACAGTTGGATAGTTTCCACGTGGGTGCATTCTTACACTTGGATAGTTTCTGTTCGGCCACATATTTTGACCAGCCGACTGATGACCACCGATGTTCAGTCGGCCATTGTATGAGTAGTCGAGTCGATCCCAAACAGGTTGCCTTTGTTCCTCTTGAAATGGTGCCCTTGGTCCAGCCGGCTTCACATACCGACTAAACATATTAGTTGGTGGTGACCTTGGTCGCTTCAGGTCTGTTGGCCGGTTAGAGCTAGAACCAGTCGACTGACTGGCATACTTGGACAAAAACATGTCAAAAGTTGGCTTGATCCGCTTACACTGCACTTTAACCTCGTTCCTCTTCCACTTGCCAACTTCTGGACTCTTGGGCTTAATAAATTTAACAAGAGCATTTTCTTGCACTTGTGGTTGCCCCCCGAGTGTTGGATTCTTGATGGTGATCTTGATTACTTCCTTGCCATCGGGTTGCTTGTCAATCACAATCTGCCTCCCCAAGATCTTGATGTCCTCCTTGTCTTTCCTGGGCTCACCAACAATGACATTAGCATTATTAGCAGATTCAGCTACCTCTGGCCGAATGAGTAACTTCTTCCCCTCCAAATCCATGGTATTCATTGGAAAGGGCTGTTTATCAACTTGCATCTCAGAAAAGTTCAATCGACCGTCATTAATGGCCGATTGTATCTGTCATCGAAAAACATTGCAATCGTTAGTAGCATGAGAAAAAGAATTATGATACTTGCAATAAGCGCGCCGTTTCAGCTCTACAAACGGCGGTAAAGTGTGAGATATTCTAATAATTTTAGCTTGCAGCAAAGCATCAAATATTTTATCACACTTGGCAATGTTAAAAGTAAGCTTCATCTCTTCATCACGATTCTTATGAATCGGTTTCAGATCATTGTAAGTAAATGGTTTGACCTTAGATGGCCAAACAAATTCAGTAGCATACATGTCACCCTCATCGTCCGAGTGATCACTATCACATTCAACCATATTCATCTTTGGACGATCAGCTTTGTAGCTATGCACTTCTTTGAGATCTTTGCTTCGGCTTTCCTGAGCCAAAGCCCTTTGTAATACTTGGTTAATATTTAATAACTCATAGCCTTCTAGCTTTTCTCTAATGGGAGTCCTTAAACCACTCAGCACTAGGTCTGCCAAGTCTCTCTCGGTTATCACCAAACTATAACAACGGTTTTTTGTTTCTCTAAATCTCTTGACATAATCGGATACCGATTCACCATGCTTTTATTTAACCGATGTTAGATGCGATAACTTGAGTTCATTGTCACCGCTATAAAAGTGATCATGAAATTTCTGCTCTAGCTGCGACCAAACCCGAATGGAACCATGTGGTAAAGAAGAAAACCATGAAAATGCGGTACCAGTTAATGATAAAGGGAACAAACACACTTTCAATTCATTCAATGAGCCTGCCTCACCCAATTGTGCTAAATATTGAATAACATGCTCCCACGTGGTTTTTGTGCCTTCTCCATTAAAGTTAACAAAATCTGGAATTTTATATCCTGGAGGGCACTGGATGGCATCAAAGTACTCGGGGTACGGCTTTTGGTAAATCCGATTCCGAGGTAACTCAACTCCAAAATTCTCCCAAAGCATCTTAGCCATCTCCTCTCTAAGATTAGCCAGACCATCATCCATAGTGGACGATGAAGCTTGTGGCAGTGGCATGGGAGGAGTAAGGTTACTAGCGGTGGGTAGGAACTGAGGCATGTATGTCGACCCATAACTTGGTAGTGGTCGACTGGTTGTAGCTGTAGTCAGGGTTTGGTTCGGTGTTGCCACCGAACCTTGCATGCTCATGATAGGACTAATTGGTGCAGCCACAATCTGATTTGTTTGTGTAGGATAATAAGTGATCGGCATGGGAGGTGCCGATGAAATAGGCAGAGTCAGATTACGGTTTTGCACAGTAGAAACTATACCACCATTACCACTAGACGATTGAGATATATTCTTCTGAGCATTAGTATTTGCTATGAAAGTTTGATAGACTAGATTGTTACCATCAGCAATACGACTCTCAATCTCAGCCCACTGCTCAGGATAAGAGGTAGTACTCACAGAGGGTTTAACCTGCTCGGCTTGAAGAACAGGGAACTTGATTTCTTCAATCGGAGTGATGTTGCCTTGGCGATCCTTCTTGAACTTCGCAAGGAACTCCTGCAACTCCTTCTCTTCGCACGACTTCTTGTACTCCTCATAGATTTGGCGATGACCGGCCGATATCTCATGAAGACGGGGCTTAACGATGTTATCGGCGTCTACCTCAGATGGCTTGGGAAGATCGGACATGGTGGATGATGATGATTGACCTTCGATTCCCCAGCGGAGTTGCCAAAAAGTGTGTTGACACACGAACACGTCACGTGTACCCTCAACGCCGGGGGTGATGCACCGCAGCTCACGTCGAAGGAGGCCCGACAGACAGCGCGATACGCAAGACAGTCGACGGGCGCTTTTGCGGACCCGAAACCCCACACCCCCGGGAGGGACCCCGTCAGGGAGTGCGGCGGCAATGGGCTGCCCTAGGTCGATTCGCTCGCCCCTAGAGCCTCGAGATTCATAGCTCTCAAACATGAAGAACAGCGAAGAACGAGAGAGAAAAACGATGGAGAGATAAAACGTAGACTGGAAAAAGTAGTATATTGATTTGTTCGATTGTGTGTTGTTCAATCGGCCGTCACCCCCAACATATATAAGAGGCGGCTGGACTTCTCGTACAAGTAAAGGATTCATCTAGGCTTTCCTTACAAGAAAATTATATCAATTCACGTCCTAGAGTCCTAGTTTTACTCCAACCCGGATTCAGCCCGAATCTGGTCCAAACTTATATCCTGCTTCTTGCGCGGGCCGCCGAACTTGCATATGATCTCCAATCAAGACGGGTCAAATATCAAACTCGTGTGCCTCGACGGAACGAAGGATTCTCATGTTGATCACTATTTCAAATAAGGCCATCTTGAATACTTTTTGAGGTCATCTTTACCTTCGAGTCGGATTCGTTCTTGCAGCAGACTGGATTATCCGAGTCTTGTAGTGAATTTGCATGCCATATCCTATGTCTGATGATGATGACTCCAAAATCAAATTTCTCCGTTTTTACGATACACACAACTTCCGTATTGAACACTTCTCCATCCGAGATCATCTTGATAAACTTTTGGGCACATGTTCAGTTTCACTCGGATTCGAGCTCATCCACTCGGATATTAGAGTATTTCACTCGGATGGTCCGACTGGACTTTTTCACTCGGATGTTTAGAATTTTTCACTCGGATGACTATATTTTCACTCGGAAGACAATCTTTCACTCGGATGATGACCACATTTTCAGTCGGAAGATAATCTTTTAGTCGATCGATAAGTTTTCACTCGACCTTTTACTCGATCGGTAGGTTTTCACTCGATCTTTTACTCGATCGGTAGGTTTTCACTCGACCTTTTAGTCGCTCGGTAGGTTTTCACTCGACCTTTTACTCGATCGATAGGTTTTCACTCAACCTTTTACTCGATCGGTAGGTTTTCACTCGACCTTTTCCCGACTGAAAACACAGCCTAATCTTGATTTGCCTGTCCATGTTGTATACTACCTCGGATTGAGACAAACTTTATATGAAAAACGATCGGCTCGACGAGACGAAACTTTTTCGTGTTGAAGGTTTTTCGATTGAAATCCGTCCTGATGTCCGAATTACTCACGCAACCTATCTGACCACTGTCTAGTACCTTGCGCCATATTTCCATATAGTTTCGGTATGCAGTGTATTGCCTCTAACTTTTGCATACAAACTCGGATTGAGATGATTTATATATCAAAATCGATTGCCTCGACGAGACGAACATAATTCCTTTAGAGTGCTCCTTAATCCGAGGTCGTCTTGAAAGCATGATTGGCTAAAGACCACTCAGAACATTGAATTATACCATTCGGAATATAGTTTCGGTCCCTAAAATAAGGTCGAATGATGATAACCGAAACATCAAAGTTGTTACACTCGGCGATGTGAATCTTTTAATGCTGAAAACCCTCTCATTCGAGACCATCTTCATTGCTTTCCGTATCTTGCCAAAATCAGGTGTCAACAAGTCTGTTAAAGGCCGACTGAACGAAGCCTTAAACAGCCTACTAACGGGATTTGAGGTATGCAATGTAATGTTTTATAAAGAAAACTTTTATTTTGTTTTAACAGGAATATATATATATATATATATATATATATAGCCAGTAGCCCCTGATGCTTTGTTTGATTCTGAACAGAATCATACAAGGCATCCATGTTTATAACAAATGATAGAGCTGAACTGTGAATTTGCTAATTGAGCAGGCTGCGCTAGTTACGACGTCTGCCCATGCCGCAGAGGTTTCTGAGATAAATCAGAAACTTGGACTAGCCAATGAGGATCTCGACCGTGTCAACAAGCGTTTTGATGAAACACAAGGTATGCGGGTTTAGGAAATATGAATTTGGACGCACTCTATGTCTGAACATGAGCTAATACATGTCATATACTTCTTGTGAATCAGCTGACGTAGCTGCGGTCGAGGCTCTAAAGGGCGAACTCGCCGCGGCCAAAGAGGAGGCCTGATCGAGTAAGGATGTCGCTGATAAAGCAGCTACCGACCTGGAGGCCGAGAAGGCCCCGCATCAATAGCACTAGACGTGGGTGAACGAAGTCCAGGCCGAGCTCCAAGATGTGATTTGCAAATGCGACACCATGGAGAAGGCGAATTGGGAGCAGGCGGCTGAACTCGCTACGGGAATTAATGATGCCAAGGAGGCGGAAACGACATCGCACGGTGCTCAGGAGGAGATTAAACAAGCGCATCAGATAGCAGCTGGTAAGGTTTTTCTCTTGCAGAGCATCTTCGGAGGTTAGAGGTATCTTGGGCTGGCACGATTGTGGAGTTCTCTAGGCGTGTTTGCGGATCTCCCAAGGAGAATCGCCGACGCCGGCCAATACTTCCGAGCTTAAGAGGGGAACATCACGGAGAAGCTTCTTTGGTCGCAGTTCCTTCCACCCAATCATCCGGTGCCTCTCAATGACCAAATGAAGCAGCTGGTCGAGCTGCCAACATGGCAAGTTCGGCCATGGAGGACTTGATAGTCCGTCTATGGCCCGCTGATTCGATCCCAAATAGCTACTTCGGATTGGTGAAGAGGCTCGTTGATGCGAGTCCGCAGGTCGACGCTGTCAAGCGTTCGGCCTGCATAGAGGGTGCTCGGATGGCCTTCGCCCACGTGAAGGTGCATTGGGCGAAGATGAAGGCCGCGGAAATAGCCACTGCTGGCCCTCCAGAAGTCAAGGATCATCGCAAGCCAGAAAGGTACTTCGACGAGGTCCTAGAAGGAGTCCGCCTTGTAGAGGGACAATGCTCAAAGGATATAGCCTTTGAGTGATATTTATTCAGATTGTAAGGACTAAGCCAATGTGCCTATGTGTATAAATTGTGTGCTTTTATATTAATGAGCGACTTT
Organism: Secale cereale; assembly: GCA_902687465.1. Lineage (NCBI taxonomy): Eukaryota > Viridiplantae > Streptophyta > Magnoliopsida > Poales > Poaceae > Secale > Secale cereale. The sequence continues at coordinate 405,011,298 of LR738715.1, forward strand.
TCCCTCCTGTGCGGCTGTTTATATAAATCTGAAAGTTTTCCGTCATCGGCTTCAGCCCCCATGTAAATATTACAGGGGTGTTCGGTAAAATGCAAAAACACTCTTTATCCAACGTCTTCGTCTGTATAGGAGGTGTTTGCGGAGCGAACCAGGCAACCAGACTATGCGGCTTTATTGCTTTCACTTAGCCGTAGGAGCTTGACTAGTGGGGCTAAGTACTAGCCCCTGGTGCGTACCAGGCTTTGCAGAATATAGTGCCTTTTTGACGCGGTTGGGAAAAGACCAGCCCATCGTATAACACGGAGTGGATCGCTATCGATGATAGTATAACATTAGGTCACCGAATCGCTCGACCAGCTCTTGCTTCATCACGACAGTCAGTTTTCAGCTTTCTCTACTGAGGTACTTAACCGGACGAACCAGAAGTACAATCGCAGTAGTTCTCCCTTTACTACCTTAGCCGAACAATGCGGAACGTAAGGTAGCAAGCACAGGAGCCGGGCAACCAAACTATTGACCAAAGACATGATTCGGAGCCCATGCATATCACGTTATATCCGGGACGCCGAACAGTTCCCTATAGGTGTTCGGACTTTCATAGGCGTGCCTGGCTGAATACGGCCCCTGGTATGAAGTCCAGGTATTGGGGGTAGAGAATACAGATGGTGAAAATAAACAATAGCCCAAACGAATTGGAACCAAACTGCCTCTTTTATATCACGTTTAGTATGGCAAGCAATTAGGTTACATATAACGCCGATACCAGCCTTGGGCATTTGACATGCCAATAAAAATAAAAATAAAAGAGTGAAAAGGTTTACATAGAGCCCTAATCCATGGGAAAGAAATTTCAACCAGTGGCCCTGCTGCACGTCTGCGCCTTTTTCTCCATGGTAAGTTGTCCTTGAGAAGGAGAGTTGTAATGGCCACCCATAAAAAATAAAAAAGGAAAAATAAAGGAAGGGAAAGAATACCCTGTACGGTCATAGACAATGTAGGTTTTCAAATGAACATGTAGAAGATATATTTTAGAGTCTGAATAGGGTCAAACCGAACTATGGACTAAATGATGCGATGTATGCCTCTATCGCTACCCAAGGTATTTTAAAGGCATAATTGTGTACGCGAGGTACGTAAGCTGCTACCTTATGCGGCGGCCGACAGGGGCGCAACTGCTAATCTGTAGTCTTGACGACTAACAAGTTGTTCGGCCTGAATAGGCCGCTTTGGACTTCGGCTGCTAGGGCCGCAGTGTCTTCCTCCGTGCGGAGGGAACGCTCCATGTTTCCATTGACCATGATAACGCCACGAGGTCGAGGCATTTTGATTTTGAGGTAGGCATAACGCGGGACTGTGTTAAAGCGGGCGAAATCCATTCTTCCGAGTAGTGCGTGATAGCTGCTGCGGAATGGAGCGATGTCGAAGATTAACTCTTCGCTTCGGAAGTTATCGGCAGAACCGAATACAACTTCCAATGTTAATGAACCTGTTCTATGGGCTTCGACGCCTAGAATTTCTCCTTTAAAAGTAGTGATGCTGGGCTTAATTCTTGACAGATCGATCCCCGTATTGCAGACAGTGTCCTGGTATATCAGATTGAGACTGCTGCCGCCGTCCATAAGGACACTCGTAATATGGTATTCGTCTATTATGGGGTCGAGTACTAAGTCCACTATGGTGAACCGCTATGTGACGAAGTTAGAGCATGAGGTATTTGTAAAGTGTCAACCTTTTTATGGAGGTCGGGGGCGCGCGATGGTTAACTCCTACCAACCTTCCCCCTAGGAGCATGCGTTTATTGCTTTGTTCCGATGACTTGTAAATTTTTGCAATAAGTATATGAGTTCTTACGAATAATGTTGAGTCCATGGATAGTACGCACTCTCACCCTTCCACCATTGCTAGCCTCTCTTGTACCGCGCAACTTTTGCCGGTACCATACACCCACTATATATCCTTCCTCAAAACAGCCACCATATATTTTCCTCAAAACAGCCACCATACCTACCTATCATGGCATTTCCATAGCCATTCCGGAATATATTGCCATGAAATATTCCATCGTTCCGTTCATATGACACGCTTCATATTGTCATATTGCCATGCATGATCATGTAATTGACATCGTATTTGTGGCAAAGCCACCATTCATAATTTTTCATACATGTCACTCTTGATTCATTGCATATCCCGGTACACCGCCGGAGGCATTCATATAGAGTCATACTTGTTCTAGTATCGAGTTGTAATTCAATATAAGTGTAATGATCATCATTATTAGAGCATTGTCCCATGTGAGGAAAGGCCAATAAAAAACGGAAGATGGCCCAAAAAAATAGATAGCGGCTAAAAAAACAGAAAGCCCCTCCAAAAAAAGAGAGAAAAGAGAGACGGGACAATTGCTACTATCTTTTTCCACACTTGTGCTTCAAAGTAGCACCATGTTCTTCATGATAGAGAATCTCATATTTAGTCACTTTCATATACTAGTGGGAATTTTCATTATAGAACTTGGCTTGTATGTTCCAACGATGGGCTTCCACAAATGCCCTAGGTCTTCATGAGCAAGCAAGTTGGATGCACACCCACTAGTTTCTTTTGTTGAGCTTTCATACATATTTAGCTCTAGTGTATCCGTTGCATGGCAATCCCTACTCACTAGCATTGATATCTATTGATGGGCATCTCCATAGCCCGTTGATACGCCTAGTTTATGTGAGACTATCTCCCTCCTTTTTGTCTTCTCCACAACCACCTCTCTATTCCACATAGTGCTATGTCCATGGCTCACGCTCATGTATTGCGTGAAAGTTGAAAGGTTTGAAAGAATAGAGTATGAAAACAAGTGATTTGCTGAAACCGGGGTTGTGCATGATATGAATATTTTGTGTGATAAAGAGGGAGCATAGCCAGACTATATGATTTTGTAGGGATAACTTTCTTTAGCCATAGTATTTTGACAAGACATGGTTGCTTTGTTAGTATGCTTGAAGTATTATTATTTCTTATGTCAATATAGACTTTTGTTTTGAATCTTTCAGATCTTAACATTCATGCCACAATTAACAGAATTACATTGAAAAACTACGTTGGTTAGCATTCCACATCAAAAATTCTGTTTTTAACATTTACTTACTCGAGGACGATCAGGAATTAAGCTTAGGGATGCTTGATACGTCTCCAACGTATCTATAATTTTTTATTGTTACATGCTATTACTTATGATGTTTTGGATGTTTAATGGGCTTTGTTATACACTTTCATATTATTTTTGGGACTAACTTACTAACCCAAAGGACCAATCCAGATTGCTATTTTTTGCCTGTTTTAGGGTTTTACAGAACAGGAATATCAAACGGTGTCCAAACGGAAAGAAACTTTCGGGAGAGATATTTTTCAGCAAAATACGCACGGGAGACTTGAGAACCACGGAGTAGGGCTGACGTGGCGTCCACGAGGGTGGGGGCGCCCCCTATAGGGCGCGCCCCCCTGCCTCGTGGGCACCCCGTATGGCCCCCGGGGCCCTCCTTCCTCCTATATATACCTACGTACCCCGAAACTATTAGAACAACAAAGAAAACCCTAGTTCCACCGCCACAACCTTCTGTTCCCATGAGATCCCATCTTGGGGCCTGTTCCGGAGCTCTGCCGGAGGGGGATCTACCATGGAGTGCTTCTACATCATCATCATCGCCTCACCATGAGTTGTGAGTAGTTTACCATAGACCTTCGGGTCCATAGCTAGTATCTAGATGGCTTCTTCTCTCTCTCTTTGGATCTCAATACCAAGTTCTCCTCAGTCTTCGAGGAGATCTATTCGATGTAATCTCTTTTTGCATTGTGTTTTGTCTAGATCCGATGAATTGTTGGTTTATGATCAAGATTATCTATGATAAATATTTGGTTCTTTTCTGAACTCTTTATGTATGATTATAATATCCTCACAAGTCTCTTCGAATTATTGGTGTGGTTTGGCCTACTAGATCTATAGTTCTTGCAATGGGAGAAGTGCTTGGCTTTGGGTTCAATCTTGCGGTGTCCTTTCCCTGTAACAATAGGGGCAGCAAGGCACGTATTGTATCGTTGGCATCGAGGATAAAAAGATGGGGTTTATATCACTATGTTTGAGTTTATCCCTCTACATCATGTCATCTTGCTTAAGTCGTTACTCCGTTCTTATGAACTTAATACTCTAGATGCATGCTGGATAGCGGTCGATGTGTGGAGTAATAGTAGTAGATGCATAATCGTTTCGGTCTACTTGTCTCGGACGTGATGCCTATATATAATGATCATGCCTAGATAGTCCCATAATTATTCGCTTTTCTATCAATTGATCGATAGTAATTTGTTTACCCGTCATAGAATATCGCTATCATGAGAGAAGTCACTAGAGAACACTATGGCCCCCTGGTCTATTCTCAACATATCAATCTACAATCTACTTTACTTTTCCATTTTTACTTTCTGTTCTTATGTCCAAAAATACCAAAAATATCAAACTATCATCTCTATCAGATCTCACTTTCGTAAGTGACCGTAAAGGGATTGACAATCCCTTATCGCGTTGGCTGCAAAGTTCTTATTTGTTTGTGCAGGTGCGAGGGATTCGCGCGTGGTCTCCTACTCGATTGATACCTTGGTTCTCCAAAACTAAGGGAAATACTTACGCTACTGTGCTGCATCACCCTTTCCTCTTCGAGGGAATACAACGCAAGCTCGAGAAGTAGCAGACACTGTGTTCGAATGCCACTAAGGCTTCAGCGTCCGGACAGTCTACAATCTGGTTCTTTTTAGTTAAGAACCGATTCCAAAGCTTGCGGCCTGAATCCCTGGGTTGCTGGATTATATGGCTTAAATCACCAGCATTCGGGGGTCGGACATAAGTCCCCTGAAAGTTGGCCCTAAAAGCATCCTCAAGTTCTTCCCAGCTACCTATAGAGTTCTCCGGGAGGCTATTAAGCGAGTGCCGAGCTGGACCTTTCATCTTGAGGGGTAAGTATTTAATGGCATGGAGATCGTCTCCCCGAGCCATGTGTATGTGAAGAATTAAGTCTTCTATCCATACAGCTGGATTTGTTGTTCCATCATATGCCTCGATGTTTACGGATTTGAACCCCTCTGGAAATTCATGATCCAGCACCTCATCGGTGAAGCACAGAGGTTGTGAAGCACCCCTGTATTTTGCGATTTCGTGGCGTAGTTTGGATGGTATTTGTTTTCGGTGTTGACTCCGAACTGGGATGTGACCGGTCTGTTTAGCTTGATGGCCACCGCCCCGTGTATATGCACGTTCCCTTGGTCCGTAGATTGATCTAGTCTTGCCCAACTTTTTATTCAGATCTTGGCGTCGGTCGTACTTATGAGCCTGAGCCACTATATCCTTGACTTTACAATTTGGAGGTGCATGTTTGTGTACGGAGTTACTGGCCACTTTGTCTCGTCCACGGGGTGGTCGGTCTGGTTGATCGACCCGATCATACTTCGGCGGAACTGGTGTTGGGGCCTCGTCGTCGAATTGGGGCAGCAGTTTGCGATTAGGATAGCTCTTTGACTAGCCTTTAGAGGCATATAGTTCTTCGGCGTCTAGCACATCGTTCCATCTGTTGTTGAGCATATCATGTTCGGCTCTAAGCCGTTGCTATTGCTTCTTCAGGCTTCGTGCCGTAGAAATAAGCTGCAATTGGAAATGCTTATGTTCAAGCCGTTCTTCTAGGACGATGAATTCTTCGTCTCCCAGACTGATGTCCTCTTCGGAGACAGGTTGATAGCTGCTGTCATCTGCATTGCTGTGATCGGTCAGCGGCTCATTTGGACTGTGTTCACCATCCTCCCATTCATCCCGCTCTAACGCTGGCTCCATGGTGTCATCGGCTTGTTCTGGATCGTCATTGTCGTCAGTGATAGTATTGCACTTTTTCCCTTTACGGGAGCGAGATCGTTGCTTCTGACGCCGGCGTTTCGGAGGTTCATCGATGGTCTTGTTCTGCTCTGGATTGATATCGCCATCGCCCTCCTTTTCATGAGGTGTGTTCACCATCTATACATCATATGTAGAAGTAGCCGTCTAGCGCTCGGTTGCGAGCAGGTTTGTGCTTAGATCAGCTTCGGCATCGTGGATCATCCCGTCGATGACTTCGGAAGGGTAGTCTAATAGGTTGGTTAAGTCCTCGACCGTGCCTACCAAGTGGGTGGTTGGTCGGAAGAAAAACTCCCTGTCCTCAGCCCCTAGTTCGAACTGGGCATAATTCGGCTGGGAATCCTCCGCTAGGGAGAGAGATTTCAATAAGTCCAGAGCTTCGTATAAAGGCATGCGCGCGGCATGTGTTCGGATATCTGCAGGGCTGAGTTCAGTAACTACCGCTCGATCCAGCCCAAAAGATGTAGATCCTGAGAGTTCGGAACTTGTAGATGGAAACGAGTCCTGAGATCCAATGAGGGAAGTTCCACTCAAGGCCAGACCAGTGTGTGGTTCAAGCGCCTCCGAGCTTGTGATCTCCGTGGCGGGGTTAATCTTCCCGTCCTCGGATGAAGTGACCTTCTCTGGATCTAAGGCCAGAGCTGTTGTAGGTGTTACCCCCTGTATGGGGTCTGATGACAGATCTAAGTCATGTTCATCATGGTGGCAGGGAGCAGCTGCCATGGGTGCGAATCCGTCGAAGATCAAATCTCTGCGGACATCAGCAACGTAGTTTAAGCTTCCAAACCTGATCTGATGACCAAGGGCGTAGCTGTCGATTTGCTCGAGGTGGCCTTCAGTGTTCGCGCGAATCAGGAAGCCGCCAAACACGATGAGCTGTCCGGGGAGGAAAACTCCCTAGGTGGTGGCGTCGTTGGTGACAAAGCAAGCCATTGATCCTTCCATCAATGACATAGTGGAACTCTCAGTGAAAGCACCAATGTCGGTGTCAAAACCGGCAGGTCTCAGATAGGGGGTCCCAAACTATGCGTCTGAGGATCAATGGTAGCAAGATAGGGCACACGATGTTTACCCATGTTCAGGCCCTCTCGATCAAGGTAATACCCTACTTCCTGCTTGATTGATCTTGATGAATATGATTACTAGAGTTGATCTACCTCGAGATCGTAATGGCTAAACCCTACAAGTCTAGCATATGTGATTGCTATGATATATCTTGTCTCAACGGACTAAACCCTCCGATTTATATATGCACCATAGGGACCTAGGGTTGTACATGATCACCTTGAAGAGGAAGGAAAGTATTACACCCGGACACTAAACTTCCTATTTTACACACGGGGAGTCCTATCCGGATATGGGAGAGAGTATTCATCGATAATCTGCACGGCCCACCAGTCCAGCCCATATTAAACAATCCGACCACCTAAGGACCCCCAATCCAGGAGTCCCTCAGCCGCCTCCGCGGTACACCCCGACGACCCTCAGGTATAGCTTCCTCTGAAACCGGCCTTGCTCCACTTCCCAACTTCCCATGTTGCTGCCTGTGGATCTTCCGTAGTTCTTTTCCATGTTGCAATCTCCTCCTCACACTGTTTTAGATAAAGAACCGTGATGCTATCTTCCCTTAGGACAAGGAATATGCTTCTTTTTTGTCATCGTATGTGTCATCAACTGTCATTGGCTAGTAATTGTTTCCTTTTAACCTCTTTTGTGCAAACAGGGTTATCCATTCTACCTCGTTGCTATTGCGACCTTTTGGTGAACTACACAAATCACTTTTTTTATTTAAGAGTGTCTTGTACAGTTCCACTAAAATGTCACACGGGCAACGTCTCTACATTTCAGTGCGACTGCACAAAGGGAGATCGGTTTTGCAATCCTCATCCAACTTCGAGCCTAATCTTCTGCAAGAAGTGGTTAGTTTTATGAGTGATTGCAAAGGCGGTCGACTTCTACTTGTGTGTGTATGTTTCATCAACAACTATTGGTGCCACTATTAATGTTATAACACCTGTTCAATATCTTTGCAAACAGGCATGCTCAGCTAGCTCGGTTTTAGTGGAACCGCACAAAATGATCGGATGGTCCATGTCCTCCATAGAATCCTTTCTTGGCAAACATTTCTTGTTCAGTTCAACAGAGGTGCATGAAACTAGCTGCCAACCAGTGACGAGGAAATGGAACCACGCCTGTAGACATCATCCTTCAGTTTTTTATTTTTCTTTATTTGTACGCATTCTCACAACTTTGTATTCAGCTATGATGTAAATATGATCTGCGAATCATTGAGATGCATTATCATGCATGTTAGTTTCCTTTGTATTTAATGGAACATTGTAACGAGACAACTTTGGAGGCAACAGAACACATGTAACCAAGTTGAAAGCTTCAGAGCATTACAACCAAATTTCATTATGCTGGAAAATTATGCCTACGTATAAACATATCCCAGAAGCTTGATAGGAATGCCACAAATCTTTCAAATATGTCTTCACCCACATGTGGGACATCTAGAATCCGGGTCCACGTGACCGCTAGCGAGATTCACCCCGCTCGTTGCGTCGTAGTAATAATGCCTAATGAGTAGTCAAATCACAGAGCCCCACTTTTCCCGCAGTATACTACTCCCTCCGTCTAGGTGAATAAGTCATCTTAAGTTGTGCACTGCAACCAAGGCAAAGTGGAACACGAGAAAATTTAATGTTTATTTGCTAATTAATAGCATTGCATGCAATGAACTAACCACTACATGTCGAGTTTGGTAGTATCAAGTCATTGAAAGCACACACGCCTCACATCTCTTATTGGTTGATTGCTTGATTCATGTCAAGAAATAATAAACGAGGTGAGAGTTAATGGATCATGCCTAATTGTTTTGGTATTATTTGGTTTTCGTAAGGTGACTTACACACCTAGACGGAAGGAGTAGTAAAAGTTGCTCGGGCGAAACGACCATCATTTCACGCTTTGTTGAATGGTGTCTTCGAGCATTAATTATGCCATGGATGTTCCTCTTGGTAAATGTGATATGTATAGAATTTCATAGACGGAGGGAGTAGTGTAGATGCCAAGTTCACTGGGTTGTCGTGTTTCACACTCCTCCATCGTAAGAGTGGAGACACTAGCTTTCATAAAAATAAAAAATGAATAGTACTACTGCAAAAGAGCAGTGACACTATCCTACCCGGCTTCCTTGCTCGTCCTCAATATCTGAAACTTTCATTCGCCGACATGTGGGACGTCCACCATCCTGGTCCACTTGCCATGACACCAGAATTAGAGGGCATCACACGGAACTACAAGGGAGACTCACCCCGGTCATAGCGCCATAGTAATAATGACTAATGAGCCATCAAATCGCAGGCCCAACCTTTCCCACTTTAGGTTGGTCGGACGAAGCAAACATCATGACTTCGTTGAATCCGCTTCTTCAAGAAAACTATTGTACCAGCAATACTGCTGCCACACACGAAGACTGCATGACACTATAGCACGTCATATCACTCAGACCCACTAGGCAAAACAAGCCCGCCTAACGCGCGAGAAAGCCCCGCCCTCGTCATTTTGTTCTGGATTTGTATCGATGGATCACATGAACAAGGGAAAGAACACAGTAGAAAATGTTACACTTTGTAAGTTCAAAAGGAAAAGGCGGCGCACTTAGAGCACTCTTGTCTTGTTCGTATCGCACCCGTCATAGTCGATCTGGCACGCCGCTCACCAAAGGGGACACGCATTGCAATTGTCCGCCAACAGTCGGCCAAGGAAAAGGAGAGAGGAAGGGAGAAGAGATCAGCCAACCGACGCGCAATGACTCCAAGAAATATACTACTCCCTCCATCCAGGTGTATAAGTCACCTTATGAAAACCAAATAGTCCCAAAATACTTAGGCGCGATGAATTAACTCTCACTTCGTTTATTGTTTTTAGACATGAATAAAGCAATCAATCAATAAGAGATATGGGGCGTGTATGCTTTCAATTACTTGAGACTAGCAAAAACGACATGTAAAGATGAAGGGAGTACTCAACGCATGCATGCGTGAGGAGTACTACTGTAAACAGGAATGTTTTACATGTGTGTTCAAAAAAAGAATGTTTTATATGCATTGGTTAATTATATCTTATTCATGGCGCTTAACAATTTAATGCATGGAACAAGAACAGTTGTCGGGAATAGCAGAAAGCAAAGCGCCTTTTTAGTGGGGATTTGCGACATTCTATGAAGGTGCAAAACAAAGTGTCACTACTATTGTACTACACTACACCAAACAAGTTCAAAATGAGAAACATGACCCACTCACGGCACTGCACGCCTGTCTCGTCTGGTCCGTCGGTCAAAGCACTTCCTCTTCTTGGCATAACAATAGAAGTACAATAATTTTTATAATGCTCTTGGCATGTCGCTAACATGTGGGAGCAAGTGTGAGTGAGTTAATGACACGTCCATTTTGCATCATGCTTTTATATCGATATTTATTGCATTATGGGCTATTACTTCACATTATGTCACCATACTTATGCCTTTTCTCTCTTGTTTTACAAGGTTTACATGAAGAGGGAGAATGCCGGCAGCTGGAATTCTGGGCTGGAAAAGGAGCAAATATTAGAGACCTATTCTACACAACTACAAAAGTCCTGAAACTCCACGGAAGTCAGTTTTGGAATATATTAAAAAAATTGGGTGAAGAAAGCACCAGACGGGGGCCACCCAGTATCCGCGAGGGTGGAGGGGCGCGCCCCCTACCTCGTGGGCCACCTGGAAGCTCCCCGATGCCCATCTCCTGGTATAAGGTGTATTTTTCCCTGGAAAATATCAGAAGAAAGCTTTCGGGACAAAGCACTGCTGTCTCGAGGCGGAACCTTGGGGGAACCAATCTAGGGCTCCGACGGAGTTGTTCTGCTGGGGAAACATCCCTCCGGGAGGGGAAAATTGTCACCATCGTCATCACCATCGATCCTCTCATAAGGAGGGGGTCAGTATCCATCAATATCTTCACCGGCACCATCTCTTCTCAAACCCTAGTTCATCTCTTGTATCCGATCTTTGTCTCAAAACCTCAGATTGGTACTTGCGGGTTGCTAGTAGTGTTGATTACTCCCTGTAGTTGATGCTAGTTGGTTTATTCGGTGGAAGATTATACGTTCATATCCTTTATGCACATTAATACCCCTCTAATTATGAATATGAATATGATTTGCGAGTAGATACGTTTGTTCGTGAGGACATGGGAGAAATCTTGTTATAAGTAGTCATGTGAATTTGGTATTCGTTCAATATTTTGATGCGATGTATGTTGTCTTTTCTCTAGTGGTGTTATGTGAACATCGACTACATTACACTTCACCATTGTTTGGGCCTTGGGGAAATCATTGGGAAGTAATAATTAGATGATGGGTTGCTAGAGTGACAGAAGCTGAAACTCTAGTTTATGTGTTGCTTCGTAAGGTGCTGATTTGGATCCATATGTTTCGTGCTATGGTTAGGTTTACCTTAATTCTTCTTTCGTAGTTGCGGAAGCTTGCGAGGGAGGTTAATTATAAGTGGGATGGTTGTCCAAGGAAGGGAAGTACCCAAGAACCGGTCCACCCACATATCAAATTATCAAAGTAACAAACGCGAATCATATGAGCATGATGAAAACTAGCTTGATGATAATTCACATGTGTCCTCGGGAGCGCTTTCCTTTATATAAGAGTTTGTCCAGGCTTGTCCTTTTCTACAAAAAGGATTGGGCCACCTTGCTGCACCTTGTTTACTTTTTTTACTTGTTACCCGTTACGAATTACCTTATCACAAAACTATCTGTTACTGACAATTTCAGTGCTTGCAGAGAATACCTTACTAAAACCTGCATGTCATTTCCTTCTGCTCCTCGTTGGGTTAGACACTCTTATTTATCGAAAGGAATATGATAGATCCCCTATACTTGTGGGTCATCAACACTCTTTTCTGGTGCCGTTGCCGGGGAGTGAAGCGCCTTTGGTAGGTGGAATTTCGTAAGGAAAAATTTATATAGTGTGCTGAAATTTACTGTCACTTGTCACTATGGAAAATAATCCTTTGAGGGGCTTGTTCGGGGTATCTTCACCCCAACCAGTAGAGCAAGGAGTTGCTCCTCAACCTATTGAACCTACTGAAAATGTTTACTTTGAAATTCCTTCTGGTATGATAGAGAAACTGCTAGCTAATCATTTTATAGGAGATGGAACATTACATCCCGATATGCACCTAATCTATGTGGATTATTTAAGCTTGCAGGTATGCCCGAGGATGTTATCAAGAAGAAGGTCTTCCCTTTATCTTTGAAGGGAAAGGCATTGAAATGGTTTAGGCTACGTGATGATATTGGAATTCCATCAGAAGTTCTATCCTATGCATCTGGTTCATCGTGATCGTAATTATATACATAATTTTTGGCCTCGTGAAGGAGAAAGTATCGCTCAAGCTTGTGGGAGGCTTAAGTCAATGTTATATTCATGCCACAATCATGAGCTCTCAAGAGAAATTATTATTCAAAAAATTTATGCTCGACTTTCTCTCAATAATCGCTCCATGCTCGATACTTATTGTATTGGTTCTTTTATGATGAAGACTATTGAATTCAGATGGGATTTCTTGGAAAGAATTAAACGCAACTATGAAGATTGGGAACTCGGCGAATGTAAGGAGTCAGGTATAACACCTATGTTTGATTGTGTTAAATCTTTTATGGATACCGATGCTTTTCGTGAATTTAGCACTAAATATGGACTTGACTCTGAGATAGTAGCTTCTTTCTGTGAATCATTTGCTACTCATGTTGATCTCCCTAAGGGGAAGTGGTTGAAATATCATCCTCCCATCGAAGTAAAAGTAGTTGAACCTATTAAAAATGAAGAAAAGATTATCACTTATATTGTTGATCCTAATGTTCCTACCGCCTATATTGAGAAACCACCTTTCCCTGTTAGAATAAAGGATCATGCTAAAGCTTCAACTGTGGTTCGTAAGAGTAATGCTAGAACACCTACACCCTCTGAGAAAACTAAAGTTCAGCCTAGTATTGCTATGGTTAAGGATCTCTTGGTCGATAATATTGATGGGCATGTTATTTACTTCTGTGATGAAGCTGCTAAAATTGCTAGACCCGATACTAAAAATAAACATACACCCGTTGTTGGCATGCCTGTTGTTTCTGTTAAAATAGGAGATCACTGTTATCATGGCTTATGTGATATGGGTGCTAGTGTTAGTGCAATACCTTATACTTTATATAAGGAACTAATGCAAGATATTCCACCTGCTGAGATAGAAGATATTAATGTTACTATTAAGCTTGAAAAGAGAGATACGATTTCACCAATTGGGATTGTTAGAGATGTTGAAGTCTTGTGTGGGAAAATTAAATATCCTACTGATTTTCTGGTTCTTGCTTCCCCGCAAGATGAGTTGTCACATCCCTAGCTTCTGTCTGCCTAGTGCTAGTTTAGTTGTTGCATCATGTCTAAATTTTTCTTTAAACTGGAATTGGGGATTGTTCAAACCCTAGCACCTAAAGAACCCAACTAGGTTCAACCTAAAAATATTTTCATTTCACCCAAAGTGCCTCAAGAAAAGTTCATGATTTTTGGTTAAGGTAGAAACCCCTGCCAAAAATGGTGAATATATTTCTAGGACATTTTTGGATTTTTGAATTAATCCATATTGTATTTGAATTGGGGCATTTAAATTATTTAAATAGTTTAAATGCTCTAATAATTGTGAAACTAGTTGAGGGCTGTTAGAAATATTTCAATAGGTGCCCACAATTTATTTCATGATTTATCAAAATGGTTTGGTCTTTGAACTAAATCAAAAACATACAAAAGAAATAGAAAACAGAAACAAAACCAGAAGCAGAGAGAGAGAGAGAGTTAGTTTACCTGGCGCTTACCAGCAGCAGAGGCGGCCCGGCTCCTATGCGACCCACAAGCCCAGCCCACCACCGCCGCCGTCCTCCTGGCGCCAGTCGGCCAGGCGTGTGGCCGGCGCGCGCGCACGGCCGTGCCGCCACGCCACCTGCCTGCCTGGTCGCCCGAGGACAGGGCGACGCCGTGAAAGGTCTCGCCGCTAACGTCTGGATCGAGCCGGCCTCTCCAGTCCTCCCCCTGGCCTCTCCCTCACTCCCTTCCACACATGGCCGAACGCCACCGTTGCCGCCGCCCTGAACCACCGCAGCCACCGTGCACTCCTCGCCCCACTAGTGTGTCCTCTAGCTCCGCCTCGACACCGTGAAGCTCCTAGAAGAGGATCATGCCCTCGGAGGCCCGGAGCCATCGCCCTCGAGCTCGCCACCGCCGCATCTGGCCGCCGGTGGTCGCCGTCGATTCGTGTGCTGGAGTTCGTCCCCGAGCCCTTTAAGCTACCCTACCACCTCCCTGTGAGCTCCCACTTCGATTCCCCCTCTCCCCCGGCCTCTCCGCGTTCTCTAGCTACGGCTCCACCTCCGGCCGAAGCTGTGGTCTGCCGGCCATGTTGCCGTCGTGGCTGCAGTTGCCGAAGCACGCGTGCAAGCACGCCTTCGCACTCAGCGCACCTCCAGGAGCACGCAACACCCACCAGCTCCTCCCCTAGTGCACTATGGCCTTGTTTCCATCAACGTCCGAGCGCCGGCCGCCGACGCGAGCTCGACTCCGGCGAACACACCGCACCCCAGCCGCTGACTCCGGTCCCTTTGGATGCGGAAAAGCGCCAGCTACGCGTAGAGTCCAACCGTGGCTCAAACCGTGGCCTGTAGGCGAAACCCGAGCCGCTCGAGCGTGCCTCCGCCGCGTTTTGGTCGCCGCCGGCGTAACTCTGGTCACGCCGACGTGGCAAGTCATTAGCCACTAATGACGCTCTAACTAACCCCCCCCCCCCAGGGCCACTGACATACGGGCCCCACTGCCTAATTAACCTAGTTTTTTTTGTTTAGTTTAAACTAACCCAACGGGCCCCACGTGTCAGAGTTGACCAAGCTGACGTGGTTGTTGACTAGGCCCACTTGTCATCGACACTAACCAGCCCCTGTCACTGACCAGTGGACCCCACTGGTCAGGTTTGACCTGGACCCGCCTGTTGACTTGTTGATGTCAGCATGACCTAGTGCTGACGCAGTAACTGTTTTTTGAGATTTTAAATAAATCAGAAATGATTTATTTATTTCAGAAAATAGCTAAAACTTTTAAAATTCATATAAAATCAACCGTAGCTCAGATGAAAATAATTTATATATGAAAAATGATCATAAAAATATGAAGAATCTGTTTATGGCATTATCATGCATGTTAGAACAACTTATGTCCACTGTTTAGGACAATTGGAATAAATGGCATTTGAATAATCACATATGGAGTTTGAATTTGAACCTTTGGTTCAAATCAACTTCATTTAGTATGGTTGCTAGTTGCATTAGGCCAAATCACATCATATAGCCATGTCATGTTCATGCATCATATTGTTGCATTGCATTGATTATGTTCTTTCTCTGTTTGTCGGTTTTGTCCCCTCTCAGTAGACGACGTTCCGACGATGAGTTTGATGACACCGATGAAGAACTATTACTATCTTCAGAAGTGCCAGGCAAGCAAACCCCCATTGAGCATCCCGATACAATCCCACTCTCTCACTCCTGCTCTCTTTTACTGCATTAGGACAACAACATTTTGAACTGCTTGTTGTTGCGGTAGCTGAACCCCTTTCCTCTGCATGACCTGTCATTGCCACAGTAAATAGTTGAAACCCACTAGCATGAGTAGGAGTTGTTTGAGCCATGTTGTGCCTACTCATCCATGCTTGTATGTCATGCTTGCTATTGCTTAGAGTTGTGTCAGGTCTGATTCATCGGGGATGAATTGGAATGTGATGAACATGTCCTACTGTGTGTGAGCTAAGTGTGTGAACACGATTTGGTAAAGGTAGCGGTGAGAGGCCATGTAGGAGTACATGGTGGGTTGTCTCACTGGAACCGTCCTTAAGAACTGAGTTCTGTGTAAGTTGTCCAATGACTAGTTACTACCACACATTGGGTTCCGGTAACTCGACCCCTCTCGACTTATTAATCAACTAGATCTTTGTCCAGGAGTTGCAACTAGTTTCTGGTGTTTGTAGGTAGTGTTAGTAGTCTACCAAGTGGCACACGATACATGTGGGCTTGGGGCAGACTAGGTACCGTGGCACGGTGTACCAAGCGTAGATCCATCCGTCGAGGTGGGCTTGGGAACCCTACGCACATCATTTGGGGCCGTGAGCGACACCCCGGCCGGATCTCCTTACGGATGGAACCCGAATAGGCGATAAACCTGGACTAGAGTCTTGTGTGGTTAGTCAGGTCGTGGCCGACACCCTCGCCAGGCTTCCGCTTGAAGGTTGCCGAGATACACGACGTGTACATGGCGGTAAGTGGCGAGAGCGTGTGTGAAGAAGTACACCCCTGCAGGGTTAACATGATCTATTCGAATAGCCGGGTCCGTGGTTATGGACTTCTTGGATGTTTACGTGGTACATAGACAAGTGAAAGTGGATACTCTAAAATACTCAAGACAAGTGTGAGTGCTATGGATGGCCTTCTCGTAGGTAGACGGGAATGGATCCATAGTGGTGTATTGATTGGTGAGTATGTGGACTCGTGTGCGCCACCCCAAAAGAGTTACTTGCAGTTGTAGTTCAGGATAGCCACCGAGTCAAAGCTAGCTTGCTGCAGTCAAACTCCACCACCCCTTTGTTGATACTAATGCATATGTAGTTAGTTCTGATGTAAGTCTTGCTGAGTACCTTTGTACTCACATTTGCTTAATTTATGTTTTGCAGAGAGACTTCAGTCTCGCTAGTGGTTCCGCGTGGACTTCGACGTTTAGCTTGTTACCTCAGCTACGATCTTGTACCCTTGGGAGGGTCTTGTAGATAGTCAGGCTTCTCAGCCTTTTCCATTTGTAGTTCTCTGTACTCAGACATGTTATGCTTCTGTTGCCTGTATGCTCTGAATGTTGGGTCATATGACCTCTGATTGTAATAAATGCTATGATGGCTCTTCTGGGCCCTTATCTATATGAGTTGTTGAGTTATGTTGTGATGCCATGTTGTACAACACATACTTGCATGTTATGCGTACGTGTAATGTGTATTGCTATGTGTGGGATCCGACACCTAGTTGTTTACCCTTGGTAGCCTATCTTACAGGGAAATGTCTCCTAGTGCTTCCACTGAGCCTTGGTAGCTTGCTACTGCTCCGGAACACTTAGGCTGGCCGGCATGTGTCCTTCTTTGTTCCTGTGTCTGTCCCTTAGGGGAAATGTCACGCGTTGTTCCTTTAAGTCCTTGTAGCTTGCTACGACTTGGGTTCATACGTTGATGACCGACACGTTCGTTGTTGGGTCATGTATGCCTGTCTCTGTAATTTAGCGCCACTTTTGGTTTATAACTAGTCATGTCGGCCCGGGTTCTCTGTCATATGGATGCTAACGACACTATCATATACGTGTGCCAAAATGCGCAAACGGTCCCGGGCCAGGTAAGGTGGCACCCGTGGGGATACCGTGCGTGAGGCCGCAAAGTGATATGATGTGTTACAGGCTAGACCTGTGTGACTTAGGATCGGGGTCCCGACAGCTTTGGTATCAGAGCCTGACTGCCTGTAGAACTAACAAGCCAAACTGGTCGAAGTCGTGTCTAGAAATTCTTTAGTATATAAGGGAATTGATTGTGGAAGGGAACGTAAGGCTCTTTTGACTCCTTTACCCTATGACCTTCTGATCTGAGTCACCTTCTTCTTCTACGGGGGTTAAGAACTAGGCTTCTCATTCTAATTTTCAGGATCACATTAATTGTGGATTCAACCCTCAGTTCAGTTTCTACTACTTCCGTTTGTTCAACTGTTGGTCTCAGAACCTTGACATTATGATGTTAAGTGGATATGCTACCTTTTTGCTTGGATCTCATAAGTATTTTTGAGCATTTACAGCCGTTATGCTGTCCGAGTCATCCCAGGTCTCTAAACAATCTAATGCATTTGCAAATCATTCCTACCTGTTCTTAACGTCCTTTAGGCCAGATTAACCACACTAACCAGTGTGTTGAGGTACTCTGTTACCTCGACACATATGTTGGAGTTATTATTATGACCCTAAGTATCTTAGAGAATCACCCAGTAATCTAGTAGTGTTTTATATTCGAAGTGTGATGATTCTGGCCATTATTCTCGAAAGCATCCCGTGATGCTATTTAGTTAGTAGGTATTCTATTCCTGGGTTCTTGAACCCGAAATTCACCCTACTTGCTTCATGTTGGTAGTATTTGCTCGTTCTTTTAGGATATTAGTAACCTTGTGATAGTCCTCGAGGTCCGTGGTTATCGTTCTTCCAATACCATGAACTATCATGGCAGAAGTTCTTCTGAACCAAAGATCACAGCTAGAGTGCTCTTGAGTAGTACTCCAATCATATTGTGACTCTGCCAGTCCTACCTCTCCGCATGGATTATCCGGAAGAAATTTGTTGAACTTGGTTCAATATACTAATCTATGCATCCACAACTCAGAAAATCATACGCTCCTTGAGTTGTTCCTTTTTAGTTGTATTATGACCCTCGTCTATCAATTGATAGTCAGGAGCAGTTGTGCATTCGTGTTCATCGATGCCTTTTACTCTTATGGTCCGTCAGGTCATTCTATTCTGGAATGACTAGGAGAAACAAACTCCAGTACCTCATCCATTCCTAGGATTGGGTCAAAGAAGTTTTACTCCGCGGATGAAGAATGTTAATCCATCTTCTAATCTGTTATACCTTGGAGTATTACCATCTTCATATCAAGAATGTCATGGGAATTGCACAACCTCCTATAAACTCTTGATACAGTAATACTTCCCACCATCGTCGTTCATTCCTCGGTCTCCGCGTTGTTATAACCGGAATACCGACAAGTGAATTGTGATGTGTGAAATCAATACTCCTAGCAACCTTGTTGCTTGGTGGTTAATGGACGATAATTTCATTCTTAGCGTGCTGGTTACTGAACCATCATTCTAAGATTGATCGTGCTACCTAGTCCATTTTTCTGGTGCACTCTTTGATCAATGAGTTAGGATTGCATAAATCCCTCACTCTTGTGATCATATCATCTCGCCCTGAAAAGCAAGATTGTTTGCGAGCTTAGTAACATATCGATGGTTCGTGATTTTCCGAATATCTTCTCGGAAGTATCACCGGGTTGTCCCCTGACCAATGCGTCGAGCTCGTGATCAAGTTGGTTTCATATAAACCACCCCTTCTCCAAGAATCTGTGTTGGATACCCTGAACTAGTTGGTTAAGCTAAACAACAACTTGGAGAGTTGGAAGATAAAAGCTTAATCCACATAGTTCACCTCAAAGGGATATCTTGTGTGTATATTGAAGATAGATGATATCTTCTTCAATTGATCTCCGTGATCATTTGTGGATCTATTGTCTTGTCCGGACTTTGATTTGAGTATGGGTTATTGCCAAGTCAAATCAGAACCAATGATATTCGTAACATTGTCTTACTCGTGGTTGATTCCTCGAGCATACACCGTTATATCTCTTGGTCTGACAAATGCTATCACCATGTTCACTTAATTGTAGAATTCCACCTATATGGAAACCTGGATGAGTTATTGTTGAGCCCATCGACAACATCCCTATCCTCCCCATGATTTTGTTGGACATTAAGCTAGTGTTGGGAACTATGTAAGCAATGCCTCCATGTTCCGTTCATGAGGTATATGTTTTGGTGAAAGAAGTGACTTCCTCTGATTCACGTGCATCTGATGGAAGTTGCCGCCGTGAATTCGAGAAGGCTTGTTTTTGCTTCCTCTGGAATCATCCCAAGTTAGTCACGCATATGTGCGAAGTACTCTATGGTTTGATAGGTTGGCCGCCTCCATTCTATATGTGTTTCCTAGCACGCCAAGCCACTGGTTGATTTGTTCAAGGAAAAGAAGTTCCATCATAAGAGCTAATCATATGACTTAAGTAAGGACTTTGATATCCTCGATGATGATTCCCCACACGAACTCGGTAGTGTTTTATTATAAGTCTACTATGTGGTCATGCTTGTCTGCGACAGCGTGTTCACATGTGTGTAGCAGAACCAGCTCATGCTTTGGAGCTTACTATCGCAGTCCATTTCCTGAGAATCTCGCAACGTCGTCTCGTCGATTTGGGTTGCACACTTTAATTTTTCTCTCTAGACTCGATGAGTCTGGAATATCCTGGCACCAACCAGATCTGAATCTCAGGCAAATATCATGGTTGAATGTTTCCCAAGAACTGTAATAGTGGTCCCTCTGTAACCGGTAAGTGGATGTTGTGGCCAACACACCAGCCGGAAGACCTATTGTTGTAGAATCTTGATTGAAGAAGTTGGCCACCTCCCCATAAGGATTTCGTAGAATTTATTTCCTAGTTGTTCCTTATGGATTCTTGTGCTCCCGAAGTCCGACCTTTTACTTGATGTTCTAAGTACCAAACCATCTTAATAAATGGGTTGCGCTAGCACATCAAGGAGAACATTAGAAGCGGAGTGCTAAATGTCTCTTGGTCGATCGCCCAGATTTTGCCCCTTGGCTCCACTAAGGTGAAATCTGAGAAAGTGTTATCTTCCTTTGCATCTGCACTATCCATCGTTATTCATCATGATAGTATGTGGTGTTGCCAGGATCCTTGACACGGATATTGGTAAAACCTTAATGAATATGGGAATGCTCAAGTTCTTGAGAGCACGCACAAGCACTAGGTGTTATCACCGGCACTAACCGGGATTGCTCCCAGTGTTCTTGGTTATGTTGTAACCTCTCAAGCAGTAGATTCACTCTCTATCGTTGGGCTACTTCCTAGTTACCAGAATCATTCCCAGCATTTGCGTTTTGTTCCCAGCTTGCACCGCCAATGTGCCATCTTACCATGGGTTCCATCCATTTCCGAGGATAAGCAAAATCATCAGTTGTGTTGTCTTCAACAAGGAGTCCTCATCATCTATTATAGATGGAGTATGTCGTTCCTTCGAACTCCTTCAAACTATCGATTGTGATTTGCCTCAGGCTGGTATAGGTAATTTCAATGATCTCTATATCAAAAGTAATTCTTTTTGCCACTTAAGGGAATAATTCTAGGAGTCACCTTCTCTAAGGTGCCCCATTTGGTGACACCGATCACCATCTTCTTAGGTGTGGAATTTTGCCTGCCAACTAAATCTTCATCGTTTTTTCCATCCCTCCAGATGTGTGTTCTGTGTCTCAGCTCAAGGGATGTTTCGACGTCTCAATCCATTAGTTGATTTTGAATTGCTCGATCTTCGAGAAGATCAAATCCTGTAGAATTCCCGTTCTTTTGTTGTCGTGTTGGATGAAGTTTTGAAATCAAAGATGCCAAGATCTACATGATTCATGAATCAGCAACTTCGAGGAAGACAGTTGAATTGAGAAGATTGTGTTAGTTAGTGTCCCCTCTGATTTCTTATCTCACGTCTTGAATCTCGGGACGAGATTCTTGTTTTAGTGGGGGTGAGTTGTCACATCCCTAGCTTCTGTCTGCCTAGTGCTAGTTTGATTGTTGCATCATGTCTAAATTTTTCTTTAAACTGGTATTGGGGATTGTTCAAACCCTAGCACCAAAAGAACCCAACTAGGTTCAACCTAAAAATATTTTCATTTCACCCAAAGTGCCTCAAGAAAAGTTCATGATTTTTGGTTAAGGTATAAACCCCTGCCAAAAATGATGAATATATTTCTAGGACATTTTTGGATTTTTGAATTAATCCATATTGTATTTGAATTGGGGCATTTAAATTCTTTAAATAGTTTAAATGCTCTAATAATTGTGAAACTAGTTGAGGGCTGTTAGAAATATTTCAATAGGTGCCCACAATTTATTTCATGATTTATCAAAATGGTTTGGTCTTTGAACTAAATCAAAAACATACAATAGAAATAGAAAACGGAAACAAAACCAGAAGCAGAGAGAGAGAGAGTTAGTTTACCTGGCGCTTACCAGCAGGAGAGGCGGCGCAGCTCCTGTGCGACCCACAGGCCCAGCCCACCACCGCCGTCGTCCTCCTGGCGCCAGTCGGCCAGGCGTGTGGCCGGCGCGCGCGCACGGCCGTGCCGCCACGCCACCTGCCTGCCTGGTCGCCCGAGGACAGCGCGACGCCGCGAAAGGTCTCGCCGCTGACGTCTGGATCGAGCCGGCCTCTCCAGTCCTCCCCTCACCTCTCCCTCACTCCCTTCCACACATGGCCGAATGCCACCGTCGCCGCCGCCCTGAACCACCGCAGCCACCGTGCACTCCTCGCCCCACTAGTGTGTCCTCTAGCTCCGCCTTGACACAGTGAAGCTCCTAGAAAAGGATCATGCCCTCGGAGGCCCGGAGCCATCGCCCTCGAGCTCGCCACCGCCGCATCTGGCCGCCGGTGGTCGCCGTCGATTCGTGTGCTGGAGTTCGTCCCCGAGCCCTTTGAGCTACCCTACCGCCTCCTTGTGAGCTCCCACTTCGATTCCCCCTCTCCCCCGGCCTCTCCGCGTTCTCTAGCTACAGCTCCACCTCCGGCCGAAGCTGTGGTCCACCGGCCATGTCGCCGTCATGGCTGCAGTTGCCGAAGCACGCGTCCAAGCACGCCTTCGCACTCAGCGCACCTCCAGGAGCACGCAGCACCCACCAGCTCCTCCGCTAGTGCACTATGGCCTTGTTTCCATCAACGTCCGAGCGCCGGCCGCCGCCGCGAGCTCGACTCCGGCGAGCACACCGCACCCCAGCCGCTGACTCCGGTCCCTTTGGATGCGGAAGAGCGCCAACTACATGTAGAGTCCAACCGTGGCTCAAACGGTGGCCTGTAGGCGAAACCCGAGCCGCTCCAGCGTGCCTCCGCTGCGTTTTGGTCGCCGCCGGCGTAACTCTGGTGACGCCGACGTGGCAAGTCATTAGCCACTAATGACGCTCTAACTAACCCCCCCAGGGCCACTGACATACGGGCCCCACTGCCTAATTAACCTAGTTTATTTTCTGTTTAGTTTAAACTAACCCAACGGGCCCCACGTGTCAGAGTTGACCAAGCTGACGTGGTTGTTGACTGGGCCCACTTGTCATCGACACTAACCAGCCCGTGTCACTGACCAGTGGACCCCACTGGTCAGGTTTGACCTGGACCCGCCTGTTGACTTGCTGATGTAAGCATTGTTGGGGAACGTTGCATGGGAAACAAAAATTTTCCTACCGTTCACCAAGATCAATCTAGTAGAAGCAACTACGAGAGGGGAGTGTGATCTACGTACCCTTGTAGATCGCTAAGCGGAAGCGTTATGAACGCGGATGATGGAGTCGTACTCGTCGCGATTCAGATCGCCGAAGACCTAGCACCGAAGCAACGGTGCCTCCGCGTTCTTCACACGTACGGCTCGGGGACGTCTCCTCCTTCTTGATCCAGCAAGGGGTGGAGGAGAGGTTGATGGAGAACCGGCAGCACGACGGCGTGGTGGTGATGGTGGAGAAGAACTCCAGCAGGGCTTCGCCTAAGCACTGCGGGAGGAGAAGATATGACGGGAGAGGGAGGGCAGCACCGAGGCACAAACTGTGTTGGCTGCCCTCCCTTTGCCCCACTATATATAGGGGGGTGGAGAGGTGAGGGCGCCCTAGGGTTTCCCCCTAGGGGCCGGCGGCTAGGGCAAGGGGAGGGGGCGGCGGCCAGGGCAGGGGGAGGCGCCCAGGCCCTAGGGTTTCCCCCCTAGGTGCCTTGCCCCCCAAGCCCAAGGGGTGCGGCCAGCCCTAGGGGGTCCCACCCCCTTAGCCGCATGGGGAGAGGGCCCAGGGGGGGCGCACAGCCCCCTGAGGGCTGTGGTGTCCCCCTTTGTGGCCCAATAGGCCCAGAACAACTTCCGGACCCCCCGAAAACCCTTCCGGTATTCCGCCGATTTCCCGATGCTCCCCGGAACACTTCCGGTACTCCGAAACCTTTCATCCTATATATCAATCTTCGTCTCCGGACCATTCCGGAGACCCTCGTCATGTCCGGGATCTCATCCGGGACTCCGAACAACCTTCGGTAACCATGCACTCTTCTCACTAACAACCCTAGCGTCACCGAACGTTAAGTGTGTAGACCCTGCGGGTTCGGAAACCATGTAGACATGACCGAGACACTCCCAGGTCAATAACCAATAGAGGGATCTGGATACCCATATTGGCTCCTACATGTTTCTCGATGATCTCATCGGATGAACCACGATGTCAAGGATTCAGGCAATCCCGTATACAGTTCCCTTTGTCTCGTCGGTATGTTACTTGCCCGAGATTCGATCGTCGGTATCTCTATACCTAGTTCAATCTCGTTACCGGCAAGTCTCTTTACTCGTTACCGTAATACATAATCCCGTGACCAACTACTTAGTCACTTTGAGCTCATTGAGATGACGTATTACCGAGTGGGCCCGGAGATACCTCTCCGTCACACGGAGTGACAAATCCCAGTCTCGATCCATGTCAACTCAACAGACACCATCGGAGATACCTGTAGAGTACCTTTATAGTCACCCAGTTACGTTGTGACGTTTGGCACACACAAAGCACTCCTACGGTGTCAGTGAGTTACATGATCTCATGGTCATAGGAACTTATACTTGACATGCAGAAAACTATAGCGATAACTGACAAGATCAAAAGCTATGTTTAACGTTTGGGTCTCGTCCATCACATCATTCTCCTAATGATGTGATCCCGTTATCAAATGACAACTCATGTCTGTGACCTGGAAACCGCGGTCATCTTTGATCAACGAGCTAGTCCTGTAGAGGCTCACTAGGGACACAAAGTCTGTCTATTCATCCACACATGTATTTGAGTTTCCAATCAATACAATTATAGCATGGATAATAAACGATTATCATGAACAAGGAAATATAATAATAACTCTTTTATTATTGCCTCTAGGGCATATTTCCAACAGTCTCCCACTTGCACTAGAGTCAATAATCTAGCATTACAAGGTAATGAATCTAACACCCATAGAGTCTTGGTGTTGATCGTGCTTAGCCCGTGGAAGAGGCTTAGTCAACGGATCTGCAACATTCAAATCCGTGTGTACTTTGCAAATGTTTATGTCCTCCTCCTTGACTGAATCGCGGATGGAATTGAAGCGTCGCTTTATGTGTCTGGTCCTCTTGTGAAACCTTGGTTCCTTGGCTAGAGCAATGGAACCAGTGTTGTCACAGAACAGAGTCATTGGGTTCAGTGCACTAGGCACAACTCCAAGATCTGTCATGAACTCCTTCATCCAGACACCTTCCTTTGCCGCCTCCGAGGCAGCTATATACTCCGCTTCACATGTAGAATCAGCTACCACGCTCTGCTTGGAACTGCACCAGCTTACCGCTCCCCCGTTGAGAATATATACGTATCCGGTTTGAGACTTAGAGTCATCCGGATCAGTGTCAAAGCTTGCATCGACGTAACCCTTTACGACGAGCTCTTGATCACCTCCATAAACGAGAAACATCTCCTTAGTCCTTTTCAGGTACTTTAGGATATTCTTGACCGCTGTCCAGTGATCCATACCAGGATTACTTTGAAACCTTCCGGCCATACTTATGGAAAGGCTGACATCTGGTCTTGTGCACAGCATTGCATACATGATAGAGCCTATGGCTGAAGCATAGGGGACGACACTCATCTTTTCTCTATCTTCCGCAGTCACTGGGCATTGAGTCTTACTCAACTTTGTACCTTGCAATACCGGCAAGAACCCCTTCTTGGATTGATCCATTTTGAACTTCTTCAAAACTTTATCAAGGTATGTGCTTTGTGAAAGTCCTATCAAGCGTCTTGATCTATCTCTATAGATCTTGATGCCCAATATGAAAGCAGCTTCACCGAGATCTTTCATCGAAAAACTCTTGTTCAAATACCCCTTCACGCTATCCAAAAATTCTATATTGTTTCCAATCAGCAATATGTCATCCACATATAATATTAGAAACGCTATAGAGCTCCCACTCACTTTCTTGTAAATACAAGCTTCATTGTAAACTTGTATAAACCCAAACGCTTTGATCACCTCATCAAAGCGAAGATTCCAACTCCGAGATGCTTGCACACTTTGTCAGCATTCTCTGGATCGACAAAACCCTCCGGTTGCATCATATACAACTCTTCCTTAAGAAAACCGTTAAGGAACGCCGTTTTGACATCCATCTGCCAAATTTCATAATCGAAATATGCAGCTATTGCTAACATGATTCGGACGGATTTAAGCATCGCTACGGGTGAGAAAGTCTCATCGTAGTCAATTCCTTGAACTTGTGAAAAACCCTTTGCCACAAGTCGAGCTTTATACACGGTGACATTACCGTCAGCGTCCGTCTTCCTCTTAAAAATCCATTTATTCTGAATGGCCTTCCGCCCTTCAGGTAATACTTCCAAAGTCCATACTTTGTTTTCATACATGGATCCCATCTCGGATTTCATGGCCTCTAACCATTTGTCGGAATCCAGGCCCACCATCGCTTCTCCATAGCTCGTAGGTTCACCGTTGTCTAACAACATGACCTCCAAGACAGGGTTACCATACCACTCAGGTGCAGTGCGTACCCTTGTCGACCTACGAGGTTCGGTAGTAACTTGATCAGAAGCTCCTTGATCATCATCATTGGCTTCCTCTTCAACCTCTGCAGGCTCCACAAAAACATCTTTCTGTGCTGCGCTACTCTCTGGTTGAAGCAGAGGTTCAATAACCTCATCAAGTTCTACCTTCCTCCCACTCAATTCTTTCGAGAGAAACTCTTTCTCGAGAAAGGACCCGTTCTTAGCGACAAACACTTTGCCCTCGGATCTGAGATAGAAGGTGTACCCAACTGTTTCTTTTGGGTATCCTATGAAGACACATTTGTCCGCTTTGGGTTCGAGCTTTTCTGGCTGAAGCCTTTTGACATAAGCATCGCAACCCCAAACCTTGAGAAAAGACAACTTCGGTTTCTTACTAAACCACAGTTCATACGGTGTTGTCTCAACGGACTTAGATGGAGCCCTATTTAAAGTGAATGCAGCTGTCTCTAACGCATATCCCCAAAAAGATAGTGGCAAATCGGCAAGAGACATCATAGAACGTACCATATCTAATAGGGTTCGATTACGACGTTCGGACACACCATTACGCTGTGGTGTTCCGGGTGGCGTCAACTGTGAAACAATTCCACATTTTCTTAAGTGATCACCAAACTCATAACTCAGATATTCTCCCCCTCGATCAGATCGTAGGAACTTGATCTTCTTGTTACGATGATTTTCAACTTCACTCTGAAATTGCTTGAACTTTTCAAAAGTTTCAGACTTATGCTTCATCAAGTAAATATACCCATATCTACTTAAGTCGTCAGTGAAGGTGAGAAAATAACGATATCCACCGCGCGCCGTTACACTCATCGGACCGCACACATCAGTATGTATGATTTCCAATAAGTCACTTGCCCGTTCCATAATCCCTGAAAACGGGGTCCTTGTCATCTTGCCCATGAGGCACGGCTCGCACGTGTCAAGTGATTCAAAATCAAGAGACTCCAAAAGTCCATCAGCATGGAGCTTCCTCATGCGTTTCACGCCGATATGACCGAGACGGCAGTGCCACAAGAAAGTGGTATTATCATTATCTACTCTACATCTTTTGGCATCAATGTTATGAACATGTGTATCATCACTATCGAGATTCAATAAGAATAAACCCCTAACTTCGGGTGCATGACCATAAAAGATATTACTCATATACATAGAACAACCATTATTCTCTGACTTAAATGAGTAACCGTCTCGCAATAAACAAGATCCAGATATAATGTTCATGCTTAACGCAGGCACTAAATAACAATTATTCAGGTTCATAACTAATCCCGATGGTAATCGAAGAGCGAGCGTGCCGACGGCGATCACATCAACCTTGGAACCATTTCCCACGCGCATCGTCACTTCGTCCTTCGCCAGCCTCCGTTTATTCCGCAGTTCCTGTTTAGAGTTGCAAATGTGAGCAACCGAACCGGTATCAAATACCCAGGCACTACAACGAGAGTTGGTAAGGTACACATCAATAACATGTATATCATATATACCTTTGTTGTTGTTGGCCCCCTTCTTGTCCGCCAGATACTTGGGGCAGTTCCGCTTCCAGTGGCCATTCCCCTTGGAATAGAAACACTCAGTCTCTGGCTTGGGCCCAGCCTTGGGTTTCTTCATTGGATTAGCAACTGCTTTGCCACCCTTCTTAGAGTTACCCTTCTTGCCCTTGCCATTCTTCTTGAAACTGGTGGTCTTATTGACCATCAACACTTGATACTCCTTCTGGATGTCTGCCTCAGCGACTTTCAGCATCGAAAACAGCTCGGCGATGGTTTTATTCATCCCTTGCATGTTGTACTGCTGGACGAAGCTCTTGTAGCTTGGAGGGAGTGACTGGAGAATTCTGTCAATGATAGCCTCATCCGGGAACACAAGTCCCAGATCAGCTATGCGGGTATAGTACCCAGACATCTTCAGTAAGTGCTCACTGACAGACGAATTCTCCTCCATCTTGCAAGCGAAGAATTTATCGGTGGTCTCATACCTCTCGATCTTAGCATTCTTCTCAAAGATGAATTTCAACTCTGTGTACATCTCATATGCACCATGACGTTCAAAACGCCTTTGGAGTCCTCCTTCCAAGCCGTACAACATGGCACATTGTACTATCGAATAGTCATCCGAACGCGTCTGCCAGACGTTCATATCGTCTGCAGAGGCTCCAGGAGCGGGGGGTTGACCTAGCGGTGCATTTAGGACATAAAGCTTTTGGGCAGCTGTGAGGATGATCCTCAGATTGCGGAGCCAGTCCACAAAGTTGCTCCCATCATCTTTCAGTTTAGCTTTCTCTAGGAACGCATTAAAATTCAGGGGAACTCCTGCGCGAGCCATCTACAACATAAATTTGCAAAGACATTTTTAGACTATTGTTCATGATAAGTGAGTTATTACCTAATCAAATTAATTATAACTCCCACTCAAATTGACATCCCTCCGGTCATTCGAGCGTGACATGATCCAAATTCACCAACCCAAGTCCGATCATCACGTGAGATGAGGTGGTGTCAATGGTGAACATCAACATGTTGATCATATCTACTATATGACTCATGCTCGACCTTTCGGTCCTCCGTGTTCCGAGGCCATGTCTGTACATGCTAGGCTCGTCAAGTCTAACCCGAGTGTTCTGCACGTGCAAAACTGGCTTGCACCCGTTGTATGCAAACGTAGAGTCTATCACACCCGATCATCACGTGGTGCTTCGAAACGACGAACCTTCGCAACGGCGCACACTCGGGGGGAACACAATTTTATCTTGAAATTTTAGTGAAGGATCACCTTATAATGCTACCGTCGTCCTAAGCAAAATAAGATGCATAAAAGGATTAACATCACATGCAAATCATAAGTGACATGATATGGCCATCAACTCGTGCTTTTGATCTCCATCCCAAAGCACCGGCATGATCTCCATCGTCACCGGCGCCACACCATGATCTCCATCATCATGATCTCCATCATCGTGTTGCCATCGGGGTTGTCGGCGCCCCACCATGCTCTTACTACTATTGCTACCGTTTAGCGATAAAGTAAAGCATTACAAAGCGCTTAATGATTGACACGCAGGTCATACAAAAAATAAAGACAACCCTATGGCTCCTGCCGGTTGCCGTATGCATCGACATGCAAGTCGATGTTAACTATTACAACATGATCATCTCATACATCAAAATATATTTCATCATGTCATTGGCCATATCATATCACATACATACCCTGCAAAAACAAGTTAGACGTCCTCTAATTTGTTGTTGCATGTTTTACGTGGCTGCTATGGGTATCTAGCAAGAACGCTTCTTACCTACGCAAAACCACAACGGTGATATTCAAGTTGCTATTTAACCTTCTACAAGGACCGCCTTGTTCTATTCCGATTCAACTAAGATAGGAGAGACAGACACCCGCCAGCCATCTTATGCAACAAAAGTCACATGTCTGTCGATGGAACCGGTCTCATGTACGTGGACATGTAAAGTTGGTCCGGGCCGCTTCATCCTATAATACCGCTGAATCAAGAAAGACTAAGGAGGGCAGCAATTTAAACATCAACGCCACAAACTTCTTTGTGTTTTACTCGAGAAAGCATCTACGCAAGAACCTGGCTCATGATGCCACTGTTGGGGAACGTTGCATGGGAAACAAAAAATTTCCTACCGTTCACCAAGATCAATCTAGTAGAAGCAACTACGAGAGGGGAGTGTGATCTACGTACCCTTGTAGATCGCTAAGCGGAAGCGTTATGAACGCGGATGATGGAGTCGTACTCGTCGCGATTCAGATCGCCGAAGACCTAGCACCGAAGCAACGGTGCCTCCGCGTTCTTCACACGTACGGCTCGGGGACGTCTCCTCCTTCTTGATCCAGCAAGGGGTGGAGGAGAGGTTGATGGAGAACCGGCAGCACGACGGCGTGGTGGTGATGGTGGAGAAGAACTCCAGCAGGGCTTCGCCTAAGCACTGCGGGAGGAGAAGATATGACGGGAGAGGGAGGGCAGCACCGAGGCACAAACTGTGTTGGCTGCCCTCCCTTTGCCCCACTATATATAGGGGGGGTGGAGAGGTGAGGGCGCCCTAGGGTTTCCCCCTAGGGGCCGGCGGCCAGGGCAAGGGGAGGGGGCGGCGGCCAGGGCAGGGGGAGGCGCCCAGGCCCTAGGGTTTCCCCCCTAGGTGCCTTGCCCCCAAGCCCAAGGGGTGCGGCCAGCCCTAGGGGGTCCCACCCCCTTAGCCGCATGGGGAGAGGGCCCAGGGGGGCGCACAGCCCCCTGAGGGCTGTGGTGTCCCCCTTTGTGGCCCAATAGGCCCAGAACAACTTCCGGACCCCCCGAAAACCCTTCCGGTATTCCGCCGATTTCCCGATGCTCCCCGGAACACTTCCGGTACTCCGAAACCTTTCATCCTATATATCAATCTTCGTCTCCGGACCATTCCGGAGACCCTCGTCATGTCCGGGATCTCATCCGGGACTCCGAACAACCTTCGGTAACCATGCACTCTTCTCACTAACAACCCTAGCGTCACCGAACGTTAAGTGTGTAGACCCTGCGGGTTCGGAAACCATGTAGACATGACCGAGACACTCTCAGGTCAATAACCAATAGCGGGATCTGGATACCCATATTGGTTCCTACATGTTTCTCGATGATCTCATCGGATGAACCACGATGTCAAGGATTCAGGCAATCCCGTATACAGTTCCCTTTGTCTCGTCCGTATGTTACTTGCCCGAGATTCGATCGTCGGTATCTCTATACCTAGTTCAATCTCGTTATCGGCAAGTCTCTTTACTCGTTACCGTAATACATAATCCCGTGACCAACTACTTAGTCACTTTGAGCTCATTGAGATGACGTATTACCGAGTGGGCCCGGAGATACCTCTCCGTCATACGGAGTGACAAATCCCAGTCTCGATCCATGTCAACTCAACAGACACCCTCGGAGATACCTGTAGAGTACCTTTATAGTCACCCAGTTACGTTGCGACGTTTGGCACACACAAAGCACTCCTACGGTGTCAGTGAGTTACATGATCTCATGGTCATAGGAACTTATACTTGACATGCAGAAAACTATAGCGATAACTGACACGATCAAAAGCTATGTTAACGTTTGGGTCTCGTCCATCACATCATTCTCCTAATGATGTGATCCCGTTATCAAATGACAACTCATGTCTATGACCTGGAAACCACGGTCATCTTTGATCAACGAGCTAGTCCTGTAGAGGCTCACTAGGGACACAAAGTCTGTCTATTCATCCACACGTGTATTTGAGTTTCCAATCAATACAGTTATAGCATGGATAATAAACGATTATCATGAACAAGGAAATATAATAATAACTCTTTTATTATTGCCTCTAGGGCATATTTCCAACAAGCATGACCTAGTGCTGACGCAGTAACTGTTTTCTGAGATATTAAATAAATCAGAAATGATTTATTTATTTCAGAAAATAGCTAAAACTTTTAAAATTCATATAAAATCAACCGTAGCTCAGATGAAAATAATTTATATATGAAAAATGATCAAAAAAATATGAAGAATCTGTTTATGGCATTATCATGCATGTTAGAACAACTTATGTCCACTGTTTAGGACAATTGAAATAAATGGCATTTGAATAATCACATATGGAGTTTGAATTTGTACCTTTGGTTCAAATCAACTTCATCTAGTATGGTTGCTAGTTGCATTAGGCCAAATCACATCATATTGCCATGTCATGTTCATGCATCATATTTTTGCATTGCATTGATTGTGTTCTTTCTCTATTTGTCGGTTTTGTCCCCTCTCAGTAGACGACGTTCCGACGATGAGTTCGATGACATCGATGAAGAACTATTACTATCTTCAGAAGTGCCAGGCAAGCAAACCCCCATTGAGCATCCCGATACAATCCCACTCTCTCGCTCCCGCTCTCTTTTACTGCATTAGGACAACAACGTTTTGAACTGCTTTTTGCTGCGGTAGCTAAACCCTTTCCTCTGCATGACCTGTCATTGCCACAGTAAATAGTTGAAACCCACTAGCATGAGTAGGAGTTGTTTGAGCCATGTTGTGCCTACTCATCCATGCTTGTATGTCATGCTTGCTATTGCTTAGAGTTGTGTCAGGTCTGATTCATCGGGGATGAATTGGAATGTGATGAACATGTCCTACTGTGTGTGAGCTAAGTGTGTGAACACGATTTGGTAAAGGTAGCGGTGAGAGGCCATGTAGGAGTACATGGTGGGTTGTCTCACTGGAACCGTCCTTAAGAACTGAGTTCTGTGTAAGTTGTCCAATGACTAGTTACTACCACACATTGGGTTCCGGTAACTCGACCCCTCTCGACTTATTAATCAACTAGATCTCTGTCCAGGAGTTGCAACTAGTTTCCGGTGTTTGTAGGTAGTGTTAGTAGTCTACCAAGTGGCACACGGTACATGTGGGCTAGGGGCAGACTAGGCACCGTGGCATGGTGTACCAAGCGTAGATCCATCCATCGAGGTGGGCTTGGGAACCCTGCGCACATCATTTGGGGCCGTGAGCGACACCCCGGCCGGATCTCCTTACGGATGGAACCCGAATAGGCGATAAACCTGGACTAGAGTCTTGTGTGGTTAGTCAGGTCGTGGCCGACACCCTCGCCAGGCTTCCGCTTGAAGGTTGCCGAGATACACGACGTGTACATGGCGGTAAGTGGCGAGAGCGTGTGTGAAGAAGTACACCCCTGCAGGGTTAACATGACCTATTCGAATAGCGGGGTCCGCGGTTATGGACTTCTTGGATGCTTACGTGGTACATAGACAAGTGAAAGTGGATACTATAAAATACTCAAGACAAGTGTGAGTGCTATGGATGGCCTTCTCGTAGGTAGACGGGAATGGATCCATAGTGGTGTATTGATTGGTGAATATGCGGACTCGTGTGTGCCACCCCAAAAGAGTTACTTGCAGTTGTAGTTCAGGATAGCCACCGAGTCAATGCTTGTCACTTTGCGGCCTCACGCACGGTATCCCCACGGGTGCCACCTTACCTGGCCCGGGACCGTTTGCGCATTCTGGCACACGTATATGATAGTGTCGCTAGCATCCATATGACAGAGAACCCGGGCCGACATGACCAGTTATAAACCAAAAGTGGCGCTAAATTACAGAGATAGGCATACATGACCCAGCAACGAATGTGTCGGTCATCAACGTATGATCCCAAGTCGTAGCAAGCTACAAGGACTTAAAGGAACAACGCGTGCTAAGGGACAGACACAGGAACGAAGAAGGACACATGCCGGTCAGCCTAAGTGTTCCGGAGCAGTAGCAAGCTACCAAGGCTCAGTGGAAGCACTAGGAGACATTTCCCTGTAAGATAGGCTACCAAGGGTAAACAACTAGGTGTCGGATCCCACACATACCAAGCATTTCAATAACATACACACAATATGCTTGATATGTGCAAATACAACATGGCATCACAACAAGACTCTAAGAAACAAAGTATTTATTCATTAGGCTCCAAGGAGCCAGATATTACAAACATGGGTCTCGTGACCCAACATTCAGAGCATACAAGCAACAAGCGGAAGCATATATGTCTGAGTACAGACATCTACAAATGAAAATGGCTGAAGAGCCTGACTATCTACAACACTCATCCAAGAACGTAGCTGAGGTATCAAGCTACTTGTCGAAGTCCAAGTGGATCTACTAGTGAAACAACAGTCTCATCTGCAAAACATAAATTAAGCAAACATGAGTACAAAGGTACTCAGCAAGACTTACATCAGATCCTATCATACATGCACTTGTATCAAGAAGGCAAAATGGGGTTTAGTTGCAGCAAGCCAGCTTTGACTCAGTGGCTATCCTATTCTACGACTGCTGGTAAGGCTTTTGAGGTGGCGCACACGAGTCCACTAAGCACCACACAATACACCACTATGGATTCATCCCCGTCTCCCTACGAGAAGGCCATCCATAGCACTCACACTTGTCTTGAGTATTTTAGAGTATCCACTTCAAGTTGTCTATGTACCATGTAAGCATCCAAGAAGTCCATAACCGTGGACCCGGCTATTCGAATAGATCATGCTAACCCTGCAGGGGTGTACTTCTTCGCACACGCTCTCGCCACTTACCGCCATGTACATCTCGTGTATGTCGGCAACCTTCAAGCGGAAGCCTAGCGAGGGTGTCGGCCACGACCTGACTAACCACACAAGACTCTAGTCCAGGTTTATCGCCTATTCAGGTTCCATCCGTAAGGAGATCCGGCGGGGTGTCTCTCACGGCCCCAAATGATGTGCGCAGGGTTCCCAAGCCAAAATTAACATTTAAAAGTGCCATTTATGTGTTTTCACCTATACAGCAGGTATAAGTTGGTTTAACATGCATGAAAATGCCATAAACAGATTCCTTATATTTTTCTGATCATTTTACATATATAAATTATTTCATTCTGAGCTACGGTTGAATTTCTGAGATTTTTTGAAGTTTAAACAATTTTCTGGATTTTCTTAAACAAAACAATTCCAGAAAATTGTTTATTGCGTCAGCACTGCATCATGCTTGCGTCAGCAAGTCAGTAGCGCTGAATCAGGTCAAACCTGACGTGTGGGGTCCACACGTCAGTGGCTTCAGCAAACTAATTAAGTTAGTTAGCCCTAACTAACTGGGCAGGGCCCACTAGTCAGTGACTGTAGGACTAACCTAACTAAGTTAATTAGTACTAACACTAATCCTAACAACTAATTAGCTGGGCAGGGCCCACAAGTCAGTGAGAGAGAGGGGAGGTCAACTGGACCGTGGGGGGTCAAACCACGCCGGTCAGCGGGTCAAACCAGCCGGCGGCTCGACGCCGGCGTCCACAGACGCGGCGGAGGGGATCGGGATCGCCGTTCCGACGGTCATTTGGGCACCAGAGACCAGCTACAGGGAGCTGGAGCTCACCTGCGCCCGTTCCAGCAAGCAGCAGCAGCTAAGGCGGCCGGAGCTCGCCGGAAACGAGCTCGCGGCGGCGCCGGAGTTCGGCCCTCTTCGGAAACGGAGCTACGGGGCACGGGGAGGCCAGGGGAGGGGTGCTACGGGCTCCTTGTGAAGTACCGAGTGCGGTGGCGTGCTCGGTTTTGAGCGTGTGTGGCTGTGGCCACGGCGGCGGCATCGCCGGCGGCGGCGAGCTTCGGTCAGCAAGGGGGCGTCACCTAGAGGGCGTAACCGACGGCAAGGACAGGGGGAAAGACCAAGGGGCTCACAGGGATTGCAACGCGATGAACGGCGAGCTCGTGGAGGTCCTGGAGCGGTCGGGGCGGCGAGGGGGATCCACGGCGGCCGGCGGTTAAGACGAGCTCGAGGACGAGGCCTCAGGGCGTCCGGGGTCGATTCCTTCGGCTTGGAGATGCACGGCAGCGAGGCGGAGCTTGGGGGCTCGTCCGAGAGGCGAGGGGAAGGCGGTGGCTACGGAAACGGTGGCCGGTGGCGACGGCGGCGCTCGGGACCGAGCGGGAGAGAGAGCAGAGGAGAGGGGAAGAGGACGGGGGAGAGTGCGAGTGCGTCCGGGGGGTGCGTGGCTTGTCCAAACGCAACGGAGAAGGGGACAGCCAGGCAGAGAGGGAGGAGGTGGCGCGCTCGCCGTGCGCGCGCGTCGGCCACGCGCCTCGCCTACTGGCGCGAGGAAGACGACAGGGGAGGCGGATGGGCTGGGCTGGCCAGCTGGGCCGGCCAGGCCGCACTGTGCTGGGCCAGGACAGGTAAGTCTCTCCTTCCTCTCCTTTTTTTATTTGTTTCTGTTTTCTATTTCTGTAATTATGTTTTGATTTAGTTTCTAAACTAAATCAATTATTTTCTTCTGACATTTTTATTTTGCAGGGACCTAGGAATTAATCCAAGCCCCTCAAAATAAAGAATCAGAATCTTGGACATATATAAAATATATAATAAATATATATCCAAGCAAATAACTATTGCATTAATTCCAAATGCCCAAAATAAATATTTATGAGCTCCTAATAATATTGGTTTGATTTTTATCTCTAACCAATATTTTCAAAGAGCAACATGAACATTTTCTTGGCCCTTTTTGGAGCAATTTATATGTGCGTCATTTTCAAAAAGGTTTTCTTAGGGTTTCACAAGTCCTCAATTCAATTTCATTTGAAATTTAAACATGATGCAAACACCAAAGCTAGCCTAGTGCATACCAGAACTAGGGTTGTGACAACTCGCCCCCACTCAAAAGAATCTCGTCCCGAGATTCAGGAGTAGGCGGAAAGAAGGTGGGGTACTCCAGTAGAAGACGATCTTCTCGCTCCCAAGTAGCTTCTCTCTCGGAAAGATGAGACCACTGAACCTTGAGCAACTTGATGTTATGACGTCGAGTGACACGCTCTGCTTGACCCAAAATGCGAACGGGATACTCTCGATATGTGAGGTTATCTTGGAGATCAAGCGTTTCGTGGTCCACTCCGCGGATGGGATCCGAGAAGCAACGCCTGAGTTGAGAGACGTGGAAGACATCATGTACTCGAGAAAGATGTGGGGGTAGTTCCAATTGGTAGGCAACCTCTCCTCGTTTAGCGAGAATGCGAAAAGGACCAATGTAACGAGGAGCCAACTTGCCCTTGATACCGAAACGATGGTACCCTTCAAAGGAGTAACCCGAAGGTAAGCTTTGTCGCCAACTTCATAAACCACTTCCTTATGATGACGATCATACTGGCTCTTTTGATGAGACTGGGCTGTTTTCAAATTCTCACGAATGATGCGAACTTGCTCTTCTGCTTCCTGGATCATGTCCAGTCCAAAGAATTGTCTTTCACCGGTTTCTGACCAGTTCAAAGGTGTTCGACATCTTCGTCCATAGAGAATCTCAAAATGAGCTTTCTTGAGACTGGATTGATAGCTATTGTTATAAGCAAACTCGGCGAAAGGAAGACATTTCTCCCAATCCATACCGAATGAGATAACGCAAGCTCTAAGCATGTCTTCGAGAATTTGGTTAACCCGTTCCACCTGACCACTTGACTGAGGGTGGAAAGCGGTACTGGAAGAAAGATGGGTGCCCATGGCAGTCTGGAAACTCTCCCAGAAATGAGAAGTGAAAAGACTACCACGGTCTGAATTGATCTCTAGTGGAACACCATGAAGTGACACTATTCGAGAAATATACAAGTCAGCAAGCTGACTAGCAGTGATACTCTCTCGAACAGGTTGGAAGTGAGCCACTTTGGAGAGATGATCAATGACTACGAAGATAGCATTATTCCCTCTCTTGGTCCTGGGAAAGCCGGTGATGAAGTCCGTACCAACTTTATCCCATTTCCACTCAGGAATAGCTAGAGACTGAAGGGTGCCAGCAGGTCTTTGATACTCTGCTTTAACGCGACGACAAACGTCACATTTAGCAATGAACTCAGCAATTTCTCTCTTCATCCTAGTCCACCAGAACCTCTGGCGTAGGTCCTGATACATCTTAGTACTACCGGGATGAATCGTGAGAGGAGATTCATGAGCCTCCTTAAGGATCAGTTGCCGAAGATGTTGCTTCTTGGGAACCACCAGCCGGTTTTGGAAGAAAACAACACCTCGATCATCTATGGAGAAACTACCAGCAATACCCTTGGCTATGTTTCTCTTGATCCGGGTAATCCCGGTATCATGCTTCTGGGCTTCTATGATGTGATCCACAAGAGTAGGTTTCGCCACCAAGGTAGAAAGGAATCCGTGAGGAGCAATGTGAAGGTTAAGCTTACATAATTCCTCATGGAGAAGTGGTTGGCCCTGCTGCAACATGAGATTGTTGCAATAGGACTTACGACTTAGCGCATCAGCCATGACATTTCCCTTGCCTGGGGTGTAAGTAATCCCTAAGTCGTAATCTGAGATCAACTCCAACCAACGTCTTTGTCTAAGGTTCAAATCTGGCTGGGTGAAGATATACTTGAGACTCTGGTGATCGGTGTAGACCTCGCAACGATTACCAAGAAGGTAATGTCGCCATGTCTTAAGTGCATAGACTACAGCTGCAAGCTCTAGACCGTGTGTAGGATAATTTTCCTCATGTGGATGCAACTGTCGAGATGCATAGGCAATCACATGACGATCCTGCATAAGAATGCAACCTAGTCCCTGTCGTGAGGCATCACAATAGATAAGAAAGTCCTTAGTGAAATCCGGTGGCACAAGTATGGGAGCAGAAGTCAGGCATCTTTTCAGTTCCTGAAAACTGTGCTCACACTATGGGGACCACTCAAACTTTTTATCTTTCTTGAGAAGTTCCGTGAGAGGTTTGGCCAGTTTAGAGAAGTTCTCAACAAAGCGGCGACAGTAACTGGCTAGACCAAGGAAACTCCTAACTTGTTTAACTGTTTCAGGTGGAGTCCAATCAAGGACGGCCTGAACTCCCTCAGGATTGACAGCGATGCCCTTACCAGAGATTACGTGGCCGAGATAGGTCACTTCTGGCAACCAAAATTCGCACTTGGAGAACTTGGCATAAAGGCGGTGCTCTCTGAGTTTTTCTAGAACAAGTCTAAGATGTTCGGCATGCTCTTCCTCGTTCTTCGAGTAAATAAGAATATCATCGAGGTAAACCACGATGAACTTATCTAAGTACTCCATGAAGATCGAGTTCATCAAGCGGGAGAAAGTGGCTGGAGAATTTGTTAGACCGAAGAACATGACGGTGTACTCGTACTGACCATAACGAGTGACGAAAGCCGTCTTGGGGATGTCCCCATTTCTAATCTTGATTTGATGGTATCCTAACCTCAAATCCATCTTGGAAAAGACTGCGGATCCAGCGAGCTGATCATACAGGTCGTTGATCCCAGGAAGCGGATACTTGTTCTTTACCGTGACCAAATTAACGGGACGATAATCTACAACCATCCGATCCGTACCATCCTTCTTCTTAACGAAGAGGACGGGGCAAGCCCAAGGAGAAGAACTAGGACGGATGAAACCCTTTTGCAAGGACTCATCAAGTTGTTTCTTAAGCTCAGCTAGTTCTAAGGGTGCCATCTTGTAAGGTATCCTAGAGATTGGAGCGGTTCTTGGGATAAGATCTATAACAAACTCTACATCTCGGTCAGGTGGAACACCTGGCAGTTCTTCTGGAAAGACATCCGGAAATTCACGGACTACTGGAACATCTTCAAGGTCTGGAAGAGGGCTGGCATTAAGAGAATAGAGTTGACGCTTTGCAACTCTAGTGGTGACAGTGACTATCTTGCCAGATGGGTGTGTAAGCTGAACAGACCTAGTGAAACAATCAATCTTGGCATGATGAGTTGTCATCCATTCCATACCCAAGATGATATTAATATCTGAAGACTTGAGGGCTACAAGTGACGCAAGAAACACAAGTCTGTCGACAAGGATTTCATTACCATGGCTTACACTAGAAGTTTGCCATTTGGATCCAGGAGTTTGAATGAGTAGTGGGGAGGGCATATCACAAAATGACATGTCGTGCAAGCGGGCATAACTTTCAGAAATGAAAGAATGAGATCCTCCAGTATCGAATAGAACCGATGCCGGATGACAATTGACAAGGAATGTACCAAGAACGACATCTGGATCATCATGAGTATTTTTGGCTGAGACGTGATGCACACGTCCACGTTTAGTGGGAGCTGACTTAACACTGATCATCTTGCGTGATGACTTATCACGGCCAACAGATTTCTCGGACTGGGATGGAGCAACACGGGTCTCGGTGCAAGTACGGGCAATGTGGCCCGGCTCTCCACACTTGTAACAAATCCTGGAGGTAGGACGTGGACCCGCATTGGCAAACGGTCCACCAATAGGCCTGGGTGGAGCATACTGCTGAACTGGAAGAGGTACCACATAAGATGGCCTCGGTGTACAACTAGGTGGAAGAACAGAGTTCGGAACCCAAATCCGGCGCTTCTGAGAACTAGATCCAGAGGAAGATCCCAAATCAAGGATGTGCTTACGAGACTCCTCATAAGTGAGCTGAGCTGTCTCTGCATTGATGGCCTTGTTCACAAGAGCCTGGAATGTGTTGCAATGATGCAAGTGGAGATCACGACGCAGTTTGGGGTTGAGACCCTTTCGGAACCTAGCCTGCTTCTTCGCGTCCGTGGACACTTCTTCTGTAGCATGGCAGGCGAGGTTCTCAAACTCTCTACTATAAGCATCAACAGCCATCTTAGTATGGGTAAGACTACAGAACTCTTCTCTCTTATGATCAATGAGAGCTTGAGGGATATGATGCTCGCGAAAAGCCTCTGTGAAGTCTCCCCAGGTAGGAATCTGGCCAGCTGGAATCATGGCCTCATAGTTCTGCCACCAAAGACTAGCAGGACCTTCCAGGTGATAAGTGTCATAGATGACCTTGTCACCTTCAGCTACGTTCGCAGAACGCAGCTTGTGAGTGATACTACAGAGCCAGTCATCCGCATTGAGTGGCTCAATGGGATGATGGAAGGTGGGCGGTTTCAGACGAATGAAGTCATGGATGGTTGCTGATTCCTTGCACTGATGTGCGGTGTTCTCCTCAATACGTGCCAACAAGCGGTTAGACTCTCGCTTGTTCCTCTCCATCTCAAGCATTAACTCTGCCAACGAAGGCTGGTCGGGAGGATCCTCCTCATCCCTACCACCTCCGTGGTTCTGTCTACGAGCAGCTGAGCTTCGCTTAACTGAAGACATACTGAGAAGCGAAACCGAGGACGGAAACATCAACAATTATAGGATGCAAAAGGTAGAACAAGAAATTAGTATCTCGAACTACTAGGATAATTCCGGCAGCATAACGGCAGTAAAATGCTCAGAATGAGACATCCTGCTAACAAAGGGTAGTACAACAACTCAACATCATCACTCAAGGTTTTATGATAGTACTAAACAAACTACACTGAAAGAACTTGAAAACATGAGTAGGACTCTGATCAACCAATCCTATGGAACTACGGAGTAGTAACTCACGATCCTGATGGACGGAAGAGATAGCCTAGTTCCTTAACCCCGTAGGAAAGGTAGGATGACTCAGATCAGAAGGCATGAGGTATAAGGAGTAAAAAGAGCCTTACGTTCCCTTCACAATCAATTCCCTTATATAACTAAAGAATTTCTAGACTCAACTTCGACCAGTTTGGCTTGGTAATCCTACAGGCAGTCAGGCTCTGATACCAAAGCTGTCAGGACCCCGATCCTAAGTCACACCGGTCTAGCATGTAACACACCATATCACTTTGCGGCCTCACGCACGGTATCCCCACGGGTGCCACCTTACCTGGCCCGGGACCGTTTGCGCATTTTGGCTCACGTATATGATAGTGTCGCTAGCATCCATATGACAGAGAACCCGGGCCGACATGACCAATTATAAACCAAAAGTGGCACTAAATTACAGAGACAAGCATACATGACCCAGCAACGAACGTGTCGGTCATCAACGTATGAACCCAAGTCGTAGCAAGCTACAAGGACTTAAAGGAACAACACGTGCTAAGGGAAAGACACAGGAACGAAGAAGGACACATGCCGGTCAGCCTAAGTGTTCCGGAGCAGTAGCAAGCTACCAAGGCTCAGTGGAAGCACTAGGAGACATTTCCCTGTAAGATAGGCTACCAAGGGTAAACAATTAGGTGTCGGATCCCACACATACCAAGCATTTCAATAACATACACACAATATGCTCGATATGTGCAAATACAACATGGCATCACAACAAGACTCTAAGAAATAAAGTATTTATTCATTAGGCTCCGAGGAGCCAGATATTACAAACATGGGTCTCATGACCCAACATTCAGAGCATACCAGCAACAAGCGGAAGCATACATGTCTGAGTACAGACATCTACAAATGAAAATGGCTGAAGAGCCTGACTATCTACAACACTCATCCAAGAACGTAGCTGAGGTATCAAGCTACTTGTCGAAGTCCAAGTGGATCTA
This sequence comes from Secale cereale, assembly GCA_902687465.1. Taxonomy (NCBI): domain Eukaryota; kingdom Viridiplantae; phylum Streptophyta; class Magnoliopsida; order Poales; family Poaceae; genus Secale; species Secale cereale. The sequence goes on from LR738715.1 coordinate 405,053,729, forward strand.
CAAGTGAAACAGCAGTCTCAGCTGCAAAACATAAATTAAGCAAACATGAGTACAAAGGTACTCAGCAAGACTTACATCAGATCCTATCATACATGCACTTGTATCAAGAAGGCAAAATGGGGTTTGGTTGCAGCAAGCCTGTTTTGACTCAGTGGCTATCATATTCTATGACTGCTGGTAAATCTTTTGAGGTGGCGCACACGAGTCCACTAAGCACCACACAATACACCTCTATGGATTCATCCCCGTCTCCCTACGAGAAGGCCATCCATATCACTCACACTTGTCTTGAGTATTTTAGAGTATCCACTTCAAGTTGTCTATGTACCACGTAAGCATCGAAGAAGTCCATAACCGTGGACCCGGCTATTCGAATAGATCATGTTAACCCTGCAGGGGTGTACTTCTTCACACACGCTCTCGCCACTTACCGCCATGTACATCTCGTGTATCTCAGCAACTGTCAAGCGGAAGCCTGGCGAGGGTGTCGGCCACGACCTGACTAACCACACAAGACTCTAGTCTAGGTTTATCGCCTATTCGGGTTCCATCCGTAAGGAGATCCGGCCGGGGTGTCGCTCACGGCCCCAAATGATGTGCGCAGGGTTCCCAAGCCCACCTCGCCGAGTGGATCTACGCTTGGTACACCGTGCCACGGTGCCTAGTCTGTCCCAAGCCCACTGGCCGAGTGCCACTTGGTAGACTACTAACACTACCTACAAACACCAGAAACTAGTTGCAACTCCTGGACAGATATCATGTTGATTAATAAGTCGAGAGGGGTCGAGTTACCGGAACCCAATGTGTGGTAGTAGCTAGTCATTGGACAACATACACAGAACTCAGTTCTTAGGAACGGTTCCAGTGAGACAACCCACCATGTACTCCCACATGGCCTCTCACCGCTATCTTTACCAAATCGTGTTCACACACTTAACGCTCAGCATCAGAACATATCACTGCACTCCAATTCATTCCCGATGAATCAGACCTGACACACTCTAAGCAATAGCAAGTAGGGCATGGTAAGATCACAACATGGCTTCAAACAACTCCTACACATGCTAGTGGGTTTCAACTATTTACTATGGAATGACAGGTCATGCAGAGGAATGGGTTCAACTACCGCAGCATAAAGTAGCAGTTGAAGTCGTTGTTGTCCTAATGCAATAACAGAGAGCAGGAGCGAGAGAGGGGTTGTATCGTAATGAACAAGGGGGTTTGCTTGCCTGGTAAAACAACGTGTAGAGCACTGCTCCTCTGACAGGTACTCTGGATCGGTCTCCAGAGCTGGACCTATCGAGAAGAACGGTGCCGACAATCAAACACAAGCATATGCAACAATATGATGCATGATCATGGCATGAAGATGTGATGTTATTTGAGCTAATGCAACTAGCATTCTATTTGAAAGAAGTCCATTTGAACCAAGGGTTCAAATGCAATTCCAAAATTAACATTTAAAAGTGCCATTTATGTGTTTTCACCTATACAGCAGGTATAAGTTTGTTTAACATGCATTAAAATGCCATATACAGATTCCTTATATTTTTCTGATCATTTTACATATATAAATTATTTCATTCTGAGCTACGGTTGAATTTCTGTGATTTTTTGAAGTTTAAACAATTTTCTGGATTTTCTTAAACAAAACAATTCCAGAAAATTGTTTATTGCGTCAGCACTGCGTCATGCTTGCGTCAGCAAGTTAGTAGCGCTGACTCAGGTCAAACCTGACGTGTGGGGTCCACACGTCAGTGGCTTCAGCAAACTAATTAAGTTAGTTAGCCCTAACTAACTGGGCAGGGCCCACTAGTCAGTGACTGTAGGACTAACCTAACTAAGTTAATTAGTACTAACACTAATCCTAACAACTAATTAGCTGGGCAGGGCCCACAAGTCAGTGAGAGAGAGGGGAGGTCAACTGGACCGTGGGGGGGGGTCAAACCACGCCGGTCAGCGGGTCGAACCCGCCGGCGGCTCGACGCCGGCGTCCACAGACGCGGCGGAGGGGATCGGGATCGCCGTTCCGGCGGTCATTTGGGCAGCGAAGACCAGCTACGGGGAGATGGAGCTCACCCGCGCCCGTTCCAGCAAGCAGCAGCAGCTAAGGCGGCCGGAGCTCGCCGGAAACGAGCTTGCGGCGGCGCCGGAGTTTTATATTTGGTAGACCCTTCTTGTACTGTTAATGCTAAGATAGACTGTGAAAAGGATATTGTTACTGTTGGTTTTGGGGATATGTCTCATGATTTTAATTTTGCTAAATTTTGTATACAACCCCATGATAAATAATTACCTAGTAAAGATGAAATTATTGGTCTTGCTTCTATTGCCGTGCCTCCTAATGATGCTTTAGAACAATATTTGCTAGACCATGCAAATGATATGTTTATGAATGAAAGAAGGGAAATAGAAGAAGTATTCTTTAAACAGGGACCTATTTTGAACCACAGCTTGCCTATTGAAATTCTTGGGGATCCTCCTCCACCCAAGGGTGATCTAGTGTTTGCGCTTAAACCATTACCTGGTACTCTTTAATATGCTTATCTTGATGAAAAGAAGATATATCCTGTTATTATTAGTGCTAACCATTCAGAGCAGGAAGTACGTAAATTATTGAAAACTCTGAAGAAGCACCATGCTGCTATTGGATATACTCTTGATGATCTTAAGGGCATTAGTCCCACTCTATGCCAGCATAAAATAAAATTGGAGAAATATGCTAAACCGGTTGTTGATCACCAATGACGGTCAAATCCTAAGATGAAATAAGGGGTAATAAATGAAATACTAAAGCTTGTGGAGGCAGGTATAATTTATCGTGTTGCTGATAGTCAGTGGGTAAGTCATGTTCATTGTGTCCCTAAGAAGGGATGTATTACTGTTGTTCCTAATGATAAAGACGGATTGATCCCACAAGAAAATGTTACATGTTATAGAATGGTAATTGATTACCGCAAATTGAATAAAGCTACTAGAAAGGATCATTACCCTTTACCTTTTGTTGGTCAAATGCTAGAAAGATTATCCAAACATACACATTTTTGCTTTCTAGACGGTTATTCTAGTTTCTCTCAAATACCTGTGTCAAAAGAGGATCAGGAAAAGACCACTTTTACTTGCCCTTTCGGTACCTTTGCTTATAGACGTATGCCTTTTGGTTTATGTAATGCACCTACTACCTTTCAAAGATGTATGACTGCTATATTCTCTTACTTTTGTGAAAAGATTGTTGAGGTTTTCGGATGATTTCACAGTGTATGGAACTTCTTTTGATGATTGCTTAAGCAACCTTGATCGAGTTTTCCAGAGATGTGAAGAAACTAATCTTGTCTTGAATTGGGAGAAGTGCCACTTCATTGTTAATGAAGGTATTGTCTTGGGGCATAAAATTTCTAAAAGAGGTATTAAAGTTGATAAAGCTAAAGTTGTTGCTATCAAAAAGATGTCGTGTCCTAAGGACATCAAAGGTATAAAAAGTTTCCTTGGTCATGCCGGTTTTATAGGAGGTTCATTAAACACTTCTCAAAAATTTCTAGGCCTCTGACTAATCTCTTACAAAAAGATGTTCCTTTTGTCTTTGATGATGATTGTGTAGAAGCATTTGAAATACTTGAAAGCCTTCATTTCTGCACCTATTGTTCAGCCACCTGATTGGAATTTACCCTTCGAAATTATGTGTGATTGTAGTGATTATGCTGTAGGTGCTGTTCTAGGACAAATAGTTGATAAGAAATTAAATGTTATCCAATATGCTAGTAAAACTCTAGACAGTGCCCAGAGAAATTATGCTACTACTGAAAAAGAATTTTTAGCTGTTGTATTTGCTTGTGATAAGTTCAGACCTTATATTGTTGACTCTAATGTAACTGTTCACATTGATCATGTTGCTATTAAATATCTTATGGCAAAGAAAGATGCTAAACCTAGACTTATTAGATAGGTTCTCTTGCTACAAGAATTTGATTTGCATATTATTGATAGAAGGGGAGCCGAGAACCCCATTGCAGACAACTTATCTAGGTTAGAGAATGTTCTTGATGACCCACTATCTATTGATGATAGCTTTCCTGATGAACAATTAGCTGTCATAAATGCTTCTCGTACTGCTCCATGGTATGCTGATTATGCTAATTACATTGTTGCTAAATTTATACCACCTAGTTTCACATACCAGCAAAATAAAAAGTTTTTCTATGATTTATGACATTACTTCTGGGATGACCCACACCTTTATAAAGAAGGAGTAGATGGTGTTATTAGACTTTGTGTACCTGAGCATGAATAGGAATAGATCCTACGCAAGTGTCACTTCGAGGCTAATGGAGGACACCACGCTGGAGATAGAACTGCACATAAGGTATTGCAATCCAGTTTTTATTGGCCTACTATTTTCAGTGATGCCCGTAAGTTTGTCTTGTCTTGTGATGAATGTCAAAGAATTGATAATATTAGTAGACGTCAATAAATGCCTATGAACTATTCACTAGTTATCGAACCATTGATGTTTGGGGCTTTGATTATATGGGACCGTTTCCTTCCTCTAATGGGTATACACATATTTTAGTTGCTGTTGATTATGTTACTAAGTGGGCAGAAGTTATTCCAACTAGTATTGTTGATCATAACACCTCTATTAAGATGCTTAAAGAAGTTATTTTTCTAAGGTTTGGAGTCCCTAGATACTTAATGACTCATGGTGGTTCACATTTTATTCATGGTACTTTTCGTAAAATGCTTGCTAAGTATGATGTTAATCATAGAATTGCATCTCCATACCACCCACAGTCTAGTGGTCAAGTAGAACTGATTAATAGAGAGATTAAATTAATTTTGGAAAAGTCTATTAATAGATCCAGAAAGAATTGGTCCAAGAAACTTGATGATGCATTATGGGCCTATAGAACTGCATATAAAAATCCTATGGTATGTCTCCGTATAAAATGGTTTATGGAAAAGCATTTCACTTACCTCTCGAACTAGAACATAAGGCATATTGGGCCATTAAAGAGCTTAATTATGAGTTCAAACTTACCGGTTAGAAGAGTGTAGAACCCAGGCCTATGAGAATGCCAAACTGTTTAAAGAAAAAGTTAAAAGATAGCATGACAAAAGGATACAAAAGCATGAGTTTAATGTAGGTGATTATGTTTTGTTATACAATTCTTGTTTAAGATTTTTTGCAGGAAAACTCCTCTCTAAATGGGAAGGTCCTTACGTTATCGAGGAGGTCTATCGTTACGGTGCCATAAAAATCAACAACTTCAAAGGCACAAATCCGAAGGAGGTGAACGGTCAAAGAATCAAATATTATATCTCAGGTAATCCCATAAATGTTGAAACCAATGCTATTGACACCGTAACCCCAGAGGAGTACATAAGGGACACTTTCCAGAACTTTTCATACTCCGAAAAGGAATAGGTATGTGGTACGGTAAGTAAACCGACTCCAAGACAGTTCTCACATCAATTTTACTCCGTTTTGGAATACTTAAGAAAATAGGAAAATAAGAAGTAGTCCGGAAAGGACACGAGGCATCCACGAGGGTGGAGGGCACGCCCTATCCCCCTAGGCGTGCCCCCCTGCCTTGTGGGCACCTCGTGTGCCCTTCAGACTCCATTTTCTTGCACGATACTTCTGTTGCTCGGTAAAAATTCATTATATAATCTCCCGAAGGTTTTGGCCATGGTACCATGACAAAATCCTCTGCTTTTGTTCCGAGCTCTTTTTCTGACATATCTAGATCACCATGACGTCTTCAAGCGCCCCCAAGGACAAGTGTTTCGAGAAGGTCATCAAACCCTACCTCACGGAGGTGCTGCAACACCCTTAAACCATTGAGATGCGTGAGGGGGTGCTACACATCCGCGATGTTGAGGGACCAAGGAGGACCGGAAGCATGGAGAGAAGACTCGAAGGAATGGAGCAACAAGTTTTCAAGTGCCAGGGGATGCTGGAATGCGGACTCAATGCCAACCAGATGATGATCACGGAGTTCACCAACAACCACAAGCTCGATTGCAAGAACGTTAGGGAGACCATCTTCAAGCTTTACGATAAAATCGAGCACCTCCAAGCCCAGATCTATGACCTGCAAAACCAGAACTGTGAGTATGAATATAGATTCAAGAGGATAAATTTGGCTGCAGATTTGAGGATCCCGGAGACTCGATCATCCTTCTATGATGGTTGGCTTTGCATTGGAAGATGGACGACAAGCCTACATCATCGAAAACTCCATCATCACCACCTCCGAAGAAAGAGAAATAAATACATGGGTATGGGCACGCCCCTTGGCAACTACCAAGCTTGGGGGAGTTGCCCCGGTATTGTATCACCATCACACTTCTATCTTTACCGTTTTTTCTTAGTTCGATCCTTTTGGTTATATCTTGATCCAGTAGAATAAAGTTTATTATGATCTAGCTTTGAGTTTTTGTGTTAATCCTTATCTATGTAACTGAGTCCGTGAGCTATATATAATAAAGATTAGTGTTGAGTCTAGGGCTTGGTTATCTTGCTATGATCATAAGGGAATAAAAGAAAAAAGAAAGAATAAAAAGAAATAAAGAGATCATATTGATCTTATGGAGAGTAATGACTTCACATATAAAGAGTATGATGAATAAAAATTGTCGAGAGTTGACAAACATAGTTTTGCTCATCGTTGCAATTAATAGGAAGTAATAAAGGAAGAGAGGTTTTCACATATAAATATACTATCTTGGACATCTTTTATGATTGTGAGCACTCATTAAAATATGACATGCTAAAAAGTTGATGTTGGACAAGGAAGACAACATAATGAGTTATGTTTTCTTATATCCGAAATAAATTAAATTGTCATGGATCATCCAGCATGTTGAGCTTGCATTTCCCCCTCATGCTAGCCAAATTCTTTGCACCAAGTAGAGTTACTACTTGTGCTTCCAAATATCCTTAAACCCAATTTTGCCATCAGAGTCCACCATATCTACCTATGGATTGAGTAAGATCCTTCAAGTAAGTTGTCATTGTTGCAAGCAATAAAAATGGCTCTCTAAATATGTATGATCTATTAGTGTGGAGAAAATAAGCTTTATATGAGCGTGTGATATGGAAGAAATAAAAGCGACGGACTGCATTATAAAGGTCCCTATGACAAGTGGCAATATAAGGTGACTTTCTTTTGCATTAAGATTTTGTGCATCCAACCATAAAAGCACATGACAACCTCTGCTTCCCTTTGCGAAGGGCCTATCTTTTATTTTTGTCTTATACCTTATACAAGAGTCATGGTGATCTTTACCTTTCCTTTTTACACTGTATCCTTTGGCAAGCACTATGTGTTGGAAACATCCTGATATATATATCCAATTGGATGTGGGTTTTCATAAAGCATTATTGTTGATGTTACCCTTGAGGTAAAAGGTTGGGAGGCAAAACTATAAGCCCCTATCTTTCCCTGTGTCCAATTAAAACTTCATACACGTAAGTATTGCGTGAGTGTTAGCAATTGTGAAATAATAAATGATAGTTGAGTATGTGGACTTGCCAAAAAGATCTTATATTGACTCTTTCCGATGTTATGATAAATTGCAATTGCTTCAATGACTGAGATCATAGTTTGTTAGCTTTCAATGAAGTTTCCGATTCATACTTCACATTGTGAATAGATTGTTACTTCAACATAAGAAATCATATGACAATATATATATGTTGCTATTCTAGGAATGATCACGATGCCCTCATGTCCGTATTTTATTTTATCGCACCTCTATCTCTATACATGTGGATATATTTTTGATATTGGCTTGCAGTTGAGGACAAGCGAGGTCTAAGCTTGGGGGGAGTTGATACGTTCATTTTGCATCATGCTTTTATATCGATATTTATTGCATTATGGGCTATTACTTCACATTATGTCACAATACTTATGCCTTTTCTCTCTTATTTTACAAGGTTTACATGAAGAGGGAGAATGCCGGCAGCTGGAATTCTGGGCTGGAAAAGGAGCAAATAATAGAGACCTATTCTACACAAACAAAAAAGTCCTGAAACTCCACGAAAGTCTGTTTTGGAATATATATAAAATATTGGGCGAAGAAAGCACTAGAGGGGGGCCACCCACTATCCACGAGGATGGAGGCCGCGCCCCCTGCCTCCTGGGCCACCTGTAAGCCCGCCGATGCCCATCTTCTTGTATAAGGTGTCTTTTTTCCAGGAAAAAAAATCAGAAGAAAGCTTTTAGGACGAAGCTCCGCTATCTCAAGGCGGAACCACTCTAGGGCTTCGGCGGAGCTGTTCTGCCGGGGAAACATCCCTCTGGGAGGGGGAAATCGTCACCATCGTCATCACCATCAATCCTCTCATCGGGACGGGGTCAATCTCCATCAAACAATTCACCAGCACCATCCCTCTCAAACCCTAGTTCATCTCTTGTATCCGATCTTTGTCTCAAAACCTCAGATTGGTACCTATGGGTTGCTAGTACTGTTGATTACTAATTGTAGTTGATGCTAATTCGTTTATTCGGTGGAAGATTGTATGTTCGGATCCTTTATGCAGATTAATACCCCTCTGATTATGAACATGAATATGATTTGTGAGTAGTTACGTTTGTTCCTGAGGACATGGGAGACGTCTTGTTATAAGTAGTCATGTGAATTTGGTATTCGTTCGATATTTTGAAGAGATGTATGTTGTCTTTCCTCTAGTGGCACTACTAGGAAATAGCTTATAGGTAGACACTTACTAGTAGCGCGCTATATTGACCCACGCTACCGCTAATTACTAGTAGCGCGATGTATTGACCCCGCGCTACTAGTAAATATTACTAGGAGTGCAAAACAAAAAAAACACGCTATTAGTAAGTATTTTCCACATTCAGGGCATAGTAGTAGCGTGTGTGTAAAACATGCGCTATTACTAGGTAAATAGCTATAGCGAGGTGAGACACCCACACTGCTGCACCATCCACCCGATCAACTCCCACCCACCACTCGTCTCATTCTCCATCCCTTATCTCATTCCCTTCTCCTCACAGCCGCCACGCCTCACGCTACAGGAATGAACAACCCCTCCACCTCACTGGATGCGATGCTCCCTCACCCCCACCTCTTCTCCTCCTCCTAGTGACGGTGGAGGCCGATCCACCACACCCGCGAATGGCCTATTCACCCGCGCGCGTGTGCATCGTTGTGACGGGGAGGATGCGCCGGTGCCTAGTCTGACGAGGAGGATGCGCTGGAGGCCGATCGACGGCGCCGTGCCCGGCGAACTCGAGGATGCATTGGACGGGAGCGTGAGGAAGCGGTGTCAGCGCGCACGAAAAGGAGACCACGCCACGCCTTCAGGTCAGTCCCCAATACTCTTCTTCCTTTGGATTTTAGTTCATGGAATTATTTAGGGTTCTGAAGATTGGGAATTCGTAAAATAAAATGGTGATTTCATTGTTCAGTCCAAGGCAAGATTAAGAAAATTTACTTGCATTAGGGAGTTAGCCGAGCCACATTTAACCTAGTGAAGACAAAATTACGACTTCAGTACATTGATAGTCAACAGAAGAACACAACTAGGGATAAACAAGGCGATTTCGCACTAATCAAAAGGTCAATTTCAAAGAACATGTGACCGACATCTGAATACTTAATCCACTGAAAGCAATCACGCTTGTTATTGATAATCAGATAACAGAATTAGCTCTGATAGGGTTGTAGTGGCGGCTAAAACAGACGGCCCCATACCAATGTTAGCCTTAGGATCATTGTAATCCCACCCTAATTGTTGGGTAGAACACCTAAAATATGTGCAGGAGTTAGTTAGTCTGTAGCCAGAAGCTGTAGAGATTGTTTGGGTGTGATTCCTGTCGGTGGACTGATGAATTTTTGTTGAACACTGAATCCTGTTGCGCATTTCTTCAATTAGCTAGGTGTTCATTTTTCCAGTTTTGTCAGAATAAGCTTGCGTGCGCTGAGAGCCTGTTCTCGTGCACGCCCGTAGATAGCGTGCCGCTGCGTCCGCTCTCATGGGATGGCGCGAGATCATGGCGGACATGGTGGCTTCAGAGGCAACGTGGTCTTCTCTATCTCCAGAGCAGTATTTGATGATATATTGTGAGTCACTAAAAATTTATACATTTTTTATTCAGGATATGGATGACTATCTGAAGGGATGTAGTTTTCTTCCCAAACTTAACAACGAGATACTAGGTGAAAGAAATGCTCCCTACAAGGAAAGGTCGAGCAGCCTAGAGAATCTAGTACTAATCATGGTAAGTTTGACAAAGCCTGAAATCTCATTTTGATCCATGTTCAAAGATTACATGGTAGCATATATACTTGAAGTTGGCATGGAGTATCAAAGTTCAACGCCTATTCCCTGTTTTGAAAAGTAGTGGGAATTGATTTTCTGAAGTCCTTCGTTGTCTATTTCCCTATCCATGCAACAATAAATGTCCAACATAATGTTAACTGTCAAATATTTCAAGCATATATAGCTCAAATACACAAGTATTAATTTCTTGTATGCACCAAAATAACAAGAAAGCATGAACACGTATAGCTAGGGTATGCATTTAGTAGGCGTCTTTTCGTTTTGAAGATTCATAATAGACTAAAAGAGACTGATAAATGAAGAAATTACCCTACTGGATCTGCATAAGGACACGAACTAACATGTTTTCACTTTCCCGACGTGGGCGCAGGGGTGATCGACGCTGACTACCGCGATCCGGTGGGCGTCGTGCTCTTCAACTACTAGGAGACGGACTTCGTCGTGAAGCCCGGCGACCACGTCACACAGATGATTGCCCACGTGATTGCTATGCCGGAGGTCACCGAGGTGGAGGACCTTGACGCCACCGTCCGAAGGTCATCGAGGTGGAGGACATCGATGCCACCGTCTGGAGGTTGATGAGGTGAAGGACCTCGACACCTTGGTAGATACATCTAGAGAAGTGGTCTGGTTAGGTTGGTGGTGGAACGCTAGGGAAGGTTCCTACCTTTCGTTGATGGTTGTGTGCGTCTGACGTGTAAATGGGATCTCGTGATCTCTTCGAGTTGAGATGTTCAATGTTGTATCCATAAACGCTGCAAGGGCTAAGAATGCAAGTGCTAAGATGGTTCAGTGACCTACGTTTGTTTTGCACTGTATGTGTCTTGATTTCCATCCATGAATATAGCATCTTAACTTTCTTTTAATTTCTAATTACTTAGTAGTAGCATGGGGGAAGAATGGCATGCTACTTGTACTTAGGAATAGTAGTAGCGTGGGTTAGGAATAGTAGTAGTGTGGGTAGCAGGCACTACTACTAACTTTTAGCTGTAGTGCGGGCTAAAAATGTGCTACTGCTAAAAAATAGTTGTAGCGCCGTAGCAGTAGCGCGGGTACCTGCGCTACTGGTAGTCCAAAAACCAACGCTACTGGTAAGCTTTTTCCTAGTAGTGTGGTGTTATGTGAATGTCAACTACATGACACTTCACCATTGTTTGGGCCTAGGTGAAGGCATTGGGAAGTAATAAGTAGATGATGGGTTGCTAGAGTGACAGAAGCTTAAACCCTAGTTTATGCATTGCTTCGTAAGGGGCTGATTTGGATCCATATGTTTCATGATATGGTTAGGTTTACCTTAATTCTTCTTTTGTAGTTGCAGATTCTTGGGAGGGAGGTTAATCATAAGTGGGATGCTTGTCCAAGGAAGGGCAGTAACCAAGCACCGGTCCACCCACATATCAAATTATCAAAGTAACGAATTTGAGTCATATGAGCATGATGAAAACTAGCTTGACGATAATTCCCATGTGTCCTCGGGAGCGCTTTCCTTTATATAAGAGTTTGTCCAGGCTTGTCCTTTGCCACAAAAGGGATTGTGCCAACTTGCTGCACCTTGTTTACTTTTGTTACTTGTTACCCGTTACGAATTAACTTATCACAAAACTATGTGTTACTGATAATTTTAATGCTTGCGGAGATTACCTTACTGAAAACTGCTTGTCATTTCCTTCTGCTCCTCGTTGGGTTTAACACTCTTACTTATCGAAAGGACTATGATAGATTCCCTATACTTGTGGGTCATCAGTTAACCGACCTCAATAGATGGCAAAGTCGCCAGCCCGCCTCACTAGAGCTAGGTGTCGCATGAAGGCCATGAAGTATGGTGATAGCGTGAGGTGGGCCATGTATGATGTACTCCCTCCGTCATTATTTACTCCGCATAATAAGTTGACTGAAGTCAAACTTTGTAATGTTTGACCAAATTTATAGAAATGAATATAAATATTTAGTATAACAAATCTGTATAATGTGGAAGTAGATTTGACAACGAATCTAATGGTATTGATTTGTTATTGTATATGTTAATATTTTTGTCTATAAAGTTGTCAAAGTTTTTAAATCTTGGTTTTGAACAAAACTAATATGCAGAGTAAATAAAAACGGAGTGAGTAACTACTCTAGATTGGCGTGTTTCGGACTCTTCCGGTCTAGTACTCGTACTAGGATGTGGAGAAGATTGGGTTGATTTTATATCGCTAAATATAAAATATTAAGATGTGGAGAAGATTGGGTTGATTTTATATCGCTAAATATAAAATATTAAGAGTCCAGATGCTCCAGCGCGAGGTTCCTTGCTTCTTCTCGGTCGTCGGAAAGCGTTCTTTTTTTTTGCCGACACATGGGACATCCAGCATCCAGGTCAACATGTCATGCAAGAAAATGGAGGTAACTCGTAAATAGTATGAGAGACTCATCCAGGTACACTGTGAGCTCATTTCTGTACGAATAGGAAGGTCATGTGATAATTTGGCGAGTGTGGTAGTTGTTCGGGAGCCACGCGTGAACGAATCAAATTTTGACCATGACGCGGTGGCGTGTTATTTATAAATTAAGTTATCCTATTCGATGGCACATAGGCAATATTATTTTCTCAATGAAACGTGAATTGTGCACACACTGAATGACGGAGCACGGGATGGTAGCCATGGACATGGTCGGCCCTTTTGGGAGACTACAATACTTTGATGTGTCCCGTCAACTCATAAACGAGGAGAAGCTTTGCTTACTATGACCTCTCTCTCGCTCACACGCATGCGCGGTGTCTCACGGGACGAGGAGAAGCTTTTGCTTTATTATAATGCGCTAATACAGGCGGTGGACGTGCAACACTTAATTCAGTGTCAGATTGCCACAAATATATATACTATAGTACCCGCAAAAATAATTGATATTGTAGTAGTACCATCATCATTTGTTCGACTTCCAGAAGAGGCGAAGTGCCAAGCGCAAGGTCACCTACTCACAACATAACCGCTATGTTTGCACGAATTTGTGTTGCACGTCCACCGCATGTTCATCATTTTGCCAACAAGTGGGACATCTAGCATCAAGGTGAACGTGCCATGCAAGAAGGAGATAAGCAGTGCTTTAGTCAGTCGTGCACTTCGATGGCACCTACTATGCAATTTTTTCCTCCTCAATGGCACGTGAATCATGCATGTGATGGAGCACAGGATGGTAGCCATGGACATGGTCGGCCCTTTTTGGAGAGAGTACTAAATAACTTTGATGTGTCTCGTCAACTCACGGAACGAGGAGAAGCTTGCTTACTACGCCCTCTCCCTCGCCCACGCTCGCATGGTGGATCGCAGCATGAGGAGAAGCCTTTGCTTACAATAGTGGGCTATACAAGCAGTGAACGTGCAGCAGTTCATTCGGTGTCCGACTGCCAGAATTATATACGTACTGTAGTATCATCATCATTGGTCGATATCCGGAAGAGGCGAAGAGCCAATAGCAAGGTGACCTACTAACCTTTAGTATAGTACTATAGCCAAAGATGTGCAACCTTTTTAGAGCATGGTTAATAAAATAGGCGTCTCTTGCAGCGGCACATCGTGTGTCATGGATCTTTGCAAACGGTTCTAGCAGTAAAAGCGCTTGTGATGGATAGCCCAATGCAACACAATTTTCTTCATCAAATCGTGTGTGATGTAGATGATACAAGCAAACAGTTAACCAAGGCAGAGCATGTGTGATAGTTACACCTATCACACATGATCCTACACATAAAACTGTGTGGGATGTACATACTAACGAAAATGTTTTCCCTGGATTGACTGTGTGGGTTGTACGTAAGAACGGAAACTTATTCCTTGGATTGACTGTGTGTGATATACATACGAACATAAACGTTTTCCCTGGATTGACTGTGTGGGATGTACATAAGAACGGAACGTATTCCTTAAATTGACTGTGTGTGATATACATACCTACGGAAATGTTTTCTAGGATTCACCGTGTGGGATGTACATACCTACGAAAATGTTTTTCTAGGATTCACCATCTGGGATGCACATACCTACGGAAATGATTGGGTTTCGATGCCTTGCCCGATGGCACACGAGCTCATTTGGGTCCCAGGAGGGCCTATCCTCGATGATTTCTGGGTTGTGTGGGAAGGACCCCCCTATCGCCCACACTCACATGGTGACAGTTCCAAATGCCATCGCGGAAAGGGGTTAAAACCGTTTGTATAACACCGACGCGTACCAGTGTCTCATTGAATCCGTCCTCAAGAACTGAGTTTTGTGTTTGTGATCCAAAAATAGCTACTACCATGCGTTGGGCCAGAAACCCATGGACCCTCTCGACTTATTAATAAACCTAATCTTTGTCCAGGAGGCGCAACTAGTTTCTGGTGTTTGTAGGATATGTGTTGGAGGTTGTGCGTAGCGTTGACCATAGGGGTGAGCTATGATGCGGTAGATACACCGTGGCACGTTGTATCGGGACACCCATTTGGTGGGCTCGGGAACCCTCCACACATCATTTGGGGCTGTAGCGGAAACCTCAGCCGGACTTCCTTGCGGTTGGAACTCAAAGAGGTGATATACCTGGACTTGAGACTTGTGTGGTTAGTCAGGTCGTGGCTGACACCCTTGCTGGGCTTTCGCTTGAAGGTTGCCGAGTACATGTCGTGTAAACGGTGATAAGCGGTCAGAGCATGTGTGAAGAAGTATACCCATGCAGGGTTGTTGATCTATTCGAATAGTCGCGTTCGTGGATATGGACTACTTGGAAAGATTATATGGTTCATAAATAACTGGAAGTGGATACTCTAAAACACGCAAGATAAGTGTGAGTGCTATGGATGGCCTTCTCGTAGGGAGAGGAGAGCGAATCCATAGTGGTGTATTTATATGGTGAATATGTGGACTGGTGGACGGCAGTCGTAGTACATGATAGCCACTGAATCAAAGTTGGCTTGCTGCAGTTAAACTCCACTACCCATTTGTTGATACTGATGCATATGTAGCTAGTTCTAATGTAAGTCTTGCTCAGTACATTTGTACTCAAGTTTGCTTAATTCATGTTTTTGCAGAGAGACTCTAGTCTCACTAGTAGTTCTACAAGGGCTTCGACAATTTAGCTTGGGAATCCCAGAAAGAGGTCTGGTTCCTATGGAGGGTCTTATAGATAGTCAGGCTTTCTATCCTTCTTTCTTTTTACACTACTAGGGAAAACCCTAGTAGTAGCGCTTGTTTTATAGCTAGTAGTACCGCTGGTACCAGTGCTACCACTAAGGTGCTACAGCTAACTAGTAGCAGTAGCGCTGGAATGGGAGCGCTAATGCTATACCTAGTTAGTAGTAGCGCTTGTTCTAAAAAGCGGTACTGCTATACCTAAGTAGCAGTAGCGCATGTTCTAAAAAGCGTTTCTGCTAACTTTTCATGTATTTAAAAAAACAGCTTATTTTCGTTGTGTGGTTTTATATACAGTACTTTCATCATATGATTTTATGACCATGATTACCTATTGTATATAAAAATGGATGGAATAAACGTGGAGTAGATTCAAGTGGAGGCAACATGAGGTGCATGTCGAAAGTACTACTCTAATTCAAACTTGAACTTGTTTGGATTAGTAGTACTTTCGATGTGAACCACATGTTGGCTCTACTTGAATCTAATCCTTGTTCATTTCACCTACTGATATATAAAATAACTCATCATGGTCATATGACAAATTAGCATCATGCATCATCGATCATAATAATAAATAACTCATCATTGGTATCATAATAACAAGTAATACTCATCATCATCGATCATACAACTTCTACTCAATACCACATCATCATCATAGTCATCTAACCAATCCTACTTAGTTGTTCTTAGCACATGATCATGATTATTATTAACTAGGACCTACTACCTTCTCTTAGGTAAAATAGCATAAAATAAGATAGGCCCTGATTCTCCATTATGGAGAATGGAGATTATCCTGTCTCCAATTCTTTCCTTTTGCACAATGTTGCTTCCCAGAACCTCCTTACGACTGTCCATACATTTTTCCATTCTTTGATTACCATGTCTTCACTGGTTTTAGAAATCTGATATGGACAGGTGAGATTCGTAGGATGACCTGGCAGTATGTTCAAAACATTAAGGCGACTATTCTGAAACATCAGATGAGGCACACAGTCCTTCGGTATTTTCTGTTCAAAAACATAGTAATAACTTCGTAGTTAGCAATGTACTTAAGTTTTAAAAGAATTTATGCAAAAGATGCACGGATGTCGTAATAGTAAAAAATCTTACCATGGCATCTCCATGGATGTTACAGTGGTTCAACACATGCACTAGTGGCATGTATTCACCATAATGTGAAGGAGTTTGATAATAGATATTGTAATTCTCAAGATCAGTACAAAATGCAATCAGATGATTTACCTCCTGATAAGTTAACTCAGAGCCATCGGTGTAGTAGGTTATGTCTACCATCTTCCGCACATTTTCTGAACAATGCAAATAAGCTGTCATTGAAAATAATCTATCAACTATTTTGAAATAAACAATATAAATTAGTTAATAACTATGTTTGACAAACTCACATAGCGGTAGAATTGGAAGCGTATCAACAAGGACCCAAATGTCCATATTGTCTTGGTCGATGTTAGGATCACCACGATCCATGGTGACAAGCATACCCTCATAAAAACCATACATCTTGCAAAGTGCTTCCCATTTTTTGCAACCAAAATGGGTTACGCTCTCAAAATTGTACATATTTACTTCAAAATCCATACTACGATGGGTCCTAGGTGAATTTTCTTTGTTCCTATACTTTCGTGGTCTTCAAAACCCATCCTCTCCAAGACATAGCATCTTGCATGGCATGCGATAACCTAGTCGAATTGTAAAAGATGAAAACTACACATTGAAATAGTTGAAGTCGTGCTTAATTATGAAAAAAAACACTTGTCGTCGTTGCGAACCGTTTCAACATCAAAGGTCTCCTCGAGCTTAATGTTGAAGCGCTGATCTTCGTTCAGGTGAGGCATGTCGCACAGACCTCGGTCGTCGTGGCACCAGTTGCACTCGGGAATATTTCCCGGGAGACTTTCGTCGTCCGAGTACGACATTTCCTATGTTCATAATTCAAATATTAAACTTGTACAATTAGATATATGCACTACAAAACGAGGCCACACGACATTTCCTACATATTCTAGCACATGTCATGACAGAATTCACGGAAAAATCCGGCACGACCTTTGCTAAAAAAGGACATATTGAGTGCCTGAAAGTTGCCGGAACGGAAATTAATCAACACTACGGCAAAACATAGGCCATTATAGGAGGTGTAACCTGCAAACATGGCCGACCACTTGGTCAAGAAGATATCCTATTTGAGAAACACAAGATATACATGTTTATATCTACATCATATGAGGATTCAAACTTGATGGAGTAGTTTTCCAATTAGAGTATTCAATAAGCAAAACCAAATCGTAAAATAAATTAGTATTCAAATTAGCATTCATTCAACAAGCAAAACTAAACCATCTCTTTCGTCCGTACATCATCGAATGTTATCACTAATAGATCTCGAACAGTATCATACATATAACATCACTAATACAGTTAAAACCGTAGCGAACGACGGGTATCGGTGCGGGCGGTGGACACCCAAGGAGAAGGAACCATCATAGGATCATAGCTCAAGTGAGATCCCTGAAGAGCCTGCTAGGTATTGTCGAACCTGCCCTCCAACGCAACCATGTAGCAACGGACGTGCTCGTCCTCCTCGCTGACATGGTGACATACCACCTCCGCGGGGTCCTCAAGCCTCTGCAATGTCACTGGCCCACCCGACCGCCAACAAAGAAGGTTCGGGTCAACGACGAGCTGGCTCCTCAACAAGCTATGCCCCCCGGAAGGTAGCACCTCCCAGTACCAGCCTGGCGGAACCCAGTCCCGGACATGGCTCCTCACCAAGCCCAGGCCTCCTCCGTCGAGTCGACGACGAGGATGCGGGATAGGCATCATCGACATCGATGCGGGAATAATTGGTTTAACTAAAAAAATAAACTAGTTCTATTAATTTCTTACTAAAAATAAGCTAGTCATATAGTAAAATTTTAATTAGATCATCAAATCTCATATATCTAAATTTTCTTACTAAAAATAAACTAGTTTTTATTAATTCAACTAGTTCAACTAAGCACTTACTATAAATAAAATAAACTAGTACTTACTAAAAATAAACTAGTTTAACTAGTTCTATTCATTTTCTAACTAATTCTATTGAACACTTACTAAAAAACAGTAAAAAAACTATATTGATTTTTTTCTATAAACTAAACACCACTGCCCTAAATTAGCATCTATTTAATTAGTCACCTAACCTACTTCCCTAACTAAAAAACATCTAAGTTAATTAACTAAATTCACTTAAGTTACCTAACCTAATGAACTAGTCACGCATCTCGCTCCAGGTGGAGATAGATCCCGCGGGTAGGTTCAAGAGCCATGAGCGCGCGCCATCCTCTAGGGCCATGGGGAACCAGTTCGCCATGATCTTCTCGTTGCTGCCAGACGCCTCGATGCTCAGCTCGTAGAGCTGCAGGAACTCCGTAGGGTCGGGGGTGCCATCGTAGCATGGAGGCAGGTTGGGCTTGAACTTCCCAGGCTAGTTGACGTCGCGCAACTCGGGAGCGAGGGCCTTGCAGCCTGGTGTCGATACCGGAGCTTGCTGGGTGGTGGGACTTGGTCTTGGTCTTCGCACACAGCCGCGGTGGGGGGCGCGCGGTCTCGACGCTGCGGCGGAGGGAGTGCAGGTGCTTCGCCGCGGGGCCGCTGGACCTCCTGGCAGCTTCCTTCTTCACGTGCCGGCACCGCGCGTGGGTGGTCATGCCGTGGAGAGAGATGCCTTGGGTCTTGGACGATGCCTTGATGCTGGGGTAGCAGTGGAGATTCTTGGGCCTCGTCGTCCTCATGGGGAGGCGAACGAGGCAGGGAAAGTGTTGTAGGGTGGAACCCTAGATGGAGATCTTTCACGAATTGGAGGGGAATCCCCAAGAACAAGAAGGACACAAGGGAAGAACACAAGAGAAACACTCAAGTTGACTAGATACAATCACACATATGCTAGATCCAAGAACATGCAAGAGTTCACAATGATTCAAGAACAACAAAAGGAAAGATGCAAGGTAACTAGATCATCCCACTCCTAGAGGATGTGAGGTCTTGCAATCCACAAGGATTCTTCTCCCTTGGGAGGTCTTGCAATCCACAAGGATTCTTCTCCCTTGGGAGGTCTTGATCTCCTAGAGGAGGGGATACAAGGAGCAAAGCTCTCAATGTCTATCAAAATACTTTGCTAAACCTTAGAAATAAGGTGGGGGTGGTCTATTTATAGTCTAAGCCACGAAGGGGTAAGTGGAGAGGGATACAAGGCCAAAGGCCCGCGGCTGCGCACAGGCAGGGCGGTAGTACCGGACCTCGGGCGGTAGTACCGGACCTCGGGCGGTAGTACCGCTTGGGAGCGGTAGTACCGCCTGTAGGCGGTAGTGCCGCATGGGAGCGGTAGTACCACTTGTAGGCGGTAGTACCGCTCGTTCCGGACTGGACATGCCCTTCTTCGTTTGTGTCGCTCCTTTCCTCCTTCTTCTCGTACGTCTCCATGTGGACTTGGTGGTGCTCCCCAGCTTCATGTAGATGGTCGTCCTTGTACCTAAAGATGCACGATGTTCGGTGGTGAGGTAGTGACCAAGTCCAAATGATATTCATCTAACCCTCGAAGAGGAGCGAGTTCACCTTAAGTCCGGTAGGTTCACTTGGGGCTTGAGGAGCTATGACGGTGTACATGGAGATAGCCGTAGGATGCTCCGCATCATCTCCTCCCCCTTGGGAAAGATCCGTCCTCGGATCGTGAACCATATCATCATGTACACGGTAGGCATGGATGAACTTGGAGTTGGACGACTCCAAGATGTCGTCGGAATGGTAGACATGCAAAAAGAGCAAACACAAGGGACACTTGGAAATACAATGGTTAGCGGACGCAAGGTGCCCATCATTTAAGCATGAGTCCGTCCAAATAAATCGGTAGTGGCAATGAGCATGAATTGTAGCAAAATGAAAGAGCATGTCATACAATGCATTCACGTGATCAAGCTCATTGTGCAAGAAGTTGCAAATGCTACCATTGTGCAAAATGATGTCGTAATGGGATTGCGTATCAAAAGCATGAACATGGTAAATGATGCTCAATGTGAGTATGTGATCATGCAATTGATGCTTGGCAATGTGATCAATATGTATGAAGAGTCCATCAAGAAAGATCACAACAAATTTGCTAAGGAAATGAAAAAGCTCATATATCATGGATGACATGGGAATACAAGATGCAACAAGGCAATCATGATGTGAGTCAATCCATGCATAAGATGCAAATTTGTTATGGGTATGATATGACCATGGAGCATAGATATACCCATCCTCAAAGTCGCGGCAAGAGTGGTAGACTGGTAGTGCATCCATGAAATCCAAGCATATGTGAGGATGGCTCACTAGGAAGGAATGCACCTTGATGAGGATGTCGAAAACGGTGTTGTCGTCGCGCAACGTGTATGCCTTCACATGCCCAAGATGCCTCGTGATGGTACTGCCTTGTGAATCCTTCAAAATGAAAGAGCATGACAAACACTCGGAAAAACAAATGAGGTTAGCGAAGATGCAAAACCTATTCGTGTGGTGAGTCACCCAACAAGTATGTTCGTCATTCTTATCATAAGAAAGGAGAAGGGGACATGGCAATGTATGGAAGCATATGATGCGATAACAACCAAAGGCATTAAGCTCAAACAAGCAAGCATGCATCACAAGTAAGGTGTCCAAGTCTCCGAGATCAACAAGTATAGCATGGTTGTACTCACAACAAGTGAATATGAGAGATGCAACTATTGGAGACAACTGACAATGATCAAAATATATCATGTGAAAAGCATGAACATAGATGTCATCAACCCAAGAAAGCAAGTAAGAGTGGAACATGGGTGATGCAACATAGCAAGCAATCATGGCAATCAAGTAGTGTAAGCTAGTAGTGCGAAGATGCAATCTACTAGAGGTAATCATGGCAATCATGGCATGTGTGCAAATAGTGGGCATGAATAATGCACATGGCATAACACAATCATGAAAGCAAGATGTGAGCAAAGTCTCATCAATAGCATGGGGCACAATGTAAACATGGCAATAGCAACAAGTATCTCCACCAAGCATGCAAATACACATAGAAGTAGCATAATGGTGAATCATGTGTAAAGGCAAGCAAGGGTCACAATTGCATGGCAAATTCATAGCAAGAGGCATAACATGCAAAGTGAACACGATAGAATGGGCATAAGATGACAAGTGGTAAATAACCCATAGTCGTGTGACAGCTAAGTAAAAGAGATGCGCGTAGAGGTTGCGCGAAGAGAACGGCGGAAAGGATAGTCCACGGGATCCCAAGTCATCGTTGCTCTCTAGAGCTCGTTTTGTCAACTCATGAGATTGTGAGGTTGACAAGTATTCATGGGTACCTACACAAAAGAGACACAAACCAAAGAAAGTGTGTGCGTGGTAAATGTACACATCATCCATCATGATGCGCACGTGCATGTGTTCGTTAGCACAAAATAGCCAATGCTCAAATAAATGAGATGCGTGATATAGAAACATGTCATCCATCATGAGAGGTTTGTTATTATGTATAGCATAATGGAGACTCAAATGGTGTAATGCATCATGACAAATATGTAGGGCATTGTTATTCATGGAATGCATATGGTGCACACAAGTAGCGAGATCATGCAATGGACAGGATGAATCAAAATCTCCGAACATGTATGAGGAAACTATGGGGGTCTCCTCATTAGCAATAGTGGAAACATCATATGGAGAAGTGGAACAACATCCAAAACAATGCATGTCCAAAGCTAGGTTGTCATGGCATGGCATATGATGGATATGATGCAAAGGAAGCATGTCAATATCATCGCAAGAAAAACAAATGCCAATAACCATAGGCTTGTCATCTATGCCATATGTGCACATTGGGTTTATCTTAATGGCATATGCATAGTTACTACGATGAGATTGCAAATATGACATACGAGTGATCTCATGCATAGCATATGACAAGTCAAGTGGATTATCAAACATGATGTGACCTAAAGAATGATCACAAGAGATCCTATGCAACATGGCATCACAACTAATAGACTCCACATGGCAATCATCATACTCATCATAAATGGGTAATGCATCACATGAGGAAATCATACTAGGACGAAGCATGGCAATAGGTGGATCAACATCATGCAAGCAATCAATGTCACAAATGTCCACTAGTGGGACGAGAGCATCACCTTCACCTTTGTTACCTTTCTCCTTCCACTCATGTGGTGTAGGTGAGGTGGAAAAGACCAAATGGTGGTCATCATCTTCATCTTGATGGAACCATGTGGGGGCGCATCATATTCCACCATGGCCATCGTCTTGTCCAAAGGAAGGACGAAGTCGTCGAGGATCGGCGCGTCATCAAATGTGGGACCTAGCACCAAATGAGAAGACACAATAGAGGTAGAGGTCAAGTTGTTAGAAATGCGAATGGCCTCACGTGCCCTATCAACTTCCTCACTCTCTCTATGTGGTGGTGGCTCACTCACTCCCTCAGGGTAGGTGCACTCAATGTCACATATGGTGGAGTCACTCAAGTGGTGGTGATGGTAACTCTCCTCACATGGGAATTGTGGCAACTCATCATATATGGGGCTAGTGGTGAAGTCACTCTCACTCTCAATATGGTGGCAAAAGTCACTCAAGTCAACATACGTCGCCGTGGTCGAAGGGAAAATCCCATGCTCAACCATCTCGTAGTCGTCGTCGTGGATGAAGGCCGAAGATGGCACATCATCAATCTTGCCTCCAAAGATGGAAGCATCATCCTCGCTCGCCACCTTGTCGTTCGCCTCCAAAGCTTCGTCCTCGAATGGCTCCATAGTCGTAGTCGTCGCCGCACCGTCTTGAAAAAGAGTCAAAGTAGACTCGGCATCATCAATGCCAAAAAGAGGTATGGCGGTGGAGTCGAAGTTGGGAGCGTCATCTTGGAGCTCGTTGGTCTTGGACATCGCGGTGGTACTAGCCTCATGCTCGCCATCTTGGGGTTTGGTTTTCGAGAAGTGTGCTTGCGGTGGAGAAGTCTTGGCCTGCATGAGTTCTTGTTCCGCCTTGAGAGCACCAATGTAGTTGTCGTCGAGGGACTTGTAGTTCTCGAGGAAGATAGTCTTGGAGATGTCGTTGTCCAATCCCATCATGAAGTAAAACTTCATCCAAATGGGGTCGTCCACGCCGGCTCGTCGCAAGGCATTCTTCATCTCGTTGAAGTACTTGTCGTTGGACTTGGATCCTTGTATGGTGTTCTCCAATTGGCGTAGAAGATGTTCCGTGTAAGTAGGAGGCACGAACTCTCGCCGCATAGCTCTCTTCGTCTTAGGCCAACTCATGTCGTAGCTCTCCGAAGGTGTGTGAAGCCACCATGTCGACGCGCGGTCGTGGAAGTTTCTTGTGGCGCATTTCACTTGATCTTCGGGAGGAACTTGAAGTAGCGTGAGGTAGTCGTCCATCAAGCGCTCCCACTCGAGATACTCCTCGGGGTCTTGAGTCCCATAGAAAGGAATCTCGTGGTTGTTGTCAAGGTCGTAGTAGCTCATGGAAGTTGCGGACTTGAGCTTGGGAAGCTTGTCTTGAGGTGCGAGTCGGCGAAGATGCCACAAGTCCAAAGGCGAAGATGCCTTGAAGTCACTTGGCGAAGATGCCAAGGTAGATGGTGAAGTCGTTGAGCAGTTGTTGATGTTGAGCTCGTGACCTTCACGTTCTTGTCGTTGATGGTGTCGATGCCGATGTGATCTTGACGGAGATGGAATGCCTTGCCTATCCATCACAAGACTCGAGCAAATGTGAGTCGGAGAAAGGAAAGAACTAGACCAAATGTACCTTTCCAATGTTGAAGATGGATCAATGATCATTCAATAATGTATAAGGGAAATAGCACAATTGGTACCGGATCTTGTCAATTCTCACACCTACACAAGTAAGGCTTATGGTGGAGCTCGGTGAGGATTGTGGCACAAAAATTTGATGCAATTGTTAGAAAGAGTCAATAATGTTGAAAGAGATTCACAAATTTGCAAATGTAACAAGTAGACCAATAGCAATATGGATGGCACACGGAAACACACACACGGATAGATAGATGGGGTCGTGCAACCAAGGATTGAGCACAAAATGTGGAGTCCACGGAAAACGCTCGTGTTGCACAACTCAAGAGAGACGCTAGCACGATTGCTCAATAGGCGGATACGACACTTGTGCACAACCTATAAGATGCAAAATGTATGAACTTGTTATCCCAAGTATGCTATGTGTATGATGTTCCGGTGCTTTTAGCACAAGATGATCCAAGATGATCAAGTATGATGTGATATGATGCGATGCTATGGCTCTTGCTTACAAGCTTCTTTGTCTTTCTCTTTTTGCTTAAAAGCTTATTTTTCTTTTCTTTTCTTTTTTTTGTATATGGCCACGATGCACAAACCAAGATAACAATTGTGTATATGCGGGAACAATCTTGTGACACAAGGGATGATATGATGATACCAAGATGATATGGTATGTATACAATGGAAGGGCGGATCGATGATTACTAATGTGCACAAGTAACGTTGCCGGCAATACTCAAAGGCTAGTCTCGATAGGCAAGTGACGCAAAATGGGCTAGGGGTTAACAATGCAATTGCAAGGGGAATATACAAAGATGTCGTCGAAGTTACCGTCCGATGATGATGATGAGATGCGGTGCTCTTAATGTAGACCCGTTCCTAATTAGCCAAAACACATTAGGAAACGGAAAAACCACAACTCAAAATCTCAAGGACAAATGTCAAATGGTGGTAGCGAAAAGCGGTGGTGGTGGTGTCGAAGATGACAATTGCGGAAGTGGTGGTGGTGCTTGATGACGAAACACTCGTCCCTAAGTAGCCGAAACACCTTAGGAGACTCAAGTCACTACTCAAGCAACCACAAAAGCTAAGGGAAACAAAATGCTTAGGTTGCGGAAAGGTATGGTGGCTATGCGGATGATATGGTGGAGGGCCTAGGGAAACATGCCAAATTTGACAAAATTTGATGGAGTCAAATGATGATGGTAGTATTTTTGTGGTATGGGGGATGTCAATAGCTTCAAAACGAGCTAAAGAACGTCAAAATCGGACTCCGGATGAATTAGTTATGGTCAAAACGGTGAAACTCGGAATGCTGAAAATGTGCGGGGCGGTAGTACCGCTTTGGTTGGGCGGAAGTAAAAAATTAGTACCGCTTGGAGGGCGGTAGTACCGCTGGTGTCAGGAAAAACTTCGCAGATCGGGATCGGGGCGAATTTGGGGCGAAAATGGATGATTTCTGGGGCGAAATTGGATGGATTTCGTGGATGGAAAGTGGTGAAACTTGGGGAGATGCTAGATCCACTCCAAACCAAGCAAATCCATGGATCAAATCAAACAAAACATCATCAAACCAACAAATCACAGAAAAAATTGGGGCAATTTTTGGTGGGGATTTTCAAAATTGGGCAAGAACACAACAAAACTAGGCTAGAAAACAAGAAGGGGGCTCCAATTTCGTGAGAAACCATAGCTCTAGATACCATGATGTTGTAGGGTGGAACCCCAGATGGAGATCTTTCACGAATTGGAGGGGAATCCCCAAGAACAAGAAGGACACAAGGGAAGAACACAAGAGAAACACTCAAGTTGACTAGATCCAATCACACATATGCTAGATCCAAGAACATGCAAGAGTTCACAATGATTCAAGAACAACAAAAGGAAAGATGCAAGGTAACTAGTTCATCCCACTCCTAGAGGATGTGAGGTCTTGCAATCCACAAGGATTCTTCTCCCTTGGGAGGTCTTGCAATCCACAAGGATTCTTCTCCCTTGGAAGGTCTTGATCTCCTAGAGGAGGGGATACAAGGAGCAAAGCTCTCAATGTCTATCAAAATACTTTGCTAAACCTTAGAAATAAGGTGGGGGTGGTCTATTTATAGTCAAAGCCACGAAGGGGTAAGTGGAGAGGGATACAAGGCCACAGGCCCGCGGCTGCGCACAGGCAGGGCGGTAGTACCGGACCTCGGGCGGTAGTACCGCTTGGGAGCGGTAGTACCGCCTGTAGGCGGTAGTGCCGCATGGGAGCGGTAGTACCACTTGTAGGCGGTAGTACCGCTCGTTCCGGACTGGACATGCCCTTCTTCGTTTGTGTCGCTCCTTTCCTCCTTCTTCTCGTACGTCTCCATGTGGACTTGGTGGTGATCCCCGGCTTCATGTAGATGGTCGTCCTTGTACCTAAAGATGCACGATGTTCGGTGGTGAGGTAGTGACCAAGTCCAAATGATATTCATGTAACCCTCGATGAGGAGCGAGTTCACCTTAAGTCCGGTAGGTTCACTTGGGGCTTGAGGAGCTATGACGGTGTACATGGAGATAGCCGTAGGATGCTCCGCATCAGAAAGGGATGGCGCTGGAGAGCCCCATGCGCCGCTGACGAGCTCGGCGATGCGGTCGAGCCATTCTGCGTACAAGATGTCGATGGGGCGGTAGCGCAGGAGCTCACGTGCCATGAGCAACGCAGCCTGTGCATCCACGGGTCTGCGGCGAGCATGGGACGAAGAGATCACCGGAGTTAGCAACGGGGTAGTGGTGCGTCCATTGCACTGCACGGAGGGGTGTTGAGATGATGCCTATTGTTCTTGTCGCACCGGACCGGTGACGGCGTTGGTAGCAGGTGATGGAGAATGACGGGGTGGCCCACCGGCAGGAGCGGTCTGAGCAAAGCAGGCGGAAAGGGCAGCCCACCACTCAGCACGGGCACTGCGAGCATTGGCCATGGACTACTGGAACGACGGAGCACTGATTGACGGAAGGGAAGTTTCAGCGCACCCCTACCTGCCGCGCCAAATGTCGGATTTCGGGTTCCGGAAAAACCCTTAAGGTTCGAACTCTGGGGTGCGCACGAAGATCTCTCCTTCTGCCCTAGCTCTTCTACTCAACAGCCCTAAGCCTAGCTTGTGAGATCCAATGAACAAGAGACACAAGATTTATACTGGTTCAGGATATAATTTAAACTACACCTCGGGATGATTATTCCTAGGAAGAAAGGTAAACTTTGCACAAAGGAATTTGTGTGGAGATGATATTGTTCGCATTCAGCCGTAATAAAGTTGATGAGGTCGGCATTAGCATCATATTGTGCAAACTCTTGAAGGATTCCAGCATCTTCCATGAATGGGGAATGCGGCCATTTGCGTGGCCGTAGTTCCGCCCTTCTCTAGAAGTGGAGATCACTATCGGATGACTCCCTAATCACAACCTTGGAGTTCTTCTTGGAAGCAAACTTCCTAAAGAAGCTAATGGTTTTCCTGTGAAAAAATTCAGAAATTTTTAGTCCACAATTTTTTTCTCAACAAAACTTTATAAAACTGATAGCAAATACTCATAGGGATGCATAGAAACCATAGCAAGCATTGAAACTACTTAGAACTCTAAAAATTCAACATGCAAGCTCATCTATAGCAACACCAAGTGTAGCTAATTATTCTAAATATAAACCACTAAAACAACAACTAATTGGATAAACGGAGGAGTCACATACCAAGCAACAATCCCCTGAAAATAGTTTCGGCAACGGAGCTTTGAGCAAAGAGATTGAAATCCACGGGTTTGAAAGCAAGAACATGAGAGAGAGAGCACTGGAGATTTTTTTCTGGAGGTAGGTGATGATGTGGTATTAAGGGATAAGTGAGAGGGGCCACATGGGGACCACAACCCGCCAGGGCGTGCCTCGGGGTCATGGCGCGCCCAGGTGGGTTGTGCCCACCTCGTGCACCCCCTTCTGGTATTATTTGCACCAGAAATTCTTAAATATTCGGAAAAAAACCGTGCTAAATTTTCAGGGCATTCTGAGAGCTTATATTTTTGGGCCATTTTTTTATTGCATGGGAAATTTAGAAAACAGACAAAATATGGCATTTATTTTATTTAACTAATAAAACAGTAAACAAAAGGTAGGGACGGAAGGTAGTTCTTACTAAATTCATCAACTTCATACCACTCAAAAATGATTCATTAATAAGGTTGATCAAGTCTTATTAAGAGCCACTTTCGATTAGCATAAAACCGAAGAATTTTTGTGAATCATTAAGTTACCTCAACAGGGATACGGAAGTCACCAACAATAAGCATTTCATATTTCTATTTAACAATAGGAAGAGGTATTTGAAAACTTCCAATAGTGATTGTCGGAGATTTTTCAATAAGATTAACACCATTCACTTGCGGAAAGTGCATCGTATGATCATTACCATTGATATGAAAAGTGACTTTGCTTTTATTGCAATCAATAACAGCCCTTGCAGTATTGAAGAAGTGTCTACAAAGGATAATCGAGACGTTGTTGTCCTTAGGCATCTCAAGTATAACTAAGTCAGTCAGAATAGTAACACTAGCAACAACAACGGGCACATCCTCACAGATACCGATAGGGATGGCAGTTGATTTGTCAGCCATTTGCAAAGATATTTCGGTAGGTGTAAGTTTATTCAAATCAAGCCTTTTATATAAAGAGAAAGTCATAACACTAACACCAGCTCCTAAATCACATGAAGCAGTTTTCACATAATTCCTTTTGATGGAGCAAGGTATAGTTGGTATTCGTGGGACTCCAAGTTTTTTTTGGTACGCCATCCTTAAAAGTATAATTAGCAAGCCTGGTGGAGATTTCAGTTTATGGTATTTTCTCTTATTGGTGATGATGTCTTTCATATGCTTTGCATACGGAGGCATTTTCAAGATAATAGTCAAGCGAGTGCGCAAAAAGACTGGCCTCAGCATGTTAGCAAAGCGTTCAAATTCTTCATCATCTTTCTTTTTAGTTTTTGAACCCATGGTTTTGTTTCTTTACCGTGTTTCCTAGCCACAAAGTCTCTCTTATCATATCTTCTATTCTTAGGTTGTGGGTTATCAAGATCAACTAGCGGTTCTCTCTCAACATCATTATCTGGTTCCTTCTCATTGTTTGGTTGAGTGTCTCCATGAGGATCAGCATTATCTTTTTCATTATCACTAGGTGAATGTTCATTACCAGAGTGAGATTCAGCATCAGAGATAGAAATATGATTATCATTGTCAGGAGGTTTTTCTACTTCAGGTTCACTAGTAGCATCCAAAGTCCTATTAGTTTTCTTTTTCTTTTTAGAGGGACTAGGTGCAGTGGTGTTGTTTCTTTGTGAATCATGTTCAATTATTTTTGGGTGCCCCTCAGGATAAAGTGGTTCCTGAGTCATTTTTCTCCTCTAGTTGCAACTCTAACAACGAATTCATGTATATTTCTATTCATTTCATCAAGTAATTCTCTTTGAGATTTAGCCACTTGTTCTAAACGAGTTTGTACCATAGAAGAATGTCTCCCCACACCTCTAACATCATTTTAAATTCTAAATAACAAGTCACTCCAGCAAGCAATCATATCTGAATTGTATTTCAGTTGTTTCATAACATTTGCATTGAAGTGATCTGTCTTATAATGTAGTTTTCAAACTCATGAAGGTATTGGCTAGCATGCATATTGTGAGGGTTATCATTGTCATTCAATTTCATTAGAGAATTTACCTTTACCACCTTAGGCAGAGGTGGTACATTAAGCCTGTGTATTTCTTCAATAGGAGGTAAAATTTTAACATCCTCAGCTTTAATACCTTTTTCCTTCATGGATTTCTTTGCCTCTTGCGAATCTTCAGGACTGAGATATGATATACCCCTCTTCTTAGGAGTAGGCTTAGGCGGTGGTTTAGGAAGAGTCCAATCATCATAATTTTTAAGTATGTTATTCAATAATTCTTTGGCTTGTCCAATAGTTCGTTCCCTGAAAACACAACCAGCACAACTATCTAGGAAATCCCTAGAAGCATCGGTTAGTCCATTATAGAAGATATCGAGTATTTCATTTTTCTTAAGAGGGTGATCAGGCAAAGCAATAAGTAACTGGCAAAGCCTCCCCGAAGCTTGTGGGAGACTCTCTTCTTTAGTTTGCACAAAGTTAAATATTTCCTGTAAGGCAGCTTGTTTCTTATGAGTAGGAAAATATTTTTCAGAGAAGTAATAAATCATATCCTGGGGACTACGCACACAACCAGGAGTAAGAGTATTGTACCAAGCTTTATCATCACCCATTAGTGAAAACTAAAATAATATGAGAATATAGTAGTAACGGGTTTTCTTATCATGAGTAAAATGAGTGGCTATGTCACTTTGCATAGTGAGATGTGCCAAACAATTTCGGTTTCTTAACCATGGAAAGGGGTGGATTCAACCAAAGTAATTAACTCTGGGTCGACATAGAATTCATAATCCTTATCATTAATAAAGATAGGTGAGGTAGCAAACTTAGGCTCATATTTTATTCTAGCATTCAGAGACTTTCCTTTATACTTGCATAATATTTTTTCTGGATCATCTCTATCATTACAAGCAAGAATATCTCTAGTCGTTTCCTCACTCATAACACAACCTTCGGGTACCTTAGGAAATTCATATCTAGGAAGGCTAGTTCTAGCAGGTGTTTCAGAATTTCCAGTTTCAAGCTCATCAACAGATTCAACAACATCATGTTGTCTTACTCTAGTAATTTGTTCATCAAGAAAATCACCAAGTGGCACATCATCATCATGCAAGGTACTAACATCATCATAAGTATCATTCATAGCAGAAGTAGCATCATCAATAACTTGCGACATATCAGGAGTAATAGCATGTTGTGTGTTGCAAGTTACTTATAACAGAAGGTGAATCTAAAGCAGAACTGGATGGCAGTTCCTTACCTCCCCTCATCTTAGAGGTATAAATCTTAGTCTTAGCATCCTTCAGATTCTTCATAGTGATAAATTGATAATAATCCCAAGTGACTCAAAAAATATAGCTATGTCTCCTCGGCAATGGCGCTAGAAAAAAAGGTCTTGATAACCCACAAGTATAGGGGATCGCAACAGTTTTCGAGCGTCGAGTATTCAATTCAAATTTGTAGATTCGACACAAGGGGAGCCAAACAATATTAACAAGTATTAGCAGCTGAGTTGTCAATTCAACTGCACCTAGAGATTAATTATCTGCAGGAAAGTGATCAGTAGCACAGTAATATGATAGTTTTGATAGTAGTGGCAGCAACAACAGTAACGATAACAGTGATAGCAATAGTTTTGTAGCACGTGCAGCAGTAACGATAGCAGTAGTAACTTAGCAAGAACAATATATGATAAATTCGTCGGCATTTGATCGTTGATTTGTTGGATGATATTCATCATGTGACGGTCATAACCTAGGGCGATACGGCACTAGCTCCAGATCATAAATATAATGTAGGCATGTATTCCGTAAATAGTCATACATGCTTATGTAAAGAACTTGCATGACATCTTTTGTCCTACCCTCCCATGGCAGGGGGTCCATATTGGAAACTAAGGGATATTAAGGCCTCCTTTTAATAGAGAACCGGCACAAAGCATTAACACACGGTGAATACATGAACTCCTCAAACTACGGTCATCACCGGGAGTGGTTCCTGTTATTCTCACTCCGGGGTTGCCGAGTCATAACACGTAGTAGGTGACTATAACTGGCAAGATCAGATCCAAAACATGAATATAATGATAATATCATAACCGGTTAAGATCTGAAATCATGGCACCCGAGCCCAAAGTGACAAGCATTATGCATGGCAAAGTCATAGCATCATCAATCTCAAAACATAATGGATACTAGGGATCGGCCCTAACAAAACTAACTAGCTCACATGATGAATCTCATCCAACTCCTCAATGACCAGTGAGCCTACGAAGGAATTACTCACTCCTGGTGCGGAGCATTATGGAATTGGCAATGGAGAAGGGTTGTTAATGACGAAGGACAAAGATCAACCTCTCCGGAGCCCCAAACGGACTCCAGATCTGGCATCCCGAGGAAGAACGGGAGGTGGCGACGGCTCCGTCTCGTAGATCATGATAATTCTTTCTCCCTGATTTTTTTCTCCGTGAATATGAATTTATAGTATAGGGTTTGACGTCTGCGGGGCCACCAGGTGGGGACAAACCGCCTGGGCGCACCAGGAGGGGGTGGCGCGCCCTGGTGGGTTGTGCCCACCCACGTGCCCCCTCCAGTGGTTCCTGGCTCCAGTATTTTTATTTTATTATGCAAAAAATCCTCGCAAAGTTTCGTTCCATTCTAACAAACTTTTATTTCTGCACAAAAACAACACCATGGTAGTTCTGCTGAAAACATCATCAGTCCGGGGTTAGTTTCATTCAAATCATGCAAATTAGAGTACAAAACAAGCGGAAAAACTTTAGGAAAAGTAGATACATTGGAGACGTATCACATACCTTTCAACTAGATCTCCAGGTACTCTTGGAGAGCCTACTTTAGTGTACAGCCAAACCTTTATGTCACATATGAGTTATACAAGGCCCCACTACAGCAGGCCTTAGTGTTTAAATCATTGACAAGATCTGTTAGGTCAAGAACAACAAGTAATCAAAGCAAACAGTCCTAGTATGGCTAGCTGATACAAAAAAGCAACTGAACAGATGTGTGAGGAAATCTTGCACAACACAGAATTACATATCAAGAAAAGAAGCATAGAAGGAGGCTTAAAGACCATTAATTTACCAAGCAGATTTAAGGGGCATTTAAACATCATGGGCAACGTATGAACTAACATAAACATTGCATATTTCAGATTCTATAAGGAAATGCACATGTATTTGGTTGTGCCATGTATGATGCCTAAATGTACACTATAGCAGGCAGGAGTGATTCATCATTGCATGCACAATTGAATTGCAGGTTAAGGGCCAGTTATACTCCGACTTTTCAGAGCTTATTGTCAAAATAAGCCATAAAAGATGTAAAGAAGTCGTTTTGAGTAATGGGCTTGGGCTTAACTTATTTTGATTGGGGGGGTGCTTCGGGTCAAAGCTCACTAAATATTGAAGGGAAGGGGAATAGCGAGATGACTCGGTTGTCTGCCTATATTACATTCACAATGACACTGCTCATGCCCGCGTCACACCTGGCCCTCAAGTAAAAACAAACACGCAAGTGTTCATTGCCCTGCCCGCTTGCATCTCCTCTCCCCTTTCCCTCTACCTCGATCCCTTGCCTGCAATGCTAGGGTTCCTGCTGCTGCTGGTATACGATGAATTGCTATGAGCTGTTGCTGCTATATGATGAATTTCTATGAGCTGCCATAGCACACTTTCAAACATGCTTAGTTTCTTAGTCTAACTCAGAATAACTGTCCCTAAGAAATTTGGCCATCGTCACTGACATACAAATAACATGTCACGACGATTGCAATGGGAGCGACCTACCATAGCACATTGTATAGGCTCACCGCTGCCTCTCCTTTTTTTTGCGATGTTCCATGAAATTGCCACATACATCTTGTACTAACAAATCTTGTACTTTTTCATTGTGTAACCTTATCTACAAGTTGACACGACTAATTTCAGATATCTCTACATGATACTACATTGCATATCCCTTGCGCATATTTAAACCACCTATTAATGATTGTGTGCGTAGCATAAACTTGCCATGACTCTGTGTACTGGACTAGCAGGCACTCTAAGGGAGCCTAATGTAGTGCACTGGAATTCCTACATGCCACCTATGATTTTGTGTAATGTACTTCCTCTGTTCCTAAATACATGTCTCTGTACAGATTCCAGTATGTACCACATAGAGATGTATATAGATGCATTTTCGAGTGTAGATTCACTCATTTTGATCTCTGTGTAGTCTATAGTTGAATCTCTAGAAAGACTTGTATTTAGGAACAGAGGGAGTATCATGTGTGACATCTACATCTCTAATTTAGCAGCCAGTAGTGGAAATCATTGTCTGCACAAAGGGATTACTTGTTGAAAATCCTAGCAAATCACACTGGCAGGCACACAACAATACAAGAGAGAGAGAGATGCACTTACAAGATTATAGCAATGCCTCAGTCCAGGATCTTGGTTGGCCAAGCTTTTAGATCCAGAAGAAACATCGCCCTTGTATTTTTTGCCAGCTACATAACATGTAATAACGACCTGGTAGTATATTTTAAGTACACCAGGCAGGTGATGCTGGACGGGTTTAAAGGTGACAAGTACCTAGGCCGCGGCGGGTGCTTGGCATCTTGCTAGCCGGTGGGAATCAGGTTAGAAACGTCAAGGGTGATGACGCTGCAGTAGCTGTCAGGGTCCGGTAAGGAGAACTAGAACCGTGGAGTAGGGTGTTTGTGGAGCGGCTCCGGTAGGGTGGACTACGGTGTGGGCGAAGCGGATCTGAGGCTGTGGACGAGGGCGTCGATGGAGCTACTCCGGTGGTTGGGTTCAGGACGGTGTCGACGATGCGGATCTTCGGTCGTGGACGGGGCATCAGAAGCTGCTCCGGTAGGTTGGACGAGGGTCCGACGAAGCGGATCTGAGGCCGTGGACACTTCATGAAGTCCACCACAGAAAAAAGACAATAACTCGGGATGATGCACGTATAACTTGGACGTTCACATGGGCGTGGCCTATCATGCGGGTGTAAAGGCGTGTTCACAAAAATACGGATCAAACGCTCAACCAATGTATTTCTCATGTAAATATATAATTTAGTGCCATTGGTTATTTATTTTAAACATAATGCTTTTTTTACGCGGGATAAACATAATGCATTGACATGTTAATTTTAATATAGAGGCACCGAAAGAAATGTATATTGTAGTTGTCGGTACGAAACAAAACCTATGGGATCACTGGAATCCCTTCTACGGTTGGCGGGCACTAGGTTGTACAAAGAGCAGGTCTAAGAGTTAGCACAGCAATCGTTTACCCAGGTTCGGGCCGCAAGGATGCGTAGTAACCTAGTCCTGCTTTGGTGTATATTCGAGTGTTCTTGAGTTCTTGAGCTAGCTACAGTGCCTGTCGAGCTTTCCAGGATCCGAATCCTTCTTCAGTATGCCGCGGGCCTCCTTTTATAGTCTAAAAGGGGCTGTCACAGTGGCACACAGGAGGTGGAAAGGTGAACAGTGTATAGGCTTACCCCATGCCATTACGGGACAAGGCACTTCAAATGCGCTGCTTAGGTGTCTATTTACTTTATCGGGGACGGAAAAGAAGCATGTCCCGTCTGTGGCCGCTTTGTCTGGTTGCGACGCGCATCCAGGCCAGCGAGGCAAGCCGCTGAGGTGGCATCGGGGTAGGGCCTTCGCGAAGATCTACATGCCACCACGCAGGTGCTTGACTAAATGGCCCAGGAACCACGTATCGCCACGTGGGTGCCTGCCTGGTCCAGCGGGTCGGCCACCGAACTAGGCGGCGACGAGGCGGCAAGGGCTTGCCGCAGTCTTGCTTCTGTTCCCGGCAAGGGTCTTGCCGGGGCCTCCGTGAGTGCCCCGCGGCAAGAGGCTTGCCGGGGCTCCGGGGTGTCTTCGGCAAGGAGCCTTGCCGGGGCCTCGTGGGCGTCCTCGGCAAGGAGCCTTGTGATCACCGGCTTCTGGTTCTTATCTTGGGAGTGATAGATCTTTGGCTTCACAAAGATCTGCATGCCATCACGTGGGCGCTTCCCGAGCCTTGGTTCCAATGTTGTTGATATCGTTGGAGTCCATAGGCTCCAAGGGTGGCTGCGACCGAGGCGTCTGAGTGGATCGCCCCGGCAAGAGCCCTTGCCGAGGGCACACGGGCCGCCCCGGCAAGAGTCCTTGCCGGGGGAGAGCGTGTCTCCTTGCTTGGTCTTCTCGTGCCGCCATCTTGGCATTGTTCTGGTAACTTCATGTTCCTGGCTTCCCTCCTCTGCTCCGTTATGTTTGGCCACAGGCGTGGCTCTGACTGCCCGTGCACAAGTAAGGGGTAAAAAAGAGCGCCCCTACTTTTGTAAACCGACAGTAGTCCCACAAAAGAAATGGATATTGTAGTCCGCTACTTAAAAGTGTTTCCTCATATGATTACATGTCCTCTATTTCTTAAATTATGTACCCGTTGAATTCATATATGAATATTACATATATTACTTCATAAGAGAACCTTAAATCATCCAAGACTAATGAATTAGAATGCAAAACTAACAATGATGCATGTACATGATAACTACAATGTCTGTTTGAAGAAACATCACTCTAACTTTGGCATGCACAATTGAAAATGACTATTTGGAAAGAAAAAAATGTGATATGTGAGTGTACAATCTTTATAGTGTTGAATCGATATTGTATCTTTTGCCATGATACGAAGTAGATATTGATTAATGTTCAAGCGATGCATGTCCACGGTCGGAAGATAGTGATACGTGAATGAATTGTGCAATGTCCCTCACACGTATACATATATCATTTCTCCATGGGCATCGAAATCACACAAGCGCACTTCGTGTGCTTCTCTCCCTCCGTCACGGTTAGAATTCGTCTTTCTACCCTGCCTACAAGTCTCTCACACAAAAACACACACGCTCTCTCTTTCGAACATGTCCACCCCTTTAATTCCGCCCACCCACTGCTACTAATGTCTCAAAGTATAAGTATGTCTCGCACACATATGTGTAAGGTTAACTCGAGTCCCGGAACCATATAAAAACATACACTGGGATTCCAGCAGAGCACCTTTTGTTTTGAGATTTTGCTCACACACACACACAAACACACACACGCGTGCGCACAGACATTGTTTCTCTCTTCATTTTTTTCCAGCACTAGCATGCACACCGCTTGTTTATCTCAGTGTTGCTTTAAGTATGCCTCACACACATGCTATCTACCTATCCCTGAATGTAGATATGTATCACACAGACTCCTTCTCCTTGTATCTAAGTGTCACTCGCACCCCCCCACACACACATCCCTACACAGAAGGACTAGGGTGGCACCTCGATCTTGATACTAATATATCTACTGGCTTCTCTCTCGAACACAAACACACACCCACTTCCCGACATTGGTGGAGTAGAGTGACACCTCTATCTTGATACTAATCTATCTATTTTCTTCTCTCTCAAACACACACACACGCACACACACACACACACTCGCTAGTTGTGCCTATCGCGCACACACTCTCGATATGTCTTTCTCTCCCTCCCCCCTCCCACCCCCAACAATGACAGCAGAAGGGTGAAAACTCGATCTTGATTTTAATCTA
>LR738715.1:405091694-405120522 GCA_902687465.1 Secale cereale
CACACACACACACACACACACGCTAGTTGGGTCTCTGTGCCTCGCTCACACACACTCGATATGTCTTTCTCTCCATAGCCCCATCGATTTGCAGGCTTCTCACGCGCACACAACTGTAGTGACGATGACGATGGACCCAGTGTGCCTTGTTTTTATCGCCATCATGTGATAGTTTTCACCCTGTTTTTTGTTAATTAACAAGGCAACCTATTCTTTGTTACTACTAGTGAATTTGAGATCATTCGGGGCAGACATAAAATATATTGCTTCAACTAATTATTGCAGTAACTATTTAAATAGAAAGTTGCAATATGCCCGTGCGTTGCACAGAACATCAAGATACATTTATATGAGTAGTTTATCCTGTGGTAGATAAGGATGAACGAGGGAAGGCCTTATCTGTAAATGTGGATAGGAGTGCGGGTAT
The DNA here is from genome assembly GCA_902687465.1 of Secale cereale. Classification (NCBI taxonomy): domain Eukaryota; kingdom Viridiplantae; phylum Streptophyta; class Magnoliopsida; order Poales; family Poaceae; genus Secale; species Secale cereale. The sequence goes on from LR738715.1 coordinate 405,092,122, forward strand.
TTTTTTTGCAAAAAAATTATAGTTTCCTTCCAATCCATCAGATAGAGATCAGACGACCTATATTAAAGGATGGCAGGTACACTATCATCACCAACTCTGTTTTTTTATAAGAGTAGAGATATGGACTCCTATAAAAGACTGAGTTGGTAATGATGGTGTGTCTGCCATCCGTCATTTATGACCACTAGCGTTTCCGGACAGTCGAGAATGCATGCAAGCAATTCTTGGATGGATGGTGCCGGTTGCTTCTAGATGCATGCATGCACGTGCCCCGCTGTCGTGCCCTGGCAATCCTCCGAGAGATAGGCCCGGCAGCGGTTACGGAACGGACCGAGGGACGGCAGTTATTGCGAGAACGAACTGAGCTAGGCAGCTGGCGCATGATGTACTTTGTACTGGTATAATGCAGCTGGCCGGCCGGCAATGGACCAGCCGCTGGGCGCTAGCTGGTGCACTTGTCTGATTTAAATTAAACTAGATGACCCGGTGCGCCAAATGGCGCAAAGACCCAATTGAAACCATGTTCGTGTCAAGAAATATTTGCCTTTTTAAGTAACTTTATGTTTGATCAAGGATAGAGACCATGTCAAACCCAAAGTGTTTTGAACGTGTATTTGGACAATGTGCCATTTGGCTCTATGTTACCCAAGTAAGGTGCAAGGTCCAAAATCAAGCATCAAGGGTAATGATTCTAAACCTTTTGTAAAAGAAACCTTTGCATTTGTTAGTCGAGCGCCTAAATAGAGGAATTGCTATGGTAGTGGCCTGACATGGGTCTGCTGGTGTCAAAGCTTTGCCTTAGAAAGCTGCACAAAATACATCATGTGCATGCCCCAAAGTGTGCTGAGTTGACGATCTCCGGACCCCATGGTCACCCCGTTGCTGTGGCGCAGCAGAGCTGAGAAGCGTTCTTCAGAAACACACCCATCTAGCGGTAAACCTAGCTTCATAAGCAAGCAGATCGCTGAAGATGCTGTCAGGAAAAGAGAAACCACAATCGTTATACGATGACACATTATTTAGCACGGTTGTATCAAGCATGGAACCCAAGAATCGCTAGTCATACCGTATGCACATATCTAGACCAACCGATGGAAGAATTGCTGCTTTGCTTTCTTTGCAGCGCCAGCCCCTTTTTGCAGCAGCGTTTGTCCTGAGTTTCGTTCATTGGTAAAAAAGAAGAGGTATTTTAGTAATTTTGTTCATACCGAAAACGACCCACAGCTATAGAACGTAATTTCCATGGTAGCTTCAGTTCAGTTCTGTACATACATGAGTGTTTCTTCCTACAGTTTACATGAGAATAAAATAATCCATGACAAAAAACCTGAGAACAATAGGGTTTTAGCTCACTGAAATTGTAGATTACACATGCATGTATTATCTCTTATGCACCAACAAAATAGCATATTAATATATATGAGCATGTACACAATTGATTATTCAGGTGTTGAGTAGGAAGCATACACGCAATAAGGATTGATAACTTGATCGAGGAAGAAACTTCATTTCCTTAATAACATTTGGCAGATCAAGCTATAGAATAAAATAATAAAGTACCACCAGGCTGATCTCTAATTTTCACTCAGCTAACACAAACGCATTTTACACTGCCCGTATACTACTCTTGATGTCCATTTGGAGTAGGATTTGTAAGTGAATGTTTATCTACTGTTGTACTCAAGTTAACTTGAATTAGGTCAGATGAATCAGATACTTCTGCCAATTGCAGGAACAGATCAATAAGGCATGCATACTATACTACCACTGTTGCCTCAGAAATAAAACTTTTCTATCTTCGATCATGTCTCTAAGAAAAAGTATTAAGAGAAACCAACTATGAGGATAAACAAATGACCAAACTTAGAAGTATGTACTTCAGGTACACGTCAGCCATGACATTACCTTGTCTTTCAAGAACACATCCAACTCATCCCGCTATCTGGCAACCTGTGGACACCCCGAAGCCTGAAATCCTCGACGATCCATCCAACCTCTACATGGCAGTAAAGCGAAACCAAGATCTATGTCATGATAAATCTTTTCAAAAAAATCAGTGCTCTTAACTGATGCATCTAAAAATAATTATTTGACTACAAAAATAGTTGCAAGACTATATGAACAATTCAGTCTCAAACCCTTCAAAATGCGTTGGCCCTTCGCTCCGGCAGAACCTATTTCATGACAAAACAATCATGAAATTCTATTAGGTGACTGTAGGATATTGTAATTAACCAAAAGGATTAATAAACAATATTATATTGTATCCAACTACCAAATAACCAAGCAGACTAAAGGGATGAAGAGGCATACACAACATCAGGTACATCGACGGCCGCAGCTAGCGATGCTTCTTTGGAGAGTTGTGGTTGCTGCTACCTGTACAACAATAGTGTTGTCGGACGAATTAGTGATGCGTTGTACAAGTCGTACTTTGGCTCGAACCTTCTCGAGACAGGTCAAAGGCATCTAAGAAATAAGAGAAAATTAGGAAAAAAATAAGATGGTGATTTGGTTAATTTAAAGGAACTATAATTTGCAGGGAAGGGCGACGACTTTGCAACTCGGTGCTCACCCTCACTATCAGTCGTCAGGTAGAAACAATTTGTGCGCGTGCCGGGGGTCCTCTTATTCCCATTTCATCTGCTCCCTGTGCCACATCCGCCGCATCCACAAGCTATAGATCTTTGGAGGAACAGGCCACTACTGCTTCTATGCTGAAGGTATTACAACAGGTAAAACGGCATCCTGAACCAAGTTTTATAAAGAAAAGTAACTTGCAGCAGAAGTAGGTATTTACTCTATGCAAAAAAGATACTTCAGTACAATACGCGATAATGCCTAGTCGAACTGATGCATCTCTTAGCTACAAATGGTAGTAGGATGGTACTAAAATGACCTACTATTCAATTCCAGTCTCTAGAGAATAAAATCACATTGCTCCTATTTTCTTAAAATGATAAACCAGTACTAAAGAGCTGATATTCCAAATCTGGGTGCTCACCAATTAAATGAGAATCCTAAGCAAAAAATGGGAGTGCAGGGAGGTCGCTATTTAAGTGAAATAGGTAAAATCAGCCTTAACAATGATGAAAAGAAATTATGTCTGGAAAGGTTGTTTTCGGGAGTTAATTGATCATTATATGGGTGCAGACCAAACAAATATAGTATATTCAGCAAAGACAAATTATATAGAGAAACAATGTTAATTGATCATTATATGGGTGCAAATTATATAGTATATAAATCAATTATATTGCCATTTCTAACTCAATAGAGAAATGAAGTAAATATAGTATATTCAGCAAAGACAAACTATATGGGCGCAGTCCAAAAAAAATGTATGCGTTAGTCTACTCACTGATGATTAAACAACTAATATACTCTAAAGGACATTTTTTTGTCATCACTTCCAATGAAGAGTCACTCTCCTGATACTCATCTGGCTGGTCGGACTCGGTATCTCAGTGGTTCTTACCATCATTCTTCCTTTCTTTCTTCTCTACCTGTAGTGTTCCTTGACAGCTGCACCCAGGCACAAAATGAGCATAGGGACACAGAATGGAAAATAGTTTTCTGTAATGTGTGACGACCTATTACTAAAACCGCAACCAAGTTAACAATTATACACATACCACACAAATAACATCAAACAAAAAGGTCGGCCTGAGCATATACTTCAAAATGAGTACTGATATTTAGATACAAATGGTTGGAAAAAGTATGCATGGAGAAGGTTACCTTAAATTTACGTCGGCAAAAAATTCAACCTCTTATGCTTTGGACACTTCAATGCTTGCTTTATTGCAAAAGAATTCTTTCTTTCTTGCATCAATCTGTGTTGAAGTGAAACACTCGCCAAAGTAGCAGCCTAGTCTAGTCATAAAGATAAGGAACTACTTTAAAATGAATCAGATTGTGCACATTCAATAACAAGAATGACTATCTTCATTAACAGTCATATTCAACATTCCCTTAAGTTGACTAAAATAGACTTGTTGTAATTTACAGAAAAGAAAATACATGAGATAAGTCACCTGCCTCATCTATCATTTAGGAGAGGGTTAGTATATGAAGAAAGAGGCAACTACATGATAGAAAATTACATCTTTGAAATTCTGTAGAGGTAGACAAATGAAAATAGACTAACATCACACATACGGCCCGATTATGTTAATCAGGGAGAACACAAAAATACACTTAAGAGTCCTTGCTTCAACAACGGCAAGCAACAACCACATATATCCATCACATGTAAAGGGGAGACGGAAACTACCTTATTTGAGGACTAAATTACCAGACTGGTGTAGGTGCGATACATGCCACAACTAAACAAATCAACATGAATTTTGTCTGTGCAGATCTCATAGGGCAGTAATAACCTGGAGCAAAACCAAGAACAAAAGGAAACAAGGAGAGGGTTCCTACAGATTATGCCATATACAAATATACATCATTGCAGTGCTTGCCTCAAAGATCCTTCATTGGGAAATCAATGGCCTAACGGAAGCTTGTCCACCCCGGCATAAAGCACTCATCTATGAACCTGATTTCTGCGTTGTCGGTTGATGCACTGCACATCAACAAAAGTTCTAAGTACATGCCACAATGGCTTCACAGAATTGCTTGCAAAGTATAATCAAAAGTAGTGACCACAATTGCATTGTGTAATTGCTCCTTGTCAAAGCACCCAAGAATGCAACCAACAAGGTTTGATAGCAAAATAAATGAGGAGAGACATACCTCACACTACATGTATTCTAACAAGCCAAATAAACCTTGTAGTACAGACCCATAGGATAAACTGATCCTAAGCTTGACTCCAATCCTTCAATAACAAGCTTTTGGCAATCATCTAAAATCTATTTAGGCCGACTCATAAAAAAGCCTCTTGTTCTTCACTGTTGCACTCTGTTTCACGAACTCATCATCAGTCTGTTTGCCTCCCAACAATAATTTTCTCCTTCTCAAAAGAATCAAGAGTGCAAGGAATAAGGTCCTGCGGGAAAAAAACAAGCGAAAATAATGCATCTTGCTATAGGCAATGTTGAAGCCAAATAAACATAATAGAAGCATCCTTTACAGTCTATGCGAACCAGTTTCATTGGCACAAGAAAACTCGCCATTCTGAGGCAGCTCCATAATTTGGTAGATTAGTCCATCACTATAGTTTCCAAAAACTACAATCACCAACTCTTCAAACAGAGATGTTGCATTAACAGAACCATCTTGGATTATTAAGCCCAACAATTCTTGTTGTTGCAACCTGCAAAACCTTGTGTAGTCAGGTAGATTCTGCAAAATCCGATGGAATACACCCGCCAAAATGATAAAATAAAGGAAAGTTCATCAGAGCACAAAAACTATAGGAAATTCATTAGGAGCATTACTTTCTTACTTGCAAATGGAAGCAACACACCTTCAGTAACTTTGGGAGGCATCGATTTCATCTGTTTTCAATGGCAAGAAACAAATTTAGCAAACTTAATCTACCAAGATGATGCCCCATTAATTTGTCCATATGCACCCATATATAAAACAAACTGGGCAGGAATAAACAACAGGCTATATGAGTACATCTAGCCAGTGGAAAAGAACGACAACTACCTAGCATATGGAGACAATGGCCCGGTACAAAGAAACACCCTTGGGCAGAACGAATTGTTTCCTGTAAAGAAGCATCATCAGGTAGATAAAACCAAAGATGCACGGATGCGCAGACAAATGAATCACTGATGCATACCTTTCATATTATGACACCTCTCAAAGCATATTCCTCTGGACTTTCCCTGCCAGCAAAAACGAGTCAGTTTTGCCGCATAAACATGTCAACCAACTGATTGTCCAGAGGTAGATGACAAACCTGCCTAGGAAACTTGGACCACCAAAACGCCTCCCCATATAACCAACGACGAGCAGCAACCTCCAAAACAAAAGCTCGAGCCTGCAGATCAGCCCGCATTGAAAGAACCACTGTTTGTCAACATCAAGAACAACCGGGGGAAAAGCTGATTGAGGAAAGAAAGGGGAAACAGACGGTCTGTGAAGAGAATGAACAACTACAATCACAATGGATCAATGGATCCGACACGTACCTCAACCAGCCTAATCTGGCAGCAGCCATGGGCCAGGGATGGACCTTCACATCCTCAGCACATCCTCGGGGATCGCAGTAGAGCTCGAGAGCCAACCGCGTGATCTGTCGAGTGGATCTTGAGGGTGGGTGTCACGGTCAAGCAGGAGGGCCTAGAGCTGAGACGCCATGGCAGGGGCCTCCTCCTCCGCCACCAGAGGGCGCCGCCGCCACCATCTCCCCCTCCTCCTCCGCCACCAGAGGGCGCCGCCGCCACCATCTCCCCCCTCCTCCTCTGCCACCAGAGGGCGCCGCCGCAACCTTTGTCGATGGAGTGGAGGGGATGAGGAACTTGGGAAGGCGGCTGTAGGGGAGGGGGAAAAGATTTAGGGTTGGAGATGAGGGAACAGGGATGGAGGAGAAAGCCGACGAGCGCGGGGCTCACCGCGGCCTGCACATCGAGCACGTCCCTCGCGCGACCCGTTGGTTTTCCCCTCGCGTGGTGCGTTGCGCCTTGGCTGTTTTTTCCCACTCGCGGCGCGATGTGGTGGTATTTTCCCTCGCGTGGTGCGGTGCGCTCGAGGCATTGGTTGTGACTACGAGTCCTTGAGGCTTTATATGTTCAATTAGATCTGCATCTAACGGCTTTGAGGTAAGTTGTGGCATTTTTGCAACAATACCCCACTTCTATGCTCCAATTTGCAGAAAAACCCTTATTATCTTATAAGCAACCACATCCCTCCCTCACCTCATCAAGACAACCTGAGAAATATATTTTTAGTTAAGGTAATATATTTTTACTAGTATATATGTATATCAAAATAAGAGTGTTTTCTTTCAAGTTTGTGAACAAGTACTATTCTACTTTGAATCTGTTGCAACGCACGGGCACGTTGCTAGTAAGAACAGAGATATATCTCTTGAATCGTCCACATCGAACATGTGGTGGTCTAGTTAGCACCGGATGCTCGCAACACGATGACCTGACTTCGAATTATATCTTAAACTTTATATTTTTATGTTTTTTAATATATACTTCTTTCACTACTGTACTAACAGTGGAACCCACAGAGTACTTAGAATAAGATTAAGGATGGATTTATTTCTATTTAACTTTCTGTACGAATCTGTAGCCACCCTGCAAGTCATGTACATTGTACGTGCAAATAACTTTTTATAGAGGGGGAATCATATACGCAATTAACTCAAATGGATTGGATGTGACTATTATGTCGAGCATAAGAGCATCTCTAATGGCAACCGTTGCAAATTTCCTCTCGCTTCCTTCCGCGGAGGACGACATCCAACGCCAGCGGCATACATTTTCACAACTCTATCCAACCAGAGGAAATTCACGCAAACATGGACTGATTTCATATAAGCATGAAGGATTTCGTATAAAAAGCCAGATCTTCATATAAACATGACAAATTTCATTACATTTGCATGAACTAAGCGGAGTGCTAATCTGGCTCTTGTGGTATAATTAATACTAATCTAAATGGCCACCTGTGTCTCCCTTTGTCTTCCTCATGTCCGGTAGACACTTGTGGGGTCGACGAAGGTCCTCGCAAGAGACGAAGTAGACAAAAAAACACTTGGATAGGCAGTCGTCACCTCAACCGTGGCCTTCATGGGACCCAAGCAGCGGACACGGAGAAGCTGGCCATCGACTCATCGCTCTCCGCGCACCCAACTGTTGTCTCTGCACGCATGGCGCTGCCGCAGGCATGGGAGGCGCGCCCACAGACATGGGAGGCGTGCCCACATACATGGGAGGCGCGGCCACCGCACACACGGGAGGCACGGCCGCAGACACTGGTGGCGCGGTACGACACGGCAACGACGATCCCCGTGCCGCCGTGCTCATCACCGTGACAGCATGGAGCAAATCGCCACTCGTCATGGAGCTAAAATGGAGCGGCGAGTTGCTGAACCACACGCCGGCTTAGGGCGGCAAGTTTCTCCGTCGAGCCAGGCGAGTTAGGTGAAGCACTGAGTGGCCTGGCTCGTATCCGGAGGGCTCGACGAACCACCCAGCCGGGTAGTATGCCGGTGAACGGCTCCTCGGAAGCCAACGAAAGATCGAAGAAAATGGTGAAATAGATGGGGGAGAGGCGGAGGGGTGCGATTCTTGCTCGCTGTCTAGCCTCGTTTAAATAGAGGGTGGACGGTAGGATCTTGGCCGGCGTCTGGCCTCATTTAAACTAAGGGTGGGCGGGAGGAGCTCGGCCGGCGTTGCGTTTAATTCCGGGCCACTCATGAACGGACGTGTGGCCAGACTAGGTTTCTTGGTTTGCTTGTGTGTTTAACGGAGGCGTTTGATGGAGGCGAGGAGGCGTGTTTAGCCAGGCGTGCAGGAGGCGGTGCAGTACTATTGTATTTGATAGCTACAATAAACTAGGATAGTTCCTGATACGTCTTTAATGTAGATGAGGGAGAGGGTAGCGGTTCCCGAAATGTTGAATGACCAATCAAGCATGCTAATGAATGCATGAGGGAAGTAATGGGAGGAGGACGGGGAAAAGAGGCAGCACGATGTGAATGCAATGCAGTTTGCACTCATATAAAGGCACCCCTCCAATCCAATGCATCTACCACATCGTACGCACCTAAGCACCTACACTATGCGCAAAAGTGCTCACTCCAAACCCATGGCGACGAGCGCGCGAGCGGCCAGTGGCTGTGCCCGATGGTCCATGACGCCGGCCTGCAGCATAGCATCGAGGATCGTATCCAGACGGTGTTGGTGACTGGCTAGTTCGTGGCGATTGTCGATGCTAGCTACGACTATCAGTTGGACAAGATGATAGTTACCACCATCAACAAGTTCACCATCGTGAAGAAGCTCGCCGACGACATCGCCGTACTCCTCCAGCCTACATGTCGTGGCTCCTCATTGCCTGCCACCCTAATCGGCCACCACGGTGAGAAACTCTTTCAAGCCCTGGAGGCCATGCGACTGCTTGCCGACGCAATGAAGAATGTCCACCTCGAGGTCGCGCTCGCCACTAGGCGCCCCGCCCTGCAAGAATTCATCAACCTACACATCCACATGTACGAGGAAATCGTGTACATAGGAATCTACAAGGCCGCTAAGGACGCTACGACATTGGAATTCTTCAATCGACTGGAAGCCTTGGATACCTTTGTTTAGAAGCACCTTGACCTCGCCACAAAAGCCGCCGCTCCTCAGCCGCTGGTCGATGGCCGGGCGCAATAAGTCGAGGAGGAGGAGGTCGTTGATGAATGCATCTTTCTTCTTGCCTCCTGTAATAACCACTGCAATTGCGTCGTCGTGGCCTTAATTATTATTGTACTATTGCATTGTCGTTCCTAGCTACTACCCTAATAATCTAGCAGGAAAAGCCCCACCCTAACGTTTCCAATCGTTATTTCTATCTATCGATCATGCAAAGGAGCAGAACCAAATGTTACAATTTATACATGTTTCTCTACTCCCATCAAAGACTCAGTTGGTGATGATAGTGTTTCTACCATCCGTCATTTCTCACCATTAGATCTGCATCTAACGGCTGTGAGGTAAGTTGTGGCATTTTTGCAACGCACGGGCCGGCACATTGGTAGTAGAAAGAAACAAATTCCGAGGTTTGTCACAAGTTCATACTGTGGGAGCACCACAAGGCCTGGCGCGGGAGCTACATTTCCCCCTCGGGGCCCGCGAGACCGAGCTTCAGCGGCTAGGGCACCTGCCTTTAAGTGAATGACATGTGGACCCTAAATGCGGCCACTCCGCATGTCATTGTCATAAAAGCAGAGGGGCGGTGGGACTGAGAGGGGTGACAAGCAGGTCGGCGGACGTGTGGGTGCATGGGTTCGATCGGCGTCGTGGGAATCGCGTGGGATGAGGCTTGCCTGGTCCCCTCCCATGCTCTGATCCGTACTCCCGCACCACTAATTTTCATCCAATGATTATAATAGATTTCCATGTGCTGGTCATCTATAGCCTAAAAAAAGGTAAGCAAAGGCCGTATTTCGAGGAAATAATTTTCGGCATGAATCTGTACACGCATGCAAGACTCTTTCCTTTCCTGATCGTACTCCAAGCGTGGTAACAGGTGCCTGCTTAACCCATGTAGCACATTGCGCCGCCAGCGAGTAGCACCTCCTCCACGCCATTGCTGAGCCTAGAGGCGTTCCTGCAGGCACGGTTCAATGGCATGTGGCCACGGGCCAGAGTAGGTCGGCTACGGGAAAGCCGCATCGGTGTGGTTCGACATGCCCAGCTAGCCGTTCTCGCGGTAGCGTTCGTTACTCACTCGTTCGAGATGAACTGGCCGATGGTGGCCTGGCCGCAGCGAGGGTGCTTTGGTTAAAACAAGATAGAGATGGAATAAGAATGAAATAATTTGGACATCACTCCGATTGAAATTGGAAGGAATTTAACATGATCTTGAGAAGATGTGATGTTACTTGATGAAATCATCAACACACTGCCTCTAGAAAAAAGAAAGAATGCAATAAAATGAATGGAGAAGAACTTGACATCGTTCACCACCACGATAAACTTGGAAGAGTAACCTTACAAAGAAGGGTTGAACGGAGTTGTTGGAAAAAATCAATAAGAAAAAGATATGCTTCTCGTGGGCTTATGGAAACCATCTCAAAATTATGAGGTGACAACCGACCACTGAAAAAACAATTGTTTTGCCGAGAGCAACAATGATATGTCGGACTTCTTCCACTGATATTATATAGAGCAAGCTTGGGTCATGGATAATCACCACAAATAGCTACAATCCTTCGAAAAGGCTTTAGGTGAAATCTATACCAAGATACTACAACGAAGAAATTATTATGGGTTGAAACGACTCATGATCGAAGAGAAATGATGGTTTAACAATATCTCATTCCTGACAGCTTCTGAATCATGAAACACGAAAGGAAATTGTCAAGAATGACATAACACCGCCTCAAAAGATAAGGTAGAAAGAATTGCACTTAAAAATGCAATATGAAGAATGCTTGAGTTCCTCCAACAAGAATCTTGATGAATACTTCGAGAATGAAAAAAATCTTTGATGAACCTCCATGAAGAACTCTGGTAAGAAAAAAATGGTAGGGAGTGAAGGTTGAAAATAACAAAAAACCTTACAAAGATTTGGATGGAGCTTCGTGACATGATAACGAGAAAACTTGAACTCCGTAAAGAAAGATAAACAACTTCTAACCAATAATGTGATATGATGAACAAACTCCGAAAACAAGAGATTAATCACTTTGAGGGAATAAGAATAAGATTTATTGTATGCTTAACCTTCATCAAATTTGATGACATCAATGGATTTTCAATACTACTTATTCTCATTGATTGAAAAGGAGTAAAGAGAGATATAGCGCAAACTTGGGAAGGTATTCATGAACCACCGGTAGGATTGAAACAATGAATGAATTTATATGATAATAAATGAAAAGGAATCTTGAACGATCCACCGAAAGAACTGAATCCGAGTGATGAAAGAGAACAAACCACTGTGAAGAAATAGAAAACGAACGAAAATTCATGAGGGCATTTAGCTACAAAATAACGAAGAGATCGCGAACTGATTAAGGAATACTTGGACGAAGCACCAGGAGAATATGGAGACGAACGAAGATGCATCAATTAAGAATAGTTGGAGGACGAAGTTAAAAACCGAGAACGAATAAATTCAATTATGGCCTTTGGAGGATCACAATGGAAAGAATTCATGAAATGCTTTGAATGCGTCAGAAAATATTTAGAGGAAAACTCTTCTTCGCTCTTCAAATGATGACGAGGAATGCCACCAAAATTATTGAAATAGTTCGGAAGAATGAAAACAGGAAAGGTTGAACCAACAATGAGAAAAATAGAAAACGATCTTGGAGAAGGCATGTGAATGATGGAATCCATTCTTACGTCACACTTTAAAAATAATTTGGGAATAACACAAAAAATATTAGAAGAGTCGGGTAAGATCCTGGGAAAAACCCGTTGAATTAAATGGCATGGATAAGGTAACGACCTCAAAATAAACACCGTTGGAAAAGATTGCTTGAAAGAGAGATTGCACCAGTTGAATTAAATGGCATGGATAAGGTAACGACCTCAAAATAGCTTGAACGGATTAAGAATGGAAACGTGAATCTTCTGAGATATATTGTACACTCCGGATATGAATAGAGAGAGTTGAATAAATAAGAGAGCCTTGGACAAGAAATTCCAACATGGGAAAACATGTGAATCAAGAGGAAGAGATATGATCAACGCCGAAGCTTGAATTGAATCCACTAGAAAAAATATGAGAAACAATAATGATGAACTTGAAGCTTCCTTAGCATCTTCACAAGAAATCACTGGGTTAGAACATTCAAGGAAAGAATGAAGAGGCCTCATATGAATATAATGGATACTCGATTAAAAGTTCTGGCTCCAAGAAGAAGAAGGGTGGGAGTGTGAAAAAACAAAGGCAACTTGAGATGAACAAAATAGACACCGTTGAGAAAAACGAAGAATTGCTCTTGCACATATTGAAACGATCGGGTTAACTTGAAGAGAAGCACACCGGTTGAGAATAGTTTACATGACAATTTCGACGATCAAGAAGGACTAACACTCCCATAGAAATATGAGACCAACGATTAGGAAAGGCATGGAATCAACACTTGACATCGAAGCAACTAGAATACCACAACTCAAAACAAAAAAAGGATTTGGCATGTGAAAGAAGCAGGAACAAACATATGATAGAGATTCCCCAATCTCAATCATGTACCTGCTGGAAGAAAACTTAGAGCTACTTGAATTCCCACCAAAGAACTCCCAAAACTTTATGTTTATGCAATCTGGTGTTGGGGATACATGTAAGCATAATATCTCACAAAACTAACAAACCCTACAATCCAACTGCATCCATCCATCAACACATAACCAAGAAATCCTCGAAAATCGTATACCTCAGACCTTCGAAAAGCATCCGCTATACTAGCTATGGCGATACTCCCGAACTCCCTCCCCAGTACTGAGTGGCGTCGAGGTTATCTCACCACTAACACGCATAGAAGAGTTTTTTTATGTCGGCGACCTCTGGTATTCTGGAACTGCACCGATACAACTATGACGACAACACCTTGGAGCTGAGATCCCCGGGACACTGCCACAACCCCTAAATGACAGGAGGCACCAAGAACAATGTTCTCGTCACAAAGATATCGAAACGATCCCAACAATACCCACGTGATCCTAAAAAAATTAGTGAAAAGGAGGGAGAGTGAAGTCAAAACATCTACGCCAGGAGCCCTCACCAGAGCGACGAAGGGGGTATGGAGTAAAAGAATTCCTACTCTCCGATATATATAGCTAAGACTCAAAATATCGAAAGCGGTTTGAGCAAGCTGAGGATCCTAGGTTGGGGAAGGCTCTGATTACCAACTTGTAATGCCCAAGATGCGGATATATCTCCCATGTGTCGGGGCACGACTTAGAGGCATAACCGCATTTTGGTTTGGTCGCAAGAGTGGTATATTCACACAATCCCATGTAATGAACAAGGAAGATAAAGATAAATAGTTGGCTTAGACTCGCCACATCACACAATGATCAAATTATTCATACATTCATTCAGAATACACACAAAGTCCGACTACGGACGGAACCAAATGGAAAGATAACCACCTATGCTATGCCTGATTGGCCCTAGTAGGAACCACTACTGATCATCGGGGCATGTCACGTACATACGCCAACGCTCTTCATCGAACTCCCACTGGAGCTCTTGCCCATCTCCTGCATCAAACTGAGTTGAACCTGTACCTGTTTGTGTAGTAAATTGTGAGTCACGAGGACTCAGCAATCTTGTTCCCGGGTATCAAAACTGACAAAGCTTTTAGGTGTGGTGGAGCCATAAAATGGTTGCATCAAGTTCCAAGCATCATATGAGTGGCTAGCTTATGAATCTCCGAGTATGATGAGAACTACACAAATGGTCACCACCAGTCGTGATCAAGAACTGATCCTATCTACTTACGTTCATACATAACCCCATCATGTTCACTTTTCGAACCCCTTCGAAAAGAGACCATCACGGTTACTCACACAGGTAGTGTATTTTTTTTAGTTTTGTGTCATCTTATCTACAACCGCATATTAACAACTCCAATCGCCCACATAAACACGAGCACGGCTTTCGAAAGATCATAACCCTGTAGGGATGTCCCAACTTAGCCCATCACAAGCTCTCATGATCAGCGAAGGTACAACTGCAAATTGGGAAGACCCGAGTGTTCTCGGAATCCCGTGCTTAAGATATTTCTACAATGATAAAACTAATCTAGCAAAACCTCCCGACGTGTTGTCACCCTGATAGGATCCACGCGTATCTCGTCTCAGGCCACGATCGGATGGGACATCCTACATGTATATATCAGAACCTTGGGTTGCCCCGTGGTGGCCCCACAGTCTGCCCAGTTTAGACCAACACTCATGAGGAGTACGGTCCCGAGAGTTGATTAAGAATCCACATGTTAATTACTCCCTATGCGGTTTTTAGTTATTAGGCAAATGGAAAACCAAGGTTCGGCCTTGCTGGAAAAGCTTTAAACTCAACGAATTATCGAGGGGACCCATAAACCCCAACCGTGTTAGGAACGCAAAATCAAGGAACATATCACCGGTTTATCGGAACCTAAGGCAGCATTAGTGGAACAAGACACAAAGCAAAAAGCCAAGCCTTCCACCCATTACGAAGTATATATGTGCATTAATTTAATAAAAGATAGTGTTTTGTCTCAAAGAATCCATATTCCAACATGGAACATTCTGCAACTTCACTTACAACTAAAAACGCCATAAGAGGGGCTGAGCAAAAGCATATCTTAGCCAATCACCGGTTTGCTAGTAAGGTGGTTCGAGGATTTCATGGCAATAAAGGAGGCTGACAAAACAAGTAGTAGGTAGCGCAACATAGCGATAGAGTGAGAGAACTAACAAAGCAAAGATATAGGTGATATCAAGGAACGGTCATCTTGCTTGAGATCCCGCAAGGAAGAATAACGAGTCCACGAAGAAGACAATCGGACGTAGTCGAACGAATCCACACAACTCCTGAACGAAACCGAAGCTAACGGGAGAAGCAAACCGGAAAGAAGCAAACAACATGGTAAACACAAACATAACCATGGCATGATGCACAACCAAGTATGATGCATGTCCGGTTTAAATATGCATGGCATGGCAAAGAGCAACAAACAACACTACAATTTAATTGGAGCTCAATATGCAACGGGTTGCATATTGACGGAACACTACATTCACATATTTAGTTTGATCTCATTTATGTACACAACAAGTTTAATTGTTGGTCAATATGGCAAGAGGTGAAGCATAAATAAACTACACAATAAAAGCAATTTAAATGGGGCAGGAAACAACAAAAACCAATTCCGGAAAAACCCCACATGCCATTTAGCAATTTTTAATGCAAACATCAATTTTAACCATTTAAATGTTGTTATCATGATGCAGATGACATGTACAAGTTTTATGCACTTTTGTCAAAATGTTGACATGAGCGTGATAGCATTTGGTCGCCACGACGGAAAGAAAGGGGTGTCATGGCGGCGAAAACGGAGACGGTGCCACGGCAAAGTTCCTGTTCCGAAAACTCGTTGAGAAACCGATGCAAAGGAAGCATGACGGGAGCATGCCATGCATGATGGTGGGGTGATCCCGGTAATCGGGTGTCCCACATGACGGTGGCACGACAAATGAGGGACGTGCACAAAACAAACGGGCACGATGCAAACATGAGCATCTCATACAACATGCATTCGTCCACGGGCGTTGTTCCGACGGGTATACCTTTGAAGCGTGCGTTTTCTGAGCGGTTCGAGTTCGATGCGACGTACATGAAGTAGACATTCTCGGGGCGAACGTAGTGGAAG
Source organism: Secale cereale (assembly GCA_902687465.1). Taxonomy (NCBI): domain Eukaryota; kingdom Viridiplantae; phylum Streptophyta; class Magnoliopsida; order Poales; family Poaceae; genus Secale; species Secale cereale. The sequence continues at coordinate 405,108,119 of LR738715.1, forward strand.
TAGTGATACACGGCGACGGTAGTTTTACACTTGATGGTCTTTGGCGACGACAGGCGTACACGGTTCATAGACGTTAGGGTCATCGGTAGAGGTAATTGACGCATCACCGAGTCTAGTCGTACTTGAGGGTTGTCATTGAACTTGGTGATCAGTTATGGTAGTCGAACTTGGGTTTCGCGGAATTTGGCGATCCAACACGAAGCAAGACAAAGTGCCTCGGTTCAGCGGTGGGTCTTCGGGCCTTGGCGCTGCAACTTAGCATTCATGGCGAAGTGGAGAGCGGCTGGTAGTGCGGAGCTACAAACAAAGCTCCACCATGAGCAGAGGCAACTGCCCATGACGCGAGGACTTGGGGCTGTGGTCGGGTGGAACTTCGAGCGTCGATAGCAGCCGAGTTTGCAGGAAGGGCGGCCATGGCGGGTGACAGTCGTAGGAGGAGGACGGCGGCCTTAGGTGAGGTGGGGCTTGCAGAGCAGCAGCGACATCGTGCGGGCGCACAGGCATAGGAGCCCGAGAGGTAGGGGTGTAGTGGCGCGCACGGTGAAGGCCGACGAGGTTTGGGTCGAGGAGAAGAGGTGGAGCTGGCTGGTGGATCCAACCTTGAGGCATGGAGACTGGACGGGACTTAGCTGGGGCGGCATCACGGAGAGGCGACACGGAGCAGGAGGAGAAGAGCGCGAGGGCCATGGCAGGGAGGCGGTGGACGTCGTCAGTGCGGACGTCTGGCGGGATGGCTCAACGACGGCCTGATCTGCGGTGGCTCGCGGCAGCTGAGATGGAAGGGGCACGGCGGCGGACGCGGCGTATGGGCCGGCGCGGCGCAGCAAGTCGAGGGGATCGGGCGTCGGCCCTGCAGCGATGTGTGGTGGTGCGAGGGAGAGGGGATCAAGCGTTGGGTGTGTGGCGGCAGTCGGTGGGAGCGAGGGGAGGAAGATAGTAAACAGGGGGATCGGGCTAGAGTTATAAGGAATAGGCGGGCTGGGATGCAGATGGGCCTTAAGGGAAATTGGGCCTAGGGAGGCCGACCTGGACGAGATAGAAAAAAGGTTTCTTCTACTATTTATACAAAAAGGACAGAGAAGCAAAATATTTATTTGGGAGAGCCAAATAAATATGAATGGAACTAGCATTTGGCATGTGGCTACTTTGATATATCAAAGCTCCACAACTAGAGGATGAGTATTTGGAGAAGATTAATGATTTAAAAGATTTAAAAACAAGAGGGAATTAAGATGCAAGTTTGTTATGGTTAATTCCAAAATGATGGAATATTTATTCTAGCTCCCTAAATATTGGGAGGATATGTTATAAAGATAAATCACAAGTTAATTCCCTCGATTTAAATGGATCGAAGACCCATACAATTTATTTAGTTGAGTTGCAAAGATTAATGACATGATAACATGATGAAATGATGCAATGCAAAAGATGCTAGAAGAATGCAACAAAGAAATAAATCACATGGCGAAACTCGGAATACATGGAAGGCATTTGGAGCATCGGTCTTGGGGCGTCACAGCTCTCCCACACTAACAGAGGATCTCAACTCGAGATCCAAGGGATGGCACCGGAGAGAAATGAAAAAGAAAGTAGTGAAACAAAGTTGCCTCTTTGACAAATGAGTGAAACCATGAACCTGGGGAAGTTGAACAATTTGAAGGAAAGATTACAACAGGGATGAACGAGATAGAAAACACTCCGTTGGACAAGAGGAACAAGTAATACAACGAGAATGACGAGATTAGGAGACAAGATATACATTGAAACCACTCCGTTTAAGACAAGATAGAGAAGGAATAAGAATGAAATAATTCAGACAACACCCCGACTGAAAATGGAAGGAATTTAACATGATCTTGAGAAGATAGGATGATACTTAATTAAATCAACAACACACTGCCTCCAGAAGAAAGAAATAATGGAATAAAATGAATGGAGAAGAACATGACATCGTTCACCACCACGATAAACTAGGAAGAGTAACCTTACGAAGAAGGGTTGAACGGAGTTGTTGGAAAAAACCAACAAGCAAAATATATGTGTCTCGTGGGCTTATGGAAAACATCTCAAAATTATAAGGTGACAACCGGCCAGTAATGGAAAAAAATTGTTTTGCTGAGAGCAACAATGATATGCCGGACTTCTTCCACTGAGATTATAAAGAGCAACCTTGGGTCATGGATAATCACGACAAATAGCTATAATCCTTCGGAAAGGCTTTAGGTGAAATCTATAACAAGATACTCCAACGAAGAAATTATTATGGGTTGAAATGATTCATGATCAGGGAAATGATGGTTTAACAATATCTCATTCCTGACAACATGTGAATCATGAAACACGAAAGGAAATTGTCAAGAATGACATAACACCACCTCAAAAGATAAGGTAGAAAGAATTGCACCTCAAAATGCAAGATGAAGAATGCTTTGAGTTCTTCCAACAAGAATCTTGATGTAGACTTTGAGAATGAAAGAAATCTTTGATGAACCTCCATGAAGAACTCCGGTAAGAAAAAAAATGGTAGGGAGTGAAGGTTGAAAAGAACAAGAAACCTTACAAATATTTAGTTGGAGCTTCGTGAATAGATAACGAGAAAACTTGAACTCCGTAAAGAAAGATGAACAACTTCGAACTGATAATGTGATATGATGAAAAAACTCCGAAAAGAAGAGATTAATCACTTCGAGGGAATAAGAATAAGATTTATTGTATGCTGAAACTTCATCAAATTAAATTGATGACATCAATGGATTTATCATACTACTTATTTTCATTGATTGGAAAGGAGTAAAGAGAGATATAGTTGAAACTTGAAAAGGTCTTCATGAACCACCGGTAGGATTGAAAAAATGAATGAATTTATATGATAACAAATGAAAACGAATCTCGAACGAACCACTATAAGAATTGAAACTGAGTGATGGAAGAGAACAAACCACCATAAATAATTAGAAAACGAACAAAAATTCTTGAGGGCATTTAGCTAGAAAAGAATGAAGAGATACCGAACTTATTAAGGAATACTTGGACGAAGCACCAAGAGAATATGGAGACGAACGAAGAGGCATCAATTAAGAATAGTTGGAGGACGAAATTGAAAACCGAGAACGAAGAAATCTTCTGAAATGATGGCCTTCGGAGCATCACAATGGACATAATTCATGAAATGCTTCAAATGGGTAAGAAAATATTTATAGGAAAACTCTTCTTAGCTCTTCAAATGACGACGTGGAACGCCACCAAAATTAGTGAAATAGTCCGGAAGAATTAAAAGAGGAAAGGTTGAACCAACGACGAGGAAAATTGAAAACGATCTTGGAGAAGGCATGTGACTGATGGAATCCATTCTTACGTCGCACTTTGATAAGAATATGGGAATGACACCGAAAATATTAGAAGAGTCGGGTACGATCCTGGGAAAAGACGTTTGGTTTAGGGCCCACTCAAAAGAAACACCGTTGGAAAAGATTACTTGAAAGAGAGATTGCACCGGTTCAATTAAATGGCATGGATGAGGTAACAACCTCGAAATAACTTTAACGGATTAAGAATGGAAACGTGAATCTTCTGTGATATCTTGTACACTCCGGATATGAATAGAGAGAGTTGAATAAATAATAGAGCCTTGGACAAGAAATTCCAACATGGGAAAACATGTGAAACAAGAGGAAGAGATATGATCAACACCGAAGCTTTAATTGGATCCACTGGAAAAAATGTGAGAATGATGAATGATGAACTTGAAGCTTCCTTAGCATCTTCATGAGAAATCACCGGATAAGAACATTGAAGGAAAGAATGAAGAGCCTTCACATGAATATAATGGATACTTGATTAAGAATTCTGGCTCCGAGAAGAAGAAGGGTGGGAGGTGGGAAAAACAAAGGCAACTTGAACCGAACAAAATAGACATCGTTGAGAAAAACCAAGAATTGGTCTTGCATATATTGAAAGGATAGGGTTAACTTGAAGAGAAACTCGCCGGTTGAGAAGAATTTACATGACAATATCGATGATCAAGAAGGACTAGCACTCCCATAGAAATATTAGAACACCGATTGGGAAAGGTATGGAATCAACACTTGACATCGTAGCAACTCGAATACCATAACTCAAAACAAAAACAAAGGATTTGGTATGCGAAAGAAGCCGGAACAAACATATGATTGAGATTCCCCAATCTAAATCATGTACCTATTGGAAGAAAACTTAGAGCTACTTGAATTCCCACCTAAGAACTCCCGAAACTTTCTGGTTATGCATTCTGGTGTTGGGGATGCAGGTAAGCATAATATCTCACACAACTAACAAACCCTACAGTTCAACTGTATCCATCAATCAACACATAACCAACAAATCCTCAGAAATCGTGTACCTTAGACCTTCGAAAAGCATACGCTATACTATCTGTGGCGATACTCCCGAATTCGCTCCCCAGTACTCAGATGCGTCGAGGTTATCTCACCATTAACACGCATAGAAGTGTTTTTTATGTCAGCAACCTCTTGTATTCTGTAACTGCAACGATACAACTGTGACGACAACACCTTGGAGCTCGACTCCCCGGGACAGTGCCACAACCCCTAAATGACAGGAGGCACCAAGAACAATGTTCTCATCACAAAGATATCGGAACGATCCCAACAACACATGTGTGATTCTAAAAAATAGTGAAAAATAGGAGAGTGAAGTGAAAACATCTATGTCAGGAGTCCTCACCAGAACGACGAAGGGGATAAGGAGTAAAATAATTCCTACTCTCCGATATATATATACCTAAGACTCAAAACAACTTTTGTTTCTAGACTCAACATCGGCCACGGTTCGATCAAGCACGGGCTTCGAGGTCGGGGAAGGCTCTGATTACCAACTTTTAACGCCCAAGATGCGGCTATATCTCCCATGTGTCGGGGCACCACTTAGAGGCATAACCGCATTTTAGTTTGCTCGCAAGAGTGGTATCTTCACACAATCCCATGTAATGAATAATAAAGTTAAAGATAAGTAGTTGGCTTACACTCGCCACATCAGACAATGATCAAATTATTCATACAATAAATCAGAGTACACACAAAGTCCGACTACGGACGGAACCAAATGAAAAGATAACCATCCATGCTATGCCCGATCGGCCCTAGTAGGAACCACCACTTATCATCGGGGTATGTCACGTACATACGCCCACGCTCTTCATCGAACTCCCACTAGAGCTCTTGCCCATCTCCTGCATCAAACTCAGTTGAACCTGCACCTGTTTGTGTAGTAAATTCTGAGTCATGGGGACTTAGCAATTTTTTCCCGGGTATCAAAACTAACAAAGCTTTCAGGTGTGGTGGAGGCCTAAAGTGGTTGCAGCAAGTTCCAAGCATCATATGAGTGGCTAGCTTATGAATCTCAGAGTAAGATCAAAACTACGCAAATGGTCGCCAGTAGTCGTCATCAAGAGGTGATCTTATCTACTTGTGTTCATACATAACCCCACCGTGTTCACTTTCCGAACCCCTTCGAAACGAGACCATCATGGTTACTCACACAGGCAGTGTATTTCATTTGATTTTTGTGTCAAGTTATCTACACCGGATATTAACAACTCCAATCTGTCACATAACCACGGGCACGACTTTCAAAAGATCATAACCCCTACAGGGGTGTCCCAACTTAGCCCATTACAAGCTCTCACGATCAGAGGAGGTACAACTCCAAATTGGGAAGACCCGAATGTTCTCGGAATCCCGTGCTCAAAATAATTCGACAATGATAAAACTAATCCAGCAAGACCTCCCGATGTGACGTCACTCTGATTGGAGCCACGCATATCTTGTCTCAGGACATGATCGGATGGGACATCCTACAGGTATATATATATACCAGAACCTCGGGTTGCCCCGTGGAGCCCTGCAGTCTTCCCAGTTTGAACCAACACTCATGAGGTGCACTGTCCAGGGGGTTGATTAAGAATCCACGGGTTAATTACTCCCTATGCTGTTTTTAGTTATTAGGCAAATGGAAAACCAAGGTTGGACCTTGCTCGAAAAGCTTTAAACCGAGCGAATTATCTAGGGGGGGGGGCGTAAACACGAACCATGTTAGGAACACAAAATTAAGGAACATAACACCGGTTTTTCAGAACCGAAGGCGGCATGAGTGGAAAAGAACACCAAGCAAAAGTCCAAGCCTTCCACCCATTACCAAGTATATATGTGCATTAATTAAATAAGAGATATTATTTTATCCTAAAGAATCCATGTTCCAACATGGAACATCCTGCAACTTCACCTGCAACTAACAACGCTATAAGAGGGGCTGAGCACAAGCATATCTTAGCCAATCGACGGTTTGCTAGGAAGGTGGTTAGAGGATTTTGTGGATATGTGTGAGGCTGACAAAACAAGTAGTAGGTAGCGCGATATAGCGATAGAGCGAGACAACTAGCAAAGGAAAGATAGTGGTGATATCAAGGAATGGTCATCTTGCCCGAGATCCCGCAAGGAAGAAGAATGAGTCTATGAAGAAGACAATCAGATGTAGTTGAACGAATCCTCACAAATCCAGAACGAAACCGAAGCTAACGAGAGAAGCAAACCGGAAATAAGCAAACAACATGGTAAACACAAACATAAACATGGCATGATGCACAAGCGAGTATGATGCATGTCCGGTTTAAATATGCATGGCATGGCAAAGTGCAACAAACATCACTACAATTTAAGTGGAGCTCAATATGCAACGAGTTGCATATTGACGGATCACCACATTCACATATTTAGTTTGATCTCTTTTATGTACACAACAAGTTTAATTGTTGGTTAATATGGCAAGAGGTGAAGCATAAATAAACCAGACAATCTAAGCAATTTAAATGGGGCTGAAAACAACAAAAACCAATTCCGGTAAATTCCCACATGTCATTTAGCTATTTTTAATGCATACAACCATTTTAACCATTTAAATGTAGTTATCATCATGCGGATGACATGTACAAGTTTTATGCAATTTTGTGAAAATGTAGACATGAGCATGATACGGAACATTTGGTCGCCATGGCGGAAAGAAAGGGGTGTCATGGCGGCGAAAACGAAAACGGTGCCACGGCAACGTTTTGGTTTCGATAACTCGTTGAGAGACCAATGCAAAGGAAGCATAAAGGACGCATGTCATGAAAGATGGTGGGGTGATCCCGGCAATCGGTGTCCCATATGAAGGTGGCATGGCAAATAAGGGACATGCACGAAATTAACATGCACGGTGCAAACACGAGCATCTCATACAACATACATTCGTCCATGGGCGTCGTACCGGCGGGTATACCTTTGAAGCGTGCATTTTCTAAGCGGTTCGAGTTCGATGCGACGTAGATGAAGTAGACGTTCTCGCGAAGATCGTAGTGGAAGTAGTGGTACACGGCGACGGTAGTTGTACACTTGATGGTCTTCGGCGACGGTAGTCGTACGGGGTTCGCAGACGTTCGGGTCATCGGTAGAGGTACTTGACTCATCACCAGGTGTAGTCATACTCGAGGGTCGTCGTTGTACTTGGTGATCCGCTGCGGTAGTCGAACTTCGGTTTCATGGAATTTGGCGATCCAACACGAACCAACACAAAGTACCTCGGTTCGGCGGTAGGTGTTCGGGCCTTGGCGCTGCAACTTGGCATTCATGGCGAAGTGGAGAGCGGTCGGTAGTGCGGAGCTACAAAGCAAGATCCACCATGAGCAGAAGCAAGTGACCATGATGCAAGGATGTGGGGCCGTGGTCAGGTGGCACCTAGAGCGGCGACAACAGCTGAGTTGGCCGAAAGGGCGGCCATGGCGGGTGATAGTCGCAGGAGGAGGACGACGGCCTTAGGTGAGGTGGGGCTTGTAGAGTAGGAGCGGCATCGCGCGGGCGCACAAGCAGAGGATCCCGTGAGGCAGGGGAGCAGCCGCACGCACGGTGATGGCCGACGTGGTTTGGGTCGAGGCGAAGAGGTGGAGCGGGCTTGCGGATCCGTCCTTGGGAAGTAGAGGTTGGACGGGACTTGGCTGGGGTGGCATCACAGAGAGGCGACACAGAGCAGGAGGAGAAGAGCGTGAGGGCCATGGCGGGGAGGCGGTGCTGGTTGTCGACGTGGGCGTCTGGCGAGATGGCTTGGCGGAAGCGTGATTTGCAGTGGCTAGCAATGGCTGCGATGGAAGGGGCGTGGCGGCGGACACGAGCTAAGGGATGGTGGGGCCTGCAGGTCGAGGGGATCGGGCATCGGCCCGGGCAGCGATGTGTGGAGGTGCGAGGGCGAGGGGATCGAGCGCTGGGTGTGTGGTGGCGGTCGATGTGAGCTAGGGGATGAAGAGAGTCATCAGGGGGGTCAGGCTAGCGTTATAGGGATTCATTACTAGGGAAAACCCTACTAGTAACACTTGTTTTATAGCTAGCACTAGCGCTTGTATGAGCGCTACCACTAAGGCGCTACAGCTAACTAGTAGGATTAGCGCTAGAAAGGGAGCGCTACTGCTATACCTAGTTAGCAGTAGCGCGTTTGTTGGGAATGCGCTATTGATTGTAGTAAGTAGCAGTAGCGTTTCTCCTCAAAAGCACTGATGCTAACTTTTCCTGTATTCTTAAAAATACAGTTTATTTTTGTTATGGTTTTATATACAGACATTTCATCCTATGATTTTATGACCATGATTAGTTATTATATATAAAAGTGGGTGAAATGAACGTGGAATATATTCAAGTGGAGGCAACATGTGGTGCATGTCAAAAGTACTACTAATCCAAACTTGATCTAGTTTGGATTAGTAGTACTTTCGATGTGCACCACATGTTGCCTCCACTTGAATCTAATCCATGTTCATTTTACCTACTGATATATATGATAACTCAGCATGCTCATGTAACAACTTAGCATCATGCATCATCGATCATAATAATAAATAACTCATCAATGGTATCATAATAACAAGCCATACTCATCATCATCGATCATACAACTTCTACTCGATACCATAATAACAAGTCATACTCATCATCATCATAGTCATCTAAGGACCTACTACCTTCTCTTAGGTAAAATAGCATAAAACAAGATAGGCCTTGACTCTCCATTATGGAGAATGGAGATTATCCTGTCTCCAATTCTTGCATTTCATACAATGTTGCTTCCAAGTAGCTCCTTACGGCTGACCATACATTTTTGCCATTCTTTGATTATCATGTCTTCACTGGTTTTAGAAATCCGATATGGACAAGTGTGATTCGTAGGCTGACCTGGCCGTATGTCCAAAACATCAAGGCAGTCATTCTGAAACATCAGATTAGGCACACAATCCTTCGGGAGTTTCTATTGAAAAACATAGTAATGACTTCGTAGTTAGCAATGTAGTTCAGTTTTAGAAGAATTTATACAAAACATGCACGGATGTCGTAATAGTAAAAAATATTACAATGACATCTCCATTGATGTTAGCATAGTTCAACATTTGCACTAGTGGCACGTATTGACCATAATGTGGAGGAGTTTGATAAGAGATATTGTAATTCTCAAGATCAGTACAAAATGAGATCAGATGATTTTTCTCCTGATAAGTTAATTCTGAGCCATCGGTGTAGTAGGTTCTGTCTACCATCTTCTGCACATTCTTTGAAGAATGAAAATAAGATGTCAATGGAAATAAGTTGTAAACTATTTTGAAATAAACAATATAAATGGGTTACCCTCATTATAACTATGTTTGAGAAACTCACATAGCGGTAGAATTGGAAGCGTGTCAACAAGGACCCGAATGTCCAAATTGTCTTCGGTGATGTCAGGATCACCAAGATCCATGGTGACTAGCTTACCCTCATAAAGACCATACATCTTGCAAAGTGCTTCCGGATTCTTGCAATCAAAACGGGTTACGCTCTCAGAATTTTACAGATTTACTTCAAAATCCATATCATGATTGGTCCTTAGGTGAATTTTCTTTGTTTCCATAGTTTCATGATCTTCAAAATCCATCCTCTCCAAGGCATAGCATCTTGCATGGCATGGGATAAGCTAGTCGAATTGTAAATAATGAAAATTACACATTGAAGTAGTAGAAGTCGTGCTTAAATACGAAAAAAACTTGTCATCGTTGCGTACCGTTTCACCATCAAAGGTCTCCTGGAGCTTAATGCTGAAGCGCCGACCTTTGTCCAGGTGAGGCCTGTCGCAAAGACCCTGGTCGTCCATGCACCAGTCGCACTCCCCCGGGAGACTTTCGTCGTCCGATAATGACATTTCCTAGGTTCATATAATTCAAAGATTAACCTCTCATATAATTCAAAAATATGTACTACAAAAACAAAATTAGATCATTATTATTCATCACGGGTTGACTATCGGTCTGCTGAGTCTTTTCTTGAAAACTCTCAGCTCACGTGGTGTATATATTCGACCGTTGGTGATGGTCGTTACTCTTCCTTCCCCTAGTGCATAAGAAAGGTCTAGCACAAGGAGAAGAAGGAGAAATGACACCCACGACAACAATCGGGATTCTTTGTCCACTCTCATATATGGTGGATACACTCCCTCACTGATTTTTCGACCGCCAACGATGGTCGTTATTCCTCCTTCCCCTAGTGCATAACAAAGGTGTGACACAAGTTGAAGAAGGAAAAACGACCCCCAGGACAACAGCCGGGATTCTTCTTCTCTCTTATATATATGGTGCAGACTTTCTCCCTCGCTCATCTGTTGACTATCATGTATGGACCCTTGACGGACTTAAAGTTAACCTGAAATATCGCTTAGTTATTTTTCTAGATAATCCAGGCCACTCGATATTTCCTACATATTCAAGCACAAGTCATGCCAGGATTCGCGCAAAAATTCGGCATGACCTTTGCTAAAAAAGGACATATCGAGCGCGTGAAATTTGCTGGAATGGAAATTAATCAACACTCCGGCAAAACATAGGCCACTTGGAGGTGTAACCTGCAAACATGGCGGGCCACTTGGGCAAGCACATATCCCGTTTGAGCAACAAAAGATATACATGTTTATATCTACATCATATGAGCATTCAAACTAGATGGTCATTGCATTTCAATTGTTCAAAATATAAAAAAACATGTCAAAATGTCTTATAGGACTCATATTGACATGGAGATTTGGCAGGTCTCACCTAGAGGTCACGAGGGGTTCGTGACGGGGATGACGGTGGTGATGATGGAGGGGCTCCTTGATTTCTGCAAAAATAAAAATCCGATAAGCTATCAACTAATCAAATGCATACGCCTTGCATAGTGCTCTCCAATTTGAGCATTCAAAGTAGGAGTAGTTTTCCAATTTGAGCATTGAATAAGCAAAACCAAATCGCAAAATAAATTAGTATTGAAATTAGCATGCATTCAATAAGCAAAACTAAATCATCTGTTCCGTCCGTACATTGTCGAATACTATCACTAATACTTCACGAATATTATCATACATATAACATCACTAATACAGCTAAAAGCCTAGCTAACGACGGGTACCGGTGCGGGCGGTGGACACCCAAAGAGAAGGAACCATCACATGATCATAGCTCCAGTGAGATCCCTGAAGAACCTGCTAGGTATTGTCGAACCTACCCTCCAACGCAAGCATGTAGCGACGGACGTGCTTGTCCTCCTCGCTGACACGGTGACGTACCACCCCCGGGGGGGTCCTCAAGCCTCTGCATCGTCACTGGCCCATGCAACCACCACCGAAGAAGGTTTGGGTCAACGATAGGCTAGCTCCTCACCAAGCTGGGGCCCCCGGAAGGTAGCACCTCCCAGTACCAGCCCGGCGGAGCCCAGTCCCGGACATGGCCCCTCTGTTCAAGGATGCCTCCTCCGCCGATTCAACAACGAGGATGCGGGCTATGCATCGTCGACGTTGATGCTAGAATAATTGCTTTAACTAAAAATATATACTAGTTCTATTAATTTTCTTACTAAAAATAAACTAGTTCTATAGTAAAAATTTAATTAGATCATCAAATCTCTTATACCTAATTTTTCTTACTAAAAACAAACTAGTTTTATTAATTCAACTAGTTCAACTAAGCACTTACTATAAATAAAATAACCTAGTACTTACTAAAAATAAACTAGTTTAACTGGTTCTATTAGTTTTCTAACTAATTCTATTAAGCACTTACTAAAAACAGTAACAAAAACTATATTGATTTTTTTCTATAAACTAAACACTACTGCCCTAAATTAACATCTACTTAGCTACCTAACCTACTTCCTTAACTAAAAAACATCTAAGTAACAGTACCACTAGTGCCCTAACCTAATTAACATCTACTTAGTAACCAAATTATTTAACCAAACATCTAAAAAAACATCTAATTAACCTAGTTAGTAAACCAAATTAACCTACAACTAGAGGGAGGAGGAGTACCTCTCGGCGGAGGACGGTCGGCG
>LR738715.1:405125503-405162563 GCA_902687465.1 Secale cereale
ATATATATATATATATATATATATATATATATATATATATATATATATATATATATATATATATATATATATACCTAAGACTCAAAACAATTTTGTTTCTAGCCTCGACATCGGCAGCGGTTCGATCAAGTAGGGGCTCCTAGGTCGGGGAAGGCTCTAATTACCAACTTGTAATGCCCAAAATGCGGCTATATCTCCCACGTGTCGGGGCACCACTTAGAGGCATAACCGCATTTTCGTTTGGTCGCAAGAGTTGTATCTTCACACAATCCCATGTAATGAATAATGAAGATAAAGATAAATAGTTGGCTTACACTCGCCACGTCACACAATGATCAAATTATTCATACATTAAATCAGAGTACACACAAAGTCTGACTACGGATGGAACCAAATGAAAAGATAACCACCCATGATATGCCCGATCGGCCCTAGTAGGAACGACCACTGATCATTGGGGTATGTCACGTACATACTCCCACGCTCTTCATCGAACTCCCACTGGAGCTCTTGCCCATCTCCTGCATCAAACTCAGTTGAACCTGCACCTGTTTGTGTAGTATATTATGAGTCACGAGGACTCATCAATCTTGTTCCCAGGTATCAAAACTAACAAAGCTTTCAGGTGTGGTGGAGGAACAAAGTGGTTGCAGCAAGTTCCAAGCATCATATGAGTGGCTAGCTTATGAATCTTAGAGTAAGATGAGAACTACGCAAACGGATGCCACTAGTCGTGATCAAGTGATCCTATCTACTTACGTTCATACATAACCCCACCATGTTCACTTTCCGAACCCCTTCGAAAAGAGACCATCACAGTTACTGACACAGGTAGTGTATTTTACTTGAGTTTTGCGTCAAGTTATCTACATTGGATATTAACAACTGTAAATAGCCACATAACCGCAGGCACGGCTTTCGAATGATCATTACCCTGCAGGGGTGTCCAAACTTAGCCCATCACAAGCTCTCACGGTTAGAGGAGGTACAACTCCAAATTGGGAAGACCCGAGTGTTCTCGGAATCCTATGCTCGAGATATTACAACAATGATAAAACTAATCTAGCAAGACCTCCCTACATGCCGTCACCCTGATAGGAGCCGCACGTATCTTGTTTGAGGGCACGATCGTATGGGACATGCTATAGGTATATACCAGAACCTCGGGTTGCCCCGTGGTGGCCCCATAGTCTGCCCAGTTTGGACCAACACTCATGAGGAGCACTGTCCCGGGGGTTGATTAAGAATCCATGGGTTAATTATTCCCTATGCGGTTTTTAGTTATTAGGCAAATGGAAAATCAAGGTTGGACGTTGCTAGAAAAGCTTTAAATCGAGCGAATTATCAAGGGGGGCCATAAACGCCAACCGTGTTAGGAACGCAAAATTAAGGAACATAACAACCTAAGGCGGCATGAGTGGAACAAAACACCAAGCAAAAGGTCAAACCTTCCACCCATTACCAAGTATATATGTGCATTAATTAAATAAGAGATATTGTTTTATCCCAAAGAATCCATGTTCCAACATGGAAAATCCTGCAACTTCACCTGTAACTAACAGCGGTATAAGAGGGGCTGAGCAAAAGTATATCTTAGCCAATCAACAGTTTGCTAGGAAGGTGGTTAGAGGATTTCATGGCAATGTGGGAGGCTGACAAAACAAGTAGTAGGTAGTGCGACATAGAGATAGAGTGAGACAACTAGCAAAGCAAAGATAGTGGTGATATCAAGGAACGGTCATCTTGCCTGAGATCCCGCAAGGAAGAAGAATGAGTCCATGAAGAAGACAATCGGACGTAGTCGAACGAATCCTCACAACTCCGAAACAAAACCGAAGCTAACGAGAGAAGCAAACCGGAAAGAAGCAAACAACATGGTAAACACAAACATAACCATGGCATGATCTACAACCAAGTATGATGCATGTCCGGTTTAAATATGCATGGCATGGCAAAATGCAACAAACAACACTACAATTTAAGTGGACCTCAATATGCAATGAGTTGCATATTGACGGAACACAACATTCACATATTTAGTTTGATCTCTTTTATGTACACAACAAGTTTAATTGTTGGTTAATATGGCAAGAGGTGAAGCATAAATAAACTATCCAATCTAAGCAATTCAAATGGGGTCGGAAACAACAAAAACCAATTCCGGAAGAACCCCACATGTCATTTAGCTATGTTTAATGCATACAACCATTTTAACCATTTAAATGTTGTTACCATGATGCGGATGACATGTACAAGTTTTATGCAATTTTGTGAAAATGTAGACATGAGCATGATAAGGAGCATTTTGTCGCCATGACGGAAAGAAAGGGATGTCATGCGGGCGAAAACGGAAATGATGCCACGGCAACGTTCCTGTTCCGATAACTCGTTGAGAGACCGATGCAAAGGAAGCATGACGGGAGCATGTCATGCAAGATGGTGGCGTGATCCCAGTAATCGGGTGTCCCACATGATGGTGGCATGGAAAATTAGGGACATGCACGAAACAAACGGGCATGGTGCAAACACGAGCATCTCATACAACATCGATTCGTCCATGGGCGTCGTACCGGCGGGTATACCTTTGAAGCGTGCATTTTCGGAGCGGTTTGAGTTTGATGCGACATAGATGAAGTAGACATTCTCGGGATGATCGTAGTGGATGTAGTGGTACACGGCGACGGTAGTTGTACACTTGACGGTCTTCGGCGATGGTAGTCGTACGCGATTTGTAGATGTTCGGGTCATCGGTAGAGGTACTTGACGCATCACCGGGTATAGTTGTACTTGAGGGTCGTCGTTGAACTTGGTGATCAGCTACGGTAGTCGAACTTTGGTTTCATGGAATTTGGCGATCCAACACGAAGCAACACAAAGTGCCTCAGTTCAGCGGTGGGTGTTCGGTCCTTGGCGCTACAACTTGGCGTTCATGGCGAAGTGGAGAGCGGCCGGTAGTGCGGAGCTACAAAGAAAGCTCCACCATGAGCTGAGGCAAGTGCCCATGACGCGAGGATGTGGGGCCGTGGTGAGGCGGCACTTCGAGCGGCGACAGCAGCTGAGTTGGCCGGAAGGATGGCCATGGCAGGTGACAGTTACAGGAGGAGGATGGCGACCTTAGGTGAGGTGGGGCTTCCAGAGCATCAGCGGCTTCGCGCAGGCACACAGGCAGAGGAGTCCGAGATGCAGGGGAGCAGCGGTGCGCATAGTGATGGCCGACGAGGTTTGGGTCGAGGCGAAGAGGTGGAGCGGGCTGGCGGATCCATCCTTGTGGCATGGAGGCTGGACGGGACTTGGCTGCGGGGGCATCATGGAGAGGCGACACGGAGCAAGAGGAGAGGAGCGCAAGGGCCATGGCGGGAAGGCGGTGGTGGTCATCGGCTTGGGCGTCTGGCGAGACGGCTCGGCGGCGGCCTGATTTGCGGTGGTTGGCGGTGGCTGCGATGGAAGGGGGCGCGGTGGCGGACGCGGGGTAAGGGATGGCGGGGCCGCAGTAGGTTGAGGGGATCAGGCGTCGGCCCTAGCAGCGATGTGTGGAGGTGCGATGGAGAGGGGATCGAGCGTTGGGTGTGTAGCGGCGGTCGACTGGAGCGAGGGGGGGAAGAGAGTGAACATGGGGGATCGGGTTAGCGTTATAGGGATTAGGTGGGCTAGGATGCAGATCGTCCTTGGGGGAAGTTGGGCCGAGGGAGGCCGACCTGGAAGAGTTAAAAAAGGTTTCTTCTGCTATTTATAAAAAAGAACAGAGAAGCAAAATATTTATTTGGGAGAGCCAAATAAATATGAATTGAACTAGCATTTGGCATGTGGCTACTTTGATATATCAAAGCTCTACTACTAGAGGATGAGTATTTGGAGAATATGAAGGATTTAAAATATTTAAAAACAAGAGGGAATTAAGATGCAAGTTTGTTATGGTTAATTCCAAAATGATGGAATATTTATCGTAGCTCCCAAAATATTGGGAGGATATGTTATAAAGAGAAATCACAAGTGAATTCCCTCGATTTAAATGTAACGAAGACCCATACAATTTATTTAGTTGAGTTGCAAAGATTAATGAAATGATGACATGATGAAATGATGTAATGCAAAAGATGTTAAGAAGAATGAAACAGGTAAATAAATCTCATGGCGAAACTCGGAATACATGGAAGGCAACTGGAGCATCGGTCTTGGGGCGTCATAGATGGGCCTTTATTTTATTTATTATATTTGTGGCTAAGGAGTGATGCCCGGGACAAAATGTGTCATAGCCGCGGGATGAAAATTGGGCTTTTGCATTGAAAGGGTGGAGTTCTGGTGGCTCCGAATCACTGGTGGCTGAAGCGGGGCTACAAATTATGATGGTGTTGGATCATCCCTCTTCGAATGACTTGTTGTATTTGTTGCTTGTTCTAGATGGGTAGTTCTCTCTTTTGTTATGCATACTCCTTGTCATTTGGTAATCCTTGTCTATATCACTCTTACTACGTAATAGTTGTTTCCTCTATTTAGAATGTCATTCTCGTCTGGATCACGAGAGTCTGAGCACCGCAGATGGGTGCGTTTTGGTGGTGTAGCAAGACTTCTTATGAACTATCATGTATTACTTTTTATGTCAGTACTCAGTAGTAGTCACTAGTTAGTGTTTGAATGATGTTTATATCATTGTTTCGAACTGTTTATTGTCTCGAACTTCTAGTGCGCTAAATGAGGGCATCACCATTATCCAGAGAGGATATATTTTTTAAGTTATATAATTAGAGCTCTGTATATTTTTGATGATGTACACTTGTTTGGGCCAGTGAGGTGTCGTTGAATATGGGCCGCCTAAAGCAATGCGAAATAGGTCAATTATGACTCTCAGGCCGGGCGCTCAAAAAAAGAAAGAAAAAGTACTCTTAGGCTGACATGTGGGCTCCACCAATGTTTTTGTGCGCTTGCGCACCGAGAGCCTATTAGCGCATGTTTAAAATTCATGCTACCATTCCATCCCCGATCTCCCGCCCCTCCCCCACCTCTGGAATCTCAATTCCTACTCTAGTTCCTCCAAATTCCCCTCCTACACTCCATGTACTCAAGTGCACTATCATGTCACCGGTCAACGTGGATCTCTGAGCTGGAGATCCTGAGGTCCGTCCTACCTTCGGGTGTTGCATGCTATCGCTCAACAGTGGCATGGTGGCGCTTGATGACTAGTTTGCCAGCGAAGTCCTGATAGTAACCATCAACGACGATCGGTCTCCCATCTTGCTTTTGGCATTGTGCACGACATCCAAGTAAGTGACTTGCTCGTCGAAGTCTGTCTGCCACCGGCTGATTTCTTCATCAGGTTCCGGACAAGTTTTGACTGCAGTGGTGTGTTCGAATCGTCCCGGCGTGGGTTTTGCAATGGCGCGCTCGAGATCTTTGATCAGTGGCACCAAGGATGGGTCTCGGTGCCCTCTGAGCTTGAGTTTTTAACAAATCTTACCTTCCACGACATGCATCGACGTGCTTGGAATAGCAAGTCCATGAATGAGCTTATCAATGACCTTGGAGGTGAGCTCGTAAGTATGTTTGTTCCTCCAGACAGCTGGGATCTAACGGTTATGGCATGGATGAAGAAGCCGTCCACCATACCGAAGGTGATTGGTGTTGAGATACCGGTGCAGGAACCAGGGTTGTACTATTTGTCGCCACCAAGGCCGCCACGGACCACGATAGGGATGTACATGTATCAAGTGTTCGTGCATGAGAAAGAAGTGGCCAATCCATCAATCGAAGTCGTGCAGCCACCACTGGAGACAAGGTCCGTTGACGATCTCGACTACAGGAGTCAATGTCATACTTTCCCCATGTTGCTCGGAACGATGGATGGCACAGGTCCTACTCCATCTCGCGGCGGAGGCCACTGCTTCTTTGTGAGAAGAGGCAGGGCTGGCTTCCTTGATGTGCTCTAATTTGAGGTAACAACTGAATGTTCTCAAGTACTAGTTAAATCCGAGCTATCGGTGTGAAGCACTGATGCGCGAATACATTTGATTGTGACCTGTTCTATTTTTGTAGCTGAACTTTTTTAGAAAGGGGTGTACGTCAACTTAATGTGCTAAAGAACTTATTGTATTGCCTGCTTGTTTTTTTGCACAACATTCAAGATATTTCCCTGTCATTGATAAAGATGATGAACCATCATGTACGAGTTCGTTGGTTTCAACATAGCCCTACCCGTAGCGATCCATAGCTTCCACCCTGATTGTTCCGCCTGCGTGAAATTTTCGTATGCAAGTTCAGTGTGCTATGATGTTCCATATGATTGTGTGAACTATATAAGTTTTTACTGAGCATCAACAATGCATATGGCTGAAAGATGTATTTACGAGCATCAACCAATGTCTATCTCTCTCGCTCACACAAACACACACGCACACACACACACACACACAAGTGGGACCCGGTGAATTATTTCTTTGCTTGTGACAGATTTTAATTGGGTTCCACTGTACTCTAACTATTTTCTTAACTTATTAGTTGAACTCAGTAACTTCAAAAGGTTGTAGAGAAGCCTTGTTTGGGCCTTTTCAGGAGTCATTGAATGTGGTATGAGTAGCCATGTAAAGATGTACTATACTACACAGGACATTTTTGTTGAACATCAGCAATGCAACTCGGCCGACAGTTGTACACAATATCTTAAAATAAGCACAACCTAGCCTATGTTTATTTTAATAAAGTGCACAACCCAGTTCATTTTTATATAATAAGATTACCAAGCCCAACTTAATTCTTTAATGATATTCGTAACTCCATATTATTTTTTATACAAAATGCTCAGTCCAGACCATCATTGTTTTCTCACCCATCCCAGAAAATGGGTCCATTACTACTGAAGTCAAATGGCTTGTAAATTATCAGAAATGATAAACGCGATGCATGTATGCAGTATTATTTTTCACCCAGCTCATTAAATAGGTGTATTCGAATAAATAATCAAATGCGCTGTAAATAATATAATTTATTATTTTATTTGTATTTCTTTATTGTATTATACCTTAATATCTTGATTTGTCAAAAATCGGCTATTATTATTTTTACTCGGCCGAGGAAATAGATTATTTTTCGTGCCAAAGCCACGGAAATAGATGTATTGGCAAACAAAATGAAATGGGTTGTAAAACTTAAATAAATGGGCTACATTCCGCCACAGATTTCAAAGCGGACTTTGTTGGCCCAGTAGACGAAGCCTTTGCAAGGTGTTGTCCATTTAGTGAACAAAACGATTTAATGGTCTAAAACAAAAAGTCAACAAATTATTCTAACATCTGTAGTCATTGGATTGACATCCAACGGCGATCCTGCTTCCTCAATCTCTGGTCTAGTTGCTCTTGCTTCAGCCGCCAAAACCATTGCCGGCTGGAGCATCTGCATCTGCCTCCCGTGGCCGTCTCTGCTACCGCGTAGGCCTCGCCACCCCATCCTACTCCCAACGGTGGCCATGTCATACTTGTACTCACCCACATCTTCTATTATTCTCCGGCGAAGGTAGCCGAACAAGTCCCTCATACTACCCTTCGCCAGGGACTCCAGTGCCCCTTGTTCCACGACTCTAGATTGTTCCCATCTTAGGCCCCACCGTCGTCCATGGCCTTGGTGCTTTCGGCGCGGCGTGGTCAACGTGGTCAAGGATTGAATTTCACTACAAGAGGATTGTACGTGGAGAGGCTGACAGCTGGGTCCACGGCCGCAACAAGGAAGTGCCTCCTTATTATGCGTAAAATAATTATTCCTCCACCTGATAGTGGCGACCCACCAGAAGGGATTCTGTATTTTGCGGAAAAAACGTTTGCCCCTGACAGCTGGGACCTACCAGCAACATCTTCGCACGCAAGGAAGTGCGTCCATATTACGGGCAGAAAAATAATTCTTCCCCCTGACAGCTGGGACCCACCAGCTATATCTTTGCACGCAAGGAAATGCGTCTTATCCTCCCTGACAGCTGGGACCCACCCGCTCGAAAGGTATGTAGCGTTGTCATTCTGGTCGCGAACGTGTACGTATGTACTGGTCGATCGGCCTCTTTGCAACGATGAACCGTGGCTGAGCAAGCAGCGCAAGTGTAGTAGTAGAGCCCCCGACCTAGTAGTTTAGGCAGTCTAGTCTAAACTGTGTACACGTACATACAGCCAGATGCCAACAAATATGGCCACATGCGTACATATGGGCGGGGTCTCGAATGCCTAGCTACTTGCGCCTACGTACGGCCAGGGCCTCTGTAAATGGAGAGCCAATGGACAGTAGCAACGGCGTCCTATTCATCGACAACCAACCGGCTGGGTCGTAACGGAGAAACATCATCATGTTCATCGGGAGTGAAGCTACTGGGTCAAAACGCGTCGTCTTCAATAGGAGCCAACCGTCTTGGAAGGAACAGCTGGAACGGGGTCTGGCGTACTGCAAAATGGAGGAAAATAGCCTTCTGTTCGACCGCGTACGGTCGAAATTGGGTCCTGCTCATCGGGAAGGGTCTGGCGTACCGTAGAACGGAGGAAACGGACTTGTGTTCAAGGTCCTACACTCGAAACGGGGTGCTATTGATCGGGAGGGGTGTGATGTACCGCAAAACGGAGGATACAGACTTGTGTTGGAGCACCTACAGTTGAAAAGGGGTCATGTTCATCGAAAGGGGTGTGGTGTACCGCAAAACAGGACTCCACGGGCTACTGTTCATCCACCATCTACTACCTCGCTCCAGCCTCCACGGGCTACTGTTCATCCACCATCGACTTCCTATAGCATCCACCTACTACTGTTGATCCACCGTCGACTTCCTCCCGCCTCCACCAGCTACTGTTCACCACGGGGTCCAGTTCATCCAGCCTCCACCAGCTACTGTTCAACCAGCCCTCCACATGGGGGTCCTATTCTACCAGCCCTCCAAGCGGCCACCTCTCGGTCGGGGTCCTATTCATCCAGCGGAATTGACCTCTACTACCACGGGGTCATGTTCATGCAATCCCCACCGGGTTCTGTTCATCCTACCCCAACAATGACCACTTTTCACCAAGAGGAAGCAGCAGGGTTCGATCGGCTTCAGTTAGCAGTTGTAGCGAAGGAATCGCTCGGGTTCAGTTAACAGCCAGGGTTTGATCGCTCGGGTTCAGTAACTTGGTAAGTGAAATCACTCGGGTTGAGTAAGAGAACGCCTCGCTCGGGTTCAGTTAGATCCCAATGCCTCGCACATACACGCGACGTGTACAAGAGAAACGCACAAACCTCCATGCATTGCTCCGCCCTGACCACACCCACCGTAACCGGGAACTCCCCAATTTTTTTCTCGCCCTCAATTCTACCACAATTTTTCGTCATGGATGGCCCAAAGAATGGCATGTGGGTGCGTCCACGGCCTACCCTACGCGAAAACTAGGAGCCCACAACATCTATGATGATACGTGTTTTTGTCACAATAATCATGATAGAAGTGTCATAAGCATGAGAGGAAAAAAGATCGTTTGGCCCAAAATTTCACGGATGTGTCTTTTTTTAGTGTATGGAGGTATTTATAGAGCAAAGAGGCGGTGCGGGAGGCCACCGAGGTGGGCACAACCCACCTGGGCACGCCCTGGTGGGTTGTGCTCCCCTCTGAGCCCCCCTCTGGTACTTCTTCAGCCCATCTTTTGTCTTCTGGCCTAGAAAATATCACCAAAACGTTTCGCTGCATCTGGACTTCGTTTGGTATTGATTTTCTGCGACATAAAAACAAGCAGAAAACAGCAACTGGCACTGGGCACTATGTCAATAGGTTATTACCAACAAATGATATAAAAAATTATAAAATGATTGTAAAACATCCAAGAATGATAATATAACAACATGGAACAATCAAAAATTATAGATACGTTGGAGACGTATCAACATCCCCAAGCTTATTTCCTGCTCATCCTCGATTAGGTAAATGTTAAAAACAAAATTTTTGATGTGGAATGTTGCCTATAATGTTCATCACATATTCTTTTCTTTATAGCATGGACATTTGGATTTTTATATGGTTCAAATAAATAGTCTAGTTTTGACATGAAGACTTTTAATACTCAAGCATACCAACAAATAATCATGTCTTTCAAAATATCAATACTACATCAAGTTAGCCCTAGCCCATCATGCTCAATCATTGATCCATTCATGAAACACACTCACATATTAGCTACAATAAATGCTCAAATAGGATCATAGTGCCCCTTAGTTGGTGCTTTATAAGAGAAGATGGTGACTCAAAATAAAAATAAAATGGCATAAAGTAAACAGAGAGGCCCTTCACAGAGGGAAGTAGGGAATTGTAGAGGTGTCAGAGCTCCAAGCTTAAATTGAGGGATAAAAATAATTTTGGGAGGTTGTAGGATCAAAAGTATGTCTAGAGGGGGGGGGGTGATTACACTAGTTGATGAAATAAAAACCTAGCCTTTTCCCAATTTTAAGTCTTGGCAGATTTTAGCAATTATGCACAAGTCAAGCAAACAACCTACACATGCAATTCTAAGCGTATAGAAGCGGAATGTAAAGCAATTTCATATGAAGGTAAACGGAGGGGTTTGGAGATTGCAAACGCAAGTGTAGACACGGATGTTTTTTTTTCATGGTTCCGATAGGTGGTGCTATCGTACATCCACGTTGATGGAGTCTTCAACCCACGAAGGGTAATGGCTGCGCGAGTCCACGGAGGGCTCCACCCACGAATGGTCCACGAAGAAGCAACCTTGTCTATCCCACCATGGCTATCGCCCACGAAGGACTTGCCTCACTAGGGTAGATCTTCATGAAGTAGGCAATCTCCTTGTCCGTACAAACTCCTTGGTTCAACTCCACAATCTTGACGGAGGCTCCCAAGTGACACCTAAGCAATCTAGGAGACAGCACTCTGCAAAAGGTAATAGATGGTATGTTGATGATGAACTCCATGCTCTTGTACTTCAAATGATAGTCTCCCCAACACTCAACTCTCTTTCATAGGACTGGATTTTGTGGAAAGATGATTTGAGTGGAAAGCAACTTGGGGAAGGCTAGAGATCAAGATTCATATGATAGGATTGGAATATCTTGGTCTCAAGACATGAGTAGGTGGTTCTCTCTCAGAAAATGAGTAATGGAAGTGTATGCATGTTCTGATGGCTTTCTCCACGAATGGAGTGTGGGTGGAGCGGTATATGTAGCCTCCACACAAAATCTAACCATTACACACGATTTACCAAACTCGGTGGGACCGATTCAGAGAACTCGGACATACCGATTTAGTTCATAATGTGACCATTAGGCATTTTGGTGGGACCGATATGATCAACTCGGTAGGACCGATTTCATTAGGGTTAGGGCATAACGTAATCTCGGTGAGACCGATTACACAAACTCGGTAGGACCGATTTTGGTAATAAGCTAACCAGAGAGTTGGTCAGGAAAACTCGATGGTATCGATTCGCTCGTTTCAGTTGGACCGAAACATTACGACGGGGAACAGAGAGTTTGCATTGCGAACTTGGTGGGACCGTTCGCTCATATCGGTTAGACCGAAACGTTACTAAGGGAAACAGAGAGTTTGCAATCCCATCTCGGTGAGACCGACCCTATCAGTTAGACCGAAATAACTAGGGTTTGTGGCAGTGGCTATGTCAACTGAACTCGGTGGCGCCGGATAGAAAGTTTCGGTGGGGCCGAGTTTGACATTTGGTTTAGGACATATGTGGATGTGAGAAAGTGGTTGAGGGTTTTGGAGCATATCACTAAGCATTTTGAGCAAGAAACCCATTAAGCAACACCTCATCCCCTTTTAATAGTATTGGCTTTCCTATGGACTCAGTGTGATCTTGGATCACTAAAATAGAAAATGTAGAGTCTTGAGCTTGAGCCAATATGTGTCCTTAGCATTTTGAGGGGTCCACATTCCTAGTCCATGCCATGCCAATCATTGAACTTTATGAAATGATCATCTTGAAAGAGCATTAGTTCAATGAGCTATATGTTGTTAGGAATTACCAAAAGCACCTAGGGATAGTTGCACTTTCAATCTCCCCCTTTTTGGAAATTGATGACAACACATAGATCAAAGCTTCGACAAATGATAATAAGATTTAAATACATCGTCTCTTTGTAGAAGTATGTGATAAGCGAGAGCTCCCCCTAAATTTGTGCATTATTTAAAATTTTCATTTGAATGCAAACGCAAAATCAATTAGGATCATGGGTTACTCTTCCATGTCACATACATCTTGGTGGAGCGCTCAAAATGATATAAACTAAAAGCATGCACTCATCACCAAGCAAAGTAAATGATCATATATGAGAGATAGATAATAGCATCATTTAAACAAGCATTAGAGTAGCATATGATCAATCACATGATCAAACAAGTATCTCACACACATAACGTAAAGTATCAAGCAAACACACAAATGTATCAACCAAATAGCAAGAGAACAAGAGGCAAAAACACACTCTCTCGTAGCCTATGATCTATACATATTTCTCCCCCTTTGGCAACAAGTTACCAAAAAGTTCAAATATGCATAGTGCTATGCGTCTCTCTAGGCTTGATCTTCGGGAGGTGGTGTGGAGAGAACTCCAAGGACGAAGGCATCTGTAGATGTTGTTGGAGCTGGTGGAGTGGCTGTTGGAGGTGGCACTGAAGCTGTAGCTGCTGGTGCTGATGTAGTAGCTCTAGTGTCAGGTATGGGCACTGCACCATATCTCTGACCTCTATGCACTCTCTGAAAGGCATTTGTAGTAGCCTGCCCTTTCCTCTCCTCTACTTCCTCCTGGAGCTGCTCAACAGCAGTCTGTATCTCAGTCACTTTCAGATCAAGATCATAGAACTTTGTTTCAATGATCCTATCCAAGCTCTCCCGATTTTGAGTCAAGGTTGCCAAGCCATTCTCAATCCTCAAAGTTGCTTGAATCATATATGCCATTTGATCTTGTTTTGATTTGAGGGACACTTGAGATGCCTCTTCCACACTTGGCATCTTTGCTACTTTCTCATCTTTAGCTTTGGCTCCCTTTTCTTGTGCTTGCACTGATGAAGGTTCATTCTCATCCATGACAACTGTGTTGTCCTCAAATTTAGGATATAGGGGTAGGTGCTCCTTTTCCAACAAGTATGTTACTGTGCCCATCTTGGAGTTGATGAGCTCCTGAATGTGTGGAGCATACCCACAAGTCTCTTCTAGTCTACAGTAGTCCTCTTGATTGTTTCAATAACAAACACTTCAAAGGGATCAACCCTAGTACTGTATCCTGGTTGACACATTTTAAGGGAGATTTTAGCCTCCTCCAATACAGGGTGAAAGAGGCTCAGAAGACCATTGTAACTACTTTTTGTAAATCACTAGCCTAATTCCCTCTTTGTTTTTGAGTAGTGACTACTTGTATAGTGCTCCTCCATAACACCCCCCATGGGCGGGGGTGATGGAAGGACACCATCTTGTAACAAATCTGTAACATGCATGTAACTCTTTACAAAGAATATATACACACACAGTAGGAGCCTCTCCTACTATCTTTCCATCAAAAAAACAATCAGGCTCATGACCTTGAACTTTTGAGGGGCATCAAAGATGTGCAGCAAGTTGATTGAGTGTCCTCTGATCATCTTGTGATCTCATAATTTGGGCAACAATGTATGTCTCAATATAGTGTTGATTGTAGCTAGACCAGACAATAGGTAATGTACAGATCCAAGCTTGTGTGTCTCCAAAGTTGTATCAGGGATCTCTTTGTACATGTTGGCCATAGAATTGTGGTCTTTCTTCTTCTTGGCATAGACATCCAAGTCATCCTCATGCTCTTTAGTGGCTTTTATGAACTTGGCCCATTCATCAATAGTTGACTGGTACCTACCTTTAGACATCCACACAATTCTACCATCTGGATAAAAATGTGTTGTGGAGTAGAATTGCATGATGAGTTTATCATTCCATTTTGTCAGCTTCTGACCCACAAATTTGTCAACTCCACATGCCTTGAAGTTGTCATGTACACCTGGGAAGTGATCTTCGTTTTCCTTGATGTATTCCCAATCAACCCATCTCATGTCACATACCATTCTTGTCAAGTAGAATGGTCTAATAGAAATCTTGCTGCTCTTTTGTATGAAATCTGTAGTCCACATTAGTCCTTCTCCTCACAGCATAGGGATCAGACTGTCTCCATCGTCTGAGACCTGCATCCTTCCTCAACTTCATGTCCTCGGCAACAATATGATTATCATCATGATCGGGGATCTTGGGCTTCAATTTTCTGAGCACTTGGACCTCAGCATCTTCATGAATCTCAAGCACTAGGGCCTTGTTCTTTTCTGCCGCTGGAATGTTCCTTGTGCTTCTCTTGGGTGCAGACTTGGTGGCTTGAGCACCAGCTTTGGGGGCAGTCTTGGGATTTGAAGGAGCAGCCCCTGACTTAATGGCATCCCCCATTAGCTTCTGAGATTTAGGTGCTGGTGTAACATCCTCCTCTTCTTCTTCTTCTTCTTCTTCTTCTTCAGATTCATCATCATCATCATCTCTCATGGATGGCTTGCCAATCACTCTCGATGTGGTCTTTCTAGCTCTCCTCTTAGTTCCTGCTGGCTCATCATCTCTGGTTTCAAGAGTGAACACAATTGTTTCTTGAGTTGATGATCTGGCCTTTGACATTGGAGCTCTTTTGGCAGGTGCCTTCTTGTTCAAACCTGGCTTGGTTGAAGCAGTTGTGCCATATTCCTTCCTAGAAACTTTCTTCTTTGAAGTGGCCTAATCAACCACAAAGTCCTCATCCTCACTGTGAGAAGTTTTCTTCTTCCTTGTCTTGGTAGCAGCCTTTGGAAGATTACTTGGAGTGCTCCTGCTACCCTCATCAGAACTGCTAGAGGGACTAGTGCCCTCACTCATGTTAACTTGCTCCTCAGACCTATTCTGACTGTCACTCTAGTCATACATCTTGGCAATTACACTGACAGCAAACCCTGTGAATAGATGTAGATGAGGTAGAGTGGATAAGCATCACAAAGTGCAGAGTTTTTGCAAAACAGATGACTCAAAAACTTAGTTTTAGTTCTCCACAGAAAGCATTTCGGAGCTACCAATTTGTTAAACTCGGTGATACCGAAGCAATTTTGGAACCTAAACTAGTGAACTCGGTCAGACCGAGTCAAATTTCGATGGCACCAAGATTGCTAGGGTTTCACAAAGAGTTGAACTCGGTCACACTGATTTGCAACTTCCGGTTGGACCGAAAAGTGCAAGTGCAATCGCCTAAGACAAATCGGTGAGACCGATTTCTACAACTCGGTCGGTCCGAGATGAGTTCGGCGGAGACCTAACCCTAAATTTTTGAATCAAAACTAATCTATACGGATTTTCTGTTGGATAGGATGATTTCAATCATGGCAAGAATCATGGCAATATCTTTGTGCTTAGAATCGGAGATAAGGATTGCACAGAGATCGAGATCATACCCTAACTTGGCGGTGAGCTCGCTACGGCGGCAATGGTGGGGCAGAATCCCGTTGACGGCGGAGGAGACCAGCGGCGGGAGGTCGCTGGCGGTGAGAAGACGATCCGGAGACCCGAGACGGAAGAGCAGGTCATGCGCGGGCGAGAGGTTTTGGAAAGTTTTCCAAAATTTGACCCGACGGTATATATAACCTGACCCTGTCGGTGTGACTGAGTGGAACAACTCGGTGGAACCGAGATGCAGAATTGCAAGCGGTTACTGTAACTCGGTGTGACCGAAAAGTTCGAATCGGTTGCACCGAGATTGAAAACCTAGATCAACTTAGTGAACTCGGTGTGACCGAAGTGGATGATTCGGTCATACCGAAATGCACAAAGATGTTTTGGAAGTTTAAGTCTACGAAGAATCAGGGACTCTGAGTGCTCCTCACACAGAGTGGTTCGAATCTGACTTGATCAAACTTGGTGATGTAGCATGAATAGAGTTTGAGACGAGAAAAGCATAGATAGCTAGAGGGAGTTATTAGGCATTCTTGTCCATCCGTTTGGCAAAAGAGAAAGAGCCAAACAATCAAAGCAACAAATGGATGTCCTCGAATGAGGAAAATATGCATCCAACATTCTCACACAATAAGATGGCAAATGAAACATGTGGCAAAGCATGCACAACCATTCTAGCATTTATCAAGCAATTGGTGATGACTAGGTCCTCTATATATGAGTATATTGACTTAGGAGTCAAATGAGAACATTTGATCATAGGTCATACACATCGTTTAAGCACAAGTGGGGTTACCACTTTTACATAAAGCATTGTTGTGTTCACATCATTAGAGTTGCTTTAGCTCAATTGATTAGAGTAAAGCTCCCCCTAGATGTGATATCCCCCCTAAGAGGGATGAACTGAACTTGGGTTTTTTCGATGATGACATCATGTAGGTGTTGAAGATGTAGATGCTCAATGTTGATGTAGATCATTTGTAGCAATCCATTGGAGTGAGTTGCACTTTCAATACCTACACGGGTTAGTCCCACAATGAACAAACAAAGATATCCATGGACATAGAGTGAATTGCACACAAGATAATGTCCATGAAAGCATTAGGTTACCTTGTCCCTTGTCTTACCAACAAGAGGGTTTCTAACTCCTTAAAGTAGTGCAAGATGTGGAAGTTGTTTGCACTTGTCCTCGCCAAAATGATATGAGTGAAGTATGTTGGTGGAGTCACCCTCAAGAACTCTCTGGTTCTTCTTCTTCGAGATCCACACCATCTTGATGGTAATCCTTGGAGTTGTAGATGTACTTGATGAAGTACAACTTGATGTAGTCTTGGGAACCCACTTGATCAAGGCCTTGGGAGCTTCTTCAAATGCATCAATCTCCTCTTGAAGCTTGTCCTTGCCCTTTTGCTTGTGGTCTAGTGGTGGAAGATCATCTTGTGCTTGTGTCCCCTTGAAAGAAGTAGGATCATACTTCTCTTGTTGAGGAACAAACTTCGTCTTGGGGTATTGATCTTCTTCCCACTCAACTCCATTGGCACTGAACTTTCGTTCAAAACCAACACCTTGATTCTTCTGGTGTCTACCTTGCTTGCGTACAATCTCCTCAAATTGCTTACTTCTGGCAAGGCTCTTGTAAACACCTTTCTCTATAAGTCCCTTCAATAGGCTATTTTCTTGCTCAAGTGTAACTTAGCTAAGAGAATCATTAGTGAAATCAAGAGAACTACTAGAAGCAACAATATTGGATTTACCATGATTGTTGTTACTACTATAATAAGAATCTTTCTTGTTCTTGTTGCTAGATTTTACTTGTGGCATGTAAGTACACAAGGGTAAACCCTTGGCAATGTAAGAAGAAATTTTCTTGCGAAGATCATCATTGATTGCTTTTAAAAACTCATGCTCTTGCTCAAGGTTGAGCTTTTCAAAGCGTAACTTCTCATGAGTCTTTAAAAGTTCTCGATGATCTTCCAAGGTAGTTTCACGAGCTAACTTGAGAGTGTTTAATTCTTTAGTTAGATCCTCAATCTTCTCCTTATCATTGTCATTCGTTTTATCTTGATTAGCATGATTAATAGCAATTTCGTCTTAGTTTTCATCATAGGTTTCATCACTATTGCTACCAACAAGTAAATCATCATCTCCTAGCAAGTCATCTTAATCACTATTAAAATCAAGATACTCAGGGTGCGATACCTTAGGGACTTTAGCCATGAAGAATCTTCCAATTCCTTCATTTGGTGAGTCAAATATGTCGTAGGAGTTGGATGACACAAGAGCAATTCTGGGAACACCTTCATCTTGAGTATCTTCGGAGTCGGAGTAGTAGCTTCTTTCGGAGTGGTCATCAGAGTCGGAACCGGATACCCATTCACCAACATGAGCTTAATGTCTTCGTCTTGTATAGCTCCTTGATGATTTGTCCTTCCTTTCCGAATCTTTGCTTCTCCGAGAAGGTCTTCATTCTTAACGATCATATCTACTCCTTCACTCTCTTGGTGGTGATTCTTCTCTTCTACTTGTCCTTTTAGGTGAGTCTTCTCTTCTTTTTTGGGGAGCCGTACACTCATTGGAGTAGTGTCCATGTCTTCCACAATTGTAGTAATTCCGATCACGACTTGAAGATCTTTGGTCATTGTAGGACCTTGACTTGGAACCTCTCTCTTTGGTTCTATTCTTGTTGAACTTGTTGAAGTTCTTCACCATTAAGCTCAATTCTTCATTGAAGACTTGTTTCTCACTTGATGATGTGGGAGCATCACATGAGGCTTTGTAAGAACCACTAGACTTGTTGTGAAGCTCTTCTTTATCTTTGAGTGACATCTCATGAGCAACAATTCTTCCAATGACTTCCGTAGGCTTGAGATCTTTGTAATTAGGCATCATTTGGATCAATGTGCACACGGTATCCTATTTTCCGTCCAAGGCTCTTAGGATCTTCTTAATGATGAATCTGTCGGTCATCTCTTCACTTCCTAAGCCGACAATCTCATTAGTGATGAGAGCAAGCCTATAGTACATTTCAGCGACACCTTCACCATCCTTCATCTTGAAGTTGTCAAGTTGACTTTGAAGCACATCCAACTTGGATTCCTTGACGGAGTCGGTACCTTCGTGCATATCAATCAAAGTATCCCAAATTTCCTTTGCATTCTCAAGACAACTGATTTTGTTGAATTCTTCAGGGCACAATCCGTTGAAGAGGATATCGCAAGCTTGAGCATTGTATTGCAAAATCTTCAACTCTTCCGCGGTAGCTTCACGGTTTGGTTCCTTCCCGTAAAAGAATTCACCTTGCAAACCGATACACACAATAGCCCAAATGGCGGGGTTATGTCCAAGAATATGCATTTTCATCTTATGCTTCCAACTAGCAAAATTAGTACCATCAAAGTAAGGACCTCTACGGTGGTAATATCCCTCGCTAGATGCCATACTCTCCTAGGTTGTGAAACCAAGGCTATGATCACCAAAAGCTATGGAAATCAAGGCAAATGGAGACCAAAGCTCTGATACCACTTGTAGGATCGAAAGTATGTCTAGAGGGGGCGTGATTAGACTACTTGACCAAATAAAAACCTAGCCTTTTCCCAATTTTAAGTCTTGGCAGATTTTAGCAATTATCACCAGTCAAGCAATCAACCAACACATGCAATTCTAAGAGTATAGCAGCGGAATGGAAATAAATTGCATATGAAGGTAAAGGGAGGGGTTTGGAGATTGCAAACGCAAGTGTAGACACGGATATTTTTGTCATGGTTCCGATAGGTGGTGCTATCGTACATCCACGTTGATGGAGACTTCAACACACGAAGGGTAACGGCTGCGTGAGTCCATGGAGGGCTCCACCCGCGAAAGGTCCCTGAAGAAGCAACCTTGTCTATCCCACCATGGCCATCGCCTACGAAGGACTTGCCTCACTAGGGTCGATCTTCACGAAGTAGGCGATCTCCTTTCCCGTACAAACTCCTTAGTTCAACTCCACAATCTTGACGGAGGCTCCCAAGTGACACCTAACCAATCTAGGAGACACCACTCTCCAAAAGGTAATAGATTGTGTGTTGATGATGAACTCCTTGCTCTTGTGCTTCGAATGATAGTCTCCCCAACACTCAACTCTCTATCATAGGATTTGATTTTGTGGAAATATTTTGAGTGGAAAGCAACTTGGGGAAGGCTAGAGATCAAGATTCATATGATAGGATTGGAGTATCTTGGTCTCAACACATGAGTAGGTGGTTCTCTCTCAGAAAATGAGTAATGGAAGTGTAGGCAAGTTCTGATGGCTTTATCCATGAATGAAGAGTGGGTGGAGGGGTATATATACCCTCCACACAAAATCTAACCATTACACACAATTTACCAAACTTGGTGGGACCGAATCACAGAACTCGGTCATACCGATTTAGTTCATAATGTGACCGTTAGGCATTTCGGTGGGGCCGATATGATCAACTCGATTGGACCCATTTCATTAGGGTTTGGGCATAACGTAATCTCAGTTAGACCGATTACACAAACTCGGTAGGACCGATTTTGGTAATAAGCTAACCACATAGTTGGTCAGGCAAACTCGGTGGGACCGGTTCGCTCATTTCGGTTGGACTAAAATGTTATGAAGGGCAAACAGAGAGTTTGCATTGCGAACTCGGTGGGACCGATCGCTCATCTCCGTTAGACCGAAACGTTACAAAGGGAAACAGAGAGTTTCCAATCCCATCTCAGTGAGACCAAGATCCCTATTGGTGAGACCGAAATGACTAGGGTTTGTGGCAGTGGCTATGTTAAGTGAACTTGGTGGCGCCGGATAGAAAGTTTTGGTGGGGCCGAGTTTGACTTTTGGTTTGGGACTGTCGGATTTAGGGCTCTGCAAAACCCAAGAAGTTCAAACACAGGGGCGTGAACGAAGATCTCTCCCACTCACGTCTACCTAGCGTCTCACTCTCGTCTCGGTTGGGGGATTCAAGCACACAACAGATAGAACACACAAGAGTTTATCCAGGTTCGTGCCACTGCGTGGTGTAAGACCCTACTTCCTGCTTTGGTGAATTAGCCTCGGGCGAGCTGGGAGGTGAACTAGTACAATGGTTCCTGGGCTCAAGAGGTGAGCTCAGGAGTGTTAGGAGGCAAGTGTTCTTGCTCCTTGCGGGGTGGCAGAGTGTATGAGTCGATCCCCTCACAGTAGGAATCCTAGCTACTTATATAGGCGGCCAGGGTACTCTTCCCCTGAAATGTTTAGGCGGGAAGGGATCCCACAATGGCCATTTTTGAGCGGGAACACAAGGACGTCCTTATCCTGACAAAAGCGGTCTTCGCCTGCACAGGATCAGGTGGTGACACGGTGGTGGGCTCGATGGTGACATCCTCCTTGTCGTCCTTGCGCTCTTCGGTCTTGTTGCACCAAAGGGGAAACCTTTGCCCCGCCCCTCAGAAACCAGCGGTTGCGCTCTCTCCTTAGCACCGCTATGGTAACTCACCCGCTGGCGCGGTGCATCACTGCTGACATCACTGCCTCCTCCTGAGGCAGGCTTGGCCTTGGATTCTCCGCCCCTCCGGAGCACCTTGCTGAGGCCGCTCCCGAGGAGGTCTTGACGTCGTTCTCCTTGCGAGGCTTAGCCCCCTCGCGAGGGTCTAGGTCAGCCGGGCTGTACCAGGCCGCTTGTAGGAGCGCGTCGCGGCCCGCAGACAGGCAAGTCTGGGTACCTTGGTTCCTAGGACGCCGACAGTAGCCCCCGGGCCCAAGGTGCGCGCGGAGTTGGCTTCAGGGCGAAGCCTTAGTCGAGGACGAAGCGCCGCGGGCCCAAAAAAGGCTGCGGGCCAGGCTGGCGCATGACGGTTGGATGGGACACGGGCGACCCCGCTCCCCACACCGTCTCGGCAACCGTGCGTCTTGACAAAAAGGGGCCTTCTCCATTGGGGGAGTTATCGCTCTCTTTCCTTCCTGCTCAGATTTCTTCCCCTTAGGCCTCCTGCCTTCCTGAATCGCCCGCGTCCTTCGGCTCCCTCAACCATGGCGAAGAGGAACAAGAATGTCGTGCCGGCACCTGGATCTGCTTCTTCCCTCGATGCGGCGCTCGAGGAGTCCTCCATCACCATGGAGGAGGACTACTCAGAGGTCCAACCTTTCTTGTCGAGCACCCACAACGAGCATGGCCCGACGCGGATCTGGGCCGGATCCACCATGGCGCGGACCTTGTCGAAGTCATGCTACCCCTTCTTCCTCCACAATAGCTCCGTGGGGCTCGTGCCACCTTTCTCCGAATTCTTCTATGCCAGCCTGGAACATTACCAGGTGCACGCTCTCCACATCCAGCCTCGCTCCATCTTCGTCTTGTCGCTCTTCGCCTTTTACTGTGAGGCGCTCGTGGGGGTGAGGCCGACCGTCGCCCTCTTCCGCCATTTCTTCTCCATGCGCCGGTACGATGATGGCGCGTGCTCGGGCTGCATTTCCTTCATCTTCCATCGCCAGGGCTATCGGCTGATGATGGCCGGGGAGAAGATAGAGTCCCACCGGAAGAGGTGGGTCTATCTGGATGCCGAGCGCGTCCATCCTCTGTTGGTGCTGTCTACTGCCCGTCCGACGAAGTGCACTGGCTGGAGCTACGCGAAGCTCACCAACCCCCTTGCTGGGCCTGTCCTGGCGAAGATTGAGGCCGACCTGAGCTCGAGGCTCGAAGGGGGCCAGATCGAGAAGGAGTTCTTGAGGCAGCGTCTGAAGCCGCTGCAGGCTCACTCGCGCCCCATGTGGGAGCTGATGGGCGACGACGATGGGCTCCGGCTGCACTCAGGGGTGCTAGACGAGGCCGATCTGGAGTTCACCTCGAGGACTCTCCGGGGAATGGCTCCGGAGGATCTCCCCATGACCCACCTGCCGCTGTACAGTCGCCCTGACAAGGCCGAGCTGTTGAAGGCCGTGTCGTTTTTTGGTGCACCCACGGGCGCCCCACTCAAGTTTGACGTGTATTCTGGTGCCGACGATGAGAGCGATGAGGGGGGCTCGGAGGATACCCTGGACGACGAGGGGGACCCCTCCGAGGCACTTACCGGAGCAATGGCGTCCGGCGCCGATACTGTCGGACGGTCCAAGGCGGCCGCTCCGCATCGTTCCGGACGCGTTGCGTCCGGGGGAAGCAAGATGGCGACGCCGCCGAGGAGTACCGTGCCAGCGAACCCAGCGACCACGGCCGTGTCCAGGACTGTGGCCTCACGCCTCGCCCAGGCCCGGTCTATCGGGACGCCAGCGGCTGCGGCTGACCTGCTGGCGGAGGGAAGGGCGCGCCTCGCCTCCGACGAGTAAGTGTGCAATTTTTTGCTTATCCTTAGTCGCTGCGTCTCTGATGTGCTTTCCCTGACGCAGCAGCCTGGGAGGCGTGATGAATAAGGCGAATGGGGAGGTCACGCCGCGATGCCCTGCCCCTCCTGCTGCTGATGCGACCTCAGGGAAGGACGCTGCGGTGCTAGGCACCTTAGTCGACCAGACCACCGAGCATGCGGCAGTGGTGCCGCTCGAGGGCGTCCCTGCCTCCTGCGAGGTTGCGGTGGCTTCTGCTTCGGCTGCTCTAGAGAGGGGGGACGGAGCCCCCGAGCCCCTGGTCGAGCAGTCGGTCTTGTCAGTGCCCGTGCGCCAGCCAGCGCAGCCTGGTCCTGAGACCTTGGAGGCCGCCTCCGCTGCACTGGGTCGTCTTCACGTCGAACTGCAAGATGGCGGTGGCCACCTGATAGAAGGGCTCCTAGGGCTGATCCGCGGGTGGCTTCTGGCAGATGAGTCTGCGCGGTCCTCCTGGGACTAGGCCTCAGCGGTCGCTGCTAAGGGTCGAGAGGAAGCTGTGGTGGCCACACTGGCTCGCGATGCCGCGTCCTTCGAGAAGCGCTGCCATGAGGCGGAGAGCGAGCTGGGGGCCCTCCGCAAGGAAGGCACTAGGCGCGCCCTGGAGCTCAAAAGGTTGGAGAAGGAGCTCGAGACGCAGAGGAATGAGACGTCCCGGCTGCAACAGGAGTAGCTTGCCGACCGTGCGGCCCTGGAAAAGCTGAAGGTTGAAGTCGAGCAGGCCAAGGCGACCCAAGCCACTCGCGACAAGGAGGAAGCAGTGAGTCCCGAGGCCCTTGTCGCTTTTGACCTCGAGGCTCACGAGGCGCTGCATGCCGCCTACGGGGAGGGGTTCAAGGAACCGCTGGCCGCCCCAGAGGGAGGCCCCGCCAGGCTCCTTGCTGCGCTTGTGAAGTCCCTACGCGATGTTGCGGCCGCAGTTGGCTAGTTAGCTGACGTCGAGAGCCGCACGCTCCTTACCTTGGTCATGACGCAGGTGTGCAGCCACCTAAGTCTTTGCAACCCCACCCTTGACCTGGCCTCGCTGTCCGAGCCCGTGACCAAAGTCATGGAGGGCGCGGCTGCTGAGGCCCTCAGGGTGAAGGTCACGTCGCTGGTGGAGGCGTTCCTCCAGGCTACTGCTACCGCAGCCGAGGAGGTGGAGACCGGTGACGACGCGCTTGGCAATGCCTGATTCGTTCCTGTTTAGTGAAAGAAGTGTGAGTGCCTCGAGGAGGCGTAAGAACTTTGCTTGAATTTGAAAAACTTGGCATTATTGTAATAGCTAGAAGATTTCCGTGCTTGCTTCCTTTCATGTTTTCTTAGGTGCTCTGCGTCGGCAGGGTCCAACCCCGTGCATACCTCGACCGCCATTGAGCCCTCCGGATGACCAGGGATACCGTAGTAACTAGACTCAAGGGATGAGGGGCTACGTGGCTAGTGAGGCCCTTGGGTCGCGATGCCCAAGGGTCCCCCTTGACGTTCAAGCGATCCCGTTTTCGTTCTGCGTCGGCAGGGCCCAACCCCGCGCATACCTCGATCGCCATTGAGCCCTCCGGATGACCGGGGTTATCGTCATAACTAGACTCAAGGGATGAGGGGCTACGTGGCCAGTTAGGCCCCTGGGTCGCGATGCCTAGGGGTCACCCTTGACGTACGAACGACTCTCATGAAGGAGAACGAGCACCATACCTTGCCCACGAGCCTTCGCCTGGGATGGGGGCACAAGAAGGCCAGGTGTCTGGGCACCTGGTAGGGTGGCGTCTGCCAGGCATGACCAGAGCATAGCCCCCGTGCCTAGCCCCCCTCGCGACACCCATCCAAGGAGAAGATGTGAGCGTCGTGAGCTTAAAAGCTCCCTAAGGTTGGTGCGACCACTGGGGGCCACCCTTAGTTTTTTATAACTACCGCGGAGCATAGAGCTACCACACGTGCGCGGAGTGTGGGAATAACCGCGCCTCGGTCGTAGCGGCCAGCGCGGAGCTTGGTGCTTCCACTGGTTCGTGGGCATAACCGCTCCTCGGTTGGATCTGCCAGCGTGGAGCTTGGTACTTCCACTGGACCGTGGGAGGGAGCCTCCCACCAGGAGAGACTCCGGGGCGTGTACAGCCCCGTCCTGACATGTGGCTTGCACGGTAGGACAGCCAAGGACTATATGGGCCCTCCTCAGGATGAGCTGAACGACTCTGAGGAAGTTCTCGTGAGCTTATGCATCACTCACGAGACCCTACCCTGAGGCGGGCTGCGCCTGAGTCTTCTTCTGCAAAATGTGAAAAGAGAGGTGTTGTGTCGACCTGCGCCGAATGCATCTCTAGAGGGTATCGCATGAGAAGGCCGCAGCACCAGCGACCCCAGGAGGTGACGTCACGGGAATTGCTCGCGAGATAGAACTCGGCCACGGGATTTGTCGACGCTGCAGGGATGGACCCGAGCACAAACGTCGTGCCCAGTCTTCTCATGCAAAGATCCAAAAGAAAAACAACCGGCGCACGGTTCCCGCGTGAGCGAGGCACCTGCCATGGGCCCCTACTTACCCATCCACGATTAGCCCATGCAAGAACAAGGCACCAAGAACCATGGGAGGTGACGTCACAGGAATGGCTCGCGAGACAGAGCTCAGCCCTTGGGTTTAGCGACGCTGCAGGGACGGACCCGAGCACGGACGTCGTACCAGTCCTTAATCATGGGGAGATCGCGAGTGGGCTCACAAGGGCTCATGACCTTAGTGGCGGTGAGAACGCCAAGCATGCAGATAATGCGAATGGAAAGAAACAACGAGCCTTGATCATGCAAAAAGGGAAACAACTGCGGGGGAACAGCCCCCAGCAGTCCAAGGATGATGCAGCCCGAGGGGCGCCCTCGATTGGATACGTAAAGCGTCACCTAATACTTGCCGAAGGAGAGTTGGGGTAGCTGATGACACGAGCCACGCGGGTCGCTCCTTAGGATCGTCGGGCTCCTGGGGCCCAGGGGCTCCGGAGGCTCTCAGTGGTCCCGTGGGTCCGGTTCTCGCTCCGTTCGGACCGCGTGCCACTGAGCCTCCTGAACCCCCAAGGCTTGCTGCTCAAGATGCTGGAACGTGGCAGCTGCGTTGCGGAAGCCGAAGAGTGTGCGGACGTAGTTGCAGGGGAGGGCTCTCCTCCAGCCGACTGTTGTCGGCCAGAAGGGCTCCTGAGAGGCGGCTCGGTTGAGACCAACGATGTCGACGCAGACGCGGAAGCGATCGCTTGGGCTGCGAGCAGGTGAACTTGGGGTTGTGCGGTTACGCCCACCGCGGATGAGTCTTGCGTACTGAAGTTCCTCGGTGACTTGGTTGATGAAGTCTTGAGCCCCCAGTGTTGAACGCCTCACGCTGGGCTCACAAAAACGCGCGTCAAGACACACTTGCAGGTGGTGCTCGAACACCTCCCTCGAGACGCGGGTCAGCCCGGAGACACTCTAGGGGAGAGCCCCCAAGCCCGTCACGAGAGGGGCGTCGAGCGCGCCTCCCTATGCGAGGATGGAGGGCGCCTCGTCAGCAGGCGCAAGTCCTGAGGCCAGGCCGTCGGGAGCCCCTGCGCCCTGAGGTCCATTGACGGGTAGGTTCTTCTTCTTCTTGGGGGCGGCATGCAGGGCGAGGACGGCTCCATCCTCATCGGAGCACTCGACCGCTGCGGTCTGGTAGGCGCGCTCCAGGGAACGCACCGCTTCCTTCTCGTCGAAGTCTATCGTGATGACTCCGCCGCTCCCGGGCATCTTGAGGACGTTGTAGCCGTGATGGGTCGCCGCCATGAACTTGGCGAGGGCAGGATACCCTAGGATGGCGTTGTACGGGAGGTGGATGTTGGCGACGTCGAAGTCGCTGAGCTCTGTGTGGTAGTTTTCGCAGTCGCCAAAGGTGACGGGGAGGCGGACCTGTCCCATCGGGAGAGTGGAGCCATCCGTGACCCCGTAGAATGGCTTGGTCGGGTGGAGCTGATCGTAGGGAACCTGGAGTGTCTCGAATGTCTGGATGGAGAGGACATTGAGTCCTGCTCCGCCGTCGATGAGGGTCTTGGTCACGAGGACGTTGCTGATGGTCGGGGTGCAGAGCATCGGGAGGGCGCTTGGGGCTGCCGTGCACTTGAGCTGGTCCTTAGGGTCGAAGGCGATGACTTGCTTGGTCCACCCGAGGTTGCACGCGGCGTCAGGCCTAGGAAGCGCCGCGTTCACCTCACAGGCAAACTTCTTGAAGACGCGATGGGAAGTCGGGGCATGGGCTCCTCCCAAGATGCATGCAACTACACGCGGCTCCTGGAAGCCCCCTGCCCCGCCTCCTTGGCGGTTGTCGTTGATCCTCCTTGGCGGTGGTGGCAGCGGAGGCAGGCCTTCATTGCCCTGAGGGCGACTCTCACGAGGTTGGTCGCACCAGGGGGCGTCACGAGGCTGCTCCTGCCAGTGGTCCTCACGAGGCTGCTCACGCCACCCTTGGCGCGAGTTCCTGACATCCCAACGTCCTCCTCCTCAGCCTCCTCCACGGCCGTAGCCGCGGTTGTCGCGCTCAGGGAGCTGCCCGAAGTGCCCGCCGCGCATCGCCTTGAGCTCGTGGCAGTCGTTAGTGTTGTGCCTGTGCACGTTGTGGAAGATGCAGTATGTTCGGTTGTCTCTGGGGAGGTCATCGTAGCCGCAGGCACGCTTCACTTCTGGCTCCGCAGCCAGCACGACGGGTCCCTTGCGCTTTGATTCCTTGGCCTTGGTCTTCTTGTCACCTGCCTCCGCCTCAGGCAGCTCCTAAAGGGAGAGGCGTCCTTCCTCCGCCCTGGCGCACTTTGCCGCGAGCTTGAACATCTCGAGGGCTGTGCACAGGTCCTCGTGAATGGTGAGCTCTTCCCTCATCCTAACGTCGCGGACACCATCGGAGAACGCGGAGATGATGGCCTCGTCTGAGACCCTAGGGATCCGGAGGCGCATGGCGTTGAAGCTGTGACGCCCCCGATTTGTCCGTACACTAATCATGCACGCAAATGTGTACGGCCAAGGTCAGGGACTCACTGATAGATATCACAACACAACTCTAGACACAAATTAAAAATAATACAAGCTTTATATTACAAGCCAGGGGCCTCGAGGGCTCGAATACAAAAGCTCGAAAACATAAGAGTCAGCGGAAGCAATAATATCTGAGTACAGACATAAGTTAAACAAGTTTGCCTTAAGAAGGCTAGCACAAAAGTAGCAACGATCGAAAAGGCAAGGCCTCCTGCCTGGGACCTCCTAACTACTCCTCGAAGCCGAACTCCATGTAGAAACATCATCGGGATCATCTGGCTCCTGGACTCCACCATCTGGTCGCATCATCCGAGAAGAAGGGACAAAAGGGGAAAAGGGGGAGAAAGCAACCGTGAGTACTCATCCAAAGTACTCGCAAGCAAGGATCTACACTACATATGCAATGATATCTGTGTAAAGGGGGGGGGTAATATCTGTGGACTGAACTGCAGAATGCCAGAATAAGAGGGGGATAACTAATCCAATCAAAGACTACGCTTCTCGTAACCTCCATCTTGCAGCAGAAGATGAGGGTAGCTAGAAAGTAACAAGTATCAAAGCTTCTGGCAGCCTCCGTCTTGCAGCAGTAGAAGGGAATAGATGGTAAGTTCACCAAGTAACATCGTATAGCATAATCCTACTCGGCGATCCTCCCGCACATCACCCTGTGAGAGAGCAACCACCGAGTTGTATCTGGCACTGGTAAGGGTGTGTTTTATTAAGTATCCAGTTCTAGTTGTCATGAGGTCGGAATAGAACTCCGGGTCGTCCTTTTACCGAGGGACACGGCTATTCGAATAGATTAACTTCCCTGCAGGGGTGCACCACATAACCCAGCACGCTTGATCCCATTTGGCCGGACACACTTTCCAGGGTCATGCCCGGCCTCGGAAGATCAACACGTCGCAGCCCTACCTAATCACATCAGAGAGGTCAGCACGCCGGTCTAAGTCCTAGGCGCGCAGGGGTCCGGGCCCATCGCCCAACGCACACCTGCATGTTGTGTACGCGGCCGGTGAGCAGACCTAGCAACCTCCATTACTAAGGAAGTAGCGTTACGCGGTCCAACCCGGCGCGCGCCGCTAAGCCGCTGACGTCAAAAAGGCTTCGGCTGATACCACGACGTCGAGTACCCATAACTATTCCCATGTAGCTGGTTAGTGCGTATAGGCCAACATCCAGACTCAGATCAAATA
This sequence comes from Secale cereale, assembly GCA_902687465.1. Taxonomy (NCBI): domain Eukaryota; kingdom Viridiplantae; phylum Streptophyta; class Magnoliopsida; order Poales; family Poaceae; genus Secale; species Secale cereale. The sequence continues at coordinate 405,154,447 of LR738715.1, forward strand.
TCCAAACTCGTTAAGCGTGTTATTATGAAATAACCGTGGACAACGACCAGGGCCTGGCCACCTCTCCACTGGGTGTCTCAACCTGCCCTGTCGCTCCGCCACAAAGATCCACTCGGGGGGCCGTCGGGAACTCAGGCCCATCACTACCTGGATGGAGCCACCTGTCCTTTCAGCCCCCACATCGAATCACTTGCGGGTACTCAAAGAGCCGACCCGACTTTAGTCACATCAAGTATTATGTAAAGTACGTATATAGTATATACCCGTGATCACCACCCGAGGTGATCACGGCCCGATAGTATAGCATGGCAGACGGACAAGGATGCGGGGCCACTGATGGAATACTAGCATCCAATACTAAGCATTAGGATAACAGGTAAAGGTATCAACAGTGGTAGCAATAATTACAGGCTATGCAACAGAATAGGAGTAACCGAACAGTAACATGCTACACTACTCTAATGCAAGCAGTAGAGAGAAGAATAGGCGATATCTGGTGATCAAAGGGGGGGGGCTTGCCTGGAAGCTCTGCACACGAAAGGAATCTTCGGAATCGCAGCCATAGTCGAACACCGAAGCATCAATGGTCTCAGTCCCGATGTCTATCGGAGAGAAGAGGGGGAAGAAACAATAAATATAAAGCAAACAATTGTAACACAAAGCATAACGTGGCAAAACGCGGTGCTACGTGTGACCTAACGCGGTAGGAGGTGATACCGACGAAGGGGGGAAACATCCGGGAAAGTATTCCCGGTGTTTCGCGTTTTTGGGCGGATGAAATGGAGGGGGAAAGTTGCGGGTTCGGTATGCTAGGGATGTGTGGTGGACGAACGGTCTCCTTATTCGGATGCGTCTCGAAATTCTGAGCAACTTTCATATATAAAGTATTTTCATCCGAGTTACGGATTATTTTATATGATTTTCTAAAGTTTATAACATTTTCTAGAATTAATTATTTATCTAAATCTAACATTATCCAGAATAGTATGAGGTGACGTCAGCATGACGTAGGTGTGACATCAGCAGTCAACAGTGTGGTTGACTGGAGTCAAACCTGACATATGGGTCCAGTGGGACCCACCTGTCATTGACTACAAACTAACTAACTGTCTGATTAGGTTAGTTAGTAGGTTAATTAGGTTTAATAGTTGATTAACAGAATTAATTGAGATTAATTAATTAATTAATTAATTATTTAAATTTATTATTATTTTTTTAATTCTTTTTAATTCTTTTTTTATTCAACGTGCTGGGCAGTGGGCCCCTTTTGGCAGTGGCCCAAGGCCATAGTGGGTTCGGGTACGGGGCGACGGGCACCCAAGCGGGCGCTCGCCCGCAAGTGCCGCGGACGAGGCCGCCGGGGCGAGGCACCAGTACGGGGGCGCGGCAGGGCTCTCTGGCCCCGGGCGGGGCGGGGCAAGCCGACGCGGCCGCGGTGGAGTGCCGGCGGTGCGAGCAGGCGGAGCTACGGCGAGGGGAGCGGGGCGGTGGAACGGTAGTGGCTCGGTGTTGGCGATGCGGGAGCAAGCGCGGGGGAGGGCGACATGGAGCAAGGCGGGGACGGCCAGGCGGCGGAGCCAACGGCGACACGGCCAGGTCGGCCGCCAGCTGCTGTGGCGAGGCCACGACGGGGAGGCGCCGGCGCGCGAGAGAAGTGGCGATGCACAACGAGGAGCGGCCGCAACCTGCAGCGGTGCGCGGGGGGAGCTCCGGCGAGCAGCAGCAGAGCAGAGAAGGGGGGGCGCATGGCGCGGACCTGGCGGCGAGCGCGCGGGTGCCTGAAGCAGCTCAACGACGAGATGGGGATGAGAGGCGGGGTCGGCACTATGGTAGCGAGGGGTGAACCCGAGGGGAGGCGCGCGGCACAGGCGACGGTAGGCGGTTGCGGCGGGGCGCGCGCGGATGGCCTCCATCTTGGCCGACGCGGGCGCACGGGTAGGGCGCGAATGGTTCGCTGAGGGTGCGGGCAACGGTGCACGGGGGCCGGGTGAGTGCGTGCGTGAGTGCGGCGACGGATGGGGAAGAGAGGGGAGGGAGCTCACGGACGGCATCGATGCACGGGGGGGCGTCGAGGCGCGAGGGAGCGGCTCGGGGAGGGGAGGTTCTCTGGCGAGGTGGCGACGAAGACGACGGCGTTGCTGTGCGGAGTCGAACGGCGTCAGGGGCGGTGGCGCCGGCGTCGGGGCGCCGCGGGCATCCAGTTCCAGGGAAAGAAGGGGGGCGCGTGAGGAGGGAGTGGCTAGGGTTCGAGGCGCAGGGGAGGAGGCGTCTTATGTAGGGGGGCGACGCCGGCGGATGGCCGCCACGGCGCCGGCCGATGCCGTGTCGCACATCGGCCATAGCCACCGCACGGTGAACAGGAGCGAGGGGGGATCGCCCCTGGTGGGCCGGCCTGTGGCCTGATGCCCAGTTGGGCCGAATGGACAAGGGGGAGGGGGGGCCTTGCCCTTTTTCTAATTTTTGTTCGTTTCTCTTTTTATTTGTTTTCTGACTTCATTTTTGTGTTTCTTATTTTAGTTTGACGATTAAAAGCTTGTGCCTAAATTACCGTAATAAACTAGGCCACACCCTGAATTAGTTTGAAAATTTAATAAAATGGTTTAATAATCTTTATAATTTAAAGGCATTAAATAATTGTTTTAAGCCCCTATTTTATTCATTTAAGGGCATTTAAACCTTTTATAAAAAATGTAGTTTTCCCACCATAATTGCTTATGCATTGTTTGGCACCACCTGAACATTTTAGTTTTAATATTTGAAAATCTTTATCGTTTGACATATTTTTGACTTTTGAATTCGAACCGTTTTCGAACTAACATGAGATTACCAACAGTAATTGCGATGACGCGTCGTCATTAGCAGAGGGTTACTGTAGCTTAACTATCCGGGCGTCACAGAAGCGTTGGATGTACTTTTGCAGAGTTTCTCCCGGCTGCTGCCTCACACGGTGCAGATCAGCAGCTGCCGGGGCTCGGTCGCGGGTGCCTTGGAAGTTAGCAACGAAACGCTCGCGAAGCTCTTCCCAGGAGGAGATGGATCCCACGGGGAGGTTCAGGAGCCAGGAGCGTGCGCCGTCTTTCAAAGCCATGGGGAACCAGTTCGCCATGACATGCTCGGTGCCGTTAGACGCCTCGATGCTCAGATCGTAGAGTTGGAGGAACTCCGTGGGGTCGGTGGTGCCGTCGTAGCGTGGAGGCGGGTCCGGCTTGAATTTGCCGGGCAAGACGAGGCGCCGTAGCTCGGGAGCTAGGGCGCGACACCCAGCCCCGCTCATGATTGCAGGCACCCCCTGCGCCTGTGGTGCTGGTTCTTGAGGTGCTGGCACCACCACCTCCTGTGGCGCGCGGTCTGGGCGCTGCGGGCCAGGGGGCCCGCGAGCCCCTGCATGAGGATGCGGAATCACCTGGCAGCTCTCCTCGTCACGCTCGTGGGCTCTGCGGGGTTGCCCAAGTCGAGGGGCCTCGCGCCGGACCTTCTGGCCTGCGTGGTGGAATGGAGGCGGGGCCAGGACCCCGTGGCCTTCGTTCCCCGCCGGGGGCGACGGAGGATGTGAGGAGTGCGTTGGTGCGGTTGCTTCCCCAGCGGCGTTGACGAGCTCGGTGATGCGGTGGAGCCACTCGCCGTAGATATCATATGCTGGGCGGTAGCGCAGGAGCTCCCGCGCCATCAACAGCGCAGGCTGCTGGTAGACCGGCCCGCGGCGGACCAGTGAGGACAACGCCGCGGCCGGTGAGGGTGAAGGCGTTGCCGTGCGGCCATCTCGCCGCATGGACGGTGGCAGCGAGGAGTCCTGCTGCTCGTGGACAGCCGGGTCGGTGGCGGCGTTGGCGACCGGCGAGTTGGGGCGAGGCGGTGCGCCGTTGCCCGCGGGCGCCGTCTGAGCGACGTTCGCAGCGCGGCGGGCGGCGCGAGCTCAGCGTGTGTCCACCATGGTTGTGGAGCAGAGTCAACGACGAGAATGCGACGAGGCCGTCGGAGAGGCGAGATTTCGACACGCCCCCTACCTGGCGAGCCAAATGTCGGATTTAGGGCTCCACAAAACCCAAGAAGTTCAAACACAGGGGCGTGAACGAAGATCTCTCCCACTCACGTCTACCTAGCGTCTCACTCTCGTCTCGGTGGGGGGATTCAAGCACACAACAGATAAAAGACACAAGAGTTTATCTAGGTTCGGGCCACCGCGTGGTGTAAGACCCTACTTCCTGCTTTGATGGATTAGCCTCGGGCGAGCTGGGAGGTGAACTAGTACAATGGTTCCTGAGCTTAGGAGGTGAGCTCAGGAGGGTCAGGAGGCAAGTGTTCTTGCTCCTTGCGGGGTGGCAGAGTGTATGAGTCGATCCCCTCATAGTGGGAATCCTAGCTACTTATATAGGCGGCCAGGATCCTCTACCCCCGAAATGTTTAGGCAGGAAGGGATCCCACAACGGCCTTTTTTGAGCGGGAACACAAGGACGTCCTTATCCTGACAAAAGCGGTCTTCGCCTGCAAAGGATCAGGTGGTGACACGGTGGTGGGCTCGATGGTGACATCCTCCTTGTCGTCCTTGCGGTCTTCGGTCTTGTTGCACCAAAGGGGAAACCTTTGCCCCGCCCCTCGGAAACCAGCGGTTGCGCTATCCCCTTTGCACCACAATGGTAACTGTGCTGCTGGCGGATGCTAGCACCCGCTGGCGCGGTGCATCACTGCTGACATCACTGCCTCCTCCTGAGGCAGGCTTGGCCTTGGATTCTCCGCCCCTCCGGAGCACCTTGCTGAGGCCGCTCCCGAGGAGGTCTTGACGTTGTTCTCCTCGTGAGGCTTATCCCCCTCGCGAGGATCTTGGACAGTTGGTCGATCAGTTGGGCCGTACGAGGCCGCTTGTAGGAGCGCGTCGCAGCCCGCAGACAGGCAAGTCTAGGTACCCTGGTTCCCAGGACGCCGACATGGACATATGTGGATGTGAGAAAGTGGTTGAGGGTTTTGGAGCATATCACTAAGCATTTTGAGTAGGAAACCCATTAAGAAACACCTCATCCCCTTTTAATAGTATTGGCTTTCCTATGGACTCAATGTTATCTTGGATCACTAAAATAGAAAATGTAGAGTCTTGAGCTTGAGCCAATATGTGTCCTTAGTATTTTGAGGGGTCCACATTCCTAGTCCATGCCATGCCAATCATTGAACTTTTTTGAAATGATCATCTTGAAAGAGCATTAGTTCAATGAGCTATATGTTGTTAGGAATTACCAAAACCACCCAGGGATAGTTGCACTTTCAGACGTTTACTTTTCTCGTCAACGAAAACGACTTAGAGCTTTCAATACTTTTCCATGCTAGATACATCATAGCGGTTCCCAAACAGAAATTAAACTTTATTCCTTTTTCCACCATTCTTTCACATTCCATGGCTAACCGTATCCACGGGTGCCCTCCATACCAACACTTTCCAATGAATTTATTATTTGGCAACATAAAGTAAATATATTTTTCATTTCGGGACTGGGCATCCCTAATACTTTTGCAGTACTCTCGTGCAATGACAAGTGAATTAACACATCTATCATGGAAAAATATCGGCCACCCCTCACCTCCTCGTGAGCGGTACGGGCGCAAAAAACATGAGTTTATTTCGAAATTTAGAGATGTCACATACAAATTTGCTTAGAATGGCAAGGGAATACCGCATATACATAGGTATGGTGGACACATATGGCAAAACTAGTTGAAAGGATTTTGGATGCACAAGTAGTATTTCTACTTAGTATAAGTGGAGACTAGCAAAAAGATTGAGAAGCGACCAACCAAGAAACGAAAAATCACATAAGCAAGCTTTGATCATAGCTAACACCGAATAATGTACCACAAGTAGGATATAATTTAATTGCATAACTATTGACTTTGGTGCTTGCATAGGGAATCACAAACCTTAACATCAATATTCTTACTGAAACATGAATACTCATTAACATGGCTCACATATTACTATCATCATATCTCAAAACTATTACAAAGAATCAAGTTTATCTTGTCCAATGATCTTCATGAAAGTTTTTATCATATCCGTCTTGAATATCTATCATATTGGGACTAGTTTTATGTGTGCTTTTGATAGGCTCAAACAACTAAAAGTGAAGAACATGAGCATAATATTTTCTTCTCTCAAATTAGTCTGAGTGAAGCATGAGAGAATTTCTTAAAAAATAACAAAGCACATCATGGTCAAAAAGATACTCCCTCCGTCCGAAAATACTTGTCATCAAAATGGACAAAAAAAGGATGTATGTAGAACTAAAATACATCTAGATACATCCCCTTTTATTCATTTTGATGACAAGTATTTCCGGACGGAGGGAGTATAAGTGAAGCACTTTAGCAATTCCATAGATCTCAAAAAATTTAAGTGAAGCATAGAGAGCAATCCTAACAAGTCATGGCATAATTATGGATCTCTCAAATGGGTGTGTCCATAAAGGATGATTGTGACAAAATAACAAACAAAACAAGCAAAGACTCATATCATACAAGACGCTCCAAGCAAAACTCATAATATGTGACGAATAAAAATAGTCTCAAGTAATATACTGATGGTCGGTAGAAGAAAGAGGGGATGCCGATCGGGGAATCCCCAAGCTTAGTTTCTTGAAACTTCTTGAACATTATCTTGGGGTGCCTTGGGCATCCCCAAGCTTAGCCTTTTGCTAATCCTTATTCCTTCATCCACCGTGATCTCACACAAAACTTGAAAACTTCAATCACACAAAACTCAACAAAACCTCGTGAGATCCGTTAGTATAACAAAAAAAATCTTTACTCTAAGTACTGTAGAAAATTAATTCATATTTTGTAATTCTATTATATCTACTGTATTCTAACTTTATCATGGCAAAAACTCTTCAAAATAAACCATAGAATCATCAACACAAGCACATAACACAACGAAAACAGAATCTATTAAAAACAGAACCGTCTGTAAAGTTGCGATTTTTTATCATAGTTTTTAAATCTAATTTTTTTGAAAAATAAGGATAACATGGAAAATTTGTATCGAGATAACGTATAAACAATTCAAGAGTTTATCATACTCCAGTAATCGTCAGAAATTCTAACTCTGGACGCAAAAGTTTCTAAATTTCAACGCAATCAAATCAACTATCAACCACATCATCCCAAAGGCTTTGCTTGGCACAAACACTAATTTAAACCACAAAAACACATCAAATCATAGGTATAACTGGGTATTTTATTGATAACCGCAAGAAAAGCAAAAAAGCAAAAAGATACAAGTTGGGTTGCCTCCCAACGAGCGCTATCGTTTTACGCCCCTAGCTAGGCATAACACAAAGATCTCAGGTGTTGTCATCCTTGTTTTCCAATTCTACAATCAAACACTTAGAATTCTTCAAAGATTTTGCATATAAGTTTTCAAGAACAATACTTCTAGGAACAAGTTTGAGAAATTCATTCTTGCCGATAGGGTCTCTTATCACTTCAATAAAATCAGGATGAATACTAATCATTTTAAGATCCCCTTTGTTACTACTAGAAGTAGCACCCTTGCTCTTAGTGATTTCAGTAGTATTGCAAACTCTTACGGGTGTTTTTTCAATAGATTTAATGGAGGAAAAAGAAGTGCTCAAGTTGCTAAAAATTTCTTCCAATTTATCAATCCGAGAAGGACTTTCTTCAATTCTTGCATTGAAAACGGGTTCCTTCTCCCTTAAAAATTTAAAGATATCACCCGCTTTCGACCCAAATTTATTATCAAAATTCTGAATTTTCTTATCCAAATTCTCGATTTGTTCTAGGGTGACCATTTTCTTTTCAACGTCATCTAATCTTCACATTACATGCCCAAGAGTTAAAACAGTTTCATTGACGATAATAGGTGGTGTACCCACTAAACTTCCCTTGGCATTAAAAGCATCCAAAGATGGACACATCAAGAAGTTCCGTCCGGTGATTTTATCAAGGACGATTCTATACCAAGTGGTGACGCCCATATAAAAATGTTGAAGAAAAACAATGGTACATTGGTACATTGCTTACGAATATATCTATTATGAGAAGTGAAAATTCTATACCCAGCATCCTGTAGATTCTCCTCTCCCCTTTGTTTAAAATTAAGAACTTCATTCTCG
>LR738715.1:405162573-405191144 GCA_902687465.1 Secale cereale
TTATTATCAAAATTCTGAATTTTCTTATCCAAATTCTCGATTTGTTCTAGGGTGACCATTTTCTTTTCAACGTCATCTAATCTTCACATTACATGCCCAAGAGTTAAAACAGTTTCATTGACGATAATAGGTGGTGTACCCACTAAACTTCCCTTGGCATTAAAAGCATCCAAAGATGGACACATCAAGAACTTCCGTCCGGTGATTTTATCAAGGACGATTCTATACCAAGTGGTGACGCCCATATAAAAATGTTGAAGAAAAACAATGGTACATTGGTACATTGCTTACGAATATATCTATTATGAGAAGTGAAAATTCTATACCCAGCATCCTGTAGATTCTCCTCTCCCCTTTGTTTAAAATTAAGAACTTCATTCTCGGGGGTACAAACAATAGAGGAAGAACTACCCAAAATGAACAATCAAGCAAGATTGCATTCAAAAACAGATCTGACAAGAAAAATGGCGAACGATAAAGAGCGAATAAAAATGGATTTTTTTTGTGAAGTGGGGGAGATGAAAATGAGAGGTAAATGTTCAATAATGTGAATTTCAAGGAGATGAGATTTGTGATTAGGAACCTGATGTTGATGATGTCTTCTCGGCAACGGTGCCAGAAATTCCTTTGATGTGTGCTTGAGATGCGTCAGTATTTCCCCAAAGGGGAAGGGATGATGCAACATAGCGACGGTAAGTATTTCCCTCAGTTATGAAACCAAGGTTATCGAACCAGTAGGAGAACCACGCAACACTATGTAAACGATACCTGCACACAAAGAACAAATACTTGCAACCCGACGCATTAAAGGGGTTGTCAATACCTTTCGGTTAACGGTGCGAAAAATTGAAGTGTTGACGGGATAAAATTGTAGTAGATTGAAAAATGCAAATAAAAGAAAATAAAATGTAGCAAGGTATTTTTTGTGTTTTTTATAATATAGATCTGAAAATAAAAGTTGCAAATAAATGAAAAGGCAAATGGAAATATATATCTGAAAGTATATGATAGGAAAATAGACCCGGGGTTGTAGATTTCACTAGTGGCTTCTCTCGAGGAAATAGCATGCAGAGGGTAGACAAATTACTATTGGGTAATTTATAGAAAATCAAATAATTATGATGATATCCAAGACAATGACCATGTATATAGACATCACGTCCAAGATTAGTAGACCGACTGTTGCCTGCATCTACTACTATTACTCCACACATCGACCGCTATCCAGCATGCATCTAGTGTATTAAGTTCTTGGAAAAACGGAGTAATGCAATAAGAGCGATGACATGATGTAGACAAGATCTATTCATGTAGGAATAGACCCCATCTTTTTATCCTTAATAGAAACGATACATGCGTGCCTTGCTGCCCCTTCTGTCACTCGGAAAGGACACCGCAAGATCTAACACATCACAAAGTACCTCTTCCCATTGCAAGATAAATATATCAAGTTGGCAAAAAACAAATATTGGAGAAGAAATACGAGGCTATAATAATCAATAATGGATATTAAATCAAGGCAAATGTGATGACAAACTTATAATTCACTCGGATCTCAACTAACACACCGCAAGAAGTCATTACATCAAATAGATCTCCAAGAGACCATTGTATTGAGATACAAAGAGAGAAGAAGCCATCTAGCTACTGCCTATGGACCCAAAGGTATGTGGTGAACTACTCACGCATAATCGGAGAGGCGCCAATAAGGATGATGAACCCCTTCGTGATCATGTTCCCCTCCGACGGAGTGCCGGAAAAGGGCTCTAGAATGGATCTCGTGGTTTTGGAACTTGCGGCGACTGGAATAAAATTTTGTCAACTCCCCTAGGGTTTCTAGAGTATGGAGGTATTTATAGAGCGAAGAGGCAGTGTGGGAGTTCACCGGGGTGGGCACAATCCACTTGGGCGCGCAAGGGGGCCGAGGCGCTCCCTGTTGGGTTGTGCTCCCCTCGGAGCCTCCCTCTGGTACCTCGTCAGCCCATGTTGTGTCTTCTGGCCCAGAAAAAATCTCCAAAAAGTTTTGCTGCATTTGGACTTCGTTTGGTATTGATTTTCTGCGATGTTAAAAACAAGTACAAAACAGCAACTGACACTCGGCACTATGTCAACAGGTTAGTCCCAAAAACTGATATAAAATGATTGTAAAACATCATCCGAGGTGTCATAGATCACCTTAGCTCAAAAAGTCAAAGGAGTTTAGCCGAGCTTAATGCCTGAAATGCCCTCTATGGAGCCAACCATTTGTATTCGAGCTTTATGTCGTACTGCATCCGAGTTGGTGCACTACCTCAGCCGTGAGCTGGTTGTTTGCAGATTTTATTTCCCATTGGTGCAATTTCTTTGCTAACGAGATGTATAGCCAGTAGCCCTCAAGTTGTGTTTGTCGGCCTAAAATCCGAGATTCACCTATTGTTGTACGTAGACACATTTTACCATAGCTCAGTCAAGCCGAACATTGAGCACTTTGAATTTTCTACATTGAATAGGCAATGCAGTAGCCCCCGAGTCACTGGTCAGGTGGCAACACCAGATCAGGGGATCAATGTGCCCCTTTAATATTTGTAAATGATAAGCGCATAACCCAACAGCCCCCAATCCTTAATGTGGGCACGGGTGGCCGAATTAAGAATCGATATCCGTTTGACACAAAACTAAATTTCAGCTGCTTGGCTATCTACAAAGTGTGCCCTCGACTTTTTAATGGACAACTTGAAGTAAATGAACTTTGTCCAATATGTGTAATGATTCTATGTATGAAAGTACTTTACATCAGTAATGCTCGGATCCACATTGTACAAACTTTGTTGACCGACCATCGGCTTCAACCTCCTCGGCCAGTAGCCTTGGGGTGCTTTCCTACTTTATAAAGTCGTTATAAGGGCAACGATTTATGGAAAACAAGGCAATCCGGACATACGGTTTCATAAACAAAGGTACACACAAAGATATGTTATATTACTATTTAACGTAAGAAACATCTTCCAAGGTAAATAGTCCTGCTATTGGTTCCTTTCTTTGGGTTTTCATGTTGACCATGATCATGAAACCTCACCTACGATCGAGGAAAATATTGAGAATTTAGTTCGGGAAAAGTTCCCGATCTCGGTGGTCTTTAATGAACCAAAATTTTCAGTTCTGTCATTGCCGACCAATTATATTCTTAAGATAGCTAGCTTTTCACTTCACCCATTCTAAGGTACTAACCCGGATGACCCGGTAGTAACAATCACAGAGGTGCTCACTTTACCCCCTAGCCGAACAATCAGGAACGTAGGATTAAACACAGGAGCCAGGCAACCCAGCTTGGCAAAAATCTAATTCAAATTTGATGCATATTTATGGCTTTATAATGATGATTATGGCAGGCGGCACTTGTAAACTGAATACATATGCTGATGATATCTTTATTTTGACTACGTTGCGACTGTTCATCATTTGAAAGTGGCCCATCATTGGCTTCCACCCCTTTGTAGATGCTACGCAGGGTGTTTCCGCAAAACAAAACAACCCTTAGTCGATGTCTTGGTGCCCGGAGGCGGTTGTGTTAGTGGAAACAAGGCAATCAGATATGCGGGCTTTAAAACTTTCACTTAGTCAAATGAGCTTAAACTAGGGAAGCTAGCTACGAGCCCCTGGTTAGTCTTCGTCATCGACCAAAGTCTAGCAATTAACACTTCGGCCAATGTTATGAAAGGCCCATCGTTTAACATGGGGTAATCGCTATCGATCTATAGTTTGACACCGTCATTGGATCGCTGAGCAGTTTACGCCCATTGTGACAGTCAGTTTCTGACTTTCTCCATTGAGGTGCTTAACCATTCGAGCAGGAAGCATAATCACAGTGGTTCTCCCTTTGCACACCTAGTTGAACAAAGCAGAACAGAGGAGGCAATCACAGGAGTCGGGCAACCCAACTATTGACGGGAGACACAATTTGAAATCGATGCATATAAAGCAATGTCCGAGAACGTTTTGCCGAAGACTCCTTGGAGTACGTTGGCTTTTGGTGGGTTTGGCTTTAGTTGCAGCCCCGCGTTGATATTGTCGAAGCTTTAAAATGCCCGGCGTTGTACTGCGAGACTTATGTTGGAAACACATAAATAGGTTAAAAGTACCATAAGCTTGGAAAACTAAAAAACTTCAGTAAAAACATTACGTCCGAACTAAAACAAGTTTTTTGTGCCAATCGGAAATTGGTCTTAAAATTAGTTTGTGTTTCCGTCATGCTTTATCATGACACATCCGATCTCGAGACTTTGAGCGGGTCAGCCTGCGGCTTCAACCTCCTATCCCGAAGGCGGAGTGCTTCTTATTAGGCCAGTCTAGCAGACTAAACTTGAGCGGCTTGAGAGAGAAATCAGGTAACCCGGCTATTAAGCACACACTCGCGTCAAAAAAAGAAATGATAGAAAAAGACTTTGCAGCGAGTAAGAAAAATATATATTATAAAACGGCTCATGTAAATTACGAGCCTCTAGTTAACTTGGCAAAAGGAGTGTTTTTTAATAAACAATACTTTTAACAAACAGAGTTTCTTGTTTAACAAAAATATAATGCTTGATCGAACCAAACAAGATTTTTTTAAATGAGCATGAAAGAAACTTAGCTGGTTAATGTGCTCGGCGCTGACGACGTGATCCGGGCGTGTGGTGGAACGAAGACTCCCATTGATCTCTGACATATCATACATGAAAATGTAGTCCTCGGACTAGCCGAGGTCCCAGCCCCCAAGCCGGTTCCGAGGTGGCCGTGAGAAGAGCTCGGCTTGATGAGGTGGCGATGTAGCACAGTCGATGCAACGAGGCGAAGCCCTGGTCCACCTGAGGAGATGGAGTAGGTCGACCGGATGACTCCAAGGTGACCGCGTGACGCAGCCGAGGTCGACTAACTACACATATAAAATAGTGCAAGCCAAAGTAATAACAAATAAAGATAAAAAATCTCCTACTTAATTAATTTAAGTGAAATAAATAATAATTAAAAAATATAGCCTGAGCAACATGGTTTACACGGTGGATTGGCCGCACGGAGACGACGACATAAAGCGGCGTGCTAAGGCGATGTCACAACTTAGTCAACGCATGCGGAACGACGGCGTCGATGTGGCCGCATGGCGTAGTCGAGGTAGATTATCATGCAGTACAAGCCAGTAGAAATATGCTGTGTATAATAATGTTAACCGAATAGTTTGGAAAACTAAAACATGTTCGCCGGCCGCGACGACCATAGCGGGACCGAAACAAACGGACGAACTGATCCGTACTAAACATGCTGCGGAAATAGTTCTCACTATACTTACTACCACTTTTGTTTTGCGTACTTGTTAGCAAAAGTAGTGAGGAACGGGGATCGACTAGGTAGGTATTGAATAATAAAAAAAGGGAAAACTAATCTTCTCGTGGTGTAGTGCCATCGAGCCGAGCTCTGATCGGTGCACGGCCCCGCACTGTCTCTTTGACGCGCACGATTTCTTCCGCTGGATCATCTGCAGCCGCCACTCTATGCACGCGCTGCTGCGCATGCGTATGACCGTCTAATCTCTTTGACGACACGTCTCTCCGGCCGCTGTGAACGCCTCCATGAGAACCCGGTCAAGTGAAAGCTATCTAGGCCACCACGTGATCACAACAATGATCAAGAATAGGAATGCTTAATTAGTAATCTGGACAGATTAGTATATAGCCGGACAAAAACAATGATTTTCATCCATTAGATATTGAGAAGCGTGCTAAAGTTTGTCTGTAGATAGATCGTCCCCGACAGCCGCTGTCTGTTTGCAGATGTAATGTCCGTCAGACTACAGATAAAAGTGCACCGATGAAACGAACCTTGATGCAAAGCTAGCTTGCAGTGTTCATCAATTAGACTTAAAATATCATGCTGCAAAAATTAGCGCTTGACTGAGTTATTCATGCGACAAAGGAAAATATTGCCTCCTCGTAGTACTAGTGCATGATAGTGACATCTATGTGCTGAATTAAAAAGAAAGAGCATAAAGAAAACGAAAGAAATCCCCTGATGGCCCATGCCTGTGCGGGATTGTCCTTGGCGCCGCATGTGCTTGCATGATCTAGGTATGTACTCCTTGGGACCCAGCACATGTACGTCACACAAGGCCGGCTGCTGGTCAATCTCTACGAAGGCATCTCCTTGGGACCCAGCACCATGTACGTCACACAAGGCCGGCTGCTGGTCAATCTCTACGAAGGCATCTCGCGGAGGCCTGAACTCCCCTATTATGTTCAGATCGCCCGCCGTCGCTGCAGATTAAAACTGGAGTAGTCTGCAAACAAAATAGCGCAAGACTACATGCAATAATTGCAAAAGAAATCTGATGTAGACAAAATATATTAAATTGAAATCATCACACCTGATTTGTGCCGTCGATCCGTGACGACATCTAGAAGGCTCTCAATGAAATCACCAATGTCACTTCTATATCTGTCATATCTCATAGTAAGGGTCCTAGGCTAGGCGTCTTGGAGCGATGGTAATATGGACACATCATTTTACTCAGGTTCAGGCTCACTCGAAGAAATAATACCATATGTCCTGCATTTGATTGTATTGATATGAGTTTATTAAAGGGTACATGTATCTACCACGAGATTGTTCTAATGAATATGTGATCATCTATTGACTAGTCTGGCCTCGATTTATATATTGTACCGTAGGCCTAGGTTTTAGGGGAGTCCTCGTCTTGTGCGCCAAGTCTTGTGGAAACCTCCTTGTATGCGGCATGGGCTGCCCGAAGTGGCCCATGAATGAACCGCCATGGGGGTCCTCGGCTTGATCTAGCTGGTCGGGAGACGACGTGGTGAGTACCCCCTATTCCAGATCACCGTCAACCGGTACTACCGCTGACTGTAACAGTACTACCAAGCAGGCGGTACTACCATGCAGGTCTACGGTACTACCGTTGAGTGCATTGTGTCGACCTCCCGTCGAAGCACTGGGGCATTACTACAACTGGGAGTGATCGTTACTACCAATGCCTCCCACGGCACTGCGGGCTTCGGGGACCCGCGAGGGGATTAAGTGGTTGGCACAGGTGACGGTGTCCTGTATAGCGGGGTACTAACTTGGTTGACCCATTCTCCTTGGATTGGGCCGGCTTGCCTTCATTCATAATCAGGATGGACTCCGGGAGCTGTACGCAAGATGCGTGACCAAGGCTCTCTGCCCGAAGACTTGACGTGTGCTCCAAGATCTCTGCCGCCACCTAGCTCCATGTTATCGACCTTGTAACCCTAGATACCCTCTCTGGCGTGTATCTAAGCCGTAGGGTTTAGCTCGTAGAGGGGACATCAATGCAAAATCATAAGCCTAGCCCTAGAGTTAGACCACAAATTACTATCTTGAGGTAGATCAACTCTGTACTTGATACATCTCCATCAATATAAACAAGAGCCAGGACATAGGGTTTTACCTCCATTAAGAGTGCCCGAACGTGGGTAAAAATCGTGTCCTTCGTTCTAGTTACCCTCTAGCCTAGATCCATAGTTCGGGACCCCCAACCCCGAGGTCTGCCAATTTTGACTCCGACACTGGTGCTTTCAAATGACAAGCCCGCTATGCGATCAGCGAATAGATCGATGGGATCACCGATCAACGGCCTTGAACTACAAGGGCCGCTCGCACGCCCAAAGCTCCGTTCATCGGCACACCTCCACGTAAAGTCGGGGTGAAACATGACCCTTCTCCGGTCCAGGGAATTCCCCCAAGGAGGAGCGGCTGAGATATTTTTTGGAAAGTGAGTCGGCCGTCGGCGTGCCACAGGCAGCTGGGGAGGTTGATCTTCGAGTTGATTTGGCCGACCCGATGGCCATGAATTCGGCATGAGACGAGAGGAAAAGGGTCTTGAACCTGCGATCTTTTGAGATCGAAACTCATCCATTAACCAGCCACAAGGAATACCGTGCCCACAACTCTAGCCAGCCCGACATCTGGGATCTGGCCTACGTGTGACAACTCCCCAATGAATCGATCAAGCAGTACTGGACTAGATTCTTGGCTGTCAAAAAAAGATATCAGATTATTGGACTTCGACATAATTGCTTCTTTCCAACGCAGGTACAAAGATAAAGGCGTCTTGAACTCCCTTGCTCATCATTGCATTCAAACGATCCTGAAATTATTCGAGCACGTGTCTAGGTTTTGTGCCATTGAAGACACATGGCTCACTAAGGAGAACATGGATTTGATCTGTGAAGATTACCCGGGGCCCCGGAGTTGACCTCGGACGCAGAACACCCTAGGAGAATGACCTCAGAAGAATAAGAAGCCCATCGATCACCCCGGGACAACCCTCGACAGCTTTCTCGATAAACTGTGTCCAATACACGCTGTCCTAATCAACTCTTGCCCAACCCATAGCCTTCGTAATTGTTGGGTGTTGAAGCAATTAGCAAATAGGGGATCCTTCGTACTAGTAGTTACCTCCCACCACGCTGAACCAACCTTGGATGAGGACAAGGTCGCAATGATCTACGAGACCTTTGTGTCCAATAACCAGCGCAACTGGCCTCTATGGGAAATCAATTCCCTTCGTCAAGTGCTGACTCGGGCTGCGTGGATAGACACGTCAATCACCTTCAATCACAATGACCAGCCGAAGTCGATCCCAAACAGGTGCCCCGCCGCCCTGGTCCTTAACCCAATTATAGGCAACTCCCGGCTACAGAAGTTTGATAACCCACAAGTATATATAGGGGATCGCAATAGTTTTCAAGGGTAGAGTATTCAGCCCAAATTTATTGATTTGACACAAGGGGAGCCAAACAATATTCATGAGTATTAGCAGTTGAGTTATCAATTCAACCACACCTAAAAGACTTAATATCTACAGCAAAGTATTTAATAGCAAAGTAGTATAATAGTAATGGTAAAAGTGGCAAAAGTAACAGTAGAAGTTTTGTGGTGATTCTAACAACAGAAGTAATGAAGGTAACTTGGCAAAGATCAATATGGTACGGACTCGTAGGCAATGAATCGGTGATGATATGTGTCAGATGGTATTCATCATGTAGAAGCTATAACATAGGGAAATGACAAACTATCTCCAATTCATCAATGTAATGTAGGCATGCATTCCGTATATAGTCACATGTGCTTACGGAAAAGAACTTGCACGACATCTTTTGTCCAACCCTCACGTGGCAGCGGGGTCCTAATGGATACTAAGGGATATTAAGGCCTCCTTTTAATAGAGAACATGAACACGTCGTTAGCACTTAGTGAATACATGAACTCCTCAAACTATGATAATCACCAGGAAGAATCCCAATTATTGTCACCTTGGGGTATGCGGATCATAACACGTAATAGGTGTCTACAACTTGCAAGATCGAATCAAGAACGCATATATATATATATATATATATATATATATATATATATATATATATATATATATTAATGAAAACATAATAGGTTCATATCTGAAATCATGGCACTCGAGCCCTAGTGACAAACATTAAGCATAGCAAAGTCATAGCAACATCAATCTCAAAACAATAGTGGATACTAGGCATCAAACCCTAACAAAACAAACTCGATTACATGATAAATCTCATCCAACCCATCACCATCCAACAAGCCTACGATGGAATTACTGACGCATGGTGGTGAGCATCATGAAATTGGTCATGGAGAAAGGTTGATGATGACAACGGCGACAGATTCCACTCTCCGGAGCCCCGAAGGGACTCCGGATTAGCCCTCTCGATGAAGAACAAGAGGCGGTGGTGCCTCCGTATCGTAAAACACGATGAATCCTTCTCTCTGACTTTTCTCTCCCTGAAAGTGAATATATAGAGTTGGAGTTAGGGTCGGAGGAGCTCCAGGGGGGCCACAAGCCAGGAGGCGCACCCTAGGGGGGGCTCCCCAAGGCTTGTGGCCTGTGGGTGGTCCCTCTTTGGTTAATTCTTGCGCCAGTATTTTTATATATTCCACAAAAATTCTTCGTAAATTTTCAGGTCAATCCGAGAACTTTGATTTCTGCACAAAAATTACACCATGGCAATTCTGCTGAAAACAGCGTCAGTCCAGGTTAGTTCCATTCAAATCCTGCAAATTAGAGTCCAAAACAAGGGCAAAAGAGTTTGTAAAGGTAGATACGACAGAGAAGTATCAACTCCCCCAAGCTTAACCCCTTGCTTGTCCTCAAGCAATTTAATTGACAAACTCGAAGTGACAAAGAAAAACTTTTACCAACTCTGTTCGATCTTGTTGTTGCAAATATGTCTAGCTATGGTTCAAGTTTTCAACAAAGTTATAAACTAACCATATTCACAATAACATTTAGGTCTCACATTTACTCATATCAATGGCATAATCAACTAGCGAGCAATAATAAAATATCTCAGATGACAACACTTTTTCAGAACAATAATGATACAATATGATGTGATGGTATGTCGCTAGCCCTTTCTGAGACTGCAAAACATAAATGCAGAGCACCTCTGAAGATCAAAGACTGACTGGACATTGTAATTCAAGGTAAAAGAGATCTAGTCACAATCATATTCAACATCAATTAAAAACAAAGCATATAAATGACAGTGGTGCTATCCAGCTGGTGCTTTAATGAGAAGATGATGAATCAACACTAAAAGTAAATAGATAGGCCCTTCGCATAGGGAAGCAGGGATTTGCAGAGGTGCCAGGGCTCGAAGCTTTTAAAACAAGGATGAATATTATTTTGACAGATATCCTTTCATTTTCAACGCAACGACCAAGAGTTATCACCATCTTCCATGCTACGTACATTATAGGCGGTTCCCAAACAGAATGGTAAAGTTTTACTTCCCCTCCACCAACAAGCACACTCCACGGCTAACCGAATCCACGGGTACCGTCCATACCAACAACAGTCCTGGGGGAGTTTTGTTTAATTATATTTTGATTTGATTTTGAGCATGGGACTGGGCATCCCGGTTACCAGCCACTTTCTCGTGAATGACAAGTGAATAAACACTCATCATGAGAATAACCCACCTAGCATGGAAGATATTGGCAGCCCCAGTCGCCACATGATCGATTCAGGCATACTAAACAGATCATTATCATGCAAATTTACTTGGAATGGCAGGTAAATACCACATATAGGTAGGTATGATGGACTCATATGGAACAACTTTGGGATTATGGAAGTGGATGCACAAGCAGTATTCCCGCATAGTACAAGTGAAGGCTAGCAAATAGATTGAGAAGCGACCAACTAGAGAGCGACAACGGTCATCAACATGCATAGAGGTTAATCAACATTGAATGCGAGCATGAGTAGGATCTAAAACACCATGAACATAAATATCGTGGAGGTTATGTTGATTTTGATTCAACTACATGCGTGAACATGTGCCAAGTCAAGTCACTCAGAACATTCAAATGAGGATACCATCCTATCATACCACGTCATAAACATTTTAAATGCATGTTGGCATGCAAGACACACCATTATCAACTCCTAGTTAATTAAGCATGGTATGAATAACTATGATCTCTAATTGTCATTGCCAACATATTTTATTCATAATAGGTTGAATAAAGACAGATGAGCTAATCATATTTACAAAAACAAAATAGGTCGAGTTCATACCGACTTTTATTCATCTCAATCATTTCATTAAATTTCGTCATTATTTCTTTTAACTTGCATGACCGAACGATGTGAATAATAATAAGAGTGCGCATGCATTGTACTAAGCTGGAATCTGCAAACATTATTCAAAGGAGAAGACAACGTAATATGGGCTCTATGTTAGATCAATAATAATGCATATGAGAGCCACTCGGCATTGTCAATGTGGTCTTCACCTTACAACCCATTAAAAGAAAAAAGAATTTCAGAGAAACAAACTAAAATATTTTTGGAGTTTTGGTTTTTCTAAAGTAAGGAAAAACATGAACGAGAAGAAACTATTTACACGGGAAAGCTCCCAACAAGCAAAAGAGGAACGAGAAATTTTTGTATTTTCCCTTTGATACTACAAACTGCTTAACAAATAAATAAGAAAGAAAAGACAAAAAGAGATGGCAAATTTTTTGGGTTTTCTCAAGTTTTTCAAACACATAATAAGAAAGCAAGAAAAATAAACTAGCATACACTAGTACGCGTCGGTGCTATACAAACGGTTTTTAACCCCTTTCAGCGACGACATTTGGAACCGTCGTCGAGTGAGTGTGGGTGATAGGGGATCCTTCCCACACGACACAGAAACCGTCGGAGATAGGGAGCCAAGATGCATATACAATACTCCTAATCGTTTGTGCTCGCATTGCCATCGTAGTCGGTATTCTATGGTGCTACGTTTACGATGCGCGACCCATCACAAACGTGTAACGCCCGGGTAATCACGCTACAGTAATACCCTACTAATGATGCCACATCATCGTGTTACTGTTGATAACATCATGTTAATTGAAAACCCCGTTCGACTTAAAAGTCCAAAATAAAAATGAACAATATAAATTTCTAAAAATTTAAATAAAAATGTTCGGGCGGTGCTAAATATTGCAAGATTAATTATGGTGTAGTTATTACAATTTCTAGAAGGGCCTAAGTATTTTAAATAAAATAAAACAGAAAAAGAGAAATAAATAAAAGGAAAGAAAAACAAACAAAACAAAAACTAAAGAAAGAAAAAGAAAAAAAAACCCGGCCTACTGGGCCTCGGCCCACTAACCCCTGGCCTATAACTCCCCCCGGGCCTCGACTCCCCCCCACCGACACTCCCTTCCTCCCACACGAAAATATCTCCTCCCCCCTCTTCCCCGATTGAATCGAGATCGAGAGGAGGAGGACGCCATCGCCGCCGGACTGCCTCCTTCCCCTGTGTCGGACATCGTCCCCGTCCCCCTCCCCATCGCACTCCACCGAGCCTCGCCGCCCCTCGTCCCTGCAACGCTGGTGAGGCCAACCGCCTCCTCGCCTCTCGATCTTGGTCAACAGCGTCGCCCCCCTTTTCCCCTGCTCACTACAGCCCCCACGCGGCTCTGCCCCGCCACTGCCACGCCCTCCCGCCGCTGCCGCTTGGCCACCGGCGTCAGTGCCCTCACCGCGGCTCGGTTTGCTACAGCGCTCCCCTCGCGCACTGGCCTCCGCCGGCTTCGCCCTCCGCGCGCCACTACGCGCCGCCCGCCGCTATGGCCTCCGCCCGCCGCTATGGCCGCCGTCGCCTGCGGCCTCGTCTGGCCTCCCTGCGGGCAAGGGTCCGCTAGGGTGCGGGTGTGCCCGTTAATCCGAGCGCCCAAAACCGCTAAGGGCCCTAGGCCCAATGACATGTGGGGCCCCATGGGCCCAGAACGTTTAAAAAAATATAGAATAAAAAAATATAAATAAAATAATAATAATAATAATTAAAGTATAATTAAATTAATTAGTTAGTGAATTAATTAAGATAATTAATCCTATTTAATTAAACTGATTAACTAGTTAGCTTAATTAAACTATAATTAGATTACCTAAGCTGTTAGTTAACTTTACACCTAATGACACGCGGGTCCCACGCGTCAGTTTGACCCAGTCAACGTCCTGTTGACTGCTGACGTCATGCTGACGTCAGCATGCACTGTTCTGGATAATGTTGATTTATTTAATAATTAATAAATTAGAAAATGATTTTAAAAACTTTAAAAATTAATATAAAATAATCCGGAACTCGGATGAAAATACTTTATATATGAAAGTTGCTCAGAATTTCGAGACGCATCCGAATACGCACACTGTTCGTCAACCACACATCCCTAGCATACTGAACCCACAACTTTCCCCCTCCGTTTCATCCGCCCGAAAACGCGAAACACCGGGAATACTTTCTCGGATGTTTCCCCCCTTCGTCAGTATCACCCGATACTGCGTTAGGGCACACCTAGCATCGTTACATGTCATGTCATGCATCGTCATGCATCTGTTTGCATTGTATTCACTGTTTCTTCCCCCTCTTCTCTCCGGTAGACTACGAGACCGACGCTGTTGCTGCCCCGATCGACTACAGTGTTGAAGACCCCACCTTGGCTGCCGAGCTTCCAGGCAAGCCCCCCCTTGATCAACCTGATATCGCCTACTCTTCTCTCTACTGCTTGCATTAGAGTAGTGTAGCATGTTACTGCTTTCGATAATCCTATTCTGCTGCATAGCCTGTCATTGTTGCTACCACTGTTCATACTTTACCTGCAATCCTAAATGCTTAGTATAGGATGCTAGTATTCCATCAGTGGACCTACACCCTTGTCCGTCTGCCCTGCTATTCTATCGGGCCATGATCACTTGGGGGTGATCACGGGTATATACTCCATACACATATACATGGTACATGTTGTGACTAAAGTCGGGTCGGCTCATTGAGTACCCGCGGTTGATTCACGGATTGGGGGCTGAAAGGACATACTTTCCCGACGGCCCTCTGTGTGGATCTTTATGGCGGAGCGACAGGGCAGGTTGAGACACCCAATGGAGAGGTGGCCTGGCCCTGGTCATTGTCCGCGGTTATTTCATAATAACACGCTTAACGAGTTTGGATATTTGATCTGAGTCTGGCCATTGGCCTATACGCACTAACCAGCTATGTGGGAATAGTTATGGGCACTCGACGTCGTGGTATCAGCCGAAGCCTTCTTGACGCCAGCGACTGAGCGGCGCGCGCCGGGTTGGACCGTGTAACGCAACTTCTTTAGTAATGGAGGTTTCTAGGTCTGCTCACCGGCCGTGTACGCAACGTGCAGGTGTGCGTTGGGCGATGGGCCCGGACCCCTGCGCGCCTAGGACTTAGACCGGCGTGCTGACCTCTCTGTTGTGCTTAGGTAGGGCTGCGACGTGTTGATCTTCCGAGGTCGGGCATGACCCTGGAAAGTGTGTCCGGCCAAATGGGATCGAGCGTGCTGGGTTATGTGGTGCACCCCTGTAGGGAAGTTAATATATTCGAATAGCCGTGTCCCTCGGTAAAAGGACGACCCGGAGTTGTATTCCGACCTCATGACAACTAGAACCGGATACTTGTTAAAATACACCCAGATGAGTTCCATATATAACTCGGTGGTTGCTCTCTCACAGGGTGATGTGCGGGAGGATCGCCGAGTAGGATTATGCTATTCGATGTTACTTGGTGAACTCACCATCTATTCTCTTCTACTGCTGCAAGATGGAGGCTGCCAGAAGCGTAGTCTTCGTTTGGATTAGCTATCCCCCTCTTATTCTAGCTTGCTGCAGTTTAGTCCACCGATACTACCCATATCATTGTTACCATTGCATATGTAGTATAGATCCTTGCTTGCGAGAACTTTGGATGAGTACTCACGGTTGCTTTGCTCCCCCTTTTTCCCCTTTTGTTCCTTCTTCTCGGATGATGCAACCAGATGGTGGAGTCCAGGAGCCAGACGCCACCTACGACGACTCCTACGACACCGGAGGCGCCTACTACTACGTGAAGTCTGCCGACGACGACCAGGAGTAGTTTAGGAGGATCCTAGGCAGGAGGCCTGCTCCTCTTTCGATCTGTATCCCAGTTTGTGCTAGCCATCTTATGGCACCTTGTTTAACTTTATGTCTGTACTCAGATATTTTTTGCTTCCGCTGACTCTTGTGTATTCGAGCTTTTGTATTCGAGCCCTCGAGGCCCCTGGCTTGTAATATAAAGTTGGTATTATTTTAATTTGTGTCTAGAGTTGTGTTGTGATATCTTCCAGTGAGTCCCTGATCTTGGTCGTACACATTTGCGTGCATGATTAGTGTACGGTCAAATCGGGGGCGTCACAAGTTGGTATCAGAGCCGACTGCCTATAGGAATCCCCCTTCCACACTCCTTGGCCGAAGTCGAGTCTAGACATTGCAAAACTTTTACTAACATGGCGGTGTGGCTTACGGGCCCACGTCGCCATTTGGGTGGTACTAGATTCTTTTACTCCTCGATCTATATTCCGGGATTCTGAACACTCTCCTATTTCGGGTAACACGATTTTACTAACTCTAACATTAGGATCCCCGAGACCCCTCACCCCAAAGTTGGATTAGCCATAGTTATTGCTTAGAATAGAATTCTGCATAATCCCCACACTGACGTTTGTCTCCTTTGAAACATCTTTATTTTCAGATGGAACCCACGAGGCAGGTCGTGCGCCACACGCAGGCCCTTGGTGCCTCGGGATCACCTGCTGTGCTAGTTGAGATGATGACCTATCTGGGTTATCGCTGGCACCCTGAGTATACCGTGTACGAGCAGTACCAGGACTTTAACCAGGAGCAGTATCGTGTCACCGTCCGCCTCTACTCGCGAGCAGATAACTCCTCTACTGTGCTGCACACCGCTCATGGTGTTGGAGTGACCATCGATATGGCAGTTCACGATGCTGCTTACGCTGCTCTGACACGCCTTCGTGGAGATTATCGGGAATTGGACACTTCCCCTTTCAGGCACGTTGCTATCACCTCCGACGATGGAGCGGAGGGATACTACACTGCTGCCTACTCCACCATCACCCGAGAGCCCTTCCATCATCGGAACCTTGTTCTGCATGCTGATGGGCTGGATCGAGCTAACCGAGCTCTTCGCCACAAGTTGTACACCACCCGTCAGCACCTGTACCACGCCTTGACGCTGTTGCACCCCTTTGTCCTATCTAAACAGCTGCCGCCTATTGTGATCTACCCAGCTAGGACTGTGATGCCTCCTGGTGTCGGTTGGCTAGATGTGGGAGGCGACACTTCCGCACTTGGTCCTCTGTTGCCACCTGGACGTCGGGTCCTGCACCAGAG
This sequence comes from Secale cereale, assembly GCA_902687465.1. Taxonomy (NCBI): domain Eukaryota; kingdom Viridiplantae; phylum Streptophyta; class Magnoliopsida; order Poales; family Poaceae; genus Secale; species Secale cereale. Next base: position 405,179,327 of record LR738715.1, read on the forward strand.
TATCCACGGCCCTCAGGTTGATGGCGTGGAGGACTTTTCGTTGCAGCACTCCCAGCTGTCAGACTACCTCTACCTCCATAGTTCCGACTGGGACTGATGTAGTCTTACTTATTAGTATTAGATGCATTCGTCGCGAGCCTGTGTGCCGCCTATGTTGTCCTTAGTTATGTACTGAACTCTGTGTACTGAACTCTATGCATGCACCCCTTTTGTAATATATGCCGACTACTATGTGGTATTTTACGTGCTCCTTTCATTATGCATGTTCCATTCATGAATGATTCTTGTGTTTGCAAATTTCTCAATGCTGAACTACCCCTGTTATATATTAGCAGGATGGTTAGACCAACTGGCCGTGGTCGTGGTGGCAACGCCCCACCACCGCCCGAATACATGGCCGGTATGATCCAACAGCTTGAGCTGAACCGCCAGTTCATGGAGACTGTCATGGCTCAGTTCCCTCGCCCCAACATGGATCAGCCGCATGGCGTAGTAACTCTGAATGACTTTGCTAGCCTCAACCCATCCGTCTACCGCAGCTCAACTCAGCCTCTTGATGCTGATGACTGGCTCCGAGACATTGCCTTTGAACTGGAGTCTGCTGGAGTTGCCGCTGCCAACTATGTCACCTTGGCGGCATACTATCTGAAGGGTCCCGCTGCTCAATGGTGGGACAGCCACATGCCTACACTGCCTGCTGGAACAATCATCACTTGGCCGGAATTCCAAGCTGCCTTCCGTGCCCGCTTCATTCCTCAGGGAATCATGGATAGGAAGAAGCGTGAGTTCCGCAACCTCACCCAGGGCAACAAGACTGTGGATGCTTATCAGCGGGAGTTTCTGGACTTATCCCTCTATGCTGAAGAAGACATTGCCACTGATGCTCGTAGACAGGAAAAGTTCCGAGACGGACTTCATGCTGACATCAAGCTCGCACTCTTTGTGCATGACTTTGGAGATTTCGCCACCTTGGTGAACAAAGCCATCCAGGTTGAAACTGGTCTGCAGGAACACCAGAGCACTCTCAGGCGCAACCGTGAACCAGGCTCATCCTCGGGCCCTCCCTCAGAGAAGCGTAGGCTCTGGATTCCCAACAATGTGTACCGTCCAGCTGCGCCTGCTCCAAGGCAGTCCTATGCTGCACCTCGTCTGCCTCCACCACCTAGGCAGCCAAGACTTCCAGCTGCACCACTCCCAGCTCCTGCTTCTTCCCCCAATGATGGTCTGTGCTACAAGTGTGGTCAACCACGGCACCTTGCCAGGAACTGCTTCCAGAATCAGAACCAGCTTGCACTGCCTACAGCTGGTCGTGGGAACAATCAGCCCCGCAACAACAATGCCAAGCCTTATGGTCGTGCTCAGGCCAACCACGTTGATCTCAATGAAGCTCAAGACCAACCTGCTACTGTGATGGGTACTCTCCTTGTTAATTCAGTACCTGCATCTATTTTATTTGATTCAAGAGCATCACATTCATTCATGTCGGAACATTAGATGTGAAGAGATGAACACTTCGGTAGTGGTAAAAACCCCTGCTGGCCAATGTCAAACCTCTATGGGTTGTCACGACGTTCCCGTTGAAATCGAAGGGTTGGAGTTCTATGCCTCTCCCATTATCCTGAAGTCGTCCAACATCGACCTCATTCTGGGAATGGATTGGCTAAAAGCCCATACTGCTTCTATAGTTTGCGCCACCAAAATCGTCCACCTGTTACACCCTTCCAATGAGATAGTAAGCTATCAAGCTTGTCTGGTTCAAAATGCTGAAGCACGTCTTTATGCATTGAATGCATTGAACGCTTCACCACTCGAGGGCATCGAAAACATTCCCATCGTACGCGAGTTCCAGGATGTCTTTCCTGAGGAACTTCCAGGGATTCCCCCTGCTAGAGCTGTCGAGTTTATCATCGACTTGAAACTAGGCACCACTCCTATAGCCAAACGACCCTACAAGATGCCGCCTCATGAACTCATTGAGCTTAAGGAGGAAATCGACAAATCTCTTGCTAGTGGTTTCATTCACCCGAGTTGCTCTCCTTGGGGAGCACCTTCCCTCTTTGTCAGGAAGAAGGATGGGACAAACCGATTGGTCCAAGATTACCGTCCTATCAACCAAGCAACCATTCAGAACAAATATCGGCATCCTCGGATCAATGATCTGTATGATCAACTGGCTGGTTCATCAGTGTTCTCTAAAATCGACTTGAGGTTGGGTTACCACCAGATCCGTGTTCGTGAAGAGGATATTCCAAAGACCGCCTTTGTAACTCGATACGGTTCGTTCGAGTACACCGTTATGTCATTTGGCTTGACAAATACTCCAGCTACATTCTCTCGCCTGATGAATTACATATTCATGGAATACCTCGAAAAATTCGTCGTGGTTTATCTGGATGATATCCTTGTATTTTCCAAGAATAAGGAAGAACATGCTGAACATCTTCGCCTTGTACTGGAAAAGCTTCGAGAGCATCAACTTTATGCTAAGTTTTCCAAGTGCGAGTTCTGGCTTCCTGAAGTAACCTACCTTGGGCATGTCATCTCCAAGGATGGTATTGCCGTCAACCCTGAACGAGTTCAGGCCATTCTTGATTGGACACCTCCGAAGAATGTCAAGCAAGTCAGAAGTTTTCTCGGTCTCGCCAGCTATTGCCGTCGGTTCGTCGAGAACTTATCCAAGATCGCCAAGCCTCTGACTGGTCTACTTCACAAGGGCGTTAAGTTCGAGTGGACAGACAAATGCCAGGAAAGTTTCCAGACGCTTAAGGACAAGCTGACTTCTGCTCCAGTGCTTGCTCCACCTGATACTAAGGACTTCGTCATTTACTGCGACACTTCTCGTCTAGGATTAGGCTGTGTCCTAATGCAAGAGCGCAGGGTAATTGCTTATGCCTCTCGTCAATTGCGTCCTCATGAAGAGAACTACTCAGTTCACGACCTTGAGCTTGCTGCTGTCATATATGCTCTAAAACAGTGGCGACATTACCTTATTCACCGACCACCAAAGTCTGAAGTACTTGTTTACTCAACCAGACCTGAACCTCCATCAGCAGAGATGGATGGAGACCGTAGCAGATTTTGACTTGGGTATTTCCTATACCCTGGGCAAGGCTAATGTGATGGCTGATGCCTTGAGCCGCAAGTCATATTGCAACCACCTTCAGGTTCACAAGGTGCAGTCCTAGCTTGTTGAAGAATTCAGAAAGCTGAACCTCCATATTGTTCCTCCTGGAGCACTCGCTCCCCCTCGTCCAGAATTTCAGAAGATGAATCTTCGTGTTGTTTCCCAGGGTTCCCTTAATACCCTGGCCATCGTACCCGATCTCGTGAGCAGTATCAAAAATATGCAGCAGTTTGACCCTGAAGTCGATAAGATTAAACACTATCTCGCAAAAGGAAAGGCCTCATTCTTCACTATTGCTGATGATGGCACCTTGTACTTCTAAGGCCGCCTAGTGGTTCCAAGTAAGAGAGAAAACCTGGACAAGACTTAGGAGGTTATGAAAGAAGCTCATGATACACATTTGACTATTCATCCCGGTAGTACCAAGATGTACCAGGACATTTGTCAGAGATTCTGGTGGTCTAATATGAAGCAAGACATTGCTCGTTATGTTGCTGAGTGTGACGTTTGCCGTCGTATCAAAGCCGAACATCAAAGGCCTGCTGGAACTTTGCAACCTATCTCTATTCCCGAATGGAAATGGGACCATGTTGAAATGGACTTCGTCACTGGATTTCCCAAATCGCAGAGAGGTAATGATGCAATTCTTGTCGTCATTGACCGGCTTTCTAAAGTTGCACATTTTCTGGCAGTCAAAGAAACAATTACTGCTAATCAGCTGGCAACTCTCTACATGTCGAGAATTGTTTCACTTCACGGTATTCCACTGGTTATCAGTTTAGACCGTGGCAGTTTATTCACTTCAAGATTCTGGGCAAGTTTCCAAGAAGCTATGGGAACACATCTGTCATTCACTACTGCCCTTCATCCTGAGTCGCAAGGGCAAGTTGAACGCGTAAACCAAGTTCTCGAAGACATGCTTCGAGCTTGTGTTATTTCCTTCGGCAAGAAATGGGAGGAATCTCTCCCGCATGTTGAGTTCTCTTATAATAATAGCTCTCAAGCTAGTCTGAAGATGGCTCCCTTCGAAGTGTTATATGGACGAAAGTGCCGAACCCCTCTGAACTGGTCAGAAACTGGGGAACGTTCACTCTTCGGTCCGGATATTATTCAACACGCTGAAGAGCAAGTCCGCGTCATTCGCGAGAATCTGAAGACTGCTCAGTCACGTCAGAAAAGTCAGTATGACCGTCATCATCAAGACATGGTCTATCAACCCGGCGAAAAGGCTTATCTTCGTGTTACACCAATGAAGGGTGCTCACCGCTTCGGGATCAAGGGCAAATTAGCTCCTCGCTATATTGGTCCATTCACTATCCTTGAAAGGCGTGGAAAGGTGACATATAAACTGGAGCTGCCACCGAACCTTTCTTAGGTTCACGATGTGTTCCACGTGTCTCAATTCCACCGCTGCTTCAAGGACCCAGTCCGCGCAGTGGATCACGAAGTGCTCGAGTTGCAATAGGACCTCTCCTATAAAGATCATCTGGTCCGCATTCTCGACCAAGCTGAACGTCGCACCCGTCAGAAAGTGATCAAGTTCCTCAAAGTCCAGTGGTCGCATCACTCTGAAGACGAAGCCACTTGGGAACGCGAGGATCGTCTTTGTGAAGAATACCCCGCACTGTTTCCTTCTACCTACTAAATCTCTGGACGAGATTTCTTGTAGTGGAGGAGATTTGTAACGCCCGGGTAATCACGCTACAGTAATCCCCTGCTAATGATGCCACGTCATCGTGTTACTATTGATAACATCACGTTAATCCAAAACCCCGTTCGAATTAAAAGTCCAAAATAAAAATGAACAATATAAGTTTCCAAAAATTTAAATAAAAATGTTCGGGCGATGCTAAATATTGCTAGATTAATTATGGTGTAATTATTACAATTTCTAGAAGGGCCTAAGTATTTTAAATAAAATAAAACAGAAAAAGAGAAATAAATAAAAGGAAAGAAAAACAAACAAAACAAAAACTAAAGAAGAAAAAGAAAAAATCCCAGCCTGCTGGGCCTCGGCCTACTAACCCCCCTGGCCTATAACTCCCCCCGGGCCTCGACCCCCCCACCGACACTCCCCTTCCCCCACACAAAAATATCTCCTCCCCCCTCTCCCCCGATTGAATCGGGATCGAGAGGAGGAGGACGCCATCGCCGCCGGACTGCCTCCTTCCCCTGTGTCGGACGTCGTCCCCGTCCCCCTCCCCATCGGACTCCACCAAGCCTCGCCGCTCCTCGTCCCTGCAATGCTGGTGAGGCCAACCGCCTCCTCGCCCCTCGATCTTGGTCACCGGCGTCGCCCCTGTTTTCCCCTGCTCACTACAACCCCCACGCGGCTCTGCCCCGCCACTGCCACGCCCTACCGCTGCTGCCGCTTGGCCGCCGGCGTCGGTGCCCCCGCCACGGCTCGGTTCGCTCCAGCGCTCCCCCCCGTGCACTGGCCTCCACCGGCTTCGCCCTCCGCGCGCCGCTACGTGCCGCGCGCTGCCACCCTACGCGTCTCCCGCCGCTATGGCCGCCGCCCGCCGCTATGGCCGCCGTCGCCTACGGCCTCGTCCAGCCTCCCCGCGGGCAAGGGTCCGCTCAGGTGCGGGCGTGCCCGTTAACCCGGGCGCCCAAAACCGCTAAGGGCCCTAGGCCCAATGACATGTGGGGCCCCATGGCCCTAGAACGTTTAAATATATATATATATATATATATATATATATATATATATATATATATATATATATATATATATATAGAATAAAAAATATTATAAATAAATAATAATAATAATAATTAAAGTATAATTAAATTAATTAATTAGTGAATTAATTTAGGAAATTAATCCTATTTAATTAAACTAATTAACTAGTTAGCTTAATTAAACAGCAATTAGATTAGCTAAACTGTTAGTTAACTTTACAGCCAATGACACACGGGTCCCACACGTTAGTTTGATCGAGTCAACGTCCTGTTGACTGCTGACGCCATGCTAACGTCAGCATGCACTGTTCTGGATAATGTTGATTTATTAATAATTAATAAATTAGAAAATGATTTAAAAACTTTAAAAATTAATATAAAATAATCCGTAACTCGGATGAAAATACTTTATATATGAAAGTTGCTCAGAATTTCGAGACGCATCCGAATACGCAGACCGTTCGTCAACCACACATCCCTAGCATATTGAACCCGCAACTTTCCACCTCCGTTTCATCCACCCGAAAACACAAAACACCGGGAATACTTTCCCGGATGTTTCCCCCCTTCGCGAGTATCACCCGATACTGCGATAGGGAACACCTAGCACCGTTACATGTCATGTCATGCATCGTCATGCATCTGTTTGCATTGTATTCACTGTTTCTTCCCCCTCTTCTCTCCGGTAGACTACAAGACCGACGCTGCTGCTGCCCCGATCGACTACGGTGTTGACGACCCCACCTTGGCTGCCGAGCTTCCAGGCAAGCCCCCCCCATTGATCAACCTGATATCGCCTACTCTTCTCTCTACTGCTTGCATTAGAGTAGTGTAGCATGTTATTGCTTTCGATAATCCTATTCTGCTGCATAGCCTGTCATTGTTGCTACCACTGTTGATACTTTACCTGCAATCCTAAATGCTTACTATAGGATGCTAGTATTCCATAAGTGGCCCTACACCCTTGTCTGTCTGCCCTGCTATTCTATCGGGCCGTGATCACTTGGGGTGATCACGGGTATATACTACATACACATATACATGATACATGTTGTGACTAAACTCGGGTCGGCTCGTTGAGTACCCGTGGTTAATTCACGGATTGGGGGCTGAAAGGACATACTTTCTCGACGGCCCTCTGTGTGGATCTTTGTGGCGGAGCGACAGGGCAGGTTGAGACACCCAGTGGAGAGGTGGCCTGGCCCTGGTCTTTGTTCGCGGTTATTTCAGAATAACACGCTTAACGAGTTTGGATATTTGATCTGAGTCTGGCCATTGGCCTATACACACTAACCAGCTACGTGGGAATAGTTATGGGAACTCGACGTCGTGGTATCAGCCGAAGCCTTCTTAACGTCAGCGACTGAGCGGCACGCGCCGGGTTGGACTGCGTAACGCAACTTCCTTAGTGATGGAGGTTGCTAGGTCTGCTCACCGGCCGCGTACGCAACGTGCAGGTGTGCGTTGGGCGATGGGCCCGGACCCCTGCGCGCCTAGGACTTAGACCCGTGTGCTGACCTCTCTGTTGTGCTTAGGTAGGGCTACGACGTGTTGATCTTCCGAGGCCGGGCATGACCCTGGAAAGTGTGTCCGGCCAAATGGGATCGAGCGTGCTGGGTTATGTGGTGCACCCCTGCAGGGAAGTTAATCTATTCGAATAGCCGTGTCCCTCGGTAAAAGGACGACCCGGAGTTGTATTCCAACCTCATGACAACTAGAACCGGATACTTGTTAAAATACACCCAGATGAGTTCCAGATATAACTCGGTGGTTGCTCTCTCACAGGGTGATGTGCGGGAGGATCGCCGAGTAGGATTATGCTATTCGATGTTACTTGGTGAACTTACCATCTGTTCTCTTCTACTGCTGCAAGATGGAGGCTGCCAGAAGCGTAGTCTTCGTTTGGATTAGCTATCCCCCTCTTATTCTGGCTTGCTGCAGTTCAGTCCACCGATACTACCCATATCATTGTTACCATTGCATATGTAGTATAGATCCTTGCTTGCGAGTACTTTGGATGAGTACTCACGGTTGCTTTGCTCCCCCTTTCCCACTTTTGTTCCTTCTTCTCGGATGATGCAACCAGATGGTGGAGTCCAGGAGCCAGACGCCACCTACGACGACTCCTATGACACCGGAGGCGCCTACTACTACGTGCAGTCTGCCGACGATGACTAGGAGTAGTTTAGGAGGATCCCAGGCAGGAGGCCTGCTCCTCTTTCGATCTGTATCCCAGTTTGTGCTAGCCATCTTATGGCACCTTGTTTAACTTTATGTCTGTACTCAGATATTTTTTGCTTCCGCTGACTCTTGTGTATTCGAGCTTTTGTATTCGAGCTCTCGAGGCGCCTGGCTTGTAATATGAAGCTGGTATTATTTTAATTTGTGTCTAGAGTTGTGTTGTGATATCTTCCAGTGAGTCCCTGATCTTGGTCGTACACATTTGCGTGCATGATTAGTGTATGGTCAAATCGGGGGCGTCACAAAACGGTTCACTATTATAGAACATGTATGATAAGCATACAATCACACACATTCACTTGTGCCAAACTGTATTTGATAAATAATTAAGAAGATTAGCTAATCGTCGTACAAGTGTTGGATAGGATTACGAAACGTTGGACCGTCGTAACATCGTCGTACATGATATTCTGTGGTGCAATGTTTATGATGCATACTTCATCAGAAACAGTTCATGGTTGTGAATTGTGTACGATAAGGCAACTATCACAAACGTTTAGTTTGCCCGCAGGGTTTGTAATATTGTGTGACTTCGCACACGCTTTGGAAACAACAAATGTGTGCATGCTTGAACACATTTCCTCTCTGTGAACCGTCTAGAATTATGGTGTATATCACAAACGTTTGTGTTTTACCAAATGTGTTTGCCGTAATGACGTAGAAAGCGTAATTTAACCGTAATTTAATTGCTGCCATTTGAAATTGTACCGGATTTAAATTTGAATTTGAATTTTAATGTATGTTATAGCTTTATTCGTATCCATCAGGTTGAAACAACCAATGCATTAGCGATTCATAGGTTCATATCAACAATTACATAAGAACCAAATAAAGAATGATGAACCAAAGTTGTATACTTGTACTATTAAAGACGGTAAAGAAAGAGGCGAAATACATTCTGGTTGGTGAACAAGGTGAAGCGGAATGCCCATATTGTGCCCTCCTCCATGCAGAAGGCACACACGACTCTAGTCCAACCCCTTGTGATGGCCAACCGCCCATCCTTCACAGTCTTCATGAAAACATCTAGATAATCATCGTGTTCTAGTAGAAATACTTTAACCTTTGCATACCCACCAATCACGTAGTTTGAGAGGTAATCTTGAGTAAACTGCTTTGGGAACCACTACAAAGGAAAAAAATTCAGACATTGTCATCTAACACAACTCATTATGTGTGCAGTAAAAAGAAGGCTGCAGAGTTCTTACTTACCATCATGCAGTTCGCTGTTGTATTGGATATAGTGTAAACAAATAGTTTAATTGCCATCTTTTGACCCATTTTATTAACAATCTTTATCATCTTCCTCACTTGATTATGGTTCATCGATATCTCATTACCCCATACGCAGAAAGGGTTGAAGCGCGGATCCTTACCAATGACATATGTACCTAAAAGCACCAAGTTAATATTATAAGTTAAACAACAATTGCACAATGATGTAGAACAACACACTTTTATAATATATTATAACATCCAATATAATCACATATTAGATGAATTATCATCCTATATTATGGGCCGCAAGGAGTTTATTTCATTCTTACAAATTATCGGCTGATTATATGTTGCTGTATCCATGGGTTAGAGTTAGTTTGAGCTAGTTCGGGCTCAAATAGCCCTAATGTATATCTAAACATGTGGGCTAGCTTGAGCTAGTTGCATCTATAACCACCCAAAAAAACTATCCAACCCAAGAGGTGCTAATTGGAGCTAGTTCTCCTAGTGCATTTATTGTCCATCTAACCCTGCCATCCAAATAACTCTTTTGGATGGTGTTAGTTCAGGGTTAGTCTTGAGCTAGAAACTAACTCTAAACTCTAGCTAAGTTGAGTATACAAGCAGGGATGTTTTGTTATTGTTGTTGCTGCTGGCTCTTCTACGTATATCTAGACATCATCACAACATTAATGTAACACTCTTCCTTTTTGCTATGTAGCCTAGGATTACATATTTAGAAATTAAGTACAGTGCATGTTGCTATGTAGCCTCAGATATATTACATATGGCCCTAGTTAACCTAACGATAAATGGGTTGTAGATATATTTACTTAAAAGTTTGATTCACCGATTAGTCCGTTATCAGGCCCCGACCTATATGGTACTAGCTGCCGATATCCTGAACAGTGAGCATATATAAGCTGTGGGATGAAACTAACCTTGATGGAAAACAACAGTCGTTCCCAAAATTGCCATGTGTAGGTACAGCGAGAAGCATGTTAATCACAATGGGCTAAACACCAACCAAAATAATCCATGACAGACAAAATAATCTCCAAAAGATAGCTCCAGGGTGCCGGTTTAAGCATGCTAGTAAAGCAAAACAAGTGGAAAGGTGTGTTAACTCCAACAGGCATAACATTTAACAACAAGCAAACATATTCATTCAAACTGGTATTGTGCCGTCCTAAGTACACTGGTTATTGTTAAATAAAATGGGAAGGCGTCTTAACTACAAGATGCAGTAACCAAATGTAGTCATTCATAGTGGAATTGTTGAAACTGATACTGATGAAATTGAACTGCACATTTCATACTTGCACATATAGAACATCACATTGTGAATAACTGGAATAAACAAGGCATACTACGAACAACCAAAGATAGCATTTGAAACTGGACATATGGTAACTACAAACAACCAAACAATCAAAAAACTTTAAAAGAGGCATATGCTAGCTATAACAGGCTTACTAGCAAGCAAATATATGCATTCCTATCAGTATGTTTAAAACTGGATTGATGATATGTACCGCACTTTAAATAATTGCACATATAGAGCATCACATTGTGAACAACGAAAATAAATAAGGCATACTATGAACAACAAGATATAGAAATTAAAATTGGACATATTCTCACTACACTACAAAAGGGACTCGACAAAACAAATCATGGGTTTCCCCCTGTGAAGAGGCACAGAAAACAAATAATGGGTTTCCTCACTTGTCACAGATGGGCTCGTTCCCATGGGAAGAGCACGGACCCTGGATGCGCTCCATGTTATCGCAGATGGGCTCCTTCCCCTTGAAAGAGCATAGCTGTAGGGTGCCCTCCCTAATGTCGCAGACGGGCTCTTTCCACTTGGAAGAGCAGATGTGCTCTTTCCCCTTGGAAGAGCCGGAGAGGGTGCCCTCCTCGTGGTCGCAGTCGATGAGGTCTGACTTGGAAGCTGTCGATGCCAAGCCAACGTCGCAGAACGTGTCCTTCAGAAATGACAAAAGGGTCTCGATGGCGATGTATGATGGAAAATTCTTGACAGCGAGCCAGAGGAGATCAACGGCGGGGCCATGGATGAGATCAAGGGCGGTTGAACCATGGGGTTGGGGGTGGGCCATTTAACCCTTGACATAGCCTGCCTCAGGCCATCACTGTCGACGACCTCGATGTCGTAGCCGACATCCGTGATATACCCGCATACTCTAGCCCACTGATTGAGTGTCTGCGGCCAGTAATGGTCGTCAGCTTCCTCGACGACGTCAGGCGAAGAGACTGCGGTACACCTCTTTTGGGCCAGTCGCTCCTCGAGGTCCACGGGAAGCGTAGTCGGGCTTAGGCTGTGACGCTCTAGAGTGGGGGATGGGGATGGGGATCTGTGGGAAAGGGGGCATTTGGAAGGCGTCATCTAAGAAACTCAGGGCGGCCTGGGTATGGAGATCGGTGGGTAAGCTGCACGGGCAAACCAGCAGATGTTGACAATGGAGGCCTTGCGGCGGCGACGGCCGCGGGGACCTTTCTAAGGTTTCGAGCGAGGGAGGGTGTGTGTGT
>LR738715.1:405192228-405267747 GCA_902687465.1 Secale cereale
TGTGTGCAGGGGGGTGGGGCGTGGGGTGTGTTTGAGGAAATGATGCGAGTACTGAAAATTTTACTATGCGGGAGTCAAACGCGGGAGTGAAATGCCGGGGCTATTAAATTTTTTGATGATGGTGCATCGCACACGGTCCCGAGATAACAACCGTGTGTTATGAGACACAAAAACCCTCGAGGAGGGCAGGTATTTTCGCGGGATACATGCGGGATTGGTAACAAGAAACATCACACATGGTCGAAACACAATAACCATGTGTTATCAAATAGATAAAAGCTGCAAGCGGGCAGATATTTTTGAGAGGGGAAGCCTCGTGGAGCCCAATGCACATGGTTAGTTTGAGTGAACCGTGTCTGTTGCGTCATCTAACTTGTCTAATGTTCATAAATTTGGTGAAAAATGACGCGTGAGAGGGTCAGAACAAGAATACACTTGCATGTGGACCAAATTTATGTATAAAAAGGGTGGTTTGATTTTCAAATTCCAAATGCAACTTCGATGTGGCACCTATCTCGCAAAGGGCACGGTAGTGCTTGCTCCCACCCCCCTCGTGTTGGAATGAAGGGAATCTGAAGCTATGAATGCATGCCCCTTCCCCCAACCGAGGTTCACCTAGCAAAGTGCAAAGTAGCTAGCAGCACCCTTCCCTCTTGTCGGTACGAAGGGAATCCTAATCTATGAATGCATGCCCCCCAACCGAGGATCACCTAGCAAAGTGCGAAGTAGCTAGCAGCCCCCCTCGTGTCGGCACGAAGGGAATCCTAAGCTATAAATGCATGCCCCCAACCGAGGTTCACCTAGCAAAGTGCGAAGTAGCAGCCCCCCTCACATACACACTTTCAGTCGGCGGGCCAGAGAGGCATCTCACCAAGATGGATCGTAAAATGGACCAAGAATAATCCACCTTGGTCGTACAACCTCTCTCTTGTTGTTGGTCAAAGTGATGGCCATCCATGCGACCCCGGAGATGGGCTAGCTCGCCAATAATCACGCAAGTAGCTAGTCCCCGAAGACAACCACTGCATGCATGTGGCCCAAACATATGTATGTAGAGGTGTGTTTTTGAGTACACAATGCAACAACTTTGATATGGCACCGTGATTTCGAACTAGAAATCCCCACACTGAGTGAGGGTTATGTTGACGATCCATATGTATGTTACACCACACTTCAAGCCGACGATGGGGATTCATGCATGCATGCGTGCATAGTATATGCGCTCAAACTTAATTAGGTCTGAATCTCACCATGACCTATAATACGATAACACGAACCAAATGGAGATTTTTCCATGGTAACCTAGCTTGTTATCGGTCAAGGTTATCATGAATGTCCACGCGGACCCATGAATATATAGGCTTGTCGCCGATAACCATGCAAGGGAGTGTACCGTTCAAAGGCAACCACTACATGCATATGTATGGAGGTGATGCGTGCATGCATGTTTGAATACCATTTCACAACATTGATGCGGTGCCTGGGTTGAATATTGTACACTCCCCACATAGAGCGAGATCGGTTCATGACGTGTCGTTGTACTAGCCACTTCAACTCGATTGGAGGGATTCATGCGTACACATGCATGTGTGTGTGCTCACACTGTACCATGCATGTCTTCCGAGAGCATGACCTATATATATACCGTATTATAAGCAAAATAATAATAATCCCCTCCTAAGTCAAATTAACCTCTCTCGTTGTCAGGCAAAAAGTAGTGATGTACCAAGCGGGCCCACATATGGAAAGCATCGATATCGCTGATAACCGCTTAAGTGGGTGCGAGAGGACAACCACCATCGCTTTGCATGTGGGCCAAACATATATATATGTTGAATACCCAAAATGCACAACTTTGATGTGCCACATGCCTCAAAAACTATATACCATGCACCCAGACGGACAGAGGTTCATGATGTGTACTGCATATGATGGTCCCCTTCCCCCTCTTCAACGCATACTATCTGCTCCTACTGTAATACGTACAACCCAAAAAGAATCCTCATCGATGGTGAAATTAATTAACCCCTCCCGATGTAGGTTAAAGAGATGCATGCATGCATCAACGATGGCCTCATGGGCCCACAGATGGAAGCTTCACACGTGAGTGTCCTAGCTAGGATAACCACCGCCTGCATGCATGTGGCCCAAAGAGGTGTTGTGTGAGCCAATTTCACAATTTTGATGTGGCACGTGCCAAGGAAACCGAAAAGTCCCGACACTGAGTGAGGTGTACTTCTTCACGGACACGTACGCATAGTATATGTGCTAGTCCCCTCCCACCTCTTCGACGCATACTATATACCATCATAACACCAACAAAAAAGAATCTACCTAGCTGGTCAAATTAACCTCACGGTCGGCTGTTCGTCAAAGTGATGGATGACGATCTCACGAGCCCACAGAAAGCATCACATGCGAGTATCGAGTGTAGGACAACCATCAACTGCCTGTGGCCAAAACATGTATGTATGAAAGGGTTGTGTAATGTTTTTAATAACGAATTCATGACTTTGATGTGGCACCGGCCTGCCTAACAAAACGGCCAACCTAGACGGTGGCTCACAACTCGTAGTGTACTGCAAGCCACCCGCCACCCCCAGATGCACACACCCACACACACACACCGCGAATCCACCACAAGTATGATGCATGTTAAATTAATTATATCGCGGTGAACATATGTTACCAAAGGAGGGACATTTTAATTCAAAAAAAATAGAGATCATTAAGATGTTTTAGTACATTAATTGATTGATTTTCTATGGTTACAATGTGCAAAAATCAAATTTGAGCTACATGCACACGTGATTGTGCACCTAAATGGATTGCAAAAACACATGTGTCTCACTGGGTGCATGTTTACTCCCCATGCAACAAATTTCTAACATTGACAATCTTGATTTTTAAATTCTAGTACATGCAGAACTTATTTGAAGTTCATGAAACTTATCGTGTTGTCATATGGACACCAATACAAAGTGACATTGTACTTTTTTGTCAAATTTGAGATCCATTTTGATGTAATCTTTATCTAATTACAAATGGGAGATTATTAATAATTGGGAACCAATATCCCAAACAGATTATTAATTTGAACCGTCAGCGTTAGACCAACAATGGATATGTGCCATGCTTCGATTAAGCAATAAAGCGGTAGCATTAATCATCCAAATAGAAAAAAGATATATGTGCCGCCATGCGCCCCGTGTGTCGTGCGAGCAGGCGTGAGTTGACGGGACGCATGCGAGCAGTCCACCGCGCAGGCAGACCGAGAGGTGTGCGTGTAGGTGTGTGAATTGACGGAGGCATGTTCGCTGCGCAGAGTCATCGGGAGGCGTGCGAGTAGTTGTGTGAAACGACGGTAGGCATGCCAGCCATCTGGAGCGCAGGCTCACCGGGAGGCGAGCCATCGGTTTGACCGCCGCCCGCCTCTCTCCCACTACTCCATATTAATGGTGTGCCCTAGAGGCTGCACCTCCCATCCTCGCCATACAAATAATCCTCTCTCTCCGCTTGCATCCTCGACACCACTCTTAGTCCTCAAAGCCGTCAGTGTATGAGGATGCCACCGAAGCACCCCATCGGAGGGAGTGGCGACGCTGGGGCTGCTAAAGAACCAGAGCACGGCGTTGAGATGGAGACAGAGGTTGCCGTCACCGCCGACGGGTTATCACTACACCCTGATATCGTCAACATCGTCGAGCTTCCATAGCCGGAGGCGGAGTTCCACATCGAATCTGGTGACGACTCGGGCGATGACCCCAATGACGACTCCGGTGACCACTCTGGCGACGACTCTGACAATGAAGGACACCTGGTTAGTCATCTTCACCCATTTATGTGTCAAATAGATCCTAGGGTTTCTCTGGTTACGCTTGCCTCCTGCTTTTTGGAATAGAAATCATGTGGTTACGTTCTCCAATCCATGAAATCTGAGTAAGTTTCGTTAGATCCATGTAGTGTATTGATTGTTTGAATGGTACAAGTGATAGGTGATTAGTTGTTTCATCTGTGTAAATGATTTCTACTAGTAATCTGACTAGGGTTAGTGTTCGTGCTAATAATTCCTAGCCATGACATGAAAATTGATTTTGAATGACCTGCATATGTTTGTGCCATTATTTTCTTCAAGATTGGTCTGTACATAGAAAAAATTGCTTAAAAATCGAACCATAATCTCTGATTATGCATTAAAAAAATAGCTATAAATTCTTAATCCTACTTCACGGCATGTAAACATTGATTTTGATGCCAAATTTGTTTTACTATTTGTATAGGTGCTGTCTGATGATGTGGACAACGAGGATGAAGATATCCAGAGGAGGTAAAAGAGGTAAATCATGAGGGAGCTTTATGCGGGAATGCATAATAGGTGCATTAGGACCTGGGACAGTGGCTATCGATGCCCATTTTGCTACCACAAGCTTCATGATGCGTATCAAAGTGTTCTCGCGCATGCAAGAGGACGGGCCGTTGGCTCCTTCAAGCAGTAGTATTCTCGCAGGGTGGAGCACGACACATACGCCGAGTACCTGGAGAAGCTTCAGGATCATGTCGGCATGTGAGATGAGATGTGGGATCGAACTATGTACACTTGAGCAAAGCTTAATGACGGTTGAACTATGTACTTATGGTTGAACTATGCTTGTGTACGTGTACGCTTATTATCTATGTCTGAGTATGCTTAATCTATGTTTACTTATGTCTAACTATGGGATATGGATGCAATCAGTTCGGTTGATGGAATCTACCTCCGTCCTCGTTTATTAGTCCTCTTTGTAATTTGTGTTAAATGTTGACCAAAGTTTTAACTGACAAAATGTTAGTGCAGGTCAGCAAAAATTATATCATTGGATGTGTATTTGAACATAGTCTTCAATGATATAATTTTTGCTGGCATGCATAAATCTTTCTTAGTTAAATATTTGGTCAAAATTTGGTACAAATTACAAAGGGGACCAATAAACCAGGACGGAGGTAGTACGTGAATCACACACGGTTCCCAAAAATGGAACGATGTCCAATGACTTTTATTTTGCCTGTTGTGTCAATCACGCACGGTTGGCTCTAGCAAACCGTTGCCTCCGAAATACTTTGTGGGACAGAAAACCCTCACCACCCAATTCAAAAAAGAAAAAAGAAAATCCTCGCCATCCCCACGTCACAAAAATCCTCACCCCTCCCACCAACCCCTCCGGCCCCTATTCACACCTGCACAAGCTCCTCCGCATCTATGCATGGCACCGCCTATCGCGACGGTAACCACTTAGCTCGATGCCTGCCGCCGTTGCCAGGCTGCCGGTAAACCCCGCCGCATTTCGCCTCTTCTGCTTGCCGCCGCCTATCGCCATCGACTTTCACGACGCTGCTCGCGGTCGACCCAGCTCCGCTCGGTTGGGAAATCTGCTGTACTAAGGGTTCTTGATCATGGAAAACAAGGTAACTAATTTAATGAGATATTATCTCATCTCTTATCCCAGTTCATCTGCCTCCCTTAATCACCCGGATGAAATCGCCGTGAATTCATTTTTATTCGAGCTGATTTGAGGGTTTTCTTTCATTCATAGAGTGTATAGTGCACCGACACATCAGGACTTTGCGGCCTCCGCCAGACATTCCATCTCACCGTACCAGATAACTTGAGGATGCGCGCGGTCTGTTCAATCTCACCCTAAATCGGTTGGCATGGCCTACTTTCCTGAACATATTCTAAATATTGCTACATTTGGATAAAAGGTGCCACATGCACCATATACGTCAAAGGGTATTTCCATGACATCATGTTTACCGTATTTGTTATTTCCTGAACATCTTTCTATATTAGGCAAATTAATGATGTATTGTTCTTTCGATTAGTCTCATATTTCCATGACATCATGTTTACCCTATCTGTTTAATTATAGATTCTTGTCCTTCGATTTCGACTATTGTACAGTTCTTTCAATTTAGGCCCATATTTGCATGTTACAACATTTTGTTTAACAATCCTACCATTTTCTGCAGTGCGTCCCTTGCTATGCAATAGAATCTGTAGTGCACAATCTTTCCCTATACATAAATCAAGACTGTCGGGATGTCATACTGCAAACAAACTATGGATTTACAATCGTTGCTACTGTAAGACTTGATGAACGTGGTGACTCCTATTTTGGCACTGGCATTTGGAAAGAAATCTCTAAGTTTTATGAACTGAAAGTTGGCACTAGAATTGCGATGCACATAAAAGGGCCTGGTCATGAGATATATGCTAACTTCCCCGCGATATCATCCGTCCAGACTTTGTTCGAATTAAGTTTTCTTTTCAACTATCTACGTGCTGACTTACCCAGCAATATCAAATGAATTGTGTAGTATTTAAGCAACCAATTGTTATTCCCTATTCTTACTATATTCCTACCTAATAACTTCTAGTTACCAATACACTTTCCTATTGCCCTGTTTTAACTAAATATTCCCTGTACTCCCATTTCTATGAGAAAGCGCCACTGACAAGGAGACTCCAGAGGTGGAGAACAGGGCTGCCAACAAGAGAAGGCGGGGCGAGCTAGAACTGCAAGCGACTCCGGCAGACATAGACTTCATCAACAGCCTCCCCGATGATATGTTGACAGTCATCATCTCCCTCCTCCAAATCAAATATGAGGCATGGAAAACCGTCCTTTCCCGGCAGTGGAGCCCCCTATGGAACTCCAGCCCTCTCGACCTCATCGATACCCACAAGCTCTGCCATGGCTATCGCAAAAGCTTGGATGCGTACTCCAAGACGCTCGACAGTCACCTTGGCCCAATCAGAGGCCTTAGAATGGCAAGCTCCGTTCCAACGGCAAGGACCGAGCCAAGCTTGATGACTAGTTCCAATCCCCCGCCCCAGATCAGCTCGAGGAGCTCACTTCTGATGATGGGCATATGCGCTCGCTGCCAACGTCCGCGCTCCGCCTCGCGCCCATGCTGCGCGTCGCCAAGTTCAGGAACTTCCATTCCCTCCTAATGATGTGCCAGCTCTTATTCTACCATGACTGAAGCACGTAGAGCTCGTCGCCGTCTTCTGCTCAAACGGTGACATGGAGCGCCTGCTCCGTGGCTGTACTGCACTCGAGTACCTTCGTCTTCAAGCGATCAATGGGTTGAGTACCTTCCACATCACCTCCATGACTCTCCGGACTATTTATGTGTGTTGCTGGTGCGGCAACAAGAGATCACAAGATGTGTACCTCTGTATGGTCATTGAGGGCACACCTGTAGTTGAGAGATTACTTGTAGTTGATCAAGAAGGTCCAACAAGAATCAATGTCATTTTTGCGCCGAAATTGAGAGTGGTGGGCTACTGGTGCGACAAATACTCCGAACTTGTTATTGGATCCACACCCGTTCAGGTACAACAGCTGCCTTCTACCTCTCCTTCTACAAATTAACATTATTTCTAATTTTGAAGATGTTTGTTTGTCTGTCATTAAGAAAATGATTCCGACAAGCTTGACCCCGAAACTGTACACAGTGAAGGTCTTGGCACTAGAATCTATCGACCCCAACCTGGAGCAAGTTGTCAGTTTCCTGAGATGCTTTCTGTGCATAGAGAAGCTATATATAGACCTGATGTTCCTTTCGTGTTAAATGTTAACCACAAGGGAGTTCAATTTGTGACACCTTATTCCAAGTTCACAATGACAATGTACTACGATTTCTAAAGGATTCTTTTGGAGGATTTCAGTACATACATGTCCCCCCATATTGGTTGCTTCATCCATATGGTTACAATCCATATGCATTTCTCCTTTGGATTCATCTGTACTAGTCTTCTTAGGGAACTTTTCATCTAGTCCAACCTCTTGTGAAGATCGAAGATGGCACGTTAATTCCCATGTTAATCATGTCAGATTGAAGATGACATGTTAGTGAATTTTACGAATCCTGCAAACCATATAGGCATGTAGTAGTATTCAAAATTGCATGTACGCACTAACACATTTTCTTCTTTTGTAGATAAGATTAAGCCCAGTGGTGGATAATGTGATACAATATAACAACCACGTCGAATACCTAGATCTGCATCTCTCAGAAATTACTTTGAACTCGTATCGAGGGACCTTACCAGAGATTATATTCGCCAGGTTCTTTGTTGTCAGAGCAAGGGTACTGAAGGTAATGAGGTTTGCCCTACATTTATTTTGGATAAATGAATGGTTTGTTGATGAGCGCCGACGCTTGCGACAGAATGGAATAGGCTCGAAATATGCTGAATTTTATTTTGGAACTTCAGATGACAGAGTAATCGGAAGTCATCGTATTACCCCATAGGTGACTTCTCAGTGGCTGACCCATTTGCAAAAATTGTGTGGTTTCGAAACCAGACTTATAAGTGGTAATATTAGTTTAATCCTCTCTGATATCCATGTTCAACGGATCAGCGTGAACGTTTGTAGCTGATGAGCTGAATTTCATTTCTAATATCAGTTTGGACCTTGTAATCTTCGAATTGGAGCCATATAACTCTGGAATTTGAACCTTGTAATATTTTGAGCTTTTTTGGTACAATCGTTGAAATGGCATCGTATGAGACTCGTATATTGGTAGCACTATTTTGACCTTAATATGCAATGGTCTTAGATTTTATTAACCATTCTCGAATCTGTTTACCTCGTCGACCTCACAACACATGATCTGTATAGCTAACTCGACTGTGATCCTCGACATTATTGCACATAGTTGGTGTCTTCCACCGTGTGCCCTGTAGAGCGCAGTTAATTATTGCACTCGAGTGTCCATCATCACACTTCTATGAAACTTTGACCTTATCACCCATGGGTAAACTTATGACCGAAGTCATTCCACACACTTCGTTTTTACAAAGATTTTTGCCAATAAACGCCCATGATTTGTCCCTCTTCTAGCCGACCCGCGGCCGAACTAGCCGGGTGGGAAGCTTGCATGGTAAACTACGCGGTAAAGCAGGAACAGGCTCATCGACGATACATTTGGCGCCTCTTCGAGCCCACGGGTGGTCAAACGAAACGCGTGCGGTGCTGTGTTGTTAAGCATGCACTAGAATCCTCCGCTATGAACACTATGACAAGACGTGACGATTGCAGGCCGGCTGGCCCCCATTTGTTACAGCGGCCAGTTACGCCTTTTGTCTCTTCAACCTTTCGATCGCGCCCCACCATTGCAGGAAGCACACCCAACACGGGTATCCTGCGCGGCTCCAAAGGCGCTCCGAGCGGCTGTAGGCCACGAGCAGCATTTCAGCATGCATCCCGTGGTGCACACTCACCAAAGGTTCACAGAGCTCTTGGTGGTGTACACTAACAACTCGGTCTGGGTGGAGTACTCCATCCACATCATGGATCTATTCCTTGCCGAGGAGAAGTAAAAGGTGGTCGGGTTCGACCTCGAGTACACCCGCGCTTGTGACGGGTCTTGTCCCTAGGTCGCCATCGCCCATATGTGCGTGCGCAACCACGTCCTCGTCTACCACTACTTCCTAGCCATAAGGCCTTGCGAGCGTTTCGCCAGGTTTCTCAACAGCCCCCACTACATGTTCGGTATGGTCGATATTGCCAACTATGTGAACGTGCCCAAGAATTCGGGCATCGCTTGCCAGAATCTTGTCGACATCCAAGACCAATACAAGATCCGGGGCAGCAAGCAGAATGAGAAGGACTCACTTGTTCACCTCGCCGAGGCCATCATTGACCCCTAGTACAGAGACATGCAGGATTCCTACAACAAGGACAAGCGTGCTTGGCAGTCGGCCTAGATGGAGAAACTTGACAAATCTCACATTGAGTACGCAGCCAAGGAGGCGTACAAGAGCTACAACATGTACACGCGGATCGTTGACATGAGAAAGAGCCTCCTTCCCAAAACGGCCAGGGATCCATGTGACGCCACAAGACCGACGCTCCAGAAGACTTCCATATGTTCCGAGTTTCACCGTGTGTTTCATTTGTGCTTGCTCTATTTTTTTTGCATTGCATCATGTCATCATGCCATCATGTCTTTTAATTTTATTAAACTCAACTAAATAAAATTGCATAGATCTTTTGATTTATTTAAAGCGAGGGAATTCATTGGTGATTTCTCTATATAACATATCCTCCCAATATTCTAGGGAGCTATAATAAATATTCCATTCTTTTGGAATTACCCATGAAACAACTTGCAATTTAATTCCATGCCTCTTCTGCTTCAAGTTTTGCCAAATATCAAATTCCCAAGGCAAAGTTCTTTCCTTCTTTATTTCTCTCCCAAATTCAAGTTGCATTTTTCTACTTCAGAAAATGTTCACTATTTTTTCTAAAATCCCTAAACCATGCCAAGACCCACTCCTCATATGTTCATATCTTGTAGACATGTTCTGGTTGGACTTTCGATTTATTCAAGTTTGAAATTGTTTCAAATTTGGCTAAACTTGCAGTCTCTAAAAATATCCAGGGCAATTTATTCACATGTTTGCTGGATTAGAGGGGTATATTCATATCTCTCGTATTCCTTCCCCAATCCTCTGACCTTTTCCCTTTTGTATTTTGTGGAATTATATATTTGCAGAAAGATTTTTAAAAGAGAAAGGAAAAGAAGCCTTCTTTTGTTGCTGCACTGGGCCGGCCCTCCAAACCCTCCTGAAGCTCAACCCAGAACCGACCCCTACTCCTAACCCTAGCCTCCCTGCGCTCGAGCCCCATCTCTCCCCTCGCTCATCCTCCTCTTGCTCCCTTGCGCCACCATCTCCCTCTTCTCCTCATCCCCGCAACCCTCCTCGCTCGATCCCGAGCGCCCCAGCGCTGTTCCTCTCCATCACTCTACCGACGACCCCGAACCCCTGTACCTCCTTTCCTCCCCTTGTGCCCCTCTCTGCCGACTCGATGCTCCCTCCGCCGCCGGCAAGCCTCGCGCGTCGCCTCCATGCTCGACGCCGTGCCCCGCCGCCGTCGGCGACCACCAGGCGACCCTGTCGCCCGACCTCCAGCCACGACTTCCTCTTCGGCCAGGCCGTCCCCTGCTCCTCCTCAACGCCCCGGCCTCATCGGCACCTCACCTCCTCCCCCCTCTGTTCGGCCTCAACCACATCAAGCCGCCGCCGCCAAGTTCCCTTCCTGGCACCGCCGCCCGCCGACCGCTATACTGCTCCGCCCTCGAGCAGCGCCTCGAGATGCGACTCCTCTGCCTTGCGCGTTGACCGCATCGCTAGCCACGTCTGCATCGACCACTGCCCTGCCGCGGCATCCTCCTCGTCGTCTCGCTGCCTCCCGCATCTCCTCGTCGGCGCCCTGTCCCCGCTGTCCTTCTCCTTCCCTCGCGATGCCGCGTGCATCGAGCTCGACAACCCCGTCCTCCTCCGAGACGGATCCAGCAAGTTCTTCCAGGATCTGGCGCTGCCCCGAGGCCCTCGTGTTGTTTTGTGTTGGATGAAGCCAAGATCATCTTCTACGTCTACATGCAAGTACCACGACGTCGACGACCCTCAAGTTCGACTACACGGTGATGCGCCAAGTACCACTACGACCCTCCCTCGCAAAGTACCGGTTCGAGTACGACGACATGAACACCTGCTAAAACGTGTACCCCCTACCTTAACGACGACCCCGACGCCCTATGTACAACTACCGTCGCCGAAGACCCGGGTTTGCAAAAACGCCAAGTTCCACTACCGTCAACTCCGTGGACGTCAAGTTCCTCGTCGTGACCCCGAAAATCTATGAAACGTGTACCACTACCGCCGTCGAGGACCGATAGTACCACTACTTCCCTCGATGACTCGTTCCACCCCGAAACCCATGCTTGAAAGGTATACCGCCGAGATGATGCCCGTGGATGAATGTTCCATGTGTGTATGAGATGGTTGCATGTATCCGTTGTTGCCGTGCAAGAATTGTTACTTGCACGAAGCCCCCTCATTTCCTTGCCACCAACCCGTGGGAACTCGGTTACCGGGATCACCCCACCATCTTGCTTGACACGCTCGAGCCACCATTTCTTTTGAGCCGACATCTCAACGAGTTACCAGAACCGATATGTTGCCGTGGCGTCATTTTCAGTTATCGCCGCAGTGGCCCCTTTCCTTCCACCACGGTGACGAGTTACTCCATATAATCTTCATGTCACTTTTAACTAAAATTGCTTAAAAACTTGCATATGTCATCGGCATTATGATAACAACATTTAAAATGTTTAAATGTGTTGTTTGCATTAAAATTGCTAGTTATGCACATGGAGATTTTCTAGAATTGTTGTTGTTATTTCCGGCCTCATTTAAAATGACTAGATAGTGTAGTTTGCTCATGCTTCACCTCTTACCATGTTAATTAACATTTAATATTGTTGGGTACCTAACCGGGATCAAACTAAATAATTGGATGTGGCATTTTGTCATTATGCAACTCGTTGCATATTGAGCTCCGCTTAAATTGTAGTGTTGTTTCAGCACTTTGCCATGCCATGCATATTTAAACCGGACATGCATCATACTTGTTTGTGCATCATGCCATGGTTATGATATGTGTGTTTACGGTGTTGTTTGCTTCTTTCTGGTATGCTGCTCTCGTTAGCTTCGGTTTCATTCCGGAGTTGTGAGGTTTTGTTCGACTACTTCATGGACTCGTTCTTCTTCTTTGCGGGATCTTAGGCAAGATGACCGTTCACCGATATCACCTCTATCTTTGCTTTGTTAGTTTTCTTGCTCTATAGTTATGACTCGATGCCTATTCTTGTCTTGTCAGCCTCCTATGTTGCCATGAAACACTCTAAGCGCCTTCCTAGCAAACCGTTGATTAGCTAAGTATGCTTTTGCTCAGCCCCTCTTAAAGCGTTGTTAGTTGCAGGTAAAGTTTGAAGATTGCTCCATGTTGGATTTGTTTGTTGGGATAACACAATATATATCTTATTTAATTAATGCACATATATATTGGTAATGGGTGGAAGGATTGGCCTTTTGCTTGGTGTTTTGTTCCACTCATGCCACCTTAGGACCCGATAAACCGGTGTTGTGTTCCTTGATTTTGCGTTCCTAACACGGTTGGTGTTTATGGGGCCCCCTTGATAATTCGCATTGCGTAAAGCTTTTCCAGGAAGGCCCATATTTGGTTTTACCATTTACCTAACAACTGAAACTTGCATAGAGAGAAATTAACCCGAGTTCTTAATCAACAACCCGGGCTAGTGCTCCTCATGAGTGTTGGTCCAAACTGGGAAACCCACGGGGCCGCCTCGGGGAAACCCGAGGTATCTGGTATATACATTTAGCTTGTCCCACCCGGTCGTGGCCTGAGACGAGATACGCGTGGCTACTATCAGGGTGTCGGCACGCCGGGAGGTCTTGCTGGATTAGTTTTACCTTTGTCGAAATATTTGAGCGCGGCGCGCTCTACTTTTCTGACGGAGGAAGACGGAGGCGAGGGAGATGAGTCGCTGACTGGTGGGGCCACGCGCTCGGAGTGGCTACGATGCGACTGCTGCGCCTGTAGCTGGGCCTGCGGAGGAGATGGGCTACTGCGCTGCGGGTGGAGAAGGAAGATGGGCCTCGTGAGAGAGAGAGGGAGGAGGAGAGGCCCAGGTTGTTGCTGCTGGCTGCTGCTGTTTCTTCTTTTCTTTTTATTTCTTCAGACAGAAAAAGAAAAGAATGCACAGAAATAAAGAAGAAGAACTAGGGGAAAAGAAAAATACCCCTAAGCTCAGTGAATTATGCTCTATTTAAATAAAATGACTTGGACATTTTTAGAGGCAGGAAAATAAAAGGAGTTTGAATATAGGCCAAACTCTTGATATTTTAAAACCCAACCAAATCATAAT
This sequence comes from Secale cereale, assembly GCA_902687465.1. NCBI lineage: Eukaryota > Viridiplantae > Streptophyta > Magnoliopsida > Poales > Poaceae > Secale > Secale cereale. The sequence continues at coordinate 405,206,014 of LR738715.1, forward strand.
CAAATGAGATGATATTTGGTGGAGAGGTTGCTCACATGGGGCAAGTTTTAAAGAAGAAGGAAGAACCACTATGGCACTTGCTAGGTGGCTTGCAAAATAGATCAAAGAAGAGGCCAGAAAGAAAGAAGGAGAAGAAGAAGAAGAAGAAGAAGAAGAGGGAGAGGGGGTAGGTTTTAGCTAAGATAGCTTGAACCCACACACAACATACATCACAAGGTCTCAACAATGCACAAAAGAAAACAAACTATGATGCCATGATGACATGATGATGAGCATTGCAAGGATGCAAAAATAATAAAAGGTATGCAATGCAAATAAAATAAAAGAGAAGGACCCCCAAGGATAATGACAAGGATCAAAGAGGAAGATTTATTGCCATTATAGGAAAGTGTTACATATGGGGCATTACATATTTCCATAGCTAGTATAGCGGATGCGTTTCAAAGGTCTGAGGTAAACAGTTTCCGAAGGTGCCTGGTTATTTGTTGACGGATGGATACAGCTGGATGTAGGATTTATTAGTTGAGTGATATGCGGTGCTTCCCCTGTATCCCCAAAACCAGATTGCATAACCGGAAAGCTTAGGGAATTAATAGGTGGGATTCAAGTAGCTCTTAGGTAATCTTCCAACGGGTGCATGATATGAGGTTGGGGTTCAACATCTAGTGGAGAGGTTATCATGGGCGTTGTAACATTAGGGGGTCGCATCTTAAAGGATCCTTGGCTATGCTGATCCAGGGATTGCAAGGCCCTTTGTAACACGTGCCATGGGGCATCAGCATGAACATGTGGGACGAAACCTCTATTATGTATTTGTTCCATCTCTTACCTTGTTGGTTTATTCTTTAATCTTTCACGTGGCTTCTCAACAAGTTGATATGTCATTTAAGCTTACAGAATTCATTCGTTCAATTCTCTGTCCGAATGATATTGTGAAGATTATGTTGCAACATATCTATCCTTTATTTTTGTTTTGATTGTGGTATTCGAGTTGCATCGATGTCAAATGCTGATTCCATACCTTTCCTAATCGGTGTTCTCATATTTCTATGGGAGTGCTAATCCTTCTTAATCATCGAGATTGTCATGTAAATTCTCTTCAACTGGTGTGCTTCTGTTCAAGTTAACCCGATCCTTTTAAATGTGCAAGACCAAGTCTTGGTTTTTTTCTCAACGGTGTCTGTTTCATTCATCCCAAGTTGTCTTTGTTTTCCCCCCACCCCCCACCTTTCTTCTTCTCGGAGTTGAGATCTCAATTCAGGTGTCCTTATATTCATTTGAAGTCTCTTCATTCTTTCCTTCGAAGTTGTTTATCTGATAATTTTTAGGAAAATTCTCAGGTTCAAGTTTATCATTCTCCATTCAAGTTTCTTCTCTGGTGGACCTAGTTCAAGCTTCGGTGTTGATCATATGTCTTTCTATTGTTTCACATTTCTTTCTATGATGAAATTTCTTATCCAAAGTCTCTCCTGTTTATTCAACTCTCTCTAATCCTTCTCCGGAGTGTTCAAGATATCTCAAAAGATTCATGTTTCCATTCTTAATCCGTTCAAGCTATTTTGAGGTTGTTACCTCATCCATGCCATTTAATTCAACAGGTGCAATCTGTCTTTCTAGCAATCTTTTTGACGATGTTTCTTTTGAGTGGGCCCTAACCCACAGGTCTTTTCCCAGGATCTTACCTGACTCTTCTATTTTTTCCGGAGTTATTCTCAAATTCTTTTCAAGTTTGACGTAAGAATGGATCTCTCATCAGTCAAATGTATCCTCCAAGATCGCTTTCAAATTCTTTTCACCATTGGTTCAACCTTTTAATTCTTCATTCCGGAGTGTCTCAACAATTTTGTTGGTGCCTCGTCGTCATTCTCAGTTTGAAGACCGGAGAAGAGTTTCTCTTAAATCTTGGCCCGTTCTCTTGAAGATTCATGGTTCTTGCTTCATGACATCCTCATAGTTGTTTCGATCACGAGGAATCTATTCATATCATCCGAAGCTTTTCATGAATTCTTCCCATTGTGATCCTCCGAAGGCCATTATTTTAGAAGATTTCTTCGTTCTTAGTTTTCAACTTCATCCTCCAACTATTCTTAATTGATGCCTCTTCATTCGTCTCCATATTCTTATGGTGGTTCGTTCAAAAATTCATTTTCCTTTGTCATCATATCAATTCATTCGTTCTTTCTGAAATCCTACCGGTGATTCGTTGAATACACTCTCAAGATTGTGCGAGATCTCTCTTTAATTCTTTGCAACGAGAATAAGTAGTATGCAAAATCCATTGGTAGTCATCAATTTAATTTGATGGAGGATAAGCATAACACAATTCTTATTCTTTTCATCAAGTTGATTAATCCCTTCCTTCGGAATTTGTTAATGATGAATAAAGTGTAATCCCAAGTCCTTTCATCTTTTCTTTTTCGGAGTTCAATGTTTCTCGGCCATCTCATCGGAACCTCCTTATAAATCATCGCAGGCCTTGAATCTTATTCTTTTCATCTTTCACTTCTCATCTTTTTATTACCGGAGTTCTTGATGGTGGTTCATCATGATTTAATTCATCCTCGAAGTCTTCATCAAGATTCTTGTTGGAGCTCAAGTATTCTTCTTCTTGCATTACAAGTGCAATTCTTGTACCCTTATCTTTTAAGGTGGTGTTATGTCATTCTTGACAATTTCCCTTCGTGTTTCATGATTCACAAGTTATCAAGAATGAGATATTTAAAACCATCATTTCTCTTTCTTGAGGAGATCTTTCGACCCTTCAATCTCTTTTTTGGAGTAATCTTGGGTTGTATTTCACCTAAAAGCTTTCCCTAAGGATCGTTGCTATTGTGGTGCTTATAAATGACCCAAATTCTTCATTTATCCTCTTGGTGAAAGAAGTTTTCATCTCTTCGTTGATCTCTAGCAACAATTGGTTTCTGTTAGTGGCTGGTTGTCACCTCATAATTCTGAGATGTTTTCCATAAGCCCACATCAACCTTATTATTTTGTTGTTTATTTTTTTAAACAACTCCATTCAATTCTTCTTTCTAAGGATTCTTTCAAGTTCATTGCTGGTAGAAGTTATCATTTTCTTCTATTTTTTTTCTTGCTAACGATCTACCATCTATTCTTTCATTTCGAAGGCAGTGTGATATTGCTTTCATAGACCATCATATGGTTTTGTCAAGATGGTGTTCTTTCCTTGCTTGTCCATTTAACCGGAGTATTGTGTCCTCTTTTGAAGTTCTCTCATCCTATCAAGTTTTTCCTCTCTTTTCAACCAAAGTGCTGTCTGAAATCCTTCTTACCCCTTGTGCCATTCTTTTAATCGTTTCGAAGGCAGTGTGTTGTTCATTTCATCAAGTTTCATACCAACTTGGCCAGTTCATGTTAAATTCCTTCAATTTTCAGTTGGAGTGATGTCCGAATTATTTCATTCTCATTCCTTCTCTATCTTGTTTTAACTTGGAGTGGTCTCAATAACTATCTTGTCACTTAACCTACAAGGTTCTCGTAATGTACATTGTTCCTCTTTTCTAACGTAGTGTTTTCATCTTCATTCATCTCCATTGTATTCTTCTTTCAATTTGGTCAACCTCTCAAGTTCGTGGTTCCACTCGTTTGTCAAAGAAGCAACTTTGGTTTACCTCTTCCTTTTCCTCTTCTATACGGTGCCTTCTCGAGGATCTCGGGTCCAGATCCTCTGTTAGTGTGGGAGAGTTGTGACGCCCCAAGACCGATGCTCCAGAAGACTTCCATATGTTCCGGGTTTCATCGTGTGTTTCATTTGTGCTTGCTCTATTTTTTTGCATTGCATCATGTCATCATGCCATCATGTCTTTTAATTTTCAAAAAACTCAACTAAATAAAATTGCATACATCTTTTGATCTATTTAAATCGAGGGAATTCATTGGTGATTTCTTTTTATAACATATCCTCCCAATATTCTAGGGAGCTATAATAAATATTCCATTCTTTTGGAATTACCCATGAACCCACTTGCAATTTAATTCCATGCCTCTTCTGCTTCAAGTTTTGCCAAATATCAAATTCCCAAGGAAAAGTTATTTCCTTCTTTATTTCTATACAAAATTCAAGTTGCATTTTTCTACTTCAAAAAAATGTTCACTATTTTTTCTAAAATCCCTAAACCATGCCAAGACCCCCTGCTCATATGTTCATATCTTTTAGACATGTTCTGGTTGGACTTTCGATTTATTCAAGTTTGAAATTGTTTCAAATTTGGCTAAACATGAAGTCTCTAAAAATTGCCAGGGCAATTTATTCAAATAGCACATGTTTGCAGGAGTAGAGGGGTATATTTATATCTCTCGTATTCCTTCCCCAACCCTCTGACCTTTTCCCTTCTGTATTCCGTGGAATTATATATTTGCTGAAAGATTTTTAAAAGAGAAAGGAAAAGAGGCCTTCTTTTGTTGCTGCACTGGGCCAGTGCTCCAAACCCTCCTGAAGCCCAACCCAGAACCGACCCCTACTCCTAACCCTAGCCTCCCTGCGCTCGATCCCCATCTATCCCCTCTCTCGTCCTCCTCTTCCTCCCGTGCACCGCCATCTCCCTCTTCTCCTCGTCCCCGCAACCCTCCTTGCTCGATCTCGAGCGCCCCAGCGCCGCTCCTCTACATCACTCTACCGATGACCCCGAACCCCTCTGCCTCCTTTCCTCCCCTCGTGCCCTCTCTGCCGCCTCGACGCTCGCTCCGCCGCCGGCAAGCCTCGGGCGCCGCGCCCCGCCGCCGTCGGCGACCACCAGGCGACCCCGTCGCCCGACCTCTAGCCATGGCTTCCTCTTCGGCCAGGCCGTCCCCTGCTCCTCCTCGATGCCCCGGCCTCGTCGGCACGTCACCTCCTCCTCCCTCCGTTTGGCCTCAACCACAACAAGCCGCCGCCGCCAAGTTCTCTTCCCAGCGCCGCTGCCCGCCGACTGCTGTACTGCTCCGCCCTCGAGCAGCGCCTCGACATGCGCCTCCTCTGCCTCGCGCTTTGACCGCGTCGACAGCCACGTCTGCATCGACCACTGCCCTGTCGCATCATGCTCCTCGTCGCCTCGCTGCCTCCCGCGTCTCCTCATCGGCTGTCAGGCCCAAGATGCGATTCTATCCCGATCACGTGACACTTACGTGATTGGGGCACAACCGCATTTCGGGCACTTAGCAAGATGGATTACATTACATCGTACCATTACATACATACATGGGGGATACAACAATACATACAAGTCACAAGAATACAACATCATCAATACAAGGTATCCGACTACGGATACAAACATGAAAAGAACAACGACATCCATCTGCTATCCCAGGCCGCCGACCCGGAACCAAACCCAAGACTGAAGAAGGAGAAGAAGAAAGAACTCCAACATAACGATCAACGCTCTCACGTCAAGTCATCGGAAACCTGCACCTGCAACTGTTGTTGTAGTATCTGTGAGCCACGAGGATTCAGCAATCCCATAACCATGGGTAACAAGACTATCAAAGCTTAATGGGTAGGAAGAGGTAAAAGTGGTGAGGTTGCAGCAGCGGCTAAGCAATATATGGTGGCTAACTTACGAGTACAAGAATAAGATGAGCATCTATGCAAACGGTCGCAACTAGTAGTGATCGCTAAAGATCCTGAACTACCTACGAGTCAAACATAACCCCACCGTGTTCTCTTCTCAAAGTGAAAAGAGACAGTCACTGTTACTCACACAGTTGTGTGTTTTTCTTCGGATCCTCTATCAAGTTTTCTACAACCAGACATTAACAAATTCCAATCTGCCACATAACCGCGGGCACGGCTTTCGAAAGATCATAACCCTGCAGGGGTGTCCCAACTTAGCCCATCACAAGCTCTCACGATCAGCTGAAGTAATAATTACTATTACCCCTTATCTTAGGGAAATATGATCAGGCTCGGTATCCCGGTGCACAAGACATTTCGACAATGGTAAAACAAGTCCAGCAAGACCTCCCGGCGTGCCCACACCCTGATAGTAGCCGCGCGTATCTCGTCTCAGGCCACGACCGGATGGGCGATTATACGAGTAAAACCAATCCTCGTGTTCCCCCGTGGTGGCCCCGCATAACCCCCGTTTAGGACCAACACCATCAGTACTGCCCCCCTGCTATGTAGAAAGAATCCTCGGGTAGCGCTAACTCCCTATGCAATTTAATTAATTAATTAAGTTGTTATTATGAGCAAATTAAAACCAAAGTTGGGCCTTGTTGGAGGAGTTTTATTCAAAGACGAAATGTCAAGGGGTCCCCATATACCCAACTGTGTAAGGAACGCAAAATCAGGGAACATAATGTCGGTTATCGGCGCCTAAGGTGGCATGAGTGGAACAAAACACCGAGCAAAAGGCCAAGCCTTCCACCCATGCCCAGTATATAGGTGTGTTAATAATAATAATAGATATTGTCATATTCGAACAACAAGTTCCAACATGGAACGATCTTCATCTTCACCTGCAACTAACAATGATATAAGAGGGGCTGAGCAAGCGGGTAACATAGCCAAACAATGGTTTTGCTAGGAAGGTTTCAAAGGTTAGAGGTTTCATGGCAACAATGAGAGGCTGGCAATAATAATGGGTAGCGCGACATATAACGATAGCATCGAGACAACTAAGCATGGCAATGGTAGTAAAGGTATCTAAGGGTATGGTCATCTTGCCTGAGATCCCGCAAGGAAGAAGAACGGATCCATGAAGAAGACGAAGAAGAAGCCTTGAAGACGAACCACATAAAGTCGAATGAATCCTCACGATCGCAACGGAACAAGCACTAACGAGAAGAAGCAAGCAATACGATAAACACCCAACACAAGAACATGACAATATGCTCAAGCAAGTATGATGCAAGCCAATTCTATATATGATGCAATACATGGCAAGGTAGGAAGCACAGAAAAACAACACAAGTCAACAAGTTTAAATGAGGCCTGAAATTACATATAACAAATCCGGTAAGTCCTCATAAGCATAATTTGAAATTATTCCAGGTCTGAACAAACCTTAAGTTAAAGTTGTTAAACAGCAAGTTAACATGCACCATGATGATCTACACAAAATTCTAGTCAAGTTTCATATAAAGTTCATTTAATTCGGAGCTACGGCCTAGAAGATATGAGCAAAACAAGATAAGCATGGCAACGGTGCAAGATGCACCCAAACATCAAGCAAACACACTCCAAGCATGAAAACAACATGAAATTATGATTCTACATGCAAAATCACACAAGTTTCATATAGGAGACACTCAACACGGAGCAACGGGCTACAAGATACGAGCACAACAAGATATAACAACAAGCTGAAGTTAACAGCCACATAGCAACTTTGGAGCTAGGTAAATATAAGCTAAGTCACCCAAACATGTTAAAAAGAAGCATGGATGTAAAGTAGACATGTCACTTAACAAGTAGGAACTAAGAACACACCCAAAAGCTTGCTGGAACACATTTAAATAAGCATGGCAAGTTGCAATAAAATTCTCCAGACTTAGCCAAAATCTGGGAAGGCAAAAACATCATCACGATGCTGCCTTCGGAGGCACAAAACAACAAGCATATCAACTCTAATAAGAACATAAAGAGCATGGACATGTAGTAGACATATCCTACAGCAAACAACTCCATTGGAGCATCTCCATAGGAGGCATGGATCAATAGCAACAAGCTACACCAAATTGAACATGCTGTTAAAATCCTTACAGGTATATTTTATAGCTACTTGAGAGCAAGAAATAAATAAGCTACAGCAGGTCATATGAGCAAGTAAGTGCATGAATGGATAGGCAATAACATGGACAACAAGGCATGATCATTGGCCACTCCAAAACAAGCATGTATTTGACTAGGGCATCAAGCAAACATAGCATCAGGTTATAACAGATTCCAGACTTAGCAGTTTTTTCACTAAATATAAAACAGTAACAACAACATGGCATGTTTACAAGCATGTTTAAGTCACCTCAAGGCATATCATGGAAGTTAAATGCACCACAGCAAAGACCATATTATGGTGCTTCTAAAACATCTAAACATGTGGCAATAGGACAAACACACCAATAGCAAGGAGCAATTGAAATCAGCATGTCATAACAAGTTTCAGCTCTTAACAGCCACACACACTTTTGCAACAGAGATTAACATGGCAATATGAACTCAAACAAGCGTGCTACATCAACCAACATGTAGTACACTTCAGAAGGAACATTTTGACATATCATATGCATCATTTGGATAAACATGCACTAAGTTATCATATCTCAAGTATGGCATCAAAAAAACAAGTAACAACAGTTTATAACAAGTAGCACTCTTGCAACAGAGGTTAGAGCATCTAGATGAACTCAAATGAGAATGTCACAATGGAACAAAGTGTAGAGCATATCACCACGATCATTTTGACATATCATTCACTCAATTTGGATCACCACACAAAAAGTTACGGGCACATGAACATAGCAACAAAATATGCATTTTCTGGGACTTAGTGAAAAAATAGACCTCGGGGAAACGGACATGTCCGTGTCCGGTGGACACGCCCGGCGACTGGGGCCCACGTGGCAGTGGCACGGTAGGAAGAAGCAGACATGTTCGGGCTCCTCCCGGACACGGTCGGCGACTGCAGCGGTGCGGGGCCCACATGGCAGCTGCTTAGGAGCTGGGATCGGCGGTGAAGGAGGCCGAGCGAGCCGCAGCCGCTGCGCTCGCCGGCGGCGGGGCTCGCGCGAGCGAGGCGAAGGAGGGCGGAGGAGGTCCGGGCCGGGCGGATCCCGCCTGGATCCGGCCGGACGCCGGCGAGGGGCGGCGAGAGGACGACGGGCGGAGGGCCTCTGGTCGGCAGTGACCCGAGGAGGCAGGGGCCGGCAGCTCACGGGCGGCGCCGGGGCTCCCGGATCCGACCGCTGGGAGGCCGGATCGGCTACCTACGGCGGCGGGGAGGCGAGATCGATGGCCGGCGGCAGCGATCGTACAACGGCGTCGGAGCAGACGAGGCCTGCGGGGTGAAGCCTCGGGCGACGGGGCTGGCTCGGGCCCGGTCCGGCGGAGGAGCGGGCGGCGGCTGGGCCCGAAGGGCCGACGTGGGCTGCGGCAGGAGGAAGGCGCTGAGGTGGCGCGTGCGACGTGGCTCCGCCCACGCGGCGGCCTGCGGTTGGCCAGGGCGGCTGACTTGGCGGCCTGAGGCCAATAGGAAGCCGCCAAGTGGCAGGAGGGGGCTGGGCTGCACCGAATTTTGAGGAGGAGGGGGTTTGGCTGCGCGGATTTTTAGGTGGAGGGAGGCTAGAGGTAGGGGAAGGGACTAGGGTGCCCAAAATGGCAAGGGGGTGTTTAAATAGGGAAAAGACTAGGGTTTGGGGGGTTTTTGCTCCGTTTCGAGCCGTACGATCTCGATCGTGCGGCTCCGAGCGGAGGGAGGGAGGTAGGTGACTTAGGTGGGCTGTGTAGAAGGCCTTGGGCTTAGGGAAGAGAAGAGAGGGAGAGGCCCGCGGGGGTTTTCAGAGAACGAAAACGTCCGACGAAATAACCGGCGACTAGTGCCGCTATATATATCCGTTGGGCTATCAAACGGACTCCGAATGCGATGAAATTTGGTAGGCGGCCTGTCTACACTATAATAAGACCACACGCCAAGTTTCAACCCATTCCGAGAATGTTTTTCGGCCACTTATAAAATAAATATTCTGAGGTGCCGCGGGCACGTGTGAGTGTGTCTGGGCTCAGAACGGACAACAGAAAGGACGAGGGGGCTCGGGCGGATGCAAGTTTTCAAAACATGATGATGCAACACACCTGATGACATGGCAAGATGCAACACGCAAGCAGATGACATGGCAAAGGCAACGAATAACTGGATGACACCTGGCGCACCGGTCTCGGGGGGTCACAACACTCCCCGACTAACAAGAGATCTCGTCCCAAGATCTTAGGAACGAGACGGAAGAGAAAAGGAAGAACAAAGTTCTTCGACGACAAAAGAGTGAAACCAAAGAACCTTGAGAGGTTGAACAAAATGAAAGAAGGATACAAGGGAGATGAACGAAGTTGCAAAGACTTCATTATACAAGAGGAAGGAGGAATACGACGAGAACCGAAAGGTTGAAGGAATAAGACTGAATTCGAAACCACTCCGATTAATAAGAGATAGAAATGAAATCTCCACGAAGGAATTCGGGCAGCACTCCGGCTGAAACTGAAAGGAATAGCACTCCAGTTGAATATTAATTGAAAGAAGAATAACTTGAGAGATGGAATAATATTGACAAGATGAACCACAATGCCTCCGGAGAATTGAACGAATGCAATGAAAAGAATGGAGAAGAAGATGACGACTTGAGCACAAGTGACATGAGCGAGAATTTATAAGAGAAGACTTGAACGGAGTTGTTTGAGAAAATCAACAACAAAAGAAAGCTTGTTATGGACTTATTGAAAACATCTCAAGACTTGAGGTGAATTACCGCCGCAACGAAAAGATTTAAGAGATGAGAATGAAGAAAGGAATGCAAAACTCCATTTCAAAAGAATATGGAGAATTATTTGCATCCCGAGACACAAAAGGCATAATGCTTGAGCTACTCCAGAAGAATTAGATGAATATCTGAAGAATGAATTATCTCGTGAAGAACCACCATGAGGAACTCTGGTAATGAAAAGGATGATGATAAATGAAAGAATAAGAATAAAGCCTTGCGATGATTTAGACGAGAATCCGATGAGATAACCGAGGAAACTTGAACTCCGGGTAATAAAAGATTTAATCACTTGGAACTAGAATTTATTCATCAAGAATAAACTCAAAAGGAAGGAATAAATCAACTTGATGAAAAAGGAATACGAATTATGTTATGCTTCTCCTCCATCGATTAAATTGATGAACAATGGGTTGACATACTACTTATTCCCGTTGAAATGATTAAAGAGGGATATATCGCGAAATTGCGAAAATCTTCATGAAGCACCGGTAGGATTGGAATAAAAAGAATGGATTGATATGATAGCACCAGAAAGAACTCTTGAGCAATCACCGTAAGAATTGAAGCCGAGCGAAGAAAAGGAATGAACCATCAGAAGGAATTGAAATCGAATGAAAACAAGAGAGTGAATCGCCGTGAAGAATAAAGCACTTGAGGAAATTAGAATGACGAGAACGAAGAGATCATGAACTGATTAAAGAATACTTGAACGAAGCACCGGACGAATGTGAGACGAACGAAGTGGCATCAATAAAGACTATTTGGAGGACGAAGTTGACAACTGAGAACGAAGAAATCTTCTGAAATGATGGCCTTCGGAGGAACACAAAGAAAAGAACTAATGAAATACTCCGGATGAACGAAATGAGGAAAAGGTTGAACCACCGATGAAAAGAATTAAAAACGATCTTGGAGAAGGCACATGACTGATGGAATCCATTCTTACGTCACACTTGAAAAGAATTTAGGAACACTCCAGGAAATAAAAGAGTCAGGTAAGATGCTGGGAAAAGACCTATGGGTTATGAGCCCACCGAAGAGAAAACTCCGTTGGAAAAGGATTGAAAAGGAGATAATGCACCGGAAAGATATAATGACTCGAATGAGGTGACAACCTCGAATTAATTGGAACACAAACGAATCTCCTGAGATGTCTTCATAACTCCGGATAATAAATGGGGAGAGGTAAACGAGCAAGGGGAAAACACTTGAACCGATGAAAGAATAAGAACATCACCGAGATATTGGAATTGAGTCCACCGGAAAAGAAAAGGAGATGAAGAAGGACGAACTAGACGAGAATTCACCAGTTGAAATACTGAGGATAAAAATGCAAAGGATTCACACGAGTAGGATGGATACTAGATTAATGATTCCGGCTCCGAGAAGAAAAGGGTGGGCGGGTGGGAATAGAAAGACCACTACGGGCGGGGAAAACACCGTCGGTAGGAAAAGAACTGAGGATTGAACTTGCAAAGAAGAAGAGGGTCAAAACACTTGACGAGAGATGCACCAGATGAAAGAACTGGCAACGCAACAAACGAAAACTAACCACGTGATCCTAAAAAAAAATTTGAAGGGGAAGAGGAGTAATTCAAAACACCTACGTCAAGATTCCTCACCAGAGCGATGAAGGGGCATGGGAGTAAAAAGAATTCCTACTCTCCGATATAACTAGACTCTGAAAAAGTGTTCTTCTAGACTCAACAACGGCCAAACTACGATCAATCAAGGGGGCTCCTATGGTCGGTCGAGGCTCTGATACCAACTTGTCAGGCCCAAGATGCGATTCTATCCCGATCATGTGACACTTACGTGATTGGGGGACAACCACATTTCGGGCGCTTAGCAAGATGGATATCATTACATCGTACCATTACATACATACATGGGGGATACAAAAATACATACAAGTCACAAGAATACAACATCATCAATACAAGGTATCCGACTACGGATACAAACATGAAAAGAACAACGACATCCATCTGCTATCCCAGGCTGCCGACCCGGAACCAAACCCAAGACTGAAGAAGGAGAAGAAGAAAGAACTCCAACATAACGATAGACGCTCTCACGTCAAGTCATCGGAAACCTGCACCTGCAACTGTTGTTGTACTATCTATGAGCCACGAGGACTCAGCAATCCCATAACCATGGGTAACAAGACTATCAAAGCTTAATGGGTAGGAAGAGGTAAAGTGGTTAGGTTGCAGCAGCGGCTAAGCAATATATGGTGGCTAACTTACGAGTATAAGAATAAGATGAGCATCTACGCAAACGGTCGCAACTAGTAGTGATCGCTAAAGATCCTGAACTACCTACGAGTCAAACATAACCCCACTGTGTTCTCTTCTCAAAGTGAAAAGAGACAGTCACGGTTACTCACATAGTTGTGTGTTTTACTTCGGATCCTCTATCAAGTTTTCTACAACCGAACATTAACAAATTCCACTCTGCCACATAACCGTGGGCACGGCTTTCGAAAGATCGTAACCCTGCAGGGGCGTCCCAACTTAGCCCATCACAAGCTCTCACGATCAGCTGAAGTAATAATAATTATTACCCCTTATCTTAGGGAAATCCGATCAGGCTCGATATCCCGGTACACAAGACATTTCGACAATGGTTAAACAAGTCCAGCAAGACCTCCCGGCGTGCCCACACCCTGATAGTAGCCGCGCGTATCTCGTCTCAGGCCACGACCGGATGGGCGATTATACGAGTAAAACCAATCCTCGAGTTTCCCCATGGTGGCCCCGCATAACCCCCGTTTGGGACCAACACCATCAGCACTGGCCCCCCTGCTATGTAGATAGAATCCTCGGGTAGCGCTAACTCCCTATGCAATTTAATTAATTAATTAAGTTGTTATTATGAGCAAATTAAAACCAAGTTGGGCCTTGTTGGAGGAGTTTTATTCAAAGATGAACTGTCAAGGGGTCCCCCTATACCCAACCGTGTAAGGAACGCAAAATCAAGGAACATAATGCCGGTTTATCGGCGCCTAAGGTGGCATGAGTGGAACAAAACACCGAGCAAAAGGCCAAGCCTTCCACCCATGCCCAGTATATAGGTGTGTTAATAATAATAATAGATATTGTGATATTCGAACAACAAGTTCCAACATGGAACGATCTTCATCTTCACCTGCAACTAACAACGCTATAAGAGGGGCTGAGCAAGCGGGTAACATAGCCAAACAATGGTTTTGCTAGGAAGGTTTCAAAGGTTAGAGATTTCATGGCAACAAGGAGATGCTAACAATAATAATGGGTAGCGCGACATATAACGATAGCATCGAGACAACTAAGCATGTCAATGGTAGTAAAGGTATCCAAGGGTATGGTCATCTTGCCTAAGATCCCGCAAGGAAGAAGAACGGACCCGTGAAGAAGACGAAGAAGAAGCCTTGAAGACGAACCACATGAAGTCGAATGAATCCTCACGATCGCAACGGAACAAGCACTAACGAGAAGAAGCAAGAAATACGGTAAACACCCAACACAACAACATGACAATATGCTCAACCAAGTATGATGCCAGACAAGTCTGTATATGAAGCAATACATGGCAAGGTAGGAAGCACAGAAAAACAACACAAGAACATGACAATATGCTCAAGCAAGTATGATGCAAGCCAATTCTATATATGATGCAATACATGGCAAGGTAGGAAGCACAGAAAAACAACACAAGTCAACAAGTTTAAATGAGGACGGAAACTACATATAACAAATCCGGTAAGTCCTCATATGCATAATTCGAAATTAGTCCAGATCTGAACAAACCTTAAGTTAAAGTTGTTAAACATCAAGTTAACATGCACCATGATGATGTACACGAAATTCTAGTCAAGTTCCATATAAAGTTCATTTAATTCATAGCTACGGCCTAGAAGATATGAGCAAAACAAGATAAGCATGGCAACGGTGCAAGATGCACCCAAACATCAAGCAAACACACTCCAAGCATGAAAACAACATGATACTATGATTCTACATGCAAAATCACACAAGTTTCATATAGGACACACTCAAAACGGAGCAACGGGCTAAAAGATACGAGCACAACAAGATATAACAACAAGCTGAAGTTAACAACCACATACCAACTTTGGAGCAAGGTAAATATAAGCTAAATCACCCAAACATGTTAAAAAGAAGCATGGATGTGAAGTAGACATGTTACTTAACAAGTAGGAACTTCGAACACACCCAAAAGCTTGCTGGAACACATTTGAATAAGCATGGCAAGTTGCAATAAAATTCTCCAGACTTAGCCAAAATCTGGGAAGGCAAAAACATCATCACGATGCTGCCTTCGGAGGCACAAAACAACAAGCATATCAACTCTAATAAGAACATAAAGAGCATGGACATGTAGTAGACATATCCTACAGCAAACAACTCCATTGGAGCATCTCCATAGGAGGCATGGATCAATAGCAACAAGCTACACCAAATTGAACATGCTGTTAAAATCCTAACAGGTATATTTTATAGCAACTTGAGAGCAAGAAATAAATAAGATACATCAGGTCATATGAGCAAGTAAGGGCATGAATGGATAGGCAATAACATGGACAACAAGGCATGATTATTGGCCACTCCAAAACAAGCATGGATTTGACTAGGGCATCAAGCAAACATAGCATCAGGTTATAACAGATTCCAGACTTAGCAGTTTTTTTTCACTAAGTATAAAACAGTAACAACAACATGGCATGTTTACAAGCATGTTTAAGTCACCTCAAGGCATATCATGGAAAGTTAAATGCACCACAGCATAGACCATATTATGGTGCTTCTAAAACATCTAAACATGTGGCAATAGGAAAAACACACCAATAGCAAGGAGCAATTGAAATCAGCATCTCATAACAAGTTTCAGCTCTTAACAGCCACATGCACTTTTGCAACAGAGATTAACATGACAATATGAACTCAAACAAGCGTGCTACAGCAACCAACATGTACTACACTTCACAAGGAACATTTTGACATATCATATGCATCATTTGGATAAACATGCACCAAGTTATCATATCTCAAGCATGGCATCAAAACAACAAGTAACAATAGTTTATAACAAGTAGCACTCTTGCAACAGAGATTAGAGCATCTAGATGAACTCAAATGAGCATGGCACAATGGAACAAAGTGTAGAGCATATCACCACGATCATTTTGACATATCATTCACTCAATTTGGATCACCACACAAAAAGTTACAAGCACATGAACATAGCAACAAAATATGCATTTTCTGGAACTTAGTGAAAAAATAGACCTCGGGGAAATGGACATGCCCGTGTCCGACGGACACGCCCGGCGACTGGGGCCCGCGTGGCAGTGGCACAAGAGGAAGAAGCGGACATGTCCGGGCTCCTCCCGGACACGTCCGGTGACTGCAGCGGTGCAGAGCCCACATGGCAGCTGCTCAGGAGCTGGGATTGGCGGCGAAGGAGGCCGAGCGAGCCATGGCCGCTGCGCTCGCCGGCGGCGAGTCTCGCGCGGGCGAGGCGAAGGTGGGCGGAGGAGGTCCGGGCCGGGCGGATCCCGCCTAGATCCGGCCGGACGCCTGCGAGGGACGGCGAGAGGATGACGGGCGGAGGGCGTCTGGCCGGCGGCGACCCAAGGAGGCAGGGGCCGGCAGCTCATGGGCGGCGGCGGGGCTCCCGGATCCGGCCGTTGGGAGGCCGGATCGGCTACCGACGGCGGCGGGGCGGCGAGATCGATGGCCGGCGGCGGTGATTGTACAACGGCGGCGGAGCGGACGAGGCCAGCGGGGCGAAGCCAAGGGCGACGGGGCTGGCTCGGGCCCGGTCGGGCGGAGGAGCGGGCTGTGGCTGGGCCCGAAGGGCCGGCGCGGGCTGTGGCGGGAGGAAGGCGCTGAGGTGGCGCGGGCGACGTGGCTCCGCCCACGCGGCGGCCTGCTGTTGGCCAGGGCGGCTGACTTGGCGTCCTGAGGCCAATAGGAAGCCGCCAAGTCATAGGAGGGGGCTGGGCTGCACCGAATTTGGAGGAGGAGGGGGTTTGGCTTTGCGGATTTTTAGGTGGAGGGAGGCTAGAGGTAGGGGAAGGGACTAGGGTGCCCAAAATGGCAAGGGGGGTGTATAAATAGGGAAAAGACTAGGGTTTGGGGGTTTTTGCTCCGTTTCGAGCCGTACGATCTCGATCGTGCGGCTCCGAGCGGAGGGGGGGAGGTAGGTGACTTAGGTGGGCTGTGTAGAAGGCCTTGGGCTTAGGGAAGAGAAGAGAGGGAGAGGCCCGCGGGGGTTTTCGGAGACCGAAAACGTCCGACGAAATAACCGGCGACTAGTGCCCCTATATATATCCGTTGGGCTATCAAACGGACTCCGAATGCGATGAAATTTGGCAGGCGGCTTGTCTACACTATAATAAGACCACACGCCAAGTTTCAACCCATTTCGAGAATGTTTTTCGGCCACTTATAAAATAAATATTTGGAGGCGCCGCGGGCGCGTGTGAGTGCGTCTGGGCTCAGAACGGACAACGGAAAGGACGAGGGGGCTTGGGCGAATGCAAGTTTTGAAAACATGATGATGCAACACACCTGATGACATGGCAAGATGCAACACGCAAGCAGATGACATGGCAAAGGCAACGAATAACTGGCTGACACCTGGCGCACCGGTCTCGGGGTGTCACATCGGCGCCCTCTCCCCGATGTCCTTCTCCTTCCCTCGCGATGCCGCGTGCATCGAGCTCGTCAACCCTGTCCTCCTCCGAGAAGGATCCCGCAAGTTTTGCCCGGATCTGGCGCTGCCCCGAAGCCCTTGTGTTGTTTTGTGTTGGATCAAGCCAAGACCATCTTCTACGTCTACATGCAAGTACCACGACGTCAACGACCCTCAAGTTCGACTACACGGTGATGCACCAAGTACGACTACGACCCTCCCTCGCCAAGTACCGGTTCGAGTACAACGACATGAACACCTACTAAAACGTGTACCCCTACGTCAACGACGACCCCGACGCACCGTGTACAACTACCCTTGCTGAAGACCCGGGTTTGCAAAAATGCAAAGTTCCACTACCGTCGACTCCGTGGACGTCAAGTTCCTCATCGTGACCCCAAACATCTACGAAACGTGTACCGCTACTGCCGTCGAGGACCGATAGTACCACTACTTCCCTCGACAAGTCATTCCACCCCGAAACCCACGCTTCAAAGGTAATACCGCCGAGATGCCGCCCGTGGACGAATGTTGCATGTGTGTATGAGATGGTTGCATGTATCCATTGTTGCCGTGCAAGAATTGTTACTTCACGAAGCCCCTTCATTTCATTGCCACCAACCCGTGGGAACCCAGTTATCGGGATCACCCCACCATCTTGCTTGACACGCTCACGCCACCATTTCTTTTGCGCCGGCATCTCAACGAGTTACCGGAACCGATATGTTGCCGTGGCATCATTTTCGGTTATCGCCGTTGTGGCCCCTTCCCTTCCACCATGGTGACGAGTTAGTCCATATCATCTTGATGTCACTTTTAACTAAAATTGCATAAAAACTTGCATATGTCATTCGCATCATGGTAACAACATTTAAAATGTTTAAAAGTTTTGCTTGCATTAAAATTGCTAGTTATGCACATGGGGATTTTCCGGAATTGTTGTTGTTATTTCCGGCCTCATTTAAAATGACTAGATAGTGTAGTTTGCTCATGCTTCACCTCTTCCCATGTTAATTAACATTTAATATTGTTGGGTACCTAACCGAGATCAAACTAAATTATTGGATGTGGCGTTTTGTCAATATTCAACTCGTTGCATATTGAGCACCACTTAAATTGTAGTGTTGTTTGAGCACTTTGCCATGCCATGCATATTTAAACCGGACATGCATCATACTTGTTTGTGCATCATGCCATGGTTATGATATGTGTGTTTACGGTGTTATTTGCTTCTTTCCGATTTGCTGCTGTCTTTAGCTTTGGTTTCATTTCGGAGTTGTGAGGTTTTGTTCGACTACTTCATGGACTCGTTCTTCCACTTTGCGGGATCTCACGCAAGACGACCGTTCCCTGATATCACCTCTTTCTTTGCTTTGCTAGTTGTCTCGCTCTATAGTTATGGCTCGATGCCTATTCTTGTCTTGTCAGCCTCCTATGTTGCCATGAAACACTCTAAGCGCCTTCCTAGCAAACCGTTGATTGGCTAAGTACGTTTTTGCTCATCCCCTCTTATAGCGTTGTTAGTTGCAGGTGAAGTTTGAAGACTGCTCCACATTGGATTTGTTTGTTGGGATAACACAATATATATATCTTATTTAATTAATGCACATATATATTGGTAATGGGTGGAAGGCTTGACCTTTTGCTTGGTGTTTTGTTCCACTCATGCCACCTTAAGACCCGATAAACCGGTGTTGTGTTCCTTGATTTTACGTTCCTAACACGGTTGGAGTTTATGGGCCCCCCTTGATAATTCGCATTGCTAAAAGCTTTTCCAGCAAGGCCCAACTTTGGTTTTACCATTTGCCTAACAACTAAAACTTGCATAGGGAGTAATTAACCCGTGTTCTTAATCAACAACCCGGGCCAATGCTCGTCATGAGTGTTGGTCCAAACTAGGCAACCTGCGGGGCCGCCTAGGGGAAACCCGAGTTATCTGGTATATACCTGTAGCTTGTCCCATCCGGTCGTGGCCTGAGACGAGATATGTGCGGCTACTATCAGGGTGTCGGCACGCCGGGAGGTCTTGCTGGATTAGTTTTACCTTTGTCGAAATATCTTCAGCACGTGATTCCGAGAATACTCGGGTCTTCCCAACATGGAGTTGCGACTTCGCGGATTGTGAGCTTGTGATGGGCTAAGTTGGGACACCCCTGCAGGGTTATGAACTTTCGAAAGCCGTGCCCGTGGTTATGTGGCAGATGGGAGTTTGTTAATATCCTGTTGTAGATAACTTGACACCATATCCTTAAGAATACACTACCTGTGTGAGTAACCGTGACGGTCTCTTCTTGAAGGGGTTTCGGAAAATGAACACGGTGGGGTTATGCATGAACGTGAGTAGTTAGGATCACTTATTGATCATCTTTGGCGACTGTTGGCACATATCCTCATCTCGCTCTGACTTCGTAAGCTAGTTGCTTAGTGCTTGTTGCAGCCACTTATTTAGCTCTCCATACCTAAAAGGCTTTGTTAGTTTTGACACCCAAGAATGGGATTGCTGAGTCCTTGTGACTCAAAGATTCAACACACACCAAATGCAGGTACAACTGACTACGACACAGGAGATGGACAAGAACTTCACAGGGAGTTCGATGAAGAGCCTGGTCGTATGTATGTGACATATCCTGTCGATCAGTAGTGGTTCCTACTAGGGGTGATCAGGACTTGTGGTTGTGGTATCTTTTCTCATTTGATTTCGTCTGTAGCCGGACTCTGTGTTATTTGGATGAATGTATGCTATTGTATTAATTGTGTGACGTGGCGAGTGTAAGCCAACTGTTTTACTCTTTCATCCCTGCTCTTTACATGATTTGTGCGAAGATACCACACTTGCGATCATTCCAGAATGCGCTTATGTCTCTAACTCGTGCCTCGACACGTAGGAGATATAGTCGCATCCTAGGCATTACAATCCAGCCGGAAGCAGAGCAATGGCAAGCATCGTCGCAACAAGAACTGGATAATTAGATCCTTGTTTCTCCTAGTTTAGTATGCATGTAATTGCTTACTTTGGTGCGTGGAAATGTTATATGTGTATTCACTTGTGTAATTCTATGCTTAATTTGGTTATGCAATGTTGTCTTTTAAGTATTGATATTGATGCTCTGTAGACAGAGCAAATCACATCGCACACAGACTAAACAATGGAACCCATCGGTGATGATTTCATTAATCACTAACAATTGTATACGAGCAATCGTTTGCTCGCAACACACACGGCTTGATAACAAGAATCGTCTGTGTTGTTATTGGTCTTCCCACACATTTCTGATTACAGACCTGTTTGCCGTGTATCATACATCTTCTTAAGTTGAACCGTTTATGTTCTCTTGGCTCAACACAAACAATTCATTCGAGTGAACTATATGTCGTATATTGCAAACACCCTCATCTGGATGCTCATTTCTGTTGTTTCGCCTCATCACAAACAGTTCATCCGAATGAACCGTATGTTGTACATCGCACACGTCTTCATCTGGCAGCCCATTTCTTTTGTTACTCCTCATCGCAAACAGTTAACTGAACTGAAACGTACGCCCATCATCACACACGCAACCAAAATCGGAACCGTGTTTCATCCATATGTCATCGCAAATGTTTTGCACCTTTTTTGATGGGGTTTTACACCACCGTTAGCGATTATTGCATCGCAGATAGTTTCGTCAAAGGGTCTGTGATCATATTGTCATGTTAGCAGCATCCTGCAGTAGTGATGGATAATACTTGGAAAAAGTATGAACACTGACAATTGAAATGCATGTGTGAACATGAATGTAATGTCGATGAGAAATACGTACTCCCCCAAGCTTAGGCTTTAGTCCTAAGTTGGTCTATGGCCATGGCTGGCCAGGATGAAATCCATAATCATAGTTGGGGTTGTACTCGATTGCATCTGTCATCGCCTGGCGAGCTGCCTAGTGGAGGCGAGCTGTTTAACTTGCCCTCTTGTACTCATCTTCCTCTTCCCTCCGAATGAAATATCTCCGTTTTGCGTGAAAGTCAAAAAAGTAGGGGTAGGGAGCGTAACATAGATGACACGGCTCATGTCAAAGATTAGTCTGTATTGGTAGGGCACATCACCCCTCTCTCTTCCCCCCAGTAGTTTCAGCAATAAAGTCCTCCACGTCCCTAGGATGTGGGTCAATGATGGCACCCTCATAGGGTATTGTGCAAACATTGCAAAAATCATAAAGTGTCATTTCGTGCTCATCATATAAATGAAATTCCACCATGGGCGGATTCTTCCTAGAATAAAAGTGGAAATTTTGCACGAAGGTATTAGTGAGTAAGAGGTATTGGTCATACTTATCTTGGAGGAAGGCGGTGATGCCGGAATTCTCAACCAAAGAATAGATATCATCATAAATTCTGTCCTCTCTCAAGAACGCATCACTTGGCGATTCACACGGCCAAACCTCCACCATACGCGGAAGGTTGTACTTGGCTTTTCCACCGGAGTATCCTCCAAAGTTTCTTCCTTATTACTTCTTAAAGAGCCACTTAGCCACCTCTTCATGGTCTTCTTTTTCTCTGAAAATTTCTAAAAAAATTAGTGACTCACAACAAAAGTTAACAAAACTCAACCGAAGTGATAGCAACTACTCCTACAAGTGTCTAGAGGTTATATCATGGAACAAAACCACTTTGGACCATATAAATTTGACATGCAAGCTCAAGAACATAGTCACCACAGTAGAAAAATTTGCAATAAATAAATCACTGAAGCAAAAACTAATTGGATCAATGGAGGAGTCATATACCAATGAACAATCTCCCAAAACAGTTTTAGAAATGAAGCAATGAGCAAGGAGATCGAAAATGGCAGCAAGATGAGCAAGAGCACATGTTTGAATAATGGAGAGATTTTTTCCGAAGGAAGACGAAGTGGATGGGTGCTGGAATAAGTGAGGGGGACCCATGTGGGACAAACAAGCCATGGCGGCGCACCTAGGGGGTGGGCGCGCCATGTGGGTGCACCCCCCAGGTGTTTTCGGTGCAGAAAATTCTGAAATATTCTGGAAAAAATCATACTAAAGTTTTGGGCATTTGGAAAACTTTTATTTTGTGGTCTTTTTTTGCATGGATAAATCAGAAAAAGAAAATAATAGTATTTCCACTTTATTATTTCTAAGTAATAGAGAATAAAAAGTGGGTACAGAAAGTTGTGTTTACAAAATTCATCTATCTCATGCCCGTCAAATGGAATCCAATAATAAGGTTGATCAAGTCTTATTAACAAACTTCTTTTGAATGACATTAAACAGGAGAATCTTCATATAACACTATGTTACCTCAATGGGTATATGTTACCACTTTCCATGATATGCCTTGAGGTGACTTAAACAAGTTTGTAAACATGCCATGCCAATATTACTGTTTTATACTTAGTGAAAAAACTGTTAAGTCTGGAATCTGTGTTAACCTGATGCTATGTTTGCTTGATGCCCCACTCTTTTCCATGCTTGTTTTGGAGTGGAGAATGATCATTCCTTGTTGTCCATGTTTTTGTCTATCCATTCATGCCCTTACTTGCACATATGGCCTACTGTAGCTTATTTTTTTCTTGCTCTCAAGTTGCTATAAATTTTACCTGTCAGGTTTTTATCAGCATGATCAATTTGGTGTAGCTTGTTGCTATTGATCCATGCCTCCTATGGAGTTGCTCCAATGGAGTTGTTTGCTGCATGATATGTCTACTACATGTCCATGATCTCTATATACTTAGTGGAGTTGACATGCATGTTGTTTTGTGCCTCCGAAGGCAACATCGTGATGATGTTTTTGCCTTCCCAGATTTTGGCCAAGTCTGGATAATTTTATTGCAACTTGGCATGTTTGGTTAATTGTGTTCCAGTAGGTTTTTGGGTGTGTCCTAAGTTCATACTTATTAAGTAACATGTCTACTTCACATCCATGCTTCTTGTCATCATGTTTGGGTGCTGTAGCGTATATATCTCTTGCTCCAAAGTTCCTATGTGGCTGTTAACTTCAGCTTTGCATTGTATCTTGTTTCGTGTGTATGTGTTAAACCGTTGCTCCGTTTTGAGCGTGCCCTATATGAAACTTGTGTGATTTTGCATGTAGAATCATACTATCATGTTGTTTACATGTTTGGAGTGTGTTTCCTTGATGTTTGGATGCATCTTGCACCGTTGCCTTGCTTGTCTTGTTTTGCTCATATCTTCTAGACTGTAGCTCCGAATTAAACAAACTTTATATGAAACTTGACTAGATGTCACACCCTGATTTTCATGCCACGACACTTAAGCTAATAATAATGCTAAAAATGTGGATTGACAAAAACTTTTGAGTGTTTTGGGCATTGCTTGATTTCATTTTTGTCTGCTGGTTGCTAGTGCTCTAAAAATCAAATAAATCCTCCAACTCTTATACTTCATCTCCTTGATCCAAAACCTTTTCCCAATGATCATGCCATGCGTATAGACCAGTATAGTATTTTCTTATAAAAATATTTTGGCCAAATAGTATTTTCTAAAATTAGTTTTCCAAAAACCCCTGAATTGAGGTTTGCACTACAAGTACCTTATTTAGGGTGTGAAAAATCTTTCGAAAGGTATATTTGAATGTTATTAGGTATAGGACTCCCATAAACCACAAAATTATAATTTTAAAAGTTATTTTTATATTTTATTTAAATGCCTTTTCTTTAGGCCAGAAATGGTCTTTAGTAGGTAAAAAGTATTTAGATATTTCAAAAATATTTGCCAAAATTCAGAGAGACTCCTAGGACATATATTGTCCATATATAAGAGTTTCAGCACATGGTCATGTTCAAAATATTGGACAAATCCTTCCAAAACCCTTTCTGGATATTTCAAGCTTTTGAAATATTTACAAAGGAAATATTCCCTAAAAATTCCAGGGAAATTCTATCATGTCAGATATGACATATGTAATGATCTTGCGAAGCCTCTTGCCTTGAAGATCAAGAAAACATCATCTAATCCCCTCAAAACCATTTCCGTCCATTTTGAAGTTTGAGCAACTTTACATTGCCAAACTTGTCCAAATGCTCTCAAACTTGGTACACATGCTAGAATGGTCTAATTATGCATCTAGACCAAATGGCACAAGTATTGGAGAATCATAAATTGATCTAAGTGTCCCAAAACCCTTTCTGACCAGATCCAAATTTGAACAACTCTACATTGCCAACTTTTTACTTGGGGCCTCAAATTTTGTGGACATGCTCACAACCCCAAATGATGACACTACACCAAGTGGTGCATCAAGGAGAGATGATTTGCTTAACCTAATCTTGGAAAATCCATTTCTGTTGATTTCTAGGGTTCACCAAAGTTACATTGGCAAGTTTCTTCAAATGAGCTCAAACTTGGTGGAATACCCTATTTTTATATGCCATTTGATCCTGTTAAGTCTCATGTCAAAGGAGTTAATTTGCTTGCCCAAATTTGCATCAAACACCCATTTGTTTACTCCTCATCTGACCCCCTAGACACTATTGGCCACGCCCTGGGCGCCAAAATGATGCCAATGGCAGGCCATATGCGTGCTCTGGAGCGCGCTATAGTGCTCTGGCGCATTGTAGCCGCCCCCCATCCTGATGCCCCGACAACCTCGGGCCTCCCCAGCATGTCCCCTGAGGTCGCCTCGACGTCTGGGACACGGCACGTAGCCGGCCCCCACCTGACCCTCTCTCCTCTCCCCTCTGCGAGCTCGCCTGAGCGCGCCCTGGACCGCGCGCATGGTGCACCGTGGCCACGCCCATTTAAGCCACCCTCCGAGCTTGCTCTCGCCTCTGCTGACTCCCCCTCTCTCCCGTAAACCTCCTGGACATTCTCTTCCTCTCCCTCTGGATTTCTTTGCCTCTCCCTAGCCACCTCGGTCACCGTCGTTCTCCGCCTGGCTCTGGTGAACCAAGGCTTCCCCTCCTCTCCTTAGACCACCAGGGGAAGACCCACAGGCCACAAGATCCCCCGCACCCCCCCTCTTTCTTCTACTCCGGAGCCCACGGCGTCGCGCTCGTCTCGACCCGAAGCCGCCCGCCGGCACCGAGGCTGCCGCCGCCCCCGTTCCCCTCGGACCGCATGAGGCCCATGGATGGGCTCGGCTCGATCCCCCGGAGCCCATCGGTATGCTAGACGCCGCCGGGGACGACCGGAGTCGCCGGGAAGGGCGCTGGCACCTGCTCGGCCGGCCTCCCATGCCCCTCCTCTGTTTTGAGCGAGAGGTAGGAGGAGGGCCTGCCAGCAGGGCCCACCGGTAAGTGGCTAAGGCCCCGGGCCCCGAGTGAAGTGAAGACGGCCTACGGGGAAGGCGTCTATCCTGACCGAAGGCTTACTCATGGGATTGCGCCAACGACGTCACCTGTGCACCCCGGGCGACTGATGCCACTGGGCCGGCCCATGTCTGCATCCCACCTGTGCGCAGGATAAGGGTAAAATCATTTCCCTTTCCTTTTCTTTTTCTGTAAACTTCTAAAAACCAGAAATAAATAAAATGAACTCCAAATTTAACGATTCAAATTTCTAGTAGGTTCCAAAATCATGATCTACCTGTTGGTGCAACATGCACATTTTTCCAGAGAGTCTTTCTTCACAAATAATTATCAAATGTCATTTTTCTATTTCTGTGATAAACTTTAGAAAACCACAGAGAGCTCAAATTTGATCCAAATGCAATGGTTCAAATTCCTAGATGCTTGTAATATCCAAACTTAGTTTTGGAATATTTTTATTAATACTTTCTGGACCCCACCAAATAATGAGCCATTTCTTCATATTTATCAACTTTGCAAAATCCTAGGAAATTCATTTGAACTCCAAATCCAGCGAAACCTACTCCTAGATGCTTCTAAAATCATGATTTGTTAAATAGGTGCCTTTGCTCATTTTTCAAAAATATATTTCTATACACTTCTTTCAAATCCATAAACCCCTTGATTCCATCATATTGAAATGTGCCAAACCATCCAATGATCATACTCTAATGAAACCACGTTGGTCATTTTTCGTATGACCAGTGGTATCCTAGAAAAGTCCAACTCCTATTTTCAGAGCACTTTTATTTTTGCTTTGTTGTGTTGCTTATTATGATTGTTTCCATCGTTAGTTGACGAAATAAACGGAGTACTCGGAGATGGACCAGAAGGTTTGAAGACTCGGAAGGACAAGGCAAGCAGCCCTTTGACCATGTTTGAGAAACCTCTTTATGCATGTCATATAGTACCATAATGTTGTTGTTATGGAATCATGATGAGGTGGAACCACTTTGATGGTTTGCCACAGCACTTCCTCGTTGATACTTGCATTGTGCATAACCCTACCTTCTTGGGAGGGTTATGCCGGTGGGAGTAGATAGATGTGTGCTATAGTAGTTGGCTATGCAAATTGGGTCAGGGTTATGCATTAAGAGAAACAAGTGTGGTTTGACATACTTGCAAATAACCCAGTGGGTGCCACTAATGCCCCTGGGAGACGATGAGGAACTAGGGCACTACTTGGTAAAGAACTAGTGTACCAAGGCTTTATGAAAGTGTTGTTTACAGAGATGGATTAGATTTATGTGTGATTACCGTCCCAACCAAACAAGCGCAACCACTCTACCCTTATATGGGAAAGGGCATTATTGATTACCTAGGTTGATACTAGCATGGTGCCCGCATTACTAGTGACGGGGGTGACAAGAGGTCACTCTCAGGACGGGGTCGTGCTTGGATAGGCGGCCATGACTGTTTTCACAGGGCACCGAACACATCGTTGGTACCCCGTGTCAGTGGTATGTGATGAATATGGGAGCGAGTCTCCACAATTTTTTTTAAGATGTGAAATGTTGGCACGGGGCTGTTACCAATCGAGTGGACTCTGTGTTAGTGTCGTCTAGGGAAAGATATTGATCGGGTGCTTACCCCGGGTACTTGAGGTACCGCGAGTTGTGAATGACACGGAAGTTCCCCGGATCTTGTGGTTAAAGTGTGCAACCTCTGTAGAGTGTAAAACTATTCGAATAGCCATCTCCACGGTCAAGGACAGTTGGGTGTTGCTGCTTAGACTATGTCCATAAGTTTCTGGAAAACAACACGGTTTGGTAAATCTATTGATGTGATTGTGAGAAAGTCACGATGAGCGTGAGCAAGAGTTGTTCATGACTCTTTCTCGATATTGATGTCTGAAACCTCCTGATACTTGTTGTAGACACATGCATGTTCATGTTATATGTTGATCATACTTGCATATGAAAAACTAGCTTTCCGCTAAACTGCCAATTTAGCAGTAGAGCCTTGCATAATTAATTCTGTTATCACCCTTGGGTTGCTTGCGAGTACATTCAAAGTACTCATTGGCTTGCCACTGGTTATTTTATTGGCCAGGCAGGAGAGAACATGATATGATGAAGATCTCTTGGTGACGAACTTGCGAGCTAGGACGCTTCCCAGTCAGAATGCCTGTAGGGGTAAGGCAGATGGCATGGGTCCAAGTTGTTATTGAAGATTTCCGCTACAGTGATATACTTAAGACTTTACCATAATGGTCCTATTTGTGTAATACGGTATGTATGGATGTAAGACTCTTGTTATTCAGCTTCCGTGTGTTCAGTGAGCATTGATCTCTGGGATCACTGTACACGTGCACTCGGTGATCACGACTTATGAGTCGGGGTCCCCACAGAGCTAGTATCAGAGCCATCCTGACTGTAGGAAGCCTTAGTTAGCATGGTCGTTAGTTAGGGTAAAACTACCTCCAAAACTATTACTAGTTTTCAAAACTATCTATACTTCTCTTCCCCTCTCAGTTTTTCGAAACCTAGGCTATACTTGATCTCTCCCACTTCAAAACTTTTGGTCGCTACAACCCTTATGCCCCAGACCACTGGATTTCCTTGCAATCCACGTGGATAATCTAGAAGGAGTACACCTTGCCAAACACTCACCCACTTCTTCTGAACACAAGAGTGGTGACACCATAACAAGATGATGTCAACAGAAGATACATCCTCGAGGAATGAGGACCTGAAGACCCAGAAGAAGGTGACACCCTTGACAGTGCCCCAAGATGATGCAACCTTGGCCTGCGATGACCAGGGTATAGGTTATGCAAGATCATGAGATACATCACTAATAGAGTAACCTTGTCACTACCGTTGTTGTGTCGGCAACCACCGGTGGATGAGAACCTCGCCATTTGGTCCGCCTCACTATAGTGAGCAGGAAAACAGTTCTCTTCGTTCCCCGCTCTTGGTGTCGATGTTGTCATCAACGTAACCGACATGATAAACCTCTACTATGCCTTGTTAATATCATTGCATAAAGGATTGCCTACGTGGTACCCTCGACGCCCCAGAAGGCACAAGGGATCGTCATGATTAAAGAGACAAGAGAAGACCAAGTCAACGCCAGCTACAAGGAGGCACATTCACCACATCACCTCATCAGGCGAGAAGTTGTTGAAGATTCTTCAGGCTCAACTTGGATCGTTCATCAAACAACTACAAGGGACATAGCAACACCTGAGGGAAACTTAAGAGACTGCACGAGGCACAAGTCACGACTGCTGAGTCCGAGAACCCCTAGGGTAGGATGAGTCGTGTACCCCCTATGCGCAGTCGAGTCCGTATGATGGTTCGAATGAAACCATGATTGTGTGTTGCTTGCTTTTAATTGTTTGTGTTTTGATATAAGTCACACTTTTTCCCTAGGTAACAAGTGCATGGCTATATCACCTTCCTTACCTTGTTTCTTTTGTTTCGCCCTTTTTGCACCTATTTGTTTGCACTTGCACTATAGACCCCCGTTTAGGCATTCCCCTCCTCTATGCTACTTTTTCCCTCTCTTCTCTCTCCCCAACTGAAGACCCGCAAGACAAGATGCACCAAGGATTCTACCTCGGCAACCAACTGGCACTGAAGACTTCTGCTACAACCTCCACGATCAAGTGCAACCCCGTAGAATTATGTGTAACCCTCCAGACTAGAAACCCATTCCTAGACCCTTTGAGACTTCACAAGGTACTTCAGCACGAATCCTTAACCATGTGCCTAACCCATAGAATTACAAGAGAACAAGTTAAGCCTCTACAACCTTGCACAACACTGGGTTCGTAATGAAACTAGTGGACACAGTGAGTGAGCACATTTTCATCCTAATATAGCACAAGAACTGATGATGCCATAGTCACACCAATTTGAGGATATAGGACAGACGATATGGTGACTTTGTATCAGTGACTTCGAGGAATTATCTGAGGCCTTGATGGATTGTGAGGTTTTCATGTTGGTGGGATCATGATTAATAGGGAAGCATAACAATCACCACCCTGGAGTAACTTGGCTTTGCAGGGCTATTGTGATCGCAAAATTGAAATTCTTGGAGGTATAAGGATTTGACTTGAGCAGATGATATTGATGGGAGATAGTTGACATTACGATAATGACTTTGGGGAAAATGTAGGAATTCTTGTCGGACATGAGATTTGGATTTAAGTAGGTGATTCTGGTTGGGTATATATGCTAGAGATGTCTGCATGGTTCGGAGTAAGTTGGATTTAGACCGATGATCCTGATCATGATACCATGCTTCTCGGTGGACAAAAACAAGGAGATTGGATTAATTTGTCGGAGTTGATTTAGGGATCTATATAATCATGACCTTGGAGTTTACTTGACCATGATGGTGGGAATTTGGTGGACTTACTATAATAATGCATAGCCCTTCCAAGTATTTGGGTATTATAGGGACTTGAGATCTTGTGGAACACCGTAGACATCAGATTTGTAGAATTGTTGGATTATGTGGTGATTAATGGAAGTTACCGGGCTGTTGGAGTTGATCTATAGGAAGGAAACGAGATCTTGGAGTGGCATGTGACATGTTTCCTTAGAATAGAGATGCATTATCTTGAACCTTGCAAGAATAGGTTGGGCGCTTGGATTGTGGTGTTTGATTCCCGCTTGGTAGCTTGTATGCCCTACCCGTGGATTTTTAGGGTTAGCCTTGCATATGATTATTGGGATCGTAGACATGTACGGTTTTGTCAGACCTCCTCTTGGGAGTCATGAGGATATGTATGGCATGAGTGGTGATTGAAGTTAGCCTATGCGAGAGGATGCTTTTTCGTTCGGAGTACTAGATAGAGCTATTGGCATCTCAGAAATCGTGCTTAAGGATAAGATAATAAACGTTCACCCACACACTAGAATCCTTGAAACCCTTAAGCCCCACCAAGCCACAACATGGTTAGATCCCGACCACGGGCCTTGGCTCTAAGTCAGGAAGGCCTTTGCAAATACTCAACGGAGACCACCACCAATACCCCAGCCTACCTTGCGTACCCCGTAGACTTCATGGAGTATTTGGACAAGTTGGGTAACACCATTAATTGATGGCCTACTTGTCTGCCCGAAGACAAAAGAAGAGACAGACAACTGAATAGAAGACGTTTGAAGATCGCCATGTCAAGAGGGAAGAACTACACCAACCACCGTCATCAAGAAGTAAACTTCCGCGTCAAAGACCAGGCGTATCTGCAAACCACTCCTCTCATAGGAACCAAGCGTTTCCATGTCGAAGGGACGCTCACACCAAGAATTATCGACTTTCTTCAAGACCAGTGCAAGACAAATAGTAGACGGCTACCAGCTAGATTTACCACCTGAGATGCCCCCCCCCCCAGTACAGCAAATATTCCACGGGTCACCACTTTGGAAGTACTCCTTACTTCCTAACTAGCCCGGTCTCTGCAAGGTCATCGTTCACCAAACCCTTGACGTCTAGCTCAACCTAACCCATACAAGAGACCCCTCAGTAACCTGCATCAAAAAGGGCAACGCGCGAGAAGCCACACCACCAAGTACTTTAAGGTTCCAAGGAGAACCACTCGGAAGCAGAACCAACAAGAAGAAGTGAAGACTACCCCGTATCCAAGACTCCGTATTCCTTTCCACGCCTAGTCTGGGAATCTTGGGGACGAGATTCTTGTAAGGGGGATAGGTCTGTCACACCCTGATTTTCATGCCACAACACTTAAGCTAATAATCATGCTAAAAATGTGGATTGACAAAAACTTTTGAGTGTTTTGGGCATTGCTTGATTTGATTTTTGTCTGCTGGTTGCTAGTGCTCTAAAAATCATATAAATCCTCCAACTCTTATACTTCATCTCCTTGATCCAATACCTTTTCCCAATGATCATGCCATGCGTATAGACCAGTATAGTATTTTCTTATAAAAATATTTTGGCCAAATAGTATTTTCTAAAATTATTTTTCCAAAAACCCCTGAATTGAGGTTTGCACTACAAGTACCTTATTTAGGGTGTGAAAAATCTTTCGAAAGGTATATTTGAATCCTATTAGGTATAGGACTCCCATAAACCACAAAATTATAATTTTAAAAGTTATTTTTATATTTTATTTAAATGCCTTTTCTTTAGGCCATAAATGGTCTTTAGTAGGTAAAAAGTATTTAGCCATTTCAAAAATATTTGCCAAAATTCAGAGAGACTCCTAGGACATATATTGTCCATATATAAGAGTTTCAGCACATGGTCATGTTCAAAATATTGGACAAATGCTTCCAAAACCCTTTCTGGATATTTCAAGCTTTTGAAATATTTACAAAGGAAATATTCCCTAAAAATTCCAGGGAAATTCTATCATGTCAGATCTGACATATGTGATGATCTTGCGAAGCCTCATGCCTTGAAGATCAAGAAAACATCATCTAATCCCCTCAAAACCATTTTTGTTCATTTTGAAGTTTGAGCAACTTTACATTGCCAAACTTGTCCAAATGCTCTCAAACTTGGTACACATGCTAGAATGGTCTAATTATGCATCTAGACCAAATGGCGCAAGTATTGGAGAATCATAAATTGATCTAAGTGTCCCAAAACCCTTTTTGACCAGATCCAAATTTGAACAACTCCACATTGCCAACTTTTTACTTGGGGCCTCAAATTTTGTGGACATACTCACAACCCCAAATGATGACACTACATCAAGTGGTGCATCAAGGAGAGATGATTTGCTTAACCTAATCTTGGAAAATCCATTTCTGTTGATTTCTAGGGTTCACCAAAGTTACATTGGCAAGTTTCTTCAAATGAGCTCAAACTTGGTGGAATACCCTATTTTTATATGCATTTGATCCTGTTAAGTTCCATGTCAAGTGGAGTTAATTTGCTTGCCCAAATTTGCATCAAACACCTTCTGTCACTTTTCAAAAATCACCACTTTGGCCACTTACACTATTCTCCTTGAGTCCAACTTTTTACCACAACATCTCCTGTACCCCTTCTACCTCCAGCAGCAATGGATGCACCACAGCTCAATGATTGAGGGGGGTATAACCCCATTTTACATCTCTGGATCTCCATTTTCACCCTTGTCTCTCAGCACACTCCCCTTCTAGAAGCTCACCAGGGCATCCAAGGCAACCAACCATTTGTTTACTCCTCATCTGACCCCCTAGACACTATTGGCCACGCCCTGGGCGCCAAAACGATGCCAATGGCAGCCATATGCGTGCTCTGGAGCGCGCTACAGTGCTCTGGTGCACTGTAGCCGCCCCCCATCCTGATGCCCCGACAACCTCGGGCCTCCCCAGCATGTCCCCTGAGGTTGCCTCGACGTCTGGGACAGGGCACGTCGCCGGCCCCCACCTGACCCTCTCTCCTCTCCCCTCTGCGAGCTCGCCTGAGCGCGCCCTGGACCGCGCCCACGGTGCACCGCGGCCACGCCCAATTAAACCACCCTCCGAGCTCGCTCTCGCCTGTGCTGGCTCCCCCTCTCACCCGTAAACCTCCTGGACATGCTGTGCCTCTCCCTGTGGCTCTCTCTGCCTCTCCCTAGCCACCTCGGTCGCCGTCGTTCTCTGCCTGGCTCCGGTGAACCAAGGCTTCCCCTCCTCTCCTTAGACCACCAGGGGAAGACCCACAGGCCACAGGATCCCCCGCACCCCCTCTTTCTTCTACTCCAGAGCCCACGGCGTCGCGCTTGTCTCGACCCGAAGCCGCCCGCCGGCGCCGAGGCTGCCGCCGCCCCCGTTCCCCTCGGACCGTGTGAGGCCCATGGATGGGCTCGACTCGATCCCCCGGAGCCTGTCGGTATGCTGGACGCCACCGGGGACGACCAGAGTCGTCGGGAAGGGTGCTGGCACATGCTCGGCCGGCCTCCCCTGCCCCTCCTCTGTTTTGAGCGGGATGTAGGAGGAGGGCCTGCCAGCAGGGCCCACCGATAAGTGGCTAAGGTCCTGGGCCCCGAGTTAAGTGAAGACTCCCTTCGGGGAAGGCGTCTATCCTGACCGAAGGCGTACTCACGGGAGTGCGCCAACGACGTCACCTGTGCACCCCGGGCGACTGATGCCACCGGGCCGGCCCACGTCTGCATCCCGCCTGTGCGCAGGATAAGGGTAAAATCATTTCCGTTTCCTTTTATTTTTCTGTAAACTTCTAAAAACCATAAATAAATCAAATGAACTCCAAATTTAATGATTCAAATTTCTAGTAGGTTCTAAAATCATGATCTACCTGTTGGTGCAACATGCACATTTATTCAGAGACTCTTTCTTCACAAATATTTATCAAATGTCATTTTTCTATTTCTGTGATAAACTTTAGAAAATCACAAAGAGCTCAAATTTGATCCAAATGCAATGGTTCAAATTCCTAGATGCTTGTAATATCCAAACTTAGTTTTGGAACATTTTTACTAATACTTTCTGAACCCCACCAAATAATGAGCCATTTTTTCATATTTATCAACTTTGCAAAATCCTAGGAAATTCATTTGAACTCCAAATCCAGTGAAACAAAC
The DNA here is from genome assembly GCA_902687465.1 of Secale cereale. Lineage (NCBI taxonomy): Eukaryota > Viridiplantae > Streptophyta > Magnoliopsida > Poales > Poaceae > Secale > Secale cereale. The sequence continues at coordinate 405,239,982 of LR738715.1, forward strand.
TCCTAGATGCTTCTACAATCATGATTTGTTAAATAGGTGCCTTTACTCATTTTTCAAAAATATATTTCTGTACACTTCTTTCAAATCCATAAACCCCTTGATTCCATCATATTGAAATGTGCCAAACCATCCAATGATCATACTCCAATGAAACCACCTTGGTCATTTTTCATATGACCAGTGGTATCCTGGAAAATTCCAACTTCTATTTTCAGTGCACTTTTATTTTTGCTTTGTTGTGTTGCTTATTATGATTGTTTCAATCGTTAGTTGATGAAATAAACGGAGTAATCGGAGATGGACCAGAAGGTTTGAAGACTCGGAAGGACAAGGCAAGCAACCCTTTGACCATGTTTGAGAAACCTTTTTATGCATGTCATATAGTACCATAATGTTGTTGTTACGGAATCATGATGAGGTGGAACCACTTTGATGGTTTGCCACTGCACTTCCTCGTTGATACTTGCATTGTGCATGAGCCTACCTTCTTATGAGGGTTATGCCGGTGGGAGTAGATAGATGTGTGCTATAGTAGTTGGCTACGCAAATTGGGTCAGGGTTATGCATTAAGAGAAACAAGTGTGGTTTGACATACTTGCAAATAACCCAGTGGGTGCCACTAATGCCCCTGGGAGACGATGAGGAACTAGGGCACTACTTGGTGAAGAAGTAGTGTACCGAGGCTTGATGAAAGTGTTGTTTACATAGATGGATTAGATTTATGTGTGATTACCGTCCCAACCAAACAAGCGCAACCACTCTACCCTTATATGGGAAAGGGCATTATTGATTACCTAGGTCGATACTAGCATGGTGCCTGCATTACTAGTGATGGGGGGTGACAAGAGGTCACTCTCGGGATGGGGTCGTGCTTGGATAGGCGGCCATGACTGTTTTCACAAGGCACCGAACACACCGTTGGTACCCCGTGTCAGTGGTATGTGATGAATATGGGAGCGACTCTCCACATTTTTTTAAGATGTGAAATGTTGGCACGGGGCTGTTACCAATCGAGTGAACTTTGTGTTAGTGTCGTCTAGGGAAAGATAGTGATCGGGTGCTTACCCCGGGTACTTGAGGTACCGCGAGTCGTGAATGACACGGAAGTTCCCCGGATCTTGTGGATAAAGTGTGCAACCTCTGCAGAGTGTAAAAATATTCGAATAGTCGTGTCCACGGTCAAGGACAGTTGGGTGGTGCTGCTTAGACTATGTCCATAAGTTTATGGAAAACAACACAGTTTGGTAAATCTGTTGATGTGATTGTGAGAAAGTCACGATGAGCGTGAGCAAGAGGTGTTCATGACTCTTTCTCGATATTGATGTCTGAAACCTCTTGATACTTGTTGCAGACACATGCATGTCCATGTTATATGTTGATCATACTTGCATATGAAAAACTAGCGTTCCGCAAAACTGCCAATTTAGCAGTAGATCCTTGCATAATTAATTCTGTTATCACCCTTGGGTTGCTTGCGAGTACATTCAAAGTATTCATTGGCTTACCACTGGTTATTTTATTGGCCAGGCAGGAGAGAATAAGATATGATGAAGATCTCTCGGTGACGAACTTGCGAGCTAGGACACTTCCCAGTCAGAATGCATGTAGGGTTAAGGCAGATGGCATGGGTCCAAGTTGTTATTGAAGATTTCCGCTGCAGTGATATACTCAAGACTTGACCATAATGGTCCTATTTGTGTAATACGGTATGTATGGATGTAAGACTCTTGTTATTCAGCTTCTGTGTGTTCAGTGAGCATTGATCTCTGGGATCACTGTACACGTGCACTCGGTGATCACGACTTATGAGTCGGGGTCCCCACACTAGATTTTCGTGTAGATCATCATGGTGGATGTTAACTTGCTGTTTAACAACTTTAACTTAAGGTTTGTTCAGATCTGGACCAATTTCAAAATATGCATATGAGGACTTACCGGATTTTCTATATATTGATTCCGGCCTCATTTAAACTTGTTGTTTTGTGTTGTTCTTGTGTGCTTCATCCCTTTCCATGAAATGCATCATACTTGCATCATGTTGATTGTGCATTGCACCATGTTTTATATCGTGCCATGTTGTGTTCTTGTGTTGAGTAGAACCGGGAGCCGAGACCGAGAACGAGGTTCCTACCGAGGTTGAGTACGAGGAGCCGCCTTACGATCCCATTGACGACTCGACATGCAAGATGACCTGACCCAGATATCATTACTATCTTTGCCTATTGCTAGATGTCTCGCTCTTTAGCTTATTGCATCGATGCCCATGTTTGTTTGTCAGCCTCCTATTGTAGCCATGAATCTCTCTAACCACCCAACCTAGCAAACCTTTGTTTGGCTACGTAAGCTTCGCTCAACCCCTCTTATAGCGTTGCTAGTTGCAGGAGAAGATTTGAAGATTCTTGCTTCATGTTGAAGTTATTGTTGGGATATCACAATATATATAATCTGTTAAACCAAATCATCTATATATAGGTAATGGGTGGAAGGCTAAGCCTCTTGCTTGGTGTTTTGTTCAACTCATGCCGCCCTAGGAACCGTATAAACCGGTGTTATGTTCCTTGATTTTGCGTCCCTAACACGGTTGGGGTTTATAGGCCCCCCTCGATAACCCGCTTAGCGCTAAAGCTTTTCCAGCAAGGCCCGGCATTAGTTTTAGATTTGCCTAACAACTAAAACTTGCATAGGGAGTTATAAACCCTCTTCTTAATCAACAACCCGGGCCAGTGCTCCACATGAGTGTTGGTCCAAACTGGGGGTCCCGCGGGGCCACCTTGCGGAAACCCGAGGGCTGGTAAAAACCTGTAGCATCACCCATCCGGTCGTGGCCTGAGACTAGATACGCGCGGCTACTGTCAGGGTGTCGGCACACCGGGAGGTCTTGCTGGATTAGTTTTACCTTAGTCGGAATATCTTGAGCACGGGATTCCGAGAATACCCGGGTCTTCCCACCTTGGAGTTGCTACTCCGCAGATCATGAGCTTGTGATGGGCTAAGTTGGGACACCCCTGCAGGGTTTGATCTTTCGAAAGCCGTGCCCGCGGTTATGTGGCTGATGGGAATTATTTAATATCCGGTTGTAGAATACTTGACACCATGTTCAGAATACACTACCAGCGTGAGTAACCATGACGGTCATTTTCCGAAGGGGTTCGGGAAGTGAACACGGTGGGGTTATGATTGACATGCTTAGGTAGGATCACTTCGTGATCACTTTGACGCTCGTGGCACTTCTCTTCTCGCTCTAAACACATAAGCTAGTGCTAGTGCAGCTACAACCTTTGTTCTTCAGCCTTGTTCCACACCCAAGGCTTAGATAGTTTTGCTACCCGGGAACGGGATTGCTGAGTCCTCCGTGGCTCACAGATTCTGCACAACACCAGATGCAGGTACTATGGTGAACTACACAGGTGATGGCACAAAGCTTTACTGGGAGTTCGACGAAGAACGTGGGCGATACTACGTGTCTTACCCAGAGGATCAGTAGTGGCTTCGACTAGGGGCGATTCGAACCTTGTGGCTTTATTTATTTTGGTATCTTTCATTTGGATCTTCGTACGTAGTCGGACTGTGATGTTATTTGGATGATGATTGTTTATGTAATGTATTGTGTGACGTGGCGAGTGTAAGCCAACTACTCTTTTGCAATTTCATCCCTCTTTTACATGAGTCGTGCAAAGATACCATACTTGAGATCATTCTAGTATGAGCTTATACCTTTAAGTCGTTCCTCGACACGTAGGAGGTATAATCTCATACTGGGCATTACAAGTTGGTAATCAGAGCCTTCTCCGACCTAGAAGCCCCCACTGATTGATCGAATTATTGACGGTTGAGTCTAGGTACACACTTGAAAATGTTTTGAGTCCTATATATATATTGGAGAGTAGGATTTCTTTTTACTCCTCATCCCTTTTCACTCTGGTGAGGACTCCTGACGATTACTTATCTCTTCTACTCTCAAAATTCACTAATTTTTTTAGGATCATGAGAGTATTGTTTGAATTGTTTCGATGTCTTTGTGGCGAGAACATGTGGCATTGTCCCGGGGAGTTGAGCTCCGAGGTGTTGTCGTCACAAATATATCGCAGCAGTTCTGGAATACTTAAGACGGCCGACATCGAAAACTCTTCTATGCGGTTAGTGGCAAGATAACCCCGACATCACCCAGTACTGGGGAGGTAGTTTGGGAGTATTGCCATAGCTTGTATAACAGATGGGTTTCGAAGGTCCGAGGTAGACGGTTTTCGGAAATAACTGGTTATGTGTTGAAGGATGGATACAGCTGGATGTAGGATTAGAGTTGAGTGCGCGATGCTTCCCCTGTATCCCCAACACTTGATTGCATAACTGGAAACTTTCGGAAATTAATAGGTGGGTTCATCTAGTAGTTCGTAGGCATTCTTCCAACGAATGCATGATATGGAGTTCAGGGTTCTACATTGAGTGAAGTAGTTTTATGGGCGTTTGTTCCGATCGGGAGTTGCATCTTAAAGGGTCCTTGGCTATGCTGATCCGGGGATTGCAAAACCCTTTTGTAACACGTTCCATAAGCTTTCAGCATGAATATGTTGAACAAAGCTTCTATCTTGTATTTTTTTCTATCTGCTCCTTGTTGTTTTTATTTACCTCTTGTTCTCCCAAGTGGCTTCTCGTGAAGATTGTTGTACCATTGAACTATGGATTACATTCCTTCATTTTGCTCAAATGTTTTTGTGAAGACTTATGTTGCAATTCTAGCCGTTGATTCAACTTATATATTTTCAATCAATGGCTAATAGTTGTCATCTCATTCTGGATGGCTCCTCAGAAGGTTCCCAATGCTAACCTAGAGGGTGAAGAAGTACCTGATCGTCCTCCTTCCCCTCCTCCTCCGTCTGAGGCCTGGAGAGCAATGCAAGCGACGAACCAGAACACCCAGATGCTTATGCAAATGATGTAGAACTTTCAAGCAAATCAAGGTGGTCATGGGAACCAAGGCCAAGGCAACTTGTTCAACCAACCTCACTTTGCTACACTCAACCAGTTCCTGGCAAACCAACCGAAGGCATTCAGTTACTGTGTGGATCCGCTAGATGCTGAAGACTGGATAACAGACATCAAGAAGCACTTTGAATGCAGTAACGTAAGACCTGAGGATTATGTCAAGTTTGCCGCCTTCCAACTCAAGGACCAAGCTGCTGATTGGTGGCAGCAGTACAAAGATTCCAGAGAAGGACGTGAAATCTCGTGGACTGACTTCTGCAAGGATTTCCGCTCTCACCACAATCCAACTAGTGTCATTGAAGGTATGCATGAGCAATTCCGCAACCTAAAGCAAGGCACCATGTCTGTTTATCAATACAATGTCAAGTTCCAGAACCTTGCCCGCTATGCCAAGCAAGACATCCCTGATTCCAAGAGCAAGATTTATCAGTTCCGTGGTTGTCTGAAGGATGAACTCCAGCTAGCTCTCACCTTGTTTGAGCCGGATGAATTTGATCAATTCTATAATATGGCACTTAAGAAAGAGGCAGCCCAGCTCAAGGTTGAAGCTTCCAAAAAGAGGATCAGAGATGCTGTCAACTCCTCCTCTTCTTCCCAAGTGGTTGCAAAGCAGCACAAGTTTTGGCTTCCAACTCCTCCAGTGCTCCGCCCTCCCAACAACAACAACAAGCATTCAGGTGGCCGTGGCTTCTCCCACCCACCCAACCCAAGCAATCAGTCCAAGAATCACTTTCAAGCTTCGAAGTAAAGTGCTCCTTATCACCGTCCTCTCTCAGAAGTGGTTTGCAACAAGTGCACTCAGAAGGGTCATTATGCTAACAAGTGTCCCAACCCAAGGCGCCTTCCGCCTCCTCCACCTGTCAGCACTGCTATTGTCAAGCATAATCCAAAGCAAGCCAGAGTGAATCTAATGAATGCAGCTCAAGCGGAGAATTCTTCAGATGTGATACTTGGTAACCTTCCAGTTAACTCTATTCCTGCAAAAGTGTTGTTTGATTCGGGTGCATCATGTTCTTTCATGTCTCAACCTTTTGCATCCAAGCACAATGTTGAGATCAAAAGTTTGCCAAGGGAGTTATCGGTTATTTCTCCAGGGAGACGAATGCATTCTAATATATTTGCTCCGGATATATCTATTTATATGGGTGACTACCGCTTTCTGGTCTCTCCGGTTATTCTCGGCAACTCCGACATTGATCTTATTCTTGGGATGGATTGGCTCTCCAAGCATGATGCTCACATTGATTGTGCAAATAAGGAAGTCAAGCTTACTCATCCTGACGAAGATGTGATTATCTTCGCCTCTCGAGATAACACAATCAGGTTATTCTCTCTCAATGACAAGGGCGAGATTAATGCCATCTCTTAGATTCCGGTGGTCAATGAATATGAAGATGTTTTCCCTGAAGAGCTTCCAGGCATGCCTCCGCATCGTCAAGTTGAATTCATCATTGAACTCGAGCCCGGCACCGAGCCAGCATGTCGGCGTCCATACAAGCTTTCCCTTGAAGAGTTGAAGGAGCTGAAGCGACAACTCGGTGAGCAAAAGCGTATGGGTCTAATAAGGCCTAGCACTTCTCCTTGGGGCTATGGTGTTCTATTCGTCAAGAAGAAGGATGGCACGGTGCGCCTTTGCATTGATTACCGGCCATTGAACAAGAAGACAATAAAGAACAAGTATCCGCTCCCCAATATCAATGAATTGTTCGAGCAGCTCAAAGGAGCAAAAGTGTTCTCAAAGCTCGATCTCCGGATGGGTTACCACCAGATCTGTATCCATGAAGAAGATATTCACAAGACCGCATTCAGAACAAGCTACGGCTCCTATGAATACACAGTCATGTCTTTTGGCCTCGCAAATGCTCCACCCACCTTCTCAAGGATTATGCACTTCATATTCAACCCCTACACCAATGAATTTGTTCTCGTCTATCTGGATGACATCTTGGTATTCTCCAAGAATGAAGAAGACCATGCCAAGCACCTCCGTTTGGTCCTGGACAGACTCCGTGAACACAAGTTCTATGCGAAGTTCTCTAGGTGTGAATTCTGGCTGGATAAGGTATTATATCTTGGCCATATCATCTCTGCTGAGGGCAATTCTGTCAACCCCGAGAAAGTTGAAGCTATTGTCAACTGGGAACCCCCGCAGAACATCAAGCATCTCCAAAGCTTCCTCAGTCTCACTAGCTATTGCAGAAGGTTTGTTGAGAACTTCTCCAAGATTGCCAAGCCTCTCTCAAACTTGTTGCAGAAGAATGTCAAGTACAACTAGACTTTGGATTGTGATGTGGCATTCAAAACACTGAATGAGAAGCTCATTTCTGCTCCGGTTCTTACTCCTCCGGATGAGTCCAAGCCCTATGAATTATTTTGTGATACTTCTCTACAAGGACTTGGTGGTGTTCTCATGCAAGACAAGAAGATTGTGGCATATACTTCTCGTCAGTTGAAGCCAAATGAGAAGAACTACCCCACACATGATCTCGATCTAGCAGCAGTGGTACATGCCTTGATCACGTGGAGACACCTTCTGTTGGGCAGAAAAGTGGACATCTTCACCGATCACAAGAGCTTGAAGTACATCTTCGCACAGCATAACCTGAACCTTCGCCAGACTCGTTGGGTTGAGATGATCCAAGAGTATGATCCAAGCATCGAATACACACCTGGCAAGGACAATGTCATGGCAGATGCCTTGAACAGAAAGGCATATTGCAACAGTCTCCTTCTCAAGTCGTTTCATCCTGAGCTTTGTGAATCATTCATGAAGCTCAACCTCCAAGTTGTTCTGCAAGGCTTTCTTGCAAACCTTCAAGTTGCTCCTACCATGGAAGATCAGATCCGTGAGGCCCAGCTCAGTGATGCTATGGTGCAGAAAGTGAAACATGGTATTGCTAAGGGTACTCCCAAATACAAGTGCTATCGCGTTGATGAGAAAGACACCTTGTTCTTTGAGGATAGACTTGTGGTTCCCAAGGGTGATCTCAGGAAGCTCATAATGAACGAAGCACATGACTCCCTCCTCTCGATTCATCCCGGAAGTTCCAAGATGTACCAAGACCTCAAGCAATCTTACTGGTGGACTCGCATGAAAAGGGAGATTGCCCAATTCGTGAATGAATGTGATGTTTGCAGAAGAGTGAAGGCAGAGCATCAACGTCCAGCCGGTCTCCTCCAACCTCTTCCTATTCCCCAGTGGAAATTCGACCACATTGAGATGGATTTCATCACTGGGTTTCCCAAGTCCAAGAAGGGGAATGATGCTATCTTTGTTGTGATTGACAAGCTAACCAAAGTAGCTCACTTCCTTCGCGTCAAAGAATCCATCAATGCAGCTCAGCTGGCAGAGTTGTACACTTCCAGAATTGTTTCGTTGCATGGAATTCCTCAAGTTATCTCCTCAGACCGTGGAAGTTTGTTCACATCCAAGTTCTGGGACTCCTTTCAGTCAGCCATGGGCACTAAGATCCGTTTCACCACTGCGTTTATCCCTCAGACTAGTGGTCCAGTCGAAAGAGTGAACCAGATCCTCGAAGACATGCTCGGAGCTTGTGTCGTCTCTTTTGGCATGAAGTGGGATGATTGTCTCCCATTTGTCGAGTTCTCTTACAACAACCATTTCCAAGCAAGTGCCTGCAAAGCTCCTTTTGAAATCCTCTATGGCAGAAAGTGCCGTACCCCTCTTAACTGGTCCGAGACTGGTGAACGTCCACTTCATGGCAATGACTTGATCTCAGAAGCCGAAGAAATGTGCAAAGTCATACGTGAGAATCTCAAGGCCGTTCAGTCGCGTCAAAAGAGTTACTATGATGGCAAGCATCGTGATTTGGCTTTTGACATTGGAGATCATGTCTATCTCCGTGCTTCTCCTATGAAAGGAACCCAAATATTCGGTATCAGACGCAAGCTTGCTCCTAGATACATGGGCCCTTTCAAGATTCTTGGCAAAAGAGGCGATCTAGCATATCAACTCGAGCTTCCATCCAACTTTGCAAATGTTCATGATGTGCTTCACGTGTCTCAACTCCGCAAGTGCTTCAAGAGACCTGAACGCCCCATTCCATTCAAGGAGATTGATCTTCAACAAGACTTGTCTTACCGTGAGCACCCTGTTGCTATTCTTGAAGAAACTGAGCGCAAGACCCGCAACAAGTCAATCAAGTTCTTGAAAGTTAAGTGGTCACACCATACCGACCGAGAAGCTACGTGGGAACGAGAAGATCATCTTCGTTCCGAGTACCCTTCCTTCTTCCAGTCCTAGATCTCGGGACGAGATCTTTTCGTAGTAGAGGAGAGTTTATAATGCCCCAGATGTAACACTTTCCAATTATGGCAATATATGAAACGTTGACTTCATCAATTCCATTCTGGGCTCTTCTTTCATTTTGGGTTTCTTCGTTTTGTCGTGTGCGTGTGTGCATTTCATCCATGTCATGTTATCATGTGCATTGCATTGCATTCGTGTTGTCACTTGCACCCGGTCCCACTCGTCTTTTCCCGTTGTCCGTTTCGAGTTCCGACACTCACAAACGTGCCCATGGCACCCCCGAGTCCTTCTTTTGTGTGTGGCCGTGTAACGTTCCCGGAATGAGGTGAGACTTGTCGTGCACCCCCGAGTCAAGTTTCATCGCGTTTGGAGTTCGTTTGGTACTCCAACGGTTAACCTAGTGGGCTAAAAGTACCCCTTCCTTTTGGCCCAAGACCCCCTCCACAACAGCCCACTATCCCAGCACAACCCTTCCCATCATCTCGGTCGTCGGGTCACGAACGTGAGCCCGAAAAATGTACCCCATTTGGAGTCTCCTAGCTCCCTATGCCTATAAAAGGCCCCATCCCCTCCATTTTCGGGCGAAACCCTAGTCCTTCCCCTTTTTTCCCATTTTCCCCGCGCCCCGCAGCTCCTCCGGCCGCCGGACACGTCCGCCGCCGCCCCCTCGACCAACCAAGAGGCGACACGTCATCCTCCGCCACCGGCTCTCCCACCGCGCCGACCAGACCCTCCCCAGCCCGCGCGCCTGAAGGCAGCCGCCGCGGGGCTCGCCGCCGCCCGCCCGACCTTCCTCCGCCGCCCCGGCCGCCGGCGCGCCACCGCCGCCCCACACGCCGGCGCCCCGCCGCCCTGCACGCCGGCCCTCGCCGCCGCCCCGGCCGGCCGTCGCTTCGCCGCCGGCCGCTCCGGTCACCTCCGCCGGCCGCGCCTCCTTCTACTCTAGCGAGCCGCCGAGCCACCTCCGCCCCGATCCGATCTGGTCCAGGCGGGACCAGATCCACCGCTTCCACCATCCAAACGGACGTACCCGCGTCCCGATCCACTCCATCCCGCTCGGATCCATCGATGTTTGACTTTTGTGAGGTATAAAACCACTAAGTCCCAGGGATCTGTTATTTTGTTGCATGTTTGAGTTGCTGTAACTTTTAGTGTGCTTGTCCAAATTGTGCATATGATATATCGAAATGATCGTGGTGATGTGCTCTTCATTTTGTTCCATTGTGTCATGCCTGTTTGAGTTCATTTAGATGCCCTAATCATCGTGACAAGAGCGCTACTTGTTATAAACTGCATTTACTTGTTAATTTGATGTCATGTTTGAGATATGATAACTTGGTGCATGTTTATCCAAATGGAGCATATGATATGTCAAAATGTTCATTGTAAAGTGCTCTACATGATGGTTGCTATAGCATTCATGTTCGGTGTCATATTGCCATGTTAATCTCTGTTGCAAAAGTGCATGTGGCTATTAAGTGTTGAAACTTGTTGTGAGATGTTGTTTTGACATGCTCATTGCTATTGATGTGTTTGTCTTCATGCCACATGTCAATATGTTTTAGAAGCACCATCATATGGTCTTTGCTGTGGTGCAAACCACTTTCCATGATATGCCTTGAGGTGACTTAAACAAGTTTGTAAACATGCCATGCCAATATTACTGTTTTATACTTAGTGAAAAAACTGCTAAGTCTGGAATCTGTGTTAACCTGATGCTATGTTTGCTTGATGCCCCACTCTTTTCAATGCTTGTTTTGGAGTGGCCAATGATCATTCCTTGTTGTCCATGTTTTTGTATATCCATTCATGCCCTTACTTGCACATATGGCCTGCTGTAGCTTATTTGTTTCTTGCTCTCAAGTTGCTATAAATTATAACTGTAAGGTTTTATCAGCATGATCAATTTGGTTTAGCTTGTTGCTATTGATCCATGCCTCCTATGGAGTTGCTCCAATGGAGTTGTTTGCTGTATGATATGTCTACTACATGTCCATGATCTCTATATACTTAGTGGAGTTGATATGCATGTTGTTTTGTGCCTCCGAAGGCAGCATCGTGATGATGTTTTTGCCTTCCCAGATTTTGGCTATGTCTGGATAATTTTATTGCAACTTGCCATGCTTGGTTAATTGTGTTCCAGTAGGTTTTAGGGTGTGTTCTAAGTTCATACTTGTTAAGTAACATGTCTACTTCACATCCATGCTTCTTGTCATTATGTTTGGGTGCTGTAGCGTATATATCTCTTGCTCCAAAGTTGCTATGTGGCTGTTAACTTCAGCTTTGCATTGTATCTTGTTTCGTGTGTATGTGTTAAACCGTTGCTCCGTTTTGAGCGTGACCTATATGAAACTTGTGTGATTTTGCATGTAGAATCATAATATCAGGTTGTTTACATGTTTGGAGTGTGTTTGCTTGATGTTTGGATGCATCTTGCACCGTTGCCTTGCTTGTCTTGTTTTGCTCATATCTCCTAGACCGTAGCTCCGAATTAAACAAACTTTATATGAAACTAGACTAGATTGTCGTGTAGATCATCATGGTGCATGTTAACTTGCCATTTAACAACTTTAACTTAAGGTTTTTTCAGATCTGGAACAATTTCAAAATATGCATATGAGGACTTACCGGATTTGCTATATGTTGATTCCGGCCTCATTTAAACTTGTTGTTTTGTGTTTTCCTTGTGTGCTTCATCCCTTGCCATGAAATGCATCATACTTGCATCATGGTGATTGTGCATTGCACCTTGTTAGATATCGTGCCATGTTGTGTTCTTGTGTTGAGTAGAGCCGGGAGCCGAGACCGAGAACGAGGTTCCTACCGAGGTTGAGTACGAGGAGCCGTCTTACGATCCCATCGAAGACTCGACAGGCAAGATGACCTGACCCAGATATCATTACTATCTTTGCCTATTGCTAGATGTCTTGCTCTTTAGCTTATTGCCTCGATGCCCATGTTTGTTTGTCAGCCTCCTATTGTAGCCATGAATCTCTCTAACCACCCAACCTAGCAAACCTTTGTTTGGCTACGTAAGCTTCGCTCAGCCCCTCTTATAGCGTTGCTAGTTGCAGGAGAAGATTTGAAGATTCTTGCTTCATGTTGAAATTATTGTTGGGATATCACAATATATATAATCTGTTAAACCAAATTATCTATATATTGGTAATGGGTGGAAGGCTAAGCCTCTTGCTTGGTGTTTTGTTCCACTCATGCCGCCCTAGGAACCGTATAAACAGGTGTTATGTTACTTGATTTTGCGTCCCTAACACGGTTGGGGTTTATGGCCCCCCCTCGATAACCCACTTAGCGCTAAAGCTTTTCCAGCAAGGCCCGACATTGGTTTTACATTTGCCTAACAACTAAAACTTGCATAGGGAGTTATAAACCCTCTTCTTAATAAACAACCTGGGCCAGTGCTCCACATTAGTGTTGGTCCAAACTGGGGGTCCTGCGGGGCCACCTTGGGGAAACCCGAGGGCTGGTAAAAACCTGTAGCATCACCCATCCGGTCGTGGCCCGAGACTAGATACGCACGGCTACTGTCAGGGTGTCGGCACGCCGGGAGGTCTTGCTGGATTAATTTTACCTTAGTCGGAATATCTTGAGCACGGGATTTCGAGAATACTCGGGTCTTCCCACCTTGGAGTTGCGACTCCGCAGATCGTGAGCTTGTGATGGGCTAAGTTGGGACACCCCTGCAGGGTTTGATCTTTCTAAAGCCGTGCCCGCGGTTATGTGGCAGATGTGAATTTTTTAATATCCAGTTGTAGAAAACTTGACACCATGTTCAGAATACACTACCAGCGTGAGTAACTGTGACGATCATTTTCCGAAGGGGTTCGGGAAGTGAACACGGTGGGGTTTTGATTGACGTGCTTAGATAGGATGACTTCGTGATCACTTTGACACTCGTGGCACGTCTCTTCTCGCTCTAAACACGTAAGCTAGTGCTAGTGCAGCTACAACCTTTGTTCTTCAGCCTTGTTCCACACCCAAGGCTTAGATAGTTTTGCTACCCGGGAACGGGATTGCTGAGTCCTCCGTGGCTCACAGATTCTGCACAACACCAGATGCAGGTACTATGGTGAACTACACAGGTGATGGCACAGAGCTTTACTGGGAGTTCGACGAAGAACGTGGGCGATACTATGTGTCTTACCCAGAGGATCAATAGTGGCTTCTACTAGGGGCGATTCGGACCTTGTGGCTTTATTTATTTTGGTATCTTTCATTTGGATCTTCGTCCGTAGTCGGACTGTGATGTTATTTGGATGATGATTGTTTATGTAATGTATTGTGTGACGTGGCGAGTGTAAGCCAACTACTCTTTTGCAATTTCATCCCTCTTTTACATGAGTCGTGCAAAGATACCATACTTGAGATCATTCTAGTATGAGCTTATACCTTTAAGTCGTGGCTCGACACGTAGGAGGTATAATCTCATACTAAGCATTACAGAGTTCCCCCGGTGGAATCGCTCCACCGGAGGGAAAAAGTGCTCCTACCCAAGTTCTGCCTCGAGATGGCGGCGCTTCGTCCCGAAAGTCCTCTCCTTAATTATTTTAGGTCAAAATGACTTATATACCAGAAGATGGGCACCAGTGGTGGGACGAGGAGGGCACAACCCACCAGGGCGCATCTGAGGGCCTTGGCCCGCCCAGGTGCGTTGTGCCCACCTGGTGGGGCCCCTCTCGTACTTATTTGCAACAATAATTCTTAAATATTCCATGAAAAATCCCCATGATGTTTCAGCTCATTTGGAGTTGTGCGGAATAGGTAACCTGACATTGCTTTTTCAGGTCCAGCATTCCAGCTGCCGGTATTCTCCCTCTTGATATAAACCTTGCATATTATGAGAGAAAAGGCATTAGAATTACTCCAAAAGGCATTACTATGCATAAAAATATTATAAATAATAGTAGGAAAACATGATGCAAAATGGATGTATCAACTCCCCCAAGCTTAGACCTCGCTTGTCCTCATGCGAAAAAACACAAATCGAAAAACATGTCCACATGCTTAGAGAGAGTGGTGTTGATAAAAACAAAATACGGACATAGAAGCATCATGTAAATTATTGCAACAACAAAAAACTTCATTAAAAGATAATATAACATAGGTCTATCATATAACTTCTCACGAGCAAGTAACAATTCATCACACTATCGAAGTATAAAGCATAAACTCTATTGAAAACCAACAAACTATGTTCTCGGTCAACTTTGCAACTACGATTCGTCATCTTTTCAGGAAGGGTCACGTATCGAAGCCTTTAGGCAAGTCCACATACTCAACCATCATATAGTATTCTATGAATGCTAACACTCACCGCAAACACATGAGCAAAAAGTTTCAACCGGATACATAGAAAGATAGGGGATTATGGTTTCGCCACCCAACGCATTCACCTCAAGGGTGATGTCAACAATAATAATTCATGTTCACCCATACTCAACTGGATATACGTGGCTAGTTCTTTCCTCACAACATGATGCTTGCCAAAAGAGAAAATGAAAAGGAAAGAGAGAAATACTTTGACTCTTTGCATAAAAGTAAATACATAAAGTAAAAAAGATAGGCCCTTCGCAGAGGGAAACAGAGGTTTCCATGCGCATTTTGTTGTTGTATGCCGATCTCTTAGTGCAAAAGAACGTCACATTATATTGCCCCTTATGATAGCAACCTTTATTATGCGGTCTGTCGCCTTTATTATTTTGCCATTACAAGTTTGTACAATGCTCAATTTTCTCTTACACTAAATGATCTGAAAGATTTCGAAGCAATTTTTATTGCCATAGTGCACCGATGATAACTTACATGAAGGATCTTACTCAATCCATAGGTAGGTATGGTGGACTCTTGAAAAATATTTTGGTTTAAGGGTTTTTGGATGCACAAGTAGTATCTCTACTTAGGGCAGAATTTTTTGGCTATAAAAGATTTTGAGAAAGCACCACATGTTAAAGGATCTATGACAATATAACTTCTATGTGAAGGTAAACAAACATAAGTAATTACGTTGTCTTCTTTGTCCAACATCAACCATTTTGGCATATAATATTTTGATGGATCTCACAATCACAAAAGATGTCCAAGATGGTCTATTTTCATGTGAATCTTTTCTTCCCTTATTAATTCTTTCATGAAATGCATCATTGACCAATGGTTTGTTTGTCAATCTCCAATAAATTTTACTACTTATACTTTTCCTTATATGATGTCATTACTTACCATAAGTTTGGCATATGATCTTTTTCATTTATTTCCTTTCTTTTTATTGAACAATGATGTAAAAAAGCAAAACTATAACTTATATATCTCGCACAGGATAACATAGATAGATAGCTAAGCAAACTTTCAAAGAAAAATTGAACTAGACTTATATTCAACTAATGCAAAAGCTAACTAAAGATCGAATTAAGGTAGATAAATGCAAAAGATAGTGATGTGATACGATACCGGGGCAACTCCCCCAAGCTTGGCTCAAGCCAAGGGGAGAGCCCATACCTGATACTCAATTCTACTTTGGTTGTGAAGAAGGTGGTGGTGGTGGTTGTGAGGTAGTAGCGAGCTTGTCTTTTGACTTCCATGGCAGTGGCTCACCATCATAAGATGGAACAAGAGCCTCTCGAGTCTTGCAACTGGCAACCAAACTCATAACTTTGAAACTTGCCTCATATTCAAAGACTTCGTTTTGGAGATCATAGATTTGGCTTTATTGAAAGTTAATCCGCTCCATGAGGGCGAAGATGAAATCCTTCATGTTCTGGCTATCCACCTTCTGATCACAGGTGAAACCCGTAATCATGCGGTGATTGGCATCAAGTCCACACTCCACCATCCTCTTGCACTTGAAGACATCTTGCCCCATGGCTTCAAGCATGGCCTCCATGGTTTCCTTCCCCTTGGGTCCATGGACGTCTCGGATTTGATGCACCCCCTCACGCGTCTCAATGGATTGAGGGTGCTTCACCACCTCTAACAAGTAGGGGTTAATTACCCTCTCGAATAACTTGTCCTTGGAGGAGCTCGGAGCGGCAATGATGAACTAGATCTGTCAGAAAATAGCAAGGAAGAAGAACAGAGGATTTCTTCGCGATATGGTGGTCAATAGGTTCGGATGTATATAATTTTTTTTATCTTGGGAAACAAGAAAATGGGAGAAAAATAGAATCCGGAAGGTACCCGAGGTGGGCACAAGACACCATGCGCGCCTGGCACGCCCAGGTGGGTTGTGCCCACCAGGGGTGCCTTCTGGTTGCTTCTTATTTTGCTACTTTTTTCTAATATTGCAAAACTGACAAAAATAATTTTACGGATTTTTCAGAGTTCATTTACTTACCGTATCACGTACCTGTTTTATTTCATGATCATGGAGTGTTCCGGAAGGTTTCTTTTATGTGTTCCTCCGGTGTCATGGTTTGAAAAATATTTCTTTCAATATTAATAGGCGTTCCTGAGATGTAATGTTTGATTCTTTGAACATTGACCACCTTCGTGTTTGTACCTTCAGAATTATTATTTTTTGATGGCTCTAGAATGATAAACTTCTTTGATAACATAAGGTCCTTCCCATTTGGAGAGAAGTTTTCCTACAAAGAGCTAATATCCCGCTTTTGGATTCCTTTATCATGCCACCTCTTAACTTTTCCTTTGTAAAGCTTGGCCTTTTCATAGGCATGGGATCTCCATTCATCTAAAGAGCTAATATCAAATAACCTCTTTTCACCGGCAAGTTTGAAATCATTGTTAAGTCCTTTAATAGCCCAATATGCTTTATGTTCTAACTCAAGATGTAAATGACAAGCCTTTCCACAAACTGTTTCATAAGGAGACATACCCATAGGATTTTTAAAATTTGTTATGTAGGCTCAAAGTGCATCATCCAATTTCTTGGACCAATTCTTTCGAGACCACTAGATTGAGGATGATAGTGGATGCAATTCTATGGTTAACATCATACTTGTCAAGCATTTTACTGAAAGCACCATGAATAAAGTGTGAACCATCGTCAGTCATTAAATATCAAGGGACTCCAAACCTTGGGAAAATAACTTCCTTAAGAATTTTAATACATGTGTTGTGATCATCACTACTACTTGGAATAGCTTCTACCCACTTAGTAACATAATCAAACAGCAACCAAAATATGACTATACCCATTAGAGGAAGGAAAAGGTCCCATATAATCAAATCCCCAAACATCAAATGGTTCAACTGCAAGTGAATAATTCATAGGCATTTCTTGACGCTTACCAATGTTACCTATTCTTTGACACTCATCACAAGATAAAACAAACTTACCAGCATCCATGAAGAGAGTAGACCAATAAAAACCAGATTGCAATACCTTGTGAGCAATTCTATCTCCCACGTGATGTCCGCCATATGCTTTGAAGTGACATTTCCGTAGGATTTGTTCCTGTTCATGCTCAGGTACACAACATCTAATAATACCATCTACTCCTTTTTTATAAAGATGTGGGTCATCCCAAAAGTAATGTCCTAAATCATAGAAGAAGTTTTTCTTTTGTTGGTAAGTGAAGTAAGGAGGTATGTATTTAGCAACAATATAATTAGCATAGTCAGCATACCAAGGTGTACTATTTGAAACATTTATTGCAGCCAATTGCTCATCAGGAAAACTATCATCAATAGGTAGTGGGTCATCAAGGATATTTTCCAACCTAGACAAGTTATTAGCTACGGGGTTCTTAGCTCATTTCCTATCAGTAATATGTAAATAAAATTCTTGTAGCAAAAGAACCCGCCTAATGAGTCTAGGTTTAGTATCTTTTTTTCCATAAGACATTTTATAGCAGCATGATCAGTGTGAACAATTACTTTTGAGTCCACAATATATGATCTAAATTTATCACAAGCAAACACAACTGCTAGAAATTCATTTTCAGTAGTAGCATAATTTATTTGTGCATTGTCTAGAGTTTTACTTGCATAGTGAATAACATTAAGTTTCTTATCAACTCTTTGTCCTAGAACAGCACCAACCTCATAGTCACTAGCATCACACATGATTCCAAAAGGCAAGTTCCAATCAGGTGGTTGAACAATAGGTGTAGAAATTAAGGCTTTCTTGAGTGTTTCAAAGGCTTCTACACAATCATCATCGAAAACAAATGGAATATCCTTTTGCAAAAATTAGTAAGAGGCCTGGAAATTTTAGAAAAAGTATTTGATAAATCTCATATAGAAACAAGCATGACTAAGGAAACTACGAATACCTTTAATATCTTTAGGACATGGAATTTTCTCAATTGCATCAACCTTAGCTTGGTCTACCTCAATACCTCTTTTAGAAATTTTATGGCCCAAAACAATACCTTCGTTAACCATAAAGTGGCACGTCTCCCAATTCAATACAAGATTAGTTTCCTCACATATCTGCAAAACTCGATCACGATTGCTTAAACAATCATCAAAATACTTCCCATAAAAAGAAAACTCATCCATGAAAACCTCAACAATATTTTCACAAAAATCAGAGAATATAGCAGTCATACATCTTTGAAATGTAGCAGGTGCACTGCACAAACCAAAAGGCATGCGTCTATAAGCATAAGTTCCAAAGGGACAAGTAAATGTGTTATTTTCTTGATTAGGTTGCGAGACAGGTATTTGTGAGAAACCAGAATGTCCATCAAGAAAGCAAACGTGTGTGTGCTTAGACAATCCCTCTAGCATTCGATCGATAAAAGGCAGAGTGTAATTATCTTTTCTAGTTGCTTTGTTTAATTTTTTGAAATCAATTACCATTCTATAGCCTATAACAATCCTTTGTGGAATCAGTTCATTTTTATCATTAGGAACAACGGTAATACCTCCCTTCTTTAGGACACAATGAACATGACTTACCCATCTACTATCAGCTATGGGATAGATTATACCTGCTTCCAAACGTTTTAATATTTCCATTCTTACCACTTCTTTCATCCTTAGATTTAACAGAGGTTGGTGATCGACAACGGGTTTAGAATCAGGTTCCATATTAATCTTATGATGACATAGAGTGGGACTAATGCCCTTAAGATCATCAAGAGTATATCCAATGGCAGCTCGGTGCTTCATGAAAATTTTCAATAATCTTTCTTCTCCATGTCCTGAAAGGTTAGCACTAATAATAACAGGATATATCTTTTTCTCATCAAGATAAGCATATTTAGAAGTGTCGGGTAATTGGTTTAATTCAAACACATGACCACATTTAGGTGGAGAAGGACCTCCTAGAGTTTGAATAGGTAAGTTGTGCTTAAGCAGATGCTGTTGTTCAAAGAAAATTCTATCTATTTCATTTCCTTCATGCATATGCAAGTCATTTTCATGGTCTATGACATATTGCTCTAAACGATTAGTAGGAGGTACAGCAATAGAAGCAAGACCAATTATTTCATCTTTACTAGGTAATTCTTTTTTATGAGGTTTTCTACTAAACATGGAAAAATTAAACTCATGAGACACATCACCGAAGCTAACACCGACAGTTTGTTTAGTACAGTCTATGGTAGCATTGGCGGTGTTCAAGAAAGTTCTACCAAATGTTATGGGACAAAAGTCATCTTGTGGGGAACCAATGACTAGGAAATTAGTAGGATATTTTGTTTTCCCACACAAGACCTCAACATCCCTGACAATCCCAAGTGGTGTGATGGTGTCTCTATTGGCAAGTTTAATAGTAACATCTATGTCTTCTATTTCAGTGAGTGCTATGTCATTCA
Source organism: Secale cereale (assembly GCA_902687465.1). Taxonomy (NCBI): domain Eukaryota; kingdom Viridiplantae; phylum Streptophyta; class Magnoliopsida; order Poales; family Poaceae; genus Secale; species Secale cereale. The sequence continues at coordinate 405,259,971 of LR738715.1, forward strand.
TAATTTATTGGTAGAGAGTAAAAGGAATAGAACTTACGCTAGCACATATATCACATAAGCCATGATAAAAATGATCTCCTATTTGAACAGAGACAACATGCATGCCTACAACAGGTCTATGTTTGTCTTTTGTATCGGGTTTAGCAATTCTTGCTCCATCACCGATGAAGTAAATAACATGCCCATGAACATTATCGGCCAAGAGATCCTTAACCATAGCAACACTAGGTTCTACTTTGATTTGCTCAGGGGGTTTAGGTTCTTTAATATTAGTTCTATGGACCACAGTTGAAACCTTAGCAAGCTCTTTTATCTTAACATGAAAAGGTGGTTTCTCAATATAAGCAGTAGGAACAATAGGATCACCATTGTAAATGATAGTCTCTTCTTTAGCAACTACTGGTTCTTTGATTTCTTCCTTAATAGGGGGATGATACTTAAACCACTTCTCTTTAGGGAGATCAACATGAGTACCAAAAGAAACACAAAAAGAGGCTACTATCTCAGAGTCAAGTCTATACATAGCGCTACACTTTTGAAAAGCATCGGTATTCATGAAGGATTTAACACAATCAAACTTAAGCTTAATACCCGACTCTTTACCTTCGTTGAGTTCCCAATCTTTAGAGTTGCATTTAATTCTTTCTAAGAGACCCCCCCTGAACTCAATAGTCTTCTTCATAAAAGAACCGACACAAGTAGTATAAATCATGGATTGATCATTACGCGAAAGTCGAGCATAGAAGTTCTAAATAATAATTTCTCTCGAGAGCTCATGATTGGGGCATGAATGTAACATTGACTTAAGCCTCCCCCAACCTTGAGCGATACTTTCTCCTTCACGAGGCCAAAAATTATATATATACTTCTGATCACAATGAACTAGATGCATAGGACAATTTTTTGGTGGAATTACAGTTTCAAGCAATTCCAATTCCAAGATCCAATATCATCGCCTAGCCTATACCATGCCAATGCTCTTCCCTTCAAATATAAAGGGAAAACCTTATTCTTAGCTTCATCTCTGGGTAAACCTGCAAGCTTAAATAATCCACAAATTTCATCCACATATATTAAATGCATATCAGGATGTTCAGTTCCATCTCCTGCATAAGGATTAGCTAGCAGTTGTTTAATCATACCTGAAGGAATTTCATATTCAACATTATCAGTAGGTGCATCAGGTTGAGGAGCAACTAGTTGTGCTACTGCTCGAGGTGAAGATACCACGAACAAACCCCTCAAAGGATTGTTCTCCATAGTGAAAAGTGACAGTAAATTTCAGCACGTAATTATAATTTTTCCCTACCAATTTCCACTTATGAAGAGCGCTTCACTCACCGGCAACAGTGCCAGAAAAGAGTCTTGGTGACCCACAAGTATAGGGGAACAATCGTAGTCCTTTCTTAAGTATGAGTCTTGAACCCAACGAGGAGAAAAAGGAAATGATATGTGGTTTTCAGCAAGGTAATGTCTGCAAGCACTAAAATTGTCGGTAACAAATAGTTTGATAACAAGATAATTTGTAACGAGCAAGTAACGGTAACTGTAAATAGTATGCAGCAAGGTAGCCCAATCCTTTTGTGGCAAAGGACATGCCAAAATGGTTTCTTATAATAAGCAAAGTGTTCTTGAGGGCACACGGGAATTTCATCTAGTCACTTTCACCATATTGGCTTGATTTGTGTTCGTTACTTCAATAATTTGATATGTGGGTGGGCCGGTGCTTAGATGTTGTTCTTAATTGAAAAAACTCCGACTTATGATTAACCCCCTCGCAAGCATCCCCAACTACGAGAAAAATATTAAGATAAAATCTAACCATAGCATTAAACATTTTGGTCCAAATCGGTCCTTTACGAAGTAGCGCATAAACTAGGGTTTAAGCTTCTGTCACTCTAGCAACCCATCATATAATAACTACTCCACAATGCATTCCCTTAGGCCCAAATATGGTGAAGTGTCATGTAGTCGGTGTTCACATGACACCATTAAGGGAATCACAACATACATATCATCGAAATATCGAACACATATCAATTTCATATGATTACTTGCAACATGATTTCTCCCATGACCTCAAGAACAAAAGTAACTACTCACAAGTGATAAACATGTTCATGATCAGAAGGGTATTGAATAGCATAGTGGATCTGAACATATAATATTCCACCAAATAAATTATAGAGTAATCAACTACTAGATGTAATCAACACTACTAGTCACCCACATGTACCAATCTGAGGGCCCGGTACATAGATTGAACACAAGATATGAACTAGGGTTTTGAGAGGAGACGGTGCTGTTGAAGATGTTGATACGTGCATTTTGCATCTTGTTTTCCTACTGTTATTTATGTTGTTTTCATGCATAATAATGCCTTCTTGGAGTAATTGTAATGCCTTTTCTGTCATAATATGCAAGGTTTATATGAAATTCGGACCTGAAAAAGCAACGTTAGGCTACCTATTCTGCACAACTCCAGAGCTGAAACTTCACAATTATTTATGGAATATATAAGAATTATTGGAGAAAATAACTACCACAGGGGGCCGACCAGGTGGGCACAACCCACCTGGGCGCGACAGGGAGCCCAAGCGCACCATGGTGGGTTGGGCCCTCCTTGTCCCACCTCCGGCGCCCATATTCTGGTATATGAGTCATTTTGACCTAAAATAATTAAGGAGAGGACTTTCAGGATGGAGCACCGCCGTCTTGAAGCGGAACTTGGGCATGATCACTTTTGCCCTCCGGTGGAGCAATTGCGCGAGGGAAACTTCCCTTTCGGAGGGGCAAATCATCGTGATCGTCATCGCCAACAACTCTCCCATATTGGGGAGGGAAATCTCCATCAACATCTTCAACAACACCATCTCCTCTCAAACCCTAGTTCATCTCTTATGTTTAATCTCTGTACCGGAACCTCCGATTGGTACATGTGGGTGACTAGTAGTGTTGATTACATCTTGTACTTGATTACTATATGGTTTATTTGGTGGAAGATTATATGTTCAGATCCATTATGCTATTCAATACCCCTTTGATCATGAACATGTTTATCACGTGTGAGTAGTTACTTTTGTTCTTGAGGTCACAAGAGAAATCTTGTGGCAAGTAATCATGTGAACTTGATATGTGTTCGATATTTTGATGATATGTATGTTATGATTCTCTTAGAGGTGTTATGTGAACATCGACTACATGACACTTCACCATGTTTGGGCCCAAGGGAATGCATTGTCGAGTAGTTATTAGATGATGGGTTGCTAGCTTGACAGAAGCTTAAACTCTAGTTTATGCGCTACTTCATAAGGGACCGATTTGGATCCAAATGTTTAATGCTATGGTTACATTTTATCTTAATACTTTTCTCATCGTTGTGGATGCTTGCGAGCGGGTTAATCATAAGTAGGAGGTTTGTTCAAGTAATAATAGCACCTAAGTACCGGTCCACCCACATACCAAATTATCAAAGTAGTGAACACAAATCAGACCAAATTTTTGATTGTTCCATGCTGTTATATTATCATTCTTGGATGTTTTATAATCATTTTATAGTCATTTTATATAATTCTTTGGTACTAACGTATTGGCATAGTGCCAAGTGCCAGTTGCTGTTTTCTGCATGTTTTTTACATCGCAGGAAATCAATATCAAACGGAGTCGAAACACCGCGAATATTTGTGAATTTGTTATGGATCCGTAGACTCCCGATGGGCCAAGCAGCACCTGGGGGGTGCCCCAAGGGGGGGTACAACCCACAAGGGAGTGCCTGGGGGCCCAGGCGCGCCAAGTTGAGTTGTTCCCACCTCAGTGGCCCCCCACACCCCTTCTTTGCCCTATAAATTCCCAAATATTCCGAAACCCTTCGGGGTGAACCTAGATTAGAAGTTCCGCCGCCGCAAGGCTCTATAGTCCACGAGATCCAATCTAGAGCCCTTTCCGGCACTCCGCCGAAGGGGCAAACCATCACCGGTGGCAATCTTCATCACCCCGGCGGCCACCATGATGAGGAGGGAGCAGTCGACCCTCGAGGCTAAGGGTCTGTACCAGTAGCTATGTGTTTAATCTCTCTCTCTCTCTCGTGTTCTTGAGATGCACAATCATGATTTATCGCGGGCTTTGTTAATATAGACGGATCATATGGTGTTTTCCCCTCTCTATCTTGTGATGAATTGAGTTTTCCCTTTGATATTTCGTTTTATCGGATTGAATACTTTTACGGATTTGAGAACACTTGATATATGTCTTGCAATTGAATACTCTTGGTGGCAATGAGATATCATATTGATTCACTTGATATGTGTTTTGGCACTTAACTTGCGGATTCCCGTGGTGACATTGGGTTAATCTATGCATAGGGGTTGATGCATGTTCTTGTCTTTGTTTCTCCAGTAGAAATCTTGGGGCACTCTTTGTGGTTCTTTGTGTTGGATTGATTATTATGAATCTGAATTTGTTTTGGTGTTATTTTAGTCCAAACTCTTGATAGATCGATTGGAAAGAATAACTTGTGTTACTTTAGTACCAACTCTTGGATAGATCGATCGAAAAGAATAGCTGCAGACAATTCCTTCTTATTTTCTCCGCTAGATAGGAACTTTGGAGTGATTCTTCATCGCACGTTGAGGGATGGTGATATGATCAAATTATATTGGTATTGTTGAGAGATTGCACTAGCGAAAGTATGGACCCTAGGCCTCATTTCTAGGCATTGCAATACTGTTTGTGCTCACTTTTGTCACTTGCTACCTTCCTGTTTTTTATTGTTCCTATTATAAAAATCAATATCTACTATCCATATTACACTTCACCATATCTTCGCCGAACTAGTGCACCTATATAATTTACCATTGTATTTGGTGTGTTGGGGACACAAGAGACTTTTTATTATTAGGTTGCAGGGTTGCTTGAGAGAGAGACCATCTTCATCCTACACCTCCCATGGATTGATAAACCTTAGGTCATCCACTTGAGGGAACATTGCTACTAACCTACAAAACTCTGCGCTTGAAGGCCCAACACGAGTCTACAAGAATAAAGTTGCGTAGTAGACATCAAGCTCTTTTCTGGTGCCGTTGCCAGGGAGGTGAGTGCTTAAAGGTACATCTTTAGATCTTGCAATCGAATCTTTTAGTTTCTTGTATTATCACTAGTTTGGTTTATAAAAGAAAACTACAAAAAATGGAATAGAGGATGCACCATATTCTTCATCTTTATAATGTATTTTGTGAAAACGATGGAAATGAAATTGTGCTCAATTGTTAGAATAATGTGGCACCCCGGATCAGAGTGACCGGTTTACCTTGCATTGCCAGCCCAGAGACCTTGTCTTCTGGCAACACACAACATCTTGGTACAGAAAACAACCGCTTTATTGATACTAGCGGACCAAAGTTATAAATTACAACAGGTAGCGAGGCCGAGCGGCACACACGGTGCGGCTAGACAATATGTAGATTATTTAATGAACATAAAAGGCCTCGGGCATAAACTATGCAGCAGCGGAACGACGTCGTAGCAGGACTCCATCTCACAGGGACACCGATGTGGATACGGACTAGACTCAGACGACACTCCTTTCCAGCGAAACTTTCCAGAAATCTGGCATGACACGCCAGGTCAGTACTTTGAATGTACTTGCAAGCTTACAGCAAACAAAATCATAATGACAAACAATATCATGATAATTACTTAATATTAAATATGCAGCAACAAACTTAGATGGATATTCACAAACATGCTATGCTCATGTCTTTACATAAATAAAACCTCGGTCCATCTTACTCGTGATAATTTATTATAACTACAAATTTAGTCATTTCAACAAGATATAAATCGTGACCTTTCCGGTGATCACCAACCTGTCCATACTGGGTCTCGAAGCATCTCGGTGACTCTTCCACCAATTTATTATAGTACCAAAATTGTAGAACTTAGTGAGCAAAATTTTATTATCTGTTCACCCATGGTGTGACCTACTTTCGAGCGTGTCCGCAACCATGGACTCGGCTATCGATAGATTAATTACACTCTGTAGAGGTAGTGCACCGTACCCACAGCACGGAACCCATGGCCTCGATCTCCCATTCGGGTGGACCAACGGCGTTCCGATGAAACCCGTCCATTGCCATGACACTCCTTCGGCCACTCCGAATCATTCCCCACTGGAACAGTCCTGGGTGGCCATGTTCCTACCAAAGGCACGCCTACCACCATCGTGGCCAAACAAAAATAATTGTCCAAAGCGGGAACTCGGTACCATAAAATTAACAACCGGCACACAAGGTTATGTCTACTTACCGGGCCAGGGTACTACATGCCCATAACCTTCCCTATCTGGAGGTACCGACAAGAGGCATTTCAATGGATAGAATAAAGACCTTCCCATAAAGGTAAATGTGGTTGCACTGGGAAAGACTCGATTCAGTGGCACCATGACCCGGTCAACAATTTATTCAAGTTAAGTTATTAACAGTTTCAACCTAAAGAAGAATAAATAACCGGTGTCATACAATGCCATGCAATAAACCAAAATGCAACACATAAACACATACAATGCCATACGAAAGTATAACTGGGCCAACTTTACTTTTATCAATCTAACATTCACTATTATTCTGGTTATGCTTTACTTTCAATTCAAAACCAAATTTTATCTTAGCAAAATTTTATCATAATTACTTATGTATAAGACAGTAGCTTCACATATGCATATCCATAATCATTCTTAATATCCCAAATTTATTTTAACTATCTTAATAACTTAAACCAAACTTCAACTTTTTGTAAAGTGAATGAAACCAACTACGACAGCAACCAAAAGAAATATTTAACATGCATAATATAAATCATTTGTTCAAGTTGGAAAAATCACAAATATTTAAATGGCACTATGAAAATGTTGTTGTGGCTTGCCTTAGTTCAAATGAGGCTCACAAGCCTCCTGGTGATCCTCAAGACAAGTTTCTTCTTCTGAAAATAAATAAAAGTTCAAAAATAAACTATCAAGATTCATTCAAAAATTCACCAGAAAATCTACACAGCACCAAGTAGTTTCATTTTCGGGGTGTTGCAAGATTTCTTTACCAGGAAGACAATGCAAAAAGAACCAATGCATTTGGACTTATGGTTAAAATGTTATTGCAGTTTGAAGTTCTCTGGAATTTATTTAAATTCAAAAATTTAAAAATAGAATGGGGGGGGGGGGTGACGTCGAAGGCGTAAAAGCCCAGAGCGCCACCACTCATACCGCTTTGCGTGGGTATGGAGAGGCTGACTAGCGGGCCCCGCTAGTCAGGTGAGAGGAAGAGAGGGGAAGGAGCAGAGGCGGCCGCGACTTCGCCGGAGCGCACGCCGGCGACGCTGCCCCATGGCTCAAACAAAAAGGATAGATCGACGAAGGGTTCGAGGCGCACCTGCCCGTACCCGTAGGGTAGCTAAAGGTGGACGGACGGCGTCGGAATGGAGCTTAGAGGCGGAGGCAGAACAGGGGGCTCGCCGGAGTTGAAGAAGACGGCGAACTACGGCGCCTTCAGCAGCTCCAGCTAGGTGAAGAGGCTCCACTAGAGAGTGGCAGAGGCTCTGGTGAGGTCGCCTTGGGCGGAGAGGGCTTAGAGCTACCCCGACGACCCGAGGGGGATCGCCGGTGAGCTCGAGCTCGGGAATGGTGGCCTGAGGCCTGCCCGGATGGGCCACGGGGTTCTACTCGATCTATGGTCGTGTGGGAATGGAGCTGGGTGCTCGGAGCGGCCGGGAGAGGGTCTATATATAGGCG
>LR738715.1:405267885-405298437 GCA_902687465.1 Secale cereale
AATGGTGCTCCGCCTGCGACACCTGGCTGCGCCCGGCGACGAATTGGTGTCAGTGAGAGGGGGGACGAAGCGAGCACGCGCTCTACAGAGCGCTCGGCGGCATCCAGAGCACGCCGACTGACTGCCATGGCATGGTGTACACGCGTGGTCACCGCGCGAACTCTGCCTACTGGATGACTTGGTGCCAAACATCGTGTCTGGCGTGTTGTTCGTGGTAGATAGGAGAGTTACCCGTGGTTGGTTTAATTCCAGACGCAGTAGAATGAAAGTAACTAGCCTAGTAAGTTTCTGGACAGAAACTTTGAGAGCTCACTGAGGTAAAATGGTGAATAGTTGGAGGTTGTGCTTTGGAGGCTAGTCAAGAGTTACTAAGGTGAAGATGCACAAGAAGTTTCATAAGAAGTGGAGCAAGTAAAATGGTAGTTGCTGTAGAAACTACATTTCTGTCCAGAATAGAAAAGATTTTCTGTAGAAAAATATTCCAAAAAGTAGTGCAATATTTTTTCTTAGGAATGTGTCTTAGGGTCCAAAGAATATTTAGGAATTTCCTCAGAATTTTATGAGCCAGAAAACTAGGTGTTGCTTTGGAGCACAAATAATTTAGCTAGGGTTTTGGGGAGTAAAATGAATATTTTCAAATAAGAAAAATATTCCATGAAGTATATTAGAGTGGTCCAGAGGTATATGATAGTTTGAGATGGATAGGAGGCACTTGGGTGAAAGTCCAGGGTACCCAAGTGTTTTAAGTCCATATGAAATGATTCAAAAATCCCAAGGTTTGAAATAAATTCAAATAAAGCTTTGGCAAATAAAAGGGGGCAAAAATCAGGCTGTCACAAACCTCCCCCACTTAGAATGAATCTCGTCCTCGAGATTTTGTTGCTTGGGAAAACCATTCCGGGTAATATGTCTGTAGGAACTCTTCTTGTTCCCAGGTTGATTTTGACTCGGTGTGACGCTCCCACTGGACTTTATAAAACTTCCGTACTTTACAGCGGGTGACTCTTTCCATCCGATCTACAATTTTGAACAACCCTTCTTCGTACGTTAAATCCTCTGCCAATTCTATGTCGGTTACAATAGTCTTTTTCTAAGGCAGGGATATGCATCGCCTCAATTGTGAGACGTGGAACACGTTATGCACATCAGACAATTCCGGGGGTAATTCCAACTGATAAGCAACAATGCCTACTCGAGAAATAATTGGAAAGGGGCCAATAAATCTGGGTGCCAACTTCCCGCGAGTTTGGAATCTCTTGACTCCTTTCATAGGGGTAACTCGGAGGTATACGTGCTCTCCAGGTTCAAAACTAATTTGTTGGTGCTTCACATCGTAATAACTCTTTTGTCGAGACTTGGCCAGTTGTAATTTGTCTCTGATTTCCTTGACTTGTTTCTCAGCTTCCATCACAAGGTCTGTTCCGAAGATATGGCTATCTCCCGTCTGAGACCAGTTTAGCGGGGTACGTCATCTGCGGCCATATAAAGCCTCGTATGGTGACATCTTTAGGCTGGTTTGGAAGCTGTTGTTGTAGGAGAACTCGGCGTAAGGTAGACAATCTTCCCATTTAGGTCCTTGGGCCAAGACGCAAGCTCGCAGCATATCTTCCAGTATTTGGTTCACCCGCTCTATCTGCCCATCTTTTTGAGGGTGATAGGATGTACTATATTTTAGGGCTGTCCCCAAAGCTTGATGGAGACGTGTCCAGAAAGCGGATGTAAAGAGTGAACCTCGGTCAGAAGTGATCGTTCGAGGTACTCCATGCAGACTGACTATTCTGGACACATACAGTTGTGCAAGTTGGTCTGCTCGATAGGTGGTCCTGACTGGAATAAAATGGGCTACCTTGTTTTGGTGTTATTTTAGTACGAACTCTTGGTAGATCGATGAGAAAGAATAACTTGTGTTATTTTAGTACAAACTCTTGGATAGATCGATCGGAAAGAATAGCTACAAACAATTCCTTCTTATGTTCTCTGCTAGATAGGAACTTTGGAGTGATTCTTCATCGCACGTTGATGGATGGTTATACGATCCAATTATATTAGTATTGTTGAGAGATTGCACTAGCGTAAGTACTGACCATAGGCCTCATTTTCAAGCATTGCAATACTGTTTGTGCTCACTTTTGTCACTTGCTACCTTGTTGTTTTTTATTGTTCCTATTACAAAAATCAATATCTACTATCCATATTACACTTGTATCACCATCTCTTCGCCGAACTACTGCACCTATACAATTTACCATTGTATTTCGTGCGTTGGGGACACAAGAGACTTTTTATTATTTGGTTGCAGGGTTGCTAGAGAGAGACCATCTTCATCCTTCACCTCCCACGGATTGATAAACCTTAGGTCATCCACTAGATGGAAAATTGCTACTGTCCTAGAAAACTCTGCGCTTGGAGGCCCAACACGAGTCAACAAGAAAAAAGTTGCGTAGTAGACATCACATGCTATTTGCCATTACCGTTACTTGCTCGTCATAAATTATCTTGTTATCAAACTATATGCTACTTACAATTTCAGTGCATGCAGATATTACCTTGCTAAAAACCACTTGTCATTTCCTTCTGCTCCTCAATGGATTCGACAGTCTTACTTATCAAAAGGACTGCGATTGATCAGCTATACTTGTGGGTCATCAAGACTCTTTTCTGGCGTTGTTGCGAGGGAGTGAAGCGCTCTTGGTACGTGGAAATTGGTAAGGAAAAATTATTACTATGTGCTGAAATTTACTGTCACTTGTTACTATGGAGAACAATCCTTTGAGGGGTTTGTTCAGGGTATCTTCACCTCAACCGGAAGGACAATTAGTTTCCCCTCAACCTACTGCACCTACTGAAAATACTGAATATGAAATTCCTTCGGGTATGATAGAACAACTGCTAGCTAATTATGCAGGAGACGGAACTGCACATCCTGATATGCAATTGATATATGTGGATGATATTTGTGGATTATTTAAGCTTGCAGGTGTCGGTGTACAAAAGTAGGGGCCCTTTTGCACCCCTTTACTTGTGCATGGGCAGTTGTAGCCACACCTACGGCCATGATTGGCGGAGGAGAAGAAGGAAAAGCACAAGACTACCACGGCAACACTCAAGCCAAAGACATAAAGAACATAGGGGCAAGGCGGACTCCCCCCTCCCCCCGGCAACGCCCTTGCCTAGGCGGCCTACGTGACCCTGGCAAGAGCCTTGCCGGGGCAACTTTCCCTACACCAGCAAGGCCACCACCCTTGGGTCTGAGAGCTCTGACACCATCCACAATGTCAAGACCAATATTCAGGGGCGCCTTCGTGGTGGCATGCAGATCTTTGTGGGACTAAGGGCCAGTAGACCTAGACAAGGGACCAGAAGACGAAGACCCCTGGCAAGAGCCTTGCCGGGGACGACCGAAGACTCCCGCCATGATTCTTGCCGGGGACAGCCACAAGACCCCAACAAGACCCCTTGCCAGTGGTGTCTGCAGGGCCACAGCCAGGCCCCCGCCCGCCAAGGTTTCGCTGCCCCACGGCCGCTCCTACGAAGCAACCAACTCGCCAACTGGACAAGTGCCTGTGTGGCAGCATGCAGCCTCCAAGACAACTAGGCAAGCACCTACGTGGTGGCATGCAGATCTTCATGAAAACCCTGCCACCACACCAGCCAGCAGCCAGCATGGCGCTGCATACCTCGTCATCCAGGGCGCGTGTCGGAACGAGGTGAGGCGGCAACGGGCGGGACAAGCTCCATTGTTGTCCCCGATAAAGCTAGAGGACACATAGGCGGCGCATTAAATGCGTTTTTCCTATGATGTGAGGAGATAACCTGTACACTGTAGATACTTTTCACCTCCTCTGTGCCGCTGTGGAGACCCCATTGTCATATAAAAGGAGGCCCGAGGCGTACTGCGAGAGGATTCGGACTTTAGGACAAGCATGCATAGTAGCCAGTGCAAGATCTCAAGAACACTAGATATACACAGATAAGAAGGACTAGTGTTTTACGCATCACTTGCGGCCCGAACCTGGGTAAAAATTCCCACGCGTTGATCATCTAGACCTGCTCTTTGCAGAACACTATGCCCCGCCAATGGTTGTTGGGGTCCCCGGGATCCCATAGGTGCTGTTTCCCCTACATCTTTGGCACGCTAGGTTGTGAAAATCTGGTCTAGGAGTTCGCGCATCAACTTCTTCATCGCCATGGCTCCCATGAGGAAGGGGATCGCGGCGATCGGTCCATCTGGGGCCGAACCTCCCGTGCCAGCATGAACGGGTGATGGGGTGGCTGCGGATGGTGGCGGAGGCGTGCCCTGCGAGCTTCCACGACACTTTGGCCATCGGAGCAAGGCGAGCGGCATCGTTCGTGCTCAAGACGGCGAGCCACATGCCGCTGGGTCCAAGGGCGTCGCCGTGCTGCCCACGGGTGGCGCGACGACCTCTAGGACGCCTCCGCCGGCTCCCGCCCCGCGGTCTTCCCAGCTCGTATATGACGAGCAATTCCGCAACGTCAGTGCATCTGGGCACCGCCGCGGGAAGAGCCGTGTGCATCACTCCCAAGATGCACCCGGCCAGCATGCACATCCAGATGCTGGCGTGAGCGACATGCAATAGCGGGACCGTATTAGCACTCCTTCTAACGTGGTTAGAAGTTAGAGCGCATCACGGTCCATGCAGCTTTCGCCTCTGCTCACACCGGCGGAAGCGCTGGCGCGCGTACAACTGCTCCTCAACTTTCCTCCCGCCGCTGAGAAGCTCGACGGGTGAAGAGCCACCATCCGAAGCCTCATCAGCTTCGCCAACACAGTTGAACCGCAACCAGCAGAACCCTCACGCTGGCTCTCTGGTGAGCCGACGCACGCTGGTGGTGGGAGGACCAGAGCTACTGCGACCACGGTGCACTCTACTCCCCCACGCCAGCCACAGCAACTGCCGACTCGTCGGGCCGACACTCGTGACTACTTTTCCAAGGCGTCATCCAACCCATGGGCCTGCTGCGACCAACGTCAAGTCCTTCAAGAGCGAGCCCAGGAAGATGCTCGGACCACTATCGAGCAACGGCGGGAGGCGCGCCATCAATCAGACATGTGTGCGGGGCCTACTATGGACCACCTGGCACCGGGGGGCTCTATTGACTTACCTTACGAGGTGGGTTGTCTAGCCTTTACCCGTGAGCTGCGGCAGTTCCAATGGCCCTCACCCTGCACGTTCAAGCCTGATGTCAGAGAAAAGAACAATGGCAAGACTAACCCGTCGGATTTCCTCTGCATCTACACCATCGCGATGCATGCCGCTGGGGCTCGCGACGACAAGGTTCTTGCCAACTACTTCCCGTTGGCACTTCAGCCCAACATTATGTCATGGTTGATGCACCTGCCCGTGGATTCCATTTCTTCTTGGTCGGATCTGTGCCACGAGTTTGTTGGCGCCTTTACCGGGGGCCACCAAGCTCCTGGCCAGGCAAGCGATTTTCATGTCATCCCCCAAAAGGACGGTGAAACCCTGCGCAAGTACATTCAAAGGTTCAGCCGTGTGCAGTACAACATCCCAGACGTTCACCCCACCGCCATCATCAGTGCATTCCATCAGAATGTACGCAACCGCAAGATGCGTGAGGAGCTAGCAATGAACAAGGTTAAAGATGTAGCCGAGCTTTATGTTCTGGCTGATAGATGTGCTCGGGCTGAAGAAGGAAGGTAGTACCCCCACGAAGACGTCGGCATGGAAACCGACTCCACAGACGGAGGCGCCGTCGCCCCAGCGAAGAAGGGCTGATGTTGCAACATGAAGTGAAAGGGCAAGGCTGTGCTTGCCGTAGAGGGATCCAATGACCCCGACGCCGCCAAAAGGCCAAGGCTGATGACCCCGGCAAGGAAGTTGCCGGGTGCACCGCCTGCCAGGCCTTGGCGGCTGCCGACAAGCCAGGTGGCTCCGACAAGCCGTACTGCAAGATCCATAGCACCAAGGGCCATGACATCCAGAATTGCCGGCAGGTCGAGCTGCTCACAGAAAAGCAGAGAACTGAGTATGAGAGGTGTGATAAGGAGAAAGGCCCGGATGGCGCCGAGGCGCCCGGTAAGAAACATGGCGGCCGAGGTGGTTGCCGTGGCCAAGATAACCAACCAAAAAGGCCCACTCAGGGCCGCCACAAGAAAGAGGGAGACGATGATCATGGTGAAGACGACGAGTCCAGCGAGCACGAGTTCCAGAAAGCTTTAGAGGCCATGTGCGTCGATGGTGGCACCTTGCTGCGTACCTCTCACCGCCAACTAAAACAGTGGGCACGTGACGTCACTGTGGCAGAGCCATCGTTCGACGCCCAGGGGCCATTGAAGTGGTCTAGCACGCCTATCATTTTTTACACCGAGGATCACCCTGACCGTAAATTGTGCTCGGGGGTTTGCCATTGTTGGTTTCACCAACGATACGCAACCTCAAGGTGACAAAAGTGCTAGTTGACGGTGGGGTCGGCCTGAACCTCATCTCGCCCGCTGTGATCCAGAGGCTACAAATCCTCGATGGAGATCTCGAGGAGACGGGCACGTTTCAAGGGGTCAACCCAGGGAGGAGGCAGCCGAAACGAAAGATTGCGCTGCCTGTTACATTCGGGGGCGAGCTGAATTATAGGACGGAGAAGATTGTCTTTGAAGTTGCCAAGATCCACTTGCCCTATAATGGGATCCTCGGCCGCCCAGCGTTGGCCAAGTTTATGGCGGCATCACACTACGCCTACAATACATTGAAGATGCCCAGCCCAATGAGCATCATCACCGTCCCCTCCGACAAGAAAGACGTGCTCATCTGCGCCGACCAGCTCTACCGAGAGGCAGTTGTAGCAGAAGCCACCAAGGCACTTGCTCCTACCACTAAGACTCCGAGGGAGAAGAAAACCGGCAAGACCTTTGCCTCTGCCGGCATGGCCCTTTCCAGCAAGGCCTCTGATCCCGGCAGGAGCTCCTGCACCCCCTTCGGCAAACGCGCCTCTTCGGAGCACCAAGTTCCTGTTGGGGACGTGCCAGAGAGCTCCGCCAGTGGGATTAAGAGGTCCAAGGCGGCCCCACTAGACACCAAGAAGGTCTCTGTCAGGGAGGATGGCACGGGTGGAGCTTTTACCATAAGCTCCACCCTTGACAACAAATAGGAAGGCGCGCTCGTCACCTTCCCGCGGGAGAATGTCGACGTGTTTGCATGGCAAGCATCCGACATCCCCGGCGTTCCCAGGGAAGTGATTGAGCACCACCTTGCTGTCTGTCCCCATGCGCGGCCCGTCAAGCAGAATGTCAGGAAGCAAGGTTTGGAGCACCAAGAGTTCATCCTCGAGGAGATCGGGAAATTAGAGCAGCAGGCTTGGTCAGAGGAGTTCACCACCCCACGTGGTTGGCCAATCCGATGGTAGTGCGTAAGGCAAATGGGAAATGGAGGTTGTGTATCGACTATACAGATATCAATAAAGCCTGTCTGAAGGATCCTTTCCCTTTGCCACGCATTGACCAGATAGTGGACTCCACTACCGGGTGCGACCTACTGTCGTTCCTCGACGCCTACTCAGGATACCACCAGATCTTCATGATGAAGGAAGATGGAGAAAAAACTGCGTTCATCACCCCATGTGGTACGTACTGCTTTGTACGGATACCTTTCGGGTTGAAAAGCGCTGGTTCGACATTTGGCCGAGCAGTCCAAATCAGTTTTGAGCTCCAGCTACATAGAAATATGGAAGCTTACATGGATGACATAGTGGTCAAAACCAAGGACAAGGCCACACTCGAGCAGGATCTGGAAGAAACGTTTGCAAACTTGCGCAAGATAAACCTGAAGCTCTATCCAGAGAAGTGCGTGTTCGGCGTCCCATCTGGCAAACTCCCTGGGTTCTTTGTGTCTCAACGCGGAATCGAAGCAAATCCTGACAAGATCAAAGCGATTGAGTAGATTGAGGCGCCAAGATGCATCTAAGACGTCTGTAAGCTCACTGGCTGCATTGCTGCACTAAGTAGGTTCATCTCCATATCCACTGAGCGTGCCCTCCCCTTTTTCAAAATTTTGAAAAAGGTGGGTCCAATGAAATGGACTCCGGAGGCAGAGGCAGCGCTGCAAGAGTTGAAGAGATACCTCTCCTCCACGCCGACACTAGTCGCGCCTAAACCGCAAGGGCCATTGCTGCTATATCTAGCGGCAATGAATCGAGTGGTCAATGTTGCCCTAGTAGCATAGAGGGAGTTTCAGGAAGAAGCAACGGTAGCGGCGGATTCATCAGATGATGGGCCAGAGCTCTCCCCGGCAGGGCCTGATGCCGGCAAGGCAGAGCCCCCGGCAAGGCTTGGTCCCGGCAAAACAGAGTCTGCGCAAGGAGGCGAAGTCGAACAAAAGAAGAAGATGGTGCAACACCCAGTCTATTTTGTCAGTTCCCTCTTGCAGGGGGCTAGATCAAGGTATTCCGGTATGCAGAAGCTGCTTTTCGGCCTCGTTATGGCCTCGAGGAAGCTGTGCCACTATTTCCAAGCGCATGAGATCACCGTCATCACTCGCCTCCCTTTGCAACGGATCTTGCACAACCTAGATGCAACTTGGAGGATTGTGGAGTGGGCGTTGGAACTATCAAGCTTTGGCCTCAAGTTTGAAAGTTCCTCAATAATCAAGAGCCAAGCCTTGGCAGAATTCATAGCAGAATGGACCTCAACACCCGACGAAGAGACTCAGGAGATCACCCTTCCCGGCAAGGAGATGAGACGTGATTGGATTATGTACTTTGTTGGAGCTTTCTCGATGCAAGGTGCTGGTGCCGGCGTGCTACTTATCCCACCCACCGGAGAGCACCTCAAGTACGTAGTCCAGATGTGTTTTTCCTGGGAACAATCAACAAAAAAAAACACTACAGAGCACGAGGGACTGCTTGTCCGTCTTAGGATTGCGGCAGACCTCGGAAACAAGAAGCTTATTATCAGGGGTGATTCACAGCTTGTCGTCGGGAAAGTTAACAAGGATTACCAGAGCCCATTGATGGAGGCCTATATGCATGAAGTGAGGAAGCTGGAGGAGCACTTCGACAGTTTGCAGGCAGAGCATGTTCCCCGAGCAGAGAACAACATTGCCGATGACTTGTCCAAACACGCTGCCCTCAAGCTACCTCTGGAACAAGGTACCTTTGTGCTTCAATTAACCCAGCCATCCGTTGAGCCATCCGGAGGACAGACCAAATGAAGGAAGGCGGGCCCCGGCAAGTACTTTCCCTCTAAGCTCCGAGGAGCCGCCGGCAAGGACGTTGCCGGGTACCCCAAGCTTTCCGGGGAGCAGCAACCTTCGGTAGGGGTCCAAGCCCCGACCGTAGAGGCAGCTGCCCCCACGGCCGAAGAAGAGGCTTTAGTATTTGCCGTCGAGCTCCAGGCTCCAGCATGGGTGCAGCACACCGTTCGTTTCCTCCAAACAGGGGAGCTCCCTGAGGAACAAGAAGAGGGAGAGAAAGTAGCCCGACGGTCCAACATGTACCAGTTTGTGGATAATGCCCCATACAGAAGGAGACTGAACGACGTGAAATTGAAGTGCATTCCTCGGGAGGATGGACTGAAGCTGTTAGCAGGGATACATGGAGGCATGTGTGGCTCCCACATAGGGTCAGGAGCCATTGCCGGGAAAGCATTCCGGCAAGGTTTCTTCTGGCCCACCGCCCTCCAGGATGCAACTGCGCTAGTAACCAAGTGTGAAGCGTGCCAATTCAATTAAAAGAAGCTTCATCAACCAGCTCAAGCTCTTCAGACAATCCCTCTTTCCTGGCCATTTTCGGTCTGGGGGCTCGACATACAAGGCCCCTTTCCCCGTGCCGCCGGGAGCTTTGAGTACTTGTTCGTCGCAATCGACAAGTTCACAAAGTGGCCGGAAGTGGAACCGATGAGAAAGATGACAGCACAATCAGCCGTCAAGTTCTTCAAGGGACTAGTCTGCCATTTTGGTGGTCCAAACAGAGTCATCACTGACAACGGCACACAGTTCACGAGCCACACTTTCATGCAGTACGTCCAATACCTCGGCGGCAAAGTTTGTTGTGCTTCTGTTGGTCATCCCAGAAGTAACGGCCAAGCTGAGAGGGCGAAAGAAGAAGTGTTGCGAGGTCTAAAGACCAGAACTTTCGACAGGCTGCACAAGTGCGGAAGACGCTGGATTGATGAGTTGCCAACGGTTCTTTGGTCAATCAGGACAACACCAAATCGAGCCACTGGCTAGACACCCTTTGCCCTCGTATACGGGGTAGAAGCAGTTCTCCCCACGGAACTCATATACGGGTCACCTCGAGTGCTCGCTTATGTTGAGCTTGAGCAAGAGCAGCTGCGCCAAGATGACGCGATGCTCCCTGAGGAAGATCGTCTTCAGGCTGCTGTGCGAGCCGCTCGCCACCAGCAAGCCTTGCGCTGCTACCATAGCCGCAAGGTTCATGCGAGAAGCGTTAAGGAAGGCGACCTTGTTCTTCGGTGAATCGAATCCGCCAAGAATTCAAACAAGTTGACGGCGAAGTGGGAAGGCCCTTATCGGGTTACACGAGTCACCAGGCCTAGCACAGTCCGCCTGGAGACTGAAGATGGCATTCTAGTGAGAAATTCCTAGAATATCGAACCTCTTTGCAAGTTTTACCCCTAAGGCGCGGTTGCCGGGAGCCCCGGCAACCCCCCTTTTTTGTACTAGCCTTGCCGGCAAGGCATGTAACCCTATGTACAAAGCCAGGCGCAGACCCTGTGCGTAGTCCGGGAAGATAAACCCTTTAGCATGTACATTTTCCCATTGATTTCCATGTTTATATGTATGCGTATATACATGCTTATCCAGGGTATTGTGCTGTTTTTTGATTTCATCAAATGTTAATGGACCGCTAAGGTTCCATGCTCATGTGCTCTCTTCTTTCCAGCTGCGGCAAGGATGATCGATCCCGGCAAAGACCCGGCTCCGGCAAGAAGTTGGGGAGACTCCCGGCAAAGTAAAACAAATAAAGTTCACCTCTTTCCCGTTCATGTTTGTAACCTATGACTTGTGCATCAGAAAACCTCGCCACTCTCTTTTAAACTCACGTGCTTCCGTCCCTGACCCGAATGCTGCTTCGGTCAGGGTGGTTGAAGTGGCCTTTATTAAGAGAAGGTTGGTGAAGGGATGGACCCTTTGTCTGCAACCCGGCAGATATGATTCTCCGGCACACGCTGACGGCGTCGGCAAGATGATTTGCCGGGAGAACTCGTTTATCTGTGTTAAAGAGGCATTTTTGCCTCTGCATGGACGTATACATGCACGAGTCCCCGGCAAGGCCAGTCTTTTTCATTGACATGCTGATACAAGTACGAATGTTACAAGACACATGCATGGTCTCGAGAGATTACATTATTTAGAAATTAAGATTTGGAAAGTGCCTACATGCTAAAAGAAAGATAAGCACATCGCAATCTCCATTCTTGCCCCTTTCCTCCCAGGTGCAGCGGGTGAAGGCAAGGAAAAGGTGACGAGGAATGCACACATGAAGAGCATGGCGAGGGTGACCCTCGGCAAGACGCGTGGCTGGGGAAGGAGGGTGATGCAGATGATGGTGCTGCCATCGGCGGTCAGTCGGAGTCTGAATCGGCGTCCTCCCACCCGCTACCATCGTCCTTGCCGTCATTGTCTTCCTCGTCACTATTGCTCGAGGAGGAGGTTTCGTCGTCAATGGACCTCTCCATGTAGCACCCTAAGCGGATTCCCGAGCATCCAAAGACCTTGACGGAGAGCATGTCGTTATCCATTAATTTAAAATGGAGAACGTGCCCCTCCGACAAGCTATGGGCGTGGGCGAAGGTCTTCCACCCACGGCGAAGGTACATGACGTGAGAGGCGGGGAAGTCGACATCGACCCGCATGCTGCCATTCCTACAGCCCCTCATATGGAGCATCAAGGCCTGCGGCGGGTCAAGCTCCATTTCTGGAGCAAACAGGCTGGGGAGGCGGAGGTGACCACACAATGGCTTGTACAGCCTGATAAAGAACTCGCGGGGCTGGTCTGCGACATGGCCTCCATTGGGGGGAGAGTCACTGGCGGAAGCGTGGCTGGTGCGCTACCCCGTCCTCCTCTCCCCCGAGCGCCACGGTGATCTCGGCATCACTCCCTCCCTCTTCCTCTCACAGCGGGCTCCGCTGCCATGAGTTCCGGGGGAGGGGGGCACGCTGTCGAGCAGAAGCCCTCGTCGCCGCCTTTGGACTGCCGGTGCGCCCATTGACCATGGCGACTGGAAGAGAAGGATCAAGCAGGAAGGAGATGAATGCAGAAAGACGATGTCCCTCTCCCCTTTTATAAAGGGGCGGGGCCGGGGCTCGCCCCCCCCCCCCAACCTAAGGGTGGTCGCCCCTCTCAACCAATCCGTCCGACAGGGGCGAAGGGAATCAGGACCGACCCGCAGCTCCAATCAGCGACGCCCGGTTTCCCGCCTCAGCGTTAACACCCATGCCCTCCATATCCGCCACTTACTCTCCCTGAGGCATGGGGGACACATGGCGGGCGATCCAGAATCAAGAAGACAAGTGGGGTGACCGTTCCCCGCACCATGATCGTGGGGCGCAGATGCCATGATGGCCACGACCCGAATCCACTTTGTAAATGAGCAGCGCCCCTGCGGCTTCCTCTTTTATGTGGAAGGTGTGGGCTGCCTCTTTACTGCCCACCGCGACGTGATGCAAGCACGCTGCAACTGCTCCACGCACGACCCCCAGGTCATGTGCCCAATGCGGGTCATGGGGAAGCGCAACTGGCGAAAGAATCATCGTAGTTAAAACTCTCCTACGCGTGTCCGCGCACCGTTCTGGGCCTGGCCCAACAACGCTCTGCGCTTATGTGTGGCCTAGGCCCGGGGGCTCCTGTCGGTGTACAAAAGTACGGGCCCTTTTGCACCTCTATACATGTGCACGGGCTGTTGTAGCCAGAGCTACGGCCACGCTTGGCGGAGTAGAAGAAGGAAAAGCACGAGACTTCCACGGCAACACTAAAGCCAGAGACATAAAGAAAAGATGGGCAAGGCGGACTCCCCCCGGCAACACCCTTGCCGAGGCGGCCTACGTGACCCTAGAAAGAGCCTTGCCGGGATAACTTGCCCAACACCATCAAGGCCATCACCCTTGGGTCTGAGAGCTCTGACACCATCGACAATGTCAAGAACAAGATTCAGGGGCGCCTGCGTGGCAACATGCAGATCTTTGTGGGACCAAGGGCCTGCAGACCAAGACAAGGGACCAGAAGAAGAAGACCCCCGGCAAGAGCCTTGCTGGGGACGACCGAAGACCCCCAGCAAGATCCTTGCTGGGGACAGCCACAAGACCCCTTGCCGGGGGCGTCTGTGGGGCCACAGCCAGGCCCGCGCCCTCCAAGGTTTCACTGCCTCGCGGGCGCTTCTACGAAGCAACCAACTCACCAACTGGACAAAGTGCCTACGTGGCAGCATGCAACCTCCAAGCCAACTAGCCAAGCACGTGCCTGGTGGCATGCAGATCTTCGTGAAGACCCTGCCACCACATCAGTCAGTAGCCCGCGTGGCGGTGCATGCCTCGTCAGGCTGGACGTGTGTCAGCACGAGGTGAGGCGGCAACGGGCAGCACAAGCTCCATTGCCATCCCTGATAAAGCTGGAGGACACATAGGCGGTGCATTAAATGCATTTTTCCTATGATGTCAGGAGATAACCTTGTACATTGTATATACTTTCCACCTCATGTGTGCTGCTGTGGCAACCCCTTTGTCATATAAAAGGAGGCCCGAGGCGTAATCGGAGAGGATTCAGAGTTTTTGGACATGCACGCATAGTAGCTAGTTCAAGAGCTCAAGAACACCAGATATACACAGATAAGAAGGACTAGGATTTTACTCATCACTTGCGGCCCGAACCTGGGTAAAAATTCCCACGCGTTGATCATCTAGACCTGCTCTTTGCACAACACTACGCCCCGCCAACCATAGTAGGGGTCCCCGAGATCCCATAGGTGATGTTTCCCGACAACAGGTTTACCCTGAGATGAAGCTAAGAATAAGGTTTTCCCTTTATCTTTGAAGGGAAAAGCATTAACATGGTATAGGCTATGCGATGATATTAAATCTTGGAACTGGAATCGTTTGAAACTGGAATTTCATCAAAAAATATATCATATGCATCTAGTTCATCGTGACCGGAATTATATATATAATTTCTGGCCTCGTGAAGGAGAAAGTATCACTCTAGCTTGGGGAGGCTTAAGTCAATGTTATATTCATTCCCCAATCATGAGGTCTCGATTGAAAAAATTATTATTCAGAACTTCTATGCTCGGCTTTCTAATAATGATCGATCCATGCTTGATACTTCTCATGTTGGTTCTTTTATGAAGAAGAATATTAATTTAGGTGGTATATCTTTGACATAATTAAACACAACTCTGAAGATTCGGAACTCGACGAAAGTGAAGAGTCGGGTATTAAGCTTAAGTTTGATTGTGTTAAATCTTTTATGAATACTGATGCTTTTCAAAAGTTTAGCACTAAATATGGAATTGATTCTGAAATAGTAGCCTCTTTTTATGAATCTTTTGCTACTCATGTTGATCTCCCTAAAGAGTAGTGGTTTAAGTATCATCCCCCTATTAAAGAAGAAATCAAAGAACCAGTAGTGCTAATGAAGAAACTATCATTTACAATGTTGATCCAGTTGTTCCCACTGCTTACATTGAGAAACCACCTTTCCCTGTTAAGATAAAGGAGCATGCTAAGGTTTCAACTATGGTCCGTAGAAGTAATATTAAAGCACCCAACCCCCCTGAGAAAATCAAAGTAGAACCTAGTGTTGCTATGGTTAAGGATCTCTTGGTCGATAATATTGATGGGCATGTCATATACTTCATTTGTGAAGTTGCTAGAATTGCCAAACCCGATGGGAAAGATAAACATATAACCATTGTTGGCATGCATGTTGTCTCAGTTAAAATAGGAGATCACTACTATCATGGTTTATGTGATATAGGTGCTAGCGTAAGCGCTATTCCCTTTACTTTGTACCAAGAAATTATGAATGACATAGCACCTGCTGAAATAGAAGACATAGACGTTACTTTTAAACTTACCAATAGAGACACCATCACACCACTTGGTATTGTTAGAGACGTTGAAGTCTTGTGTGGGAAAACAAAATACCCTACTAATTTTCTAGTCCTTGGTTCCCCACAAGATGACTTTTGTCCCATAATTTTTGGTAGACCTTTCTTGAGCACCATCAATGCTACTATAGATTGTACTAAACAAACTATCGGTGTTAGCTTCGGTGATGAGTCTCATGAGTTCAATTTTTCCAAGTTCAGTAAAAAAACCTAATAAAAAAGAATTTCCTAGTAAGGATGAAATAATTTGTCTTGCTTCTATTGTTGTACCCCCTACTGATCCTTTAGAGCAATATTTGCTAGACCATGAAAATGATTTGCATATGCACGAGAGAAATGAAATAGATAGAATCTTGTTTGAACGAGAACCTCTGCTTAAGCACAACTTTCCTATTGAAACTCTAGTAGGACCTCCTCCGCCAAAAGGTCATCATGTGTTTGTATTAAAGCAATTGCCGGGCACTTTGAAATATCCTTATGTTGATGAGAAAAAGATATATCCTGTTATTATTAATGCTAACCTTTCAGAACATGAAGAAGAAAGATTAATGAAAATTTTGAGAAAGCACCGAGCTGCTATTGGATATACTCTTGATGATCTTAAGGGCATTAGTCCCACTCTATGTCATCACAAGATTAATATAGAACCTGATGTTAAACCAGTTGTGCATCACCAACATCGATTAAGTTCGAAGATGAAAGAAGTGGTAAGGATGGAAATATTAAAACTTCTGGAAGCAGGTATAATCTATCCTATAGTTCATAGTAGATGGGTATCATGTTCATTGTGTTCCAAAGAAGGGAGGTATTACTGTTGTTCCTAACGACAAAAATGAACTCATTCCACAAAGAATTATAACAGGCTATAGAATGCTCTTTGATTTTAGAAAATTAAATAAAGCAACTAGAAAAGATCATTACCCTGTGCCTTTTATTGATTAAATGCTAGAAAGATTATCTAAGCACACACACTTTTGTTTACTTGATGGATATTCTGGTTTCTCACATACCTATTTCACAACCTGACCAAGAAAAGACCACTTTCACTTGTCCTTTTGGAACATATGCTTATAGAAGTATGTGGTTTATGCAATGCACCTACTACCTTTCAAAGATGTATGACTGCTATATTCTCTGATTTTTGTGAAAATATTGTTGGGTTTTCATGGATGACTTAACTGTTTATGGGAAGTCTTTTGATGATTGTTTAAGCAATCTTGATCAAGTTTTGCAGAGATGTGAGCAAACAAATCTTGTCTTGAATTGGCAGAAGTGCCACTTTATGGTTAACGATGGTATTCTTTTGGGCCATCAAGTTTCTGAAAGAGGTATTGAAGTAGACAAAGCTAAGTTTGATGCAACTGAGGAAATGCTATGTCTTTAAGACATCAAAGGTATTCATAGTTTCCTTGGTCATGCTAGTTTCTATAGGAGATTTATCAAAAACTTCTCTAAAAGTTCTAGGCCTCTTACAAATCTTTGGCAAAAGGATATTCCTTTTGTTTTTGATGATGATTGTGTAGAAGCATTTGAAACACTCAAGAAGGCCTTAATTTCTGCACTTATTATTCAACCACCTGATTGGAACTTGCCTTTTGAAATTATGTGTGATGCTAGTGATTATATTGTTGGAGCTGTTCAAGGACAAAGAGTCGATAAGAAACTGAATGTTATTGATTTTGGAAGTAAAACTCTAGACAGTGCACGAAGAAATTATGCTACTACTGAAAAAAGAATTTCTAGCAGTTGTGTTTGCTTGTGATAAATTTAGATCCTATATTATGGACACAAAAGTATTGTTCACCTTGATCATGAGGCAATAAAATATCTTACGAAAAAGAAAGATGCTAAACCTTGGCTCATTAGATGGGTTCTCTAGCTACAAGAATTTGATTTGCATATCACTGATAGGAAAGGAGCTGAGAACCTAGTGGCTGACAACTTGTCTAGGTTGGAGAATGTTCTTGATGATCCATTACCTATTGATGATAGATTTCCAAAGGAGCAATTAGCCGCAATAAATGTTTCTAATAGCACACCTTGGATATTGACTACGCTAATTATATTGTTGCTAAATACATACCTCCTAGTTTTACTTACCAAGAAAAGAAAAAAAATGATTTGAGACAGTACTTTTGGGATGACCCACATCTTTATAAAGAAGGAGTAGATGGTATTATTAGACGATGTGTACCTGAGCATGAACAGGAACAAATCCTATGGAAATATCACTATGAAGCTTATGGAGGACATCATGCGAGAGACAGAACTGCTCAAAAGGTATTACAATCTAGTTTTTATTGACCTACTCTCTTCAAGGATGCTCGTAAGTTTTGTTTTAGCTTGTGATGAATGCAAAAGAATAGGTAATATCGGTAAGCGTCAATAAATTCATATGAATTGTTCACTTGTAGTTGAGCGATGTTTGGGGATTTGATTACATGGGACCTTTTCCTTCCTCCGATGGGTATACTCATATTCTTGTTGCTGTTGATTATGTTACTAAGTGGGTTGAAGCTATTCCAACTAGTAGTGCTGATCACAACACCTCTATTAAAATGCTCAAGGAAGTTATTTTCCCAAGGTACTTAATGACTGATGGTGGTTACACTTTGTTCATGGTGCATTCAATAAAATTCTTTCCAAGTATGATGTTAACCATAGAATTGCATCACCATATCATCCTGAGTCTAGTGGTCAAGTTGAACTTATTAATAGAGAAATAAAGCTAATATTGCAAAAGACTATCAATAGGTCTTAGAAGAATTGGTCCAAGAAGTTGGATGATGCACTTTGGTCCTACCGGACAGCTTACAAAAATCCTATCAGTATTTCTCCCTATAAAATGGTTTATGGAAAAGCTTGTCATTTACCTCTTGAGTTAGAACATAAAGCTTATTGGGAAATTAAAGAACTCAACTATGACTTCAAACTTGCTGGTAAAGAGGTTATTTGATATTAGCTCACTAGATGAACGGAGAACCCAAGCTTATGAAAATGCCAAGCTATTCAAACAAAAAGTTAAAAGATGGCATGATAAAATAATCCAAAAGCGGGAATTTAAAGTGGGTGAATATGTTTTATTGTGCAACTCTCATTTTAGATTCTTTGCAGGAAAACTTCTCTCTAAATGGGAAGGACCTTATGTTATCGAAGAAGTTTATCGTTCTGGAGCCATCAAAATAAAAAATGCCGAGGGTACAAACCCGAAGGTGGTCAATGGTCAAAGAATCAAACATTATATCTTAGTTATGCCTATTAACATTGAAAGAAATATTATCCAAACCATGACACGTGAGGAAAACCTAAAAGAAACTTTTCGGAATGCTCCAGAATCCTAAAATAAGGGAGGTACGTGATACGGTACGTAAACGGACTCCAAAAAATCCATAAAAACAGTTTTTGTCAGTTTTGGAATACTCAAAAAATTAGGAAAATAAGAAGCAACCACGAAGGCAACCCTGGTGGGCACAATACACCAGGGTGCAACCGGCAGGTGCGTTGTGGCCACCTCGGGTACCTTTCGGACTCTGTTTTACTCCTATTTACTAGTTTCCGAAGATAAAAAATCTTTATATACCCCCGAACCTATTGACCTCCGTATCGCGAAGAAACCCTTTGTTCTTCTTTCTTGTTGTTTTCTGGCATATCAGAAAATATGTGATCTCAAGACTCCAGGGTGGAGAGCCATGTCTCCCACAAATCTCTTGATATTTATGTCTTTAAGCCTTCGTATGCCTGGTTCACGGATGAGGAAGATAAAGACGATCCTATCCCTCCTCGTTTCCGACGTGAAAGCAAGGAAGCATTGTGCAAGAAGATATTGAAGCTCGTGCTGGAGAATGAGGATCTAAGGGAAGCGAATTTTAGCCTACGACGCAAGTTGGAGAAGCTAGCCACTACCTCATCACCACCACCAACACCTTCTTCAACACCAAAGGAGAATTGGGTATTGGGTATGGGCACTCCCCTTGGCTTGAGACAAGCTTGGGGGAGGTGCCCCGGTATCGTATCACATCACTATCTTTACCTTTATCTACCTTAGTTCGATCTTCAGTTATCTTTTTGCTTTAGTTGAATAAAACTTTAGTTTGATCTTTCTTTGAGAAGTTTTCTTAGTGATCTATCTATCTATCTGTCTAATTGTGTGCAAGATATATAATAAAGTTAGTTTGAGTTTTGCTTCCTTTACCTTCTTTGTTTCAATAAAAAGAAATGAAATAAATGAAAAAGATCATATGCTAGTCTTATGGTAAGTAATGACATCACATAAGGAAAAGTATAAGTAGTAAAATTTATTGGAGATTGACAAACATAGCATTGGTCAATGATGCAATTCATGAAAGAATTAATAAGGGAAGAGAAGATTCACATGCAAATATACCATCTTAGACATCTTTTGTGATTGTGAGCCCCCATCAAAATTTTATATGCCAAAACGGTTGACGTTGGACTAGGAAGACAACATAATGACTTATGGTTGCTCACATTTACATAGAAGTTATATTGTCATAGATCCTTTAACATGTGGTGCTTGCCCAATATCTTTTCATGCCAAAAATTCAGCACTAAGTAGAGATACTACTTGTGCATCCAAAAGCTCTTAAATCCAAATCTTTTTCGAGAGTCCACCATACCTACCTATGGATTGAGTAAGATCTTTCAAGAAAGTTGTCATCGATGCAAAAGGGCAATAAAAATTGCCCCTAAATGTGTAAGATCATTTAGTGTAAGAGAAAATTGAGCGTTGTACGAACTTGTGATGGCAAAGAATAAAAGAGACATAGTTGATAATAAAGGTTGCTATCATAAGGGGTAACGTGACGTTCTTTTGCACTAAGAGATTGAGCATACAACTAAAAATCGCATGGCAACCTCTCTGCTTCCCTCTGCGAAGGGCCTATGTTTTACTTTTATGCAAAAAGTTAAAGTATTTCTCTCTTTCCCTTTTTTATTTTCTCTTTTGGCAAGCATATGTGGTGTGGAAATATCTAGGCACATATATCGAGTCAAATATGGGTGAGCATAAATTATTATTGTTGACATCACCCTTGAAGTGAGCACGTTGGGTGGCGAAACCATAAGCCCCTATCTTTCTATGTGCCCGGTTGAATTTTTTTGCTCATGTGTATGTGGTAAGTGTTAGCAATCATAGAAGACTATATGATGGTTGAGTATGTGGACTTGCCTAAAAGATGATGAATTGTAATTGCAAAGTTGACCGAGAACACAGTTTGTTGGTTTTCAATAGAGTTTATGCTTTATACTCATTAGTGTGATGAATTGTTACTTGCTCATGAGAACATATATGATAGAGCTATGTGTATTATGTTTTAGTGAAGTTTGTTGCTGTTACAATAATATGCATGATGCTTCTATGTCCGTATTTTTTTTATCGACACCTCTCTCTCTAAGCATGTGGACATGTTTCTTCGATTTTCGGTTTTTGCTTGAGGACAAACGAGGTCTATGAAGGAAATATGCCCTAGAGGCAATAATAAAGTTGTTATTTATATTTACTTCTATCATGATAAATGTTTATTATTCATGCTAGAATTGTATTAACCGGAAACTTAGTACATGTGTGAATACATAGACAAAACAGAGTGTCCCTAGTATGCCTCTACTAGACTAGCTCATTGATCAAAGATGGTTATGTTTCCTAACCATAGACATGAGTTGTCATTTGATCAACGGGATCACATCATTAGGAGAATGATGTGATGGACAAGACCCATTCGTTAGATTAGCACTATGATCGTTTAGTTTTACTGCTATTACTTTCTTCATGACTTATACATGTTCCTATGAGTATGAGATTATGCAACTCCCGAATACCGTAGGAACACCTTGTGTGCTATCAAACGTCACAACGTAACTGGGTGATCATAAAGATGCTCTACAGGTGTCTCCGAAAGTGTTCGTGGTGTTGGCATAGATCAAGACTAGGATTTGTCACTCCGAGTGTCGGAGAGGTATCTCTGGGCCCTCTCGGTAATGCACATCATAATAAGCCTTGCAAGCAAAAGACTAATGAGTTAGTCACGAGATGATGTATTACGGAACGAGTAAAGAGACTTGCCGGTAACGAGATTGAACTAGGTATAGAGATACCGATGATCGAATCTCGGGCAAGTAACATACCAATGACAAAAGGAACAATGTATGTTGTTATGCAGTTTGACCAATAAAGATCTTCGTAGAATATGTAGGAGCCAATATGAGCATCCAGGTTCCGCTATTGGTTATTGACCGGAGATGAGTCTCGGTCATGTCTACATAGTTCTCGAACCCGTAGGGTCCACACACTTAACGTTTGATGACGATCGGTATTATGAGTTTATGAGTTTTGATGTACCGAAGGAGTTTGGACTCCCCACACTTGGCGCGCCCCCTCTAGGGCCGGCCTCTCCCTTGCTCCTTTATATACGGGGGCAGGGGGCACCCTAGGACACACAAGTTGAATTGTTTTAGCCGTGTGCGGTGCCCCCCTCCACAGAAACACACCTCGGTCATACCGTTGCAGTGCTTAGGCGAAGCCCTGCGCCGGTAGATACATCATATCCGTCACCACGCCGTTGTGCTGACGAAACTCTCCCGTGAAGCTTAACTGGATCAAGAGCTCGTGGGACGTCATCAAGCTGAACGTGTGCTGAATGCGGAGGTGCCGTATGTTCGGTGCTTGATCGGTTGGATCGCGAAGAAGTTCGACTACATCAACCGCGTCACTTGATGCTTCCGCTTTCGGTCTACGAGTGTACGTAGACACACTCTCCCCTCTCGTTGCTATGCATCTAGTAGATAGATCTTGCCTGATCGTAGGAATTTTTTTGAAATACTACTTTGCCCAACAGTGACATCATGAGCCAGGTCTATGCGTAGATGATATGCACGAGTAGAACACAATGAGTTGTGGGCGATACTAGTCATACTGCTTACCAGCATGTCATACTTTGCTTCGGAGGTATTGTGAGATGAAGCGGCCCAGACCGACATTACGCGTACGCTTACGCGAGACTGGTTTCACCGTTATGAGCACTCGTTGCTTAAAGGTGACTGGCGGGTGTCTATCTCTCTCGCTTTAGCTGAATCAAGTGTGCCTATGCCCGGTCCTTGTGAAGGTTAAAACATCACATACTTGACGAAACATTGTTGTGGTTTTGTATGCGTAGGTAAGAACGGTTCTTGCTTAAGCCCGTAGCAGCCACGTAAAACTTGCAACAACAAAGTAGAGGACGTCTAACTTGTTTTTGCAGGGCATGCTGTGATGTGATATGGTCAAGACATGATGAGTTATACGGTTTTGTATGAGATGATCATGTTTTCTAAAGTTATCGGCAACTGGCAGGAGCCATATGGTTGTCGCTTTATTGTATGAAATGCAATCGCCATGTAATTGCTTTACTTTATCACTAAGCAGTAGCGATAGTCGTAGAAGCAATAGTTGGCGAGACGACAACGATGCTACGATGGAGATCAAGGTGTCGCGCCGGTGACAAAGGTGATCATGACGGTGCTTGGGAGATGGAGATCAAAAGCACAAGATGATGATGGCCATATCATGTCACATATTTTGATTTGCATGTGATGTTTATCTTATTATGCTTCTTATTTTGCTTAGAACGACGGTAGCATTATAAGATGATCCGTTACAAAATTTCAAGGTACAAGTGTTCTCCCTGAGTATGCACCGTTGCGAAAGTTCTTCGTGCCGAGACACCACGTGATGATCGGGTGTGATAAGCTCTACGTTCAAATACAACGGGTGTAAGACAGTTTTGAACACGCAGAATACTCGGGTTAAACTTGACGAGCCTAGCATATGCAGATATGGCCTCGGAACACTGGAGACCGAAAGGTCGAGCGTGAATCATATAGTAGATATGATCAACATAAGATGTTCACCATTGAAACTACTCCATCTCACGTGATGATCGGACATGGTTTAGTTGATTTGGATCACGTGATCATTTAGATGACTAGAGGGATGTCTATCTAAGTGGGAGTTCTTAAGTAATATGATTAAATTGAACTTTAATTTATCATGAACTTAGTCCTCATAGTATTAGGATATATATGTTGTAGATCAATAGCTCACGATGTTGCTCCCCGTTTATTTTTTATATGTTCCGAGAGAAAACTAAGTTGAAAGATGTTAGTAGCAATGATGCGGAATTGTTCCATGGTCTAAGGATTATCCTCATTGTTACACAGAGAATTATGTCCTTGATGCACCGCTAGGTGACAGACCTATTGCAGGAGCAGATGTAGACGTTATGAACGTTTTCACAAAAGCTCGATGACTACTTGATAGTTTAAGTGCACCATGCTTTACGGCTTAGAACCGGGACTTCAAAAATGTTTTGAACGCCACGGAGCATATAAGATGTTCCAAGAGTTGAAATTAGTATTTCATACTCATGCCCGTGTCGAGAGGTATAAGACTTCTGATAGTACTTTGCCTACAAGATGGAAGAGAATAGCTCAACCAGTGAGCATGTGCTCAGATTGTCTGGGTACTACAATTACTTGAATCAAGTGGGAGTTAATCTTCCAGATAAGATAGTAATTGACAAAGTTCTCTAGTCACTATCACCAAGTTAGTAGAACTTCGTGATGAACTATAATATGCAAGGGATGACGAAAGGAATTCCCGAACTCTTCGCGATGCTGAAGTCGGCGAAGGTAGAAATCATGAAAAAGCATCAAGTGTTGATGGTTAACAAGACCACGTGTTTCACGTAAAGGGCAAAGGGTTAGAAGGGGAACTTCAAGAAGAATGACAAGCAAGTTGTCACTCCCGTGAAGAAACCCAAAGCTACAACTCAAGCCTGAAACTAAGTGCTTTTACTGCAAAGGAAATGGTCACTTGAAGTAGAACTGCCCTACATATTTGGGGAATAAGAAGGATGGCAAAGTGAACAAAGGTATATTTTGATATACAGATTATTGATGTGTACTTTACTAGTGTTCATAGCAACCCCTGGGTATTTGATACCGGTTCAGTTGCCAAAATTAGTAACTCGAAACGAGAATTGCAGAATGAACAGAGACTAGTTAAAGGTGAAGTGACGATGTGTTTTGGAAGTGGTTCCAAGATTGATATGATCATCATCGCACACTCCCTATACTTTCGGGATTAGTGTAAAACCTAAATAAATGTTATTTGGCATTTGCTTTGAGCATGAATATGATTTGATCATATTTGTTGCAATACGGTTATTCATTTAAAGTCATAGAATAATTGTTATTCTGTTTACATGAATAAAACCTTCGATGGTCATACACCCAATGAAAATAGTTTGTTGGATGTCGATCGTGGTGATACACATATTCATAATATTGAAGCCAAAAGATGCAAGGTTAATAATGATAGTGCAACTTATTTGTGGCACTGCCGTTTAGGTCTGGTGTAAAGCGCATGAAGAAACTCCATAGTGATGGACTTTTGGAATCACTTGATTATGAATCACTTGGTGCTTGCGAACCATGCCTCATGGGCAAGATGACTAAAACTCCGTTCTCCGGAACAATGGAGCGAGCAACAGATTTGTTGGAGATCATACATACAGATGTATGTGGACCAATGAGTGTTGAAGCTCGCGGCGGGTATCGTTATTTTCTGACCTTCACTGATGATTTGAGCAGATATGGGTATATCTACTTAATGTAGCACAAGTTTGAAACATTTGAAAAGTTCAAAGAATTTCAGAGTGAAGTGGAGAATCATCGTAACAAGAAAATAAGAGTTTCTACGATATGATCGTAGAGGTAAAATATTTGAGTTAGCGAGTTTGGCCTTCAGTAAAAAAAATGTGAAATAGTTTCACTACTCACGCCACCTGGAACACCACAGTGTAATGGTGTGTCCGAACGTCCTAACTGTACTTTATTAGATATGGTGCGATCGATGATGTCTCTTACCGATCTACCACTATCGCTTTTGGGGTTATGCATTAGAGACAGCTACATTCACGTTAAATAGGGCACCATCTAAATCTGTGGAGATGACACCGTATGAACTGTGGTTTGACGAGAAACCTAAGCTGTCATTTCTTTAAGTTTGGGACTGTGATGCTTATGTGAAAAAGTTTCAACATGATAAGCTCGAACCCAAATCGGAGAAGTAAATCTTCATAGGATACCCAAAAAGAAACTGTTGGGTACACCTTCTATCACAGATCCGAAGGCAAGGTCTTTGTTTCTAAGAGTGGATCCTTTCTAGAGAAGGAGTTTCTCTCGAAAGAAGTGAGTGGGAGGAAAGTAGAACTTGATGAGGTAATTGTACCTTCTCCCGAATTAGGAAAGTGGAACATCACAGAAACTAGTTCC
Organism: Secale cereale; assembly: GCA_902687465.1. Classification (NCBI taxonomy): domain Eukaryota; kingdom Viridiplantae; phylum Streptophyta; class Magnoliopsida; order Poales; family Poaceae; genus Secale; species Secale cereale. The sequence goes on from LR738715.1 coordinate 405,293,315, forward strand.
AGTGATTCCTACACCAATTAGTGAGGAAGCTAATGATGATGATCATGAAACTTCAGATCAAGTTTCTGCTGAAGTTCGTAGATCAACCAGAGTTCGTTCCGCATCAGAGTAATACGGCAACCCGGTTCTGGAAGTTATGTTACTGGACCATGATGAACATACGAACTATGAGGAAGCGATGATGAGCCCAGATTCCGCAAAATGGCTTGAGGCCATGAAATCTGAGATGGGATCCATGTATGAGAACAAAGTGTGGACTTTGGTTGACTTGCCCGATGATCGGCAAGCCATCGAAAATAAATGGATCTTCAAGAGGAAGACTGATGCTGACGGTAATGTTACTGTTTACAAAGCTCGACTTGTTGCGAAAGTTTTTCAACAAGTACAAGGAGTTGACTATGATGAGACTTTCTCACCCGTACCGATGCTTAAGTCTGTCCGAATCATGTTAGCAATTGCCGCATTTTATTAAATCTGGCAAATGGATAACAAAACTGCATTCTTTAATGGATTTGTTAAAGAAGACTTGTATATGATGCAACCAGAAGGTTTTGTCAATCCTAAAGGTGCTAACAAAATGTGCAAGCTCCAGCGATCCATCTATGTACTGGTGCAAGCATCTCGGAGTTGGAATATACGCTTTGATAAGTTGATCAAAGCATATAGATTTATACAGACTTGTGGTGAAGCCTATATTTACAAGAAGTGAGTGGGAACACTACAACCTTTCTGATAAGTATATGTGAATGACATATTGTCGATCGGAAATGATGTAGAATTTTCTGCAAAGCATAAAGGAGTGTTTGAAAGGAGTTTTTCAAAGAAAGACCTTGGTGAAGCTGCTTACATATTGGGCATCAAGATCTATAGAGATAGATCAAGACGCTTGATAAGACTTTCGATGAGTACATAACTTGATAAGATTTTGAAGTAGTTCAAAATGGATCAGTCAAAGAAGGAGTTCTTGCCTGACTTGTAAGGTGTGAAGTTGAGTAAGACTCAAAGCCAGACCATAGCAGAAAAATATAGCGAGAATGAAAGTCATTCCCTATGCCTCAGCCATAGGTTCTATAAATATGCCATGCTGTTTACCAAACATGTTGTGTACCTTGCCATGAGTTTTTCAAGGGGGTACAATAGTGATCCAGGAGTAGATCACTGTACAACGGTCAAAATTATCCTTAGTAACTGGATGACTAAGGAAATGTTTCTCGATTATGGAGGTGATAAAGAGTTCGTAGTAAAGGGTTACGCCGATACAAGATTTGACACTAAATCCAGATGACTCTAAGTATCAATCTGGATGCGTATTGAAAGTGGGAGCAATTAGCTAGAGTAGCTCCATGCAGAGCATTGTAGACATAGAAATTTGCGAAATACATACGGATCTGAATGTGACAGACCCGTTGACTAAACATCTCTCACAAGCAAAACATGATCACACCTTATTACTCTTGGGTATTAATCACATAGCGATGTGAACTAGATTATTGACTCTAGTAAACCCTTTGGGTGTTGGTCACATGGCGATGTGAACTATGGGTGTTATTCACATAACGATGTGAACTATCGGTATTAAATCACATGGCGATGTGAGCTAGATTATTGACTCTAGTGCAAGTGGGAGACTGAAGGAAATATGCCCTAGAGCCAATAATAAAGTTGTTATTTATATTTCCTTATATCATGATAAATGTTTATTATTCATGCTAGAATTGTATTAACCGGAAACTTAGTACATGTGTGAATACATAGACAAAACAGAGTGTCCCTAGTATGCCTCTACTAGACTAGCTCATTGATCAAAGATGGTTATGTTTCCTAACCATAGACATGAGTTGTCATTTGATCAACGGGATCACATCATTAGGAGAATGATGTGATGGACAAGACCCATTCGTTAGCTTAGCACTATGATCGTTTAGTTTTACTACTATTGCTTTCTTCATGACTTATACATGTTCCTATGACAATGAGATTATTCAACTCCCGAATACCGTAGGAACACGTTGTGTGCTATCAAACATCACAACGTAACTGGGTGATCATAAAGATGCTCTACAGGTGTCTCCGAAAGTGTTCGTGGTGTTGGCATAGATCAAGACTAGGATTTGTCACTCCGAGTGTCGGAGAGGTATCTCTGGGCCCTCTCGGTAATGCAAATCATAATAAGCCTTGCAAGCAAAAGACTAATGAGTTAGTCACGAGATGATGTATTACGGAACGAGTAAAGAGACTTGCCGGTAACGAGATTGAACTAGGTATAGAGATACTGACGATCGAATCTCGGGCAAGTAACATACCAATGACAAAAGGAACAACGTATGTTGTTATGCGGTTTGACCGATAAAGATCTTCGTAGAATATGTAGGAGCCAATATGAGTATCCAGGTTCCGCTATTGGTTATTAACCGGAGATGAGTCTCGGTCATGTCTACATAGTTCTCAAACCCGTAGGGTCCGCACGCTTAACGTTTGATGACGATCGGTATTATGAGTTTATGAGTTTTAATGTACCGAAGGAGTTCGGAGTCCCGGATGAGATCGGGGACATGACGAGGAGTCTCGAAATGGTCGAGACGTGAAGATCGATATATTGGACGACTATATTCGGACATCGGAAAGGTTCCGACTGATTCGGATATTTTTCGGAGTATATGGGCCTTATTGGGCCATACGGGAATAGAGGAGAAAGGCCAAAAGGAAGGAGGCGCGCGCCCCCTCTGGTCCGAATTGGACAAGGGGTGCAGCCCCCTTTTCCTTCTCCCTCTCCACCTCTTTCCTTCTCTCCTACTCCGGAAAGGAAAGGGGAATCCTACTAGGACTTGGGAGTCCTAGTAGGACTCCCCACACTTGGCGCGCCCCCTCTAGGGCCGGCCTCTCCCTTGCTCCTTTATATACGGGGGCAGGGGGGCACCCTAGGACACACAAGTTGAATTGTTTTAGCCGTGTGCGGTGCCCCCTCCACAGAAACACACCTCGGTCATACCGTTGCAGTGCTTAGGCGAAGCCCCGCGTCGGTAGATACATCATATCCGTCACCACACCGTTGTGCTGACGAAACTCTCCCGTGAAGCTCAACTGGATCAAGAGCTCGTGGGACGTCATCAAGCTGAACGTGTGCTGAACGCGGAGGTGCCGTATGTTCGGTGCTTGATAGGTTGGATCGCGAAGAAGTTTGACTACATCAACCACGTCACTTGACGCTTCCGCTATCAGTCTACGAGGGTACGTAGACACACTCTCCTCTCTCGTTGCTATGCATCTAGTAGATAGATCTTGCGTGATCGTAGGAAGTTTTTTGAAATACTACGTTCCCCAATAGTCTAAGCATGGGGAGTTGATACATCCATTCCGCATCATGTTTTCCTACTGTTATTTATGATGTTTTCATGCATAACAATGCCTTTCTGGAGTAATTCTAGTGCCTTTTCTATCATAATAAGCAAGGTTTATATCAAGAGGGAGAATACGAGCAGCTAGAAATCTGGACCTGAAAAACCAACGTTACGCTACCTATTATGCACAATACCAAAATGAGTTGAAACTTGACGAGGATTTTTTATCAAATATGTAAGAATTATTGGAAGAAATAACTACCAGAGGGGGGCCACCAGGTGGGCACAACCGACCTGGGCACGCCAGGGAGCCCAGGCGCGCCCTCGTGGGTTGTGCCTTCCTCGGCTCACCTTCAGTGCCCATCTTCTGGTATATAAGTCATTTTGACCTAAAATAATTAAGGAGATGACTTTTGGGATGGAGCGCCGCCGTTTCGAGGTAGAATATGGGCAGGAGCACTTTTGCCCTCCGACAGAGTGATTTCGCTACAGGAACTTCCTTCTTGGAGGGGGAAATCGTCTCATCATCATCGCCAACAACTCTCCCATGTTGGGGAGTGAAATCTCCATCAACAACTTCAACAACAACATCTCCTCTCAAACCCTACTTCATCTCTTGTGTTCAAGCTTTGTAGCGAGACCTCAGATTGGTACGTGTGGGTGACTAGTAGTGTTGAATATATCTTGTACTTGATTACTATATGGTTTATTTGGTGGAAAATTATATGTTTAGATCCATTATGCTATTCAATACCCCACTGATCATGAACATGTTTATCACTTGTGAGTAGTAACTTTTGTTCTTTAGGTCACGGGAGAAATCTTGTTGCAAGTAATCATGTGAACTTGATATGTGTTCGATATTTTGATGATATGTATGTTGTGATTCCCTTAGTGGTATCTTGTGAACATCAACTACATGACACTTCACCATGTTTGGGCCTAAGGGAATGGATTTTGGAGTAGTTATTAGATGATGGGTTCCTAGACTGACGGAAGCTTAAACCGTAGTTTATGCGCTACTTCATAAGGGACCGATTTGGATCCAAATGTTTAATGCTATGGTTACATTTTATCTTAATACTTTTCTCGTAGTTGCGGATGCTTGTGAGGGGGTTAATCATAAGTAGGAGGTTTGTTCAAGTAAGAACAACACCTAAGCACCGATCCACCCACATACCAAATTATCAAAGTAGTGAACACAAATCAAGCCAATATGGTGAAAGTGACTACATGAAATTCCCTTGTGCCCTCAAGAACACTTTGCTTATTATAAGAAACCGTTTTGGCCTGTCCTTTGCCACCTTGATGCATACTATTTGCCGTTACCATTACTTGCTCGTCGCACATTATCTTGTTATCAAACTATCTGCTACTTACAATTTTAGTGCTTGAAGACATTAACTACTGGAATCAGGGATTTTGCCGTCTGTCAGTTCTTTGTCGTCTGCTAGCAGACGACAAAGATGGTATTTGCTGACAGCTACCAAAAACCAGACGACAAAGAACTGACGGATGGCAAATACTATCTTTACCATCAGCCAGTTCTTTGCCGTCTGCTGGCAGACGGTAAAGAATCTTTGTCGTTCTCCCAACAGATGGCAAACGGGTGGTGGTGGGGTCCACTGGATGCCACTACACTACAACGATCCACCCAACCTCTTTGCCGTCTGCTAGCAGACGGCAAAGAAAATAAAACCTAACGGCTATAACGGCCCACCCCCACCTCCTATCTATCTTCTCTCTCTCTCCCTCTCTCTCCTCTCCATGGACCTCGACACCCGC
>LR738715.1:405298816-405326592 GCA_902687465.1 Secale cereale
AAGAGGAAGAAGGAGAAGGAGGAAGGAGAAGGAGGAAGAAGAAGAAGGAGAAGAAGGAGAAGAAGAAGGAGATGAAGAAGAAGAAGAAGAAGAAGAAGAAGAAGAAAGAGAAGAAGGAGAAGAAGGAGAAGAAGAAGAAGAAGAAGAAGAAGGATAAGAAACAGAAGAAGGAGAAGAAGAAAGAAGAAGGAGAAGAAGGAGAAGAAGAATAAGCAGAAGAAGACATGACCTCTCACTATGTACTATTCCATCTTTCGTTTCTCTTTCTATGCTCTCATGGTTTGTCATGAGTCAGTTTGGTTGTTGGAAGTTTCAAAATTGACAAACTAGATTAACTCATGAATATAAGTGCCGATGGACCTATCTTTACCAATTAGAGTGTAGTTAGGCGAGATGAGTAATCGTGCGTCGATGTACACCGACGCCGGAAGCCCTTGGACGCCGTCTGCACCGCCGTTCCCCTCGTCGGCTGCCTGCGATCCTCGCCGTCGATTCGCCATCGTCAGCGCCTCCCCGAGCCCGCTTGTCTGCTCTGCGTGTCCTCCGTGAGCTCCCGCGTCCAGCCCCTACTTCTCCCTTTCTCGTTGCACTCGCTAGCCCCGATCCCCAACCATGGCCGTGAGCTCGCCGCCGCCGTCCATGGCGCTGCCGTGGCCAGAGCTGCTGCCAATCTCCTTCGAGGCCATGAGCGAGCTCAGTGCACCCCCAGAAGCCTTTTGCACCCACCAGCTCCTCCCCTAGTGCACCGCAGCACCGTTTCCGTCGTCGCCCGAGCCCCGATGACCGCACTAGTCGTCACCACCGTCGTTTGGGTCCATGACGGCTCGAGCCGATGGCACCGCTGGATGCGCACGAGCGCCAGCGTCACGTAGGTCATCCTCGCCGGCCATTTGGTCGACGGAGGACAGATCCCGAGCCCCTCCGCCGTGCTCGCTATCGCCGGCGGGTAGCTGCCGGCCTGTTTGGGTCTTTGACCCGAGGTTTGACCCCCTGGGTCTATGACATGCGGGCCCCGCGTGGCTAATTAACCTAGTTTAGGCTTAATTCTAATTAGCTTAACCTTGGTTAGTATTAACTACGTTTAATTAGTCTAGCTGAGTCGCTGACTGGTGGGCCCAGGCCCCACTGACAGTTTAGTTAGTGTTAGTTTAAAACTAACTAACCCTGTTAGCTAGTTGTGTCACTGACGTGTGGACCCCACACGTCAGGTTTGGCCCTGGCCGCCTGTTGACTTGCTGATGTCACACAGACGTCATGCTGTCGCAGTAATATTTTCTGGAAGTTAAAATAAATCTTAAATGATTTATTTATTTCAGAAAAGAGCCGAAACTTCTAAAAATCACAGAAAATAATCTATAACTCCAATGAAAATAATTTATATATGAAAATTGATCAGAAAAATTCAAGGAATCTGTCTATGGCATTTTCATGCATGTTTGAGCAAGTTAAACCTGCTGTTCAGGTCAAATCAATGAAATGACATTTGAATAATCACATATGGAGTTTGAAATTGAACCTTTGGTTCAAACCAACTTCATTATATATGGCTGCTAGTTGCATTAGCTTAATCAATAGCATATTGCCATGTCATGATCATGCATCATATTGTCGCATTGCATTGATTGTGTTCTCTCTTGTTTGCCGGTGTTTGTCCCCTTTCAGTAGACGTGTTCCGACGATGAGATCGATGACACAGATGAAGAGCGTACTATCTTCAGAAATTCCAGGCAAGCAAAACCCCATTGAGCATTTCGATACAATCCCACTCTCTCGCTCTTGCTCTCCTTACTGCATTAGGACAACAACGCTTCAACTATTACCAGCTGCGGTAGTTGAACCCCTTTCCTCTGCATGACCTGTCATTGCCACAGTAAATAGTTGAAACCCACTAGCATGAGTAGGAGTTGTTTGAGCCATGTTGTGCCTCCTCATTCCTGCTTTCTGGTTATGCCTGCTATTGCTTAGAGTTGTGTCAGGTCTAATTCATCGGGGATGAATTGGAAGGGTGGTGAACATGTCGTACTGTGTGTGAGCTAAGTGTGTGAACACGATTTGGTAAAGGTAGCGATGAGAGGCCATGTAGGAGTACATGGTGGGTTGTCTCGTTGCAGCTGTCCTCAGGAACTGAGTTCTGTGTTTGTGATCCATGAAACAACTACTACCTCACATTGGGATCCTTAATTGACTCTCTCGACTTATTAATCAACATGATCTCTATCCAGGAGTTGCAATTAGTTTCTGGTGTTTGTAGTTTACTGGAGGTCGTGCGCAGCGCTGACCCTCGGGGTGGGCTATGACGCAACAGGTACGTGGCACGGTGTACCGGTCGCCCGTTTGGTGGCTCAAGAACCCTGTACACATCGTTCGTGGCCGTGAGCAACACCCCGGCCGGATCTCCCCACGGATGGAACCCAAATAGGCGATAAACCTGGACTAGAGACTTGTGTGGTTAGTCAGGTCGTGGCCAACACCCTCGCCAGGCTTCCGCTTGAAGGTTGCCGAGATACATGACGTGTACATGGCGGTAAGTGGCGAGAGCGTGTGTGAAGAAGTACACCCCTGCAGGGTTATATATGACCTATTCGAATAGTCGTGTCCGCGGAAATGGACTTCTGGGTTACCTGTACAGTTCATAGACAAGTGAAAGTGGATACTCTAAAACACGCAAGATAAGCGTGAGTGCTATGGATGGCCTGCTCGTAGGGAGACGGTAGCGGATCCATAGTGGTGTATTGATTGGTGAACTTGTGGACTTGTGTGCGCCATCTCAAAAGAGTTACTTGCAGTCGTAGTTTAGGATAGCCACCGAGTCAAAGCTGGCTTGCTGCAGTCAAACTCCACCACCCCCCTTTGTTGATACTGTTGCATATGTAGCTAGTTCTGATGTAAGTCTTGCTGAGTACCTTTGTACTCACGTTTGCTTAATTTATGTTTTTGCAGAGAGACTTCAGTCTCACTAGTGGTTCCGCGTGGACTTCGACGTTTAGCCTGTTACCTCGACCACGATCTTGTACCCTTGGGAGGGTCTTGTAGATAGTCAGCCTTCTCAGCCTTTTTCATTTGCAGTTGTCTGTACTCAGACATGTTATGCTTCCGTTGCCTATATGCTCTGTATGTTGGGTCATGTGACCTCTATTTGTAATAAATGCTATGTTGGCTCTTCTGGGCCTTTATCTATATGAGTTGTTGAGTTATGTTGTGATGCCATGTTGTACAACACATACTTGCATGTTATGCGTACGTGTAATGTGTATCGCTATGTGTGGGATCCTACACCTAGTTGTTTACCCTTGGTAGCCTATCTTATAGGGAAATGTCTCCTAGTGCTTCCACTGAGCCTTGGTAGCTTGCTACTGCTCCGGAACACTTAGGCTGGCCGGCATGTGTCCTTCTTTGTTCCTGTGTCTGTCCCTTAAGGGAATTGTCACGCGTTGTTCCTTTAAGTCCTTGTAGCTTGCTATGACTTGGGTTCATACGTTGATGACCGACACATTCGTTGCTGGGTCATGTATGCGTGTCTCTGTAATTTAGTGCCACTTTTGGTTTCTAACTAGTCATGTCGGCCCGGGTTCTCTGTCATATGGATGCTAGCGACACCATCATATACTTGTGCCAAAATGCGCAAACGGTCCCGGGCCAGGTAAGGTGGCACCAGTGGGGATACCGTGCGTCAAGCCGCAAAGTGATATGATGTGTTACAGGCTAGACCTATGTGACTTAGGATCGGGGTCCTGACAGCTTTGGTATCAGAGCCTGACTGCCTGTAGGATTAGCAAGCCAAACTGGTCGATGTCATGTCTAGAAATTCTTTACTTATATAAGGGAATTGATTATGGACGGGAACGTAAGGCTCTTTTTACTCCTTTACCTTATGACCTTCTGATCTGAGTCACCTTCTTCTTTCTACGGCGATTAAGAACTAGGCTTCTCGTTCTATTTATCAGGATCACGTTAATTGTGGATTCAACCCTCAGTTCAGTTTCTACTACTTCTGTTTGTTAAACTGTTGGTCTCAGAACCTTGACATTATGATCTTGAGTGGTTATGCTATCTTTATGTATGAGTCTTGAAAGTCTTTCTGAGCATTTACAACCATTATGTTGTCCGAGTCATCCCAGGTCTCTAAACAATCTGATGCTTTTGCAAATCATTCCTACATGTTCTTAATGTCCTTTTGGGTGAGATTACCACACTAACCAGTGTGTTGAGGTACTCTGTTACCTCGACACATATGTTGGAGTTATTATTATGACCCTAGGTGTCTTAGAGAATCACCCAGTAATCTAGCAATACTCTGTATTCCCAGTGTGATGATTCTGGCCATCATATTCGAAAGCATCCCGTGATGCCATTTAGTTAGTAGGCATTCTACTCCTCGGTTCTTGAATCCGAGATTCACCCTACTTACTTCATGTTGATAGTATTTTCTCATCCCTTTAGGATATTAGTAACCTTGTGATAGTCCTCGAGGTCTGGGGTGATCGTTCTTCGAATACCATGAACCATCCTTGGCAGAAGTTCTCCCGAACCAAAATATCACAATAAGAGTACTCCTGAGGAGTTCTTGATTCTATATTGTGACTCTGCCAGTCCTACCTTTTTGCATGGGTTATCCGCAAGAAATATGTTGAACTAGTTCGACATACTAATCTATGCACCCACAACTCAGAAAGTTATATGTTCCTTTGAGTTGTCCCTTTTTAGTTGTATTATGACCCCCGTCTATCATTTGATAGTCAGGAGTAGTTGTGCACTCGTGTTCATCGATGCCTTTTACTCTTGTGGTCTGTCAAGCCATTCTGATATGGAATGACTAAGAGAAACAAACTCCAGTACCTTATCCATATCCAGGATTAGGTCAAAGCAGTTGTACTCCGTAGATCAAATGCAATCAAGCTTTTGATCCGTTCTACTCTGAAGTGTTACCCTCTTTACGTCAGGATTGTCATGAGAATTGCACTATCCCTTATGAATTCTTGATGCAGTAATACTTCTTGCCATCATTGTTCATTCCTCGGTTTTCGTGTTATTGTAACCGGAATGCCGACAGGTGACTCGTGGTGTGTGAAATCAATACTCCTAGCAACTCTGTTGCTTGGTACTTAAATGGACAATAACCTCATCCTTAGCGAGTTGATTATTGAATCATCACCCTAAGGTTGCTCGTGCTACCTAGTCCACTTCCCTGGTGCTCTCCTTGATTCATGAGTTAGGATTTTGTTAAGTCCTCGCTCAGTTGATCATATCGTCTTGCCTTGAAAAGCAAGATTGTTCTCGACCTTAGTAACATTTCGGTGGTTCGTAATTTTCCGGTTATCTTCCCGGAAGTATCACCAGGTTGTCCCCTGACCAATGCGTCGAGCTCGTGATCAAGTTGGTTTCATATAAACTACCCCTTCTCCAAGAATCTGTATTGCGTACCCCTGAGCTGGTTGGTCAAGCTAAACAACAACTTGGAGAGTTGGGAGATGGAAGCTTGTCCGATTTAGTTCTAAGGGATATCTTATTTGTGTGTTGAGGAGAGATGATATCTTCATTGATTGATCCTCGTGACCAGTTGTTGGACCTATTGTCTTGCCAAAACTTTGATTTGAGTGTGGGCTATCATCAAATCAAATCAGAACCAACGATGTTCTTAATGTTGTCTTACTCGTGGGTGTCCCTCGAGCATACCTCATTATATCTCTTGGTCTGACCAATGCTACCACCTTGTTCATATAAATTGTGGAATTCCATCTTCATGGATATCTTGATGACCCATTGTTGAGCCCATCAACACCGTTTATCTTGACCACGATTCATGTTGAACATTTAAGTTATTATTGGAAATTTTTCAAGCATGGCCTTCGTGTTCCGTTCATGAGGTAGATGCTTGGATGAGGGAAGTGATCTCCCCTAATTCTCGTGTAATTGATGAGAGCTGCCACCGTGAATTTGAGAAAGATTGTTTTTACCTCCTCTGGAATCATCCCAACTCAGTCATGCATACGTGCGATGTATTCTATGATCTGATAGACTGATCATCTTCATTCCATATGTATCCCTAGCACACCAAGCCACTGATTGATTTGTTCAAGAAAAAGAAGTATGTTGTGCTAATCCTAGGTCATGCACATGACTTCGCTATCTTCAATGATGATTCCCAATCTGAACTCGGTAGTATTTTATTATAAGACTACTATGTGGTCACGTTTGTCTGGGACAACGTGTTCACAGATACGTAGCAGAACTAGCTCATGTTTTGGAGCTTGCTATCGTAGTTCACTCCCCGAAAATCTTGCAACGCCGTCTCATCGAATTGTGTTGCAAACTTTCATTATTCTTTCTAGACTCGATGAGTCTGGGATATCCTGACACCAACCGGAACTGAATCTCAGGCAGATATGATGGTTGGATAATTTTCCAAGGACTATAATATTGGTCTCTCGATAACCGGTAAAGTGGATGTCGTGGCCAACACACCCAGCCGGAAGACCTATTGTTGTAGTATCTTGATTGAAGAAGTTGGCCACCTCCCCATAAGGATTTCGTAGGATTTACTCCCTAGTTGTACCTTATGGATTTTTGTGCTCCCAAAGTCCGACCTTTACTTGATGGCCATGTTGATGCTTTTAAGCATTAACCGTGGTACCTAGTACACCAAGGAGAACATTAGAAGCGCAGTGCTAAATGTCTCTTGGTCGATCATCCAGATTTTGCCCCTTGACTCCGCTAAGGTGAAATTTGAGAAAGTGTTATCTTCCTTTGCATCTGCATCGTCCATCGCAATTCATCATGGTCGTATTTTGTGTTGCCAGGATCCTTGACACGGATATTGGTAAAACCTTGATGAATATGGGAATACTCAAGTTCTTGAGAGCACGCACATGCACTAGGTGTTATCATCGACACTAACTGGGATTGCTCTTAGTCTCTTCGGTTATGCTATAACCTCTCAAATAATAGATTCACTCTCTACTGTTGGGTTTCTTCCCAGTTACCAGAATCATTCCCAGCATTAGCATTTTGTTCCCAGCTTGCACCGCCAATGTGCCAATTTTCCATGGGTTGCCCTTCTCAGTCACTGCTGTTCAGGGTTTTCTTCAAAAGTGGTCCTACCATGGGTCCCATCCATTTCCGTTGATAGGCAAAATAACTCATTGCGTTGTCTTCAACAAGGTAGTCCACATGATCCATTCTGGCCTAAGAATGTCATTCTTTCGGACTCCTTCAAACGATCGATTGTGTTTTGCCTCAGGATGGTATAGAGAGTTTCAATGATCTCTATATCAAAAGTAATTCTTTTTGCCACTTAAGGGAATAATTCTACGAGTCACCTTCTCTAAGGTGCCACGTCTGGTGACCTCGATCACCATCTTTTTGGTGTGGAATTATTGCCGCCAAGTGAATCTTCAGCATTTGTTTCACTCCATCCCTCTGGATGTGTGTTCCGTGTCTCAGCTCAAGAGATGTTTCAATGTCTCACTCCATGAGTTGATCTTGAGTTGCTCGATCTTTCTGGAGATCAATTTTGTAGAGTTTCTTTCGTCGTCACTGTGTTGAACAAAGATCTCGAAAGCAAGGATGCCATGATCAACATGAGGCAAGCAATCAACATTCATATGAAGGAAAGTTGGATCATGAAGATTGTGTTAGTTTGCATCCCACCCCCTTCATCTTACCCTACGCTTGAATCTCGGGACGAGATTCTTGTTTAGTGGGGGTGATTTGTCACATCCCTAGCTTCTGTCACTGCCTAGTGCTAGCATCTGGTGTTGCATCATGTTTACTTTTCACAGAAAGTTGAAATGGGGATGACAGAAACTCCCAGCACGACCCAAATCAACTAGGGTTACTAAAATACTTTACCAATGAACCTGAAATGCCCTCCTAAAATGTTCATCATTTTTGAATTGGTCTAGAACCTCTCCCAAAAATGGTGCACAAATTTCTAGGTCATCCAAAGGTCACCGGATTAAACCATATGTTATTTGAATTTGGGCATTTAAATGATAGTAAATATTTTAAATGTCCAAATAATCCTAAACTGAAATGTTCCATGCTGGATATATTCTATATAGTGGGCATGTGCAGTTTGGTGATTTTTTAAAGGGCCTAGGTATTTTTTAGAAAAGCCCTAAATATTATAGATAATAGAAAACAGAAAGATTTAAAGAGAGAGAGAGAGAGCACTTACCTGGCGCTCACCTGGCAGCCCATCTGGCTGGCCCAGCCCACCAGGGGCAGGGAGGTCTTCTTCCTCCCGCCAGTCGGACGCACGGCGCGTGCCCGACGCGACCCCCTCGATGCCGTCCCGATCGCTCCAACCACTCCATTCCTCCCCCTCGCCTCTCTCTCGCCCTCCCGACGCCATGGCCGAACGCTGCCGTCGCTGCCGTTCGCCATAGCCGCGGCCACCGTCCACCCCTCGCCTCGCTGACGCGCCTAGAGGCTCCGCCTCGTCCCTCTCTTCCTCCTCGCCGAGCCGCCCGACGTCGGAAGCCCCTGGACGCCGTCTGCACCGCCGTTCCCCTCATCGGCTACGGGCAATCCTCGCCGTCGATTCGCCGTCGTCAGCGCCTCCCCGAGCCCGCTTGTCTGCTCTTCGTGTCCTCCGTGAGCTCCCGCGTCCAACCCCTACTTCTCCCTCTCTTGTTGCACTCACTAGCCCCGATCCCCAACCATGGCCGTGAGCTCGCCGCTGCCGCCCATGGCGCCGCCGTGGCCAGAGCTGCTGCCAATCTCCTTCGAGGCCATGAGCGAGCTCAGTGCACCCCAGAAGCCTTTTGCACCCACCAGCTCCTCCCCTAGTGCACCGCAGCACCGTTTCCGTCATCGCTCGAGCTCCGACGACCACACTAGTCGTCACCGCCGTCGTTTGGGTCCACGACGGCTCGAGCCGATGGCACCGCTGGATGCGCACGAGCGCCAGCGTCACATAGGTGGTCCTCGCCGGCCATTTGGTCGATGGAGGACAGATCCCGAGCCCCTCCGCCATGCTCGCTGTCGCCGGCGGTAAGCCGCCGGCCTGTTTGGGTCTTTGACCCGAGGTTTGACCCCCCTGGGTCTATGACATGCGGGCCCCGCGCGGCTAATTAACCTAGTTTAGGCTTCAATCTAATTAGCTTAACCTCGGTTAGTATTAACTACGTTTAATTAGTCTAGCTGAGTCGCTGACTGGTGGGCCCAGGCCCCACTGTCAGTTTAGTTAGTGTTAGTTTAAAACTAACTAACCCTGTTAGCTAGTTGTGTCACTGACATGTGGACCCCACACGTCAGGTTTGACCCTGGCCGCCCTGTTGACTTGCTGACGTCACACAGACGTCATGCTGACGCAGTAATATTTTCTGGAATTTAAAATAAATCTTAAATGATTTATTTATTTCAGAGAATAGCCAAAACTTCTAAAAATCACAGAAAATAATATATAACTCCAATGAAAATAATTTACATATGAAAATTGATCAGAAAAATCCAAGTAATCTGTTTATGGCATTTTCATGCATGTTTGAACAAGTTAAACCTGTTGTTCAGGTCAAATCAATTAAATGACATTTAAATAATCACATATGGAGTTTGAAATTGAACCTTTGGTTCAAACCAACTTCATTTAATATGGATGCTAGTTGCATTAGCTCAATCAATATCATATTGCCATGTCATGATCATGCATCATATTGTCGCATTGCATTGATTGTGTTCTCTCTTGTTTGCCGGTGTTTGTCCCCTTTCAGTAGACATGTTCCGATGATGAGATCGATGACACTGATGAAGAGCTTACTATCTTCAGAAGTGCGAGGCAAGCAAAACCCCATTGAGCATTCCGATACAATCCCACTCTCTCGCTCTTGCTCTCCTTACTGCATTAGGACAACAACGCTTCAACTGTTACCTGATGTGGTAGTTGAACCCCTTTCCTCTGCATGACCTGTTATTGCCACATTAAATAGTTGAAACCCACTAGCATGAGTAGGAAATGTTTGAGCCATGTTGTACCTACTCATTCCTGCCTTCTGGTTATGCATGCTATTGCTTAGAGTTGTGTCAGGTCTGATTCATCGGGGATGAATTGGAAGGGTGGTGAACATGTCCTACTGTGTGTGAGCTAAGTGTGTGAACACGATTTGGTAAAGGTAGCAATGATAGGCCATGTAGGAGTACATGGTGGGTTCTCTCATTGCAGCCGTCCTCAGGAACTGAGTTATGTGTTTGTGATCCATGAAACAGCTACTACCACACATTGGGATCCTTAATTGACTCTCTGTCCAGTAGTTGCAATTAGTTTCTGGTGTTAATATGGATGCCACAGTGGAGGTCGTGCGGAGCGCTGACCCTCGGGGTGGGCTGTGACGCGGCAGGTACGTGGCACGGTGTACCGGTCGCCCGTTTGGTGGCTCGGGACCCTGTACACATCTTTTGGGGTCGTGAGCGACACCCCGGCCGGATCTCCCCACGGATGGAACCCAAATAGGTGATAAACCTGGACTAGAGACTTGTGTGGTTAGTCAGGTCATGGCCGACACCCTCGCCAGGCTTCCACTTGAAGGTTGCCGAGATACATGGCGTGTACATGGCGGTAAGTGGCAAGAGCGTGTGTGAAGTACACCCCTGCAGGGTTATATATGATCTATTCGAATAGCCGTGTCCGCGGAAATGGACTTCTGGGTTACCTGTACAGTTCATAGACAAGTGAAAGTGGATACTCTAAAACACGCAAGATAACCGTGAGTGCTATGGATGGCCCGCTCGTAGGAAGACAGGAGCGGATCCATAGTGGTGTATTGATTGGTGAACTTGTGGACTCGTGTGCGCCACCTCAAAAGAGTTACTTGTAGTCGTAGTTTAGGATAGCCACCGAGTCAAAGCTGGCTTGCTGCACTCAAACTCCACCACCCCCCTTTGTTGATAATGTTGCATATGTAGCTAGTTCTGATGTAAGTCTTGATGAGTACCTTTGTACTCACGTTTGCTTAATTTTTGTTTTTGCAGAGAGACTTTAGTCTCACTAGTGGTTCCGCGTGGACTTTGACGTTTAGCCTGTTACCTCAGCTACGATCTTGTACCCTTGGGAGGGTCTTGTAGATAGTCAGCCGTCTCAGCCTTTTTTATTTGTAGTTGTCTGTACTCAGACATGTTATGCTTTCGTTGCCTCTATGCTCTGTATGTTGGGTCATGTGACCTCTGTTTGTAATAAATGCTATGTTGGCTCTTCTGGGCCTTTATCTATATGAGTTGTTGAGTTATGTTGTGATGCCATGTTGTACAACACATACTTGCATGTTATGCGTACGTGTAATGTGTATCGCTATGTGTGGGATCCGACACCTAGTTGTTTACCCTTGGTAGCCTATCTTACAGGGAAATGTCTCCTAGTGCTTCCACTGAGCCTTGGTAGCTTGCTACTGCTCCGGAACACTTAGGCTGGCCGGCATGTGTCCTTCTTCGCTCCTGTATCTGTCCCTTAGGGGAAATGTCACGCGTTGTTCCTTTAAGTCCTTGTAGCTTGCTACGACTTGGGTTCATACGTTGATGACCGACACGTTCGTTGCTGGGTCATGTATGCCTGTCTCTGTAATTTAGTGCCACTTTTGGTTTATAACTAGTCATGTCGGCCCGGGTTCTCTGTCATATGGATGCTAGCGACACCATCATATACGTGTGCCCAAATGCGGAAACGGTCCTGGGCCAGGTAAGGTGGCACCCGTGGGGACACCGTGCGTGAGGCCGCAAAGTGATATGATGTGTTACAGGCTAGACCTATGTGACTTAGGATCGGGGTCCTCACAAAGGATAAGTTCAGTATGCCGTCGTTAGCTGATCATGTGGCTGGCAAAGGCTTGTCCATGACATGGTCGGAATTCTATAAGGTTGGGCGAAAGGAGAGAAAGACCAGCTCGGAAAGCCGGGAGCGCGAGGTTAAAGAACTCAAGGCACAAGTGGCGCGAATTCCGGAGATAGTCCAAGAGAAAGTGCGAGACCAAGTGGGAGCCTTGCTTGAGGGGCTGCGGGGGTGGATTGCGGGCGGCCAATGGGGGCCGCCCCCGATTCCCAGCTTCACGAGCAGCAACTTGCACAATGCGCCGGCGGCATTGGTTTCTCCGGCGGAGGCGGCATTGGTGTCTCCGGTGTCAGCGTCGGCATTGGAGCTTAATGCACCCGGGTGTGGGAAGAATACGCCGTCGACACCTCAGCAGCAAGCGGCCCCTCCGTCACTTGCACGCCCGCCGTTGGCGGTGCCTCGACATTAGCCGAGCTCAACACCATCACTGTAACTAAGCCTCAACCGATGACTTCATCTCCTTGCCTTTGACTGGGCATCCCTGATGCCCTACATGTTTTCGCACGGTGCCGCCAACGTTCCATGCAATCTCTTGTACTTCATGAAGGCGAGTTGATCGATGTCGCCAAGGCCAAAATCGTTGAACCGGGCAACCGCGTGTTCCACGGTAATACGATGCCACCCACCGTGTATAGGTTCAACTAGTTCGGGTGCTGCGGGGCTCCAATGACTTGTTACCTCCGCATCGACCACCTGGGGCCGACGAAGATGATGTGATGAACCTCAGCGTGTGCTTAAACTGGTCCATGCTTTGGTCATAGAGCCAGATTTGTTTGGGTGTGGGGGACACCACCCCATAGACAACACCGCCAGTCGTGCCGGCGCCAAGCCATGGCAAGACCGCCGCAACACTACCGTCGTCAGCTGATCCGGACATGCATATGGCACAGGATCCGGACGATGACGAAGGTACATTTTCCAATGTCTATAAGTACATCAACGAACATGGGTACGGTTACGAATTCTTGGGGCCTCCTTCTCAAGAACCCAACCCTGCAAAAGACGATCGCGATCTAGCTAGTACCGCGGAGAAACCCAATTGCAACAGGCGTTGTCTGGCGTTCAGTTCTCAGGTGACGCCTCTAGCTGTCGCCTTCACCGAGACTCAAATAGCTGAGGTGTGAAATATTATCAGCCCCAACACACTTAAGAAGGTGGTCTCTGAGGAGAACTCGATCCGATTACAGCAGAAGAAGCAGAAGGGACGGAAAATAAAAAATAACAAGGGTGCCAGCCAGCCGGCACCGAGTACGATCTGTGCTCAGGACGGGCCACCAATACCTAAGGATATCTCGAGGAGGGTGCATGTGGCGGGTAGGCCGATGCTACCGACTAATCTGCTCAATGCTGCAACTGGTGCTATGCGGAGTCTGCATGACTGTGTTCTTTATATGGAGAAGCACCGTCTCTCTGAGAATGATGTGGCATACCCGGTTTCGTGGCCAAGGTGCCAGAGGGCAAGGGCTTTGTCGGTAGCACCATCGGGCGTATGATCGTCCTGCGGTTTGATGACATATTCGCTATGTTTAACCTTCATCCGCTACACTACACCTTCATTCGGCTATTTTTGCTTAATATGGAGATGCAGATCATTAGAGACGAGACCCCGGACATCGTGATAGTCGACCCCTTCTACATGCGTGCCAAGATCTTGGGCAGTGCTGGGGACCAGCAAGTTGCGAGTTCATTGCTCGAAGGCGTCATTCTGGCGAACCCAGATAAGGATAACTTCCTCGTGCCTTACTTTTCCGAGTAAGTCATCCCCTCACCGCCCCGTAACATATGATTTCTTAGATTTTGATCTTTATTTTTTTTTCTAACATTCCGTGTTTTGTGCAGTGACACACATTGCACACTCATCCTCTTAAGCCCGAAATATTCCATGGCCACGTATTTTGACTCGGACCGTCAGTCGAAGAAAGACTACACAAATTTCAGGAAAGTTCTTAATGATGCTCTCCCTGGCTACGACAAATCTGGAGGCACCTTCAGGAGGCGAATTTGTAGGTACGGCAAGCACGTGTTCACCCACGTAACGACGTTCCCTTGCGTCAAGCAGCCTCCTGGCAGTCAGAAGGATACCTACTACGCCCTCCATCACATGCGGGCGATCGTATGCAACCTTAACCACCTTATGCTACCAAATGATCTCAAAGAATGGGCCGCACGCTTGTCGGCATTCCAGGACGAGGACATCAGACATGAATTCTTTGCATCCAGTCGGAGTTTGCGGAAATCATCTGTCAAGATGTCCTTAGTACCTTGGGGCAGTTCTACCTCAAATATCAACCTTCCAAAAGTGAAATAGAAACAACGCTACAAATGCAGGCCGACAACGATCGCACAGTCATGACCATCACGAAAGACGGCGGCTTCATCCACGCTCCGGTCCCTGAGTCAAGTCGAAAGCACTATTGATGCTATGTAGTTCTGAAATATCGATTAGTTCATGTCGTAATTAAACTTTAATGAACTTGTATGTCTCTTTAGTTTGGACAGTCATTCAAATTATATGTAATCGATGTTATTTATTAGTAGGACCATGAATCGTGCTATTAATGTGTTGCTTTTCTCTTCTTATCCTTTTGTTGCATACTTATATATTGCTTATATATTATCTGCGAATTGCTACTAACGTTTTGTTTGTCTATTGCATAGAGATGCCGGCGTATGTCGTGTACAAGGGTGAGATTCCCGGAGTCTATGACGACTAGGAGGAGTGTCGGAGACAGGTTCACCGTTTCAGCAGTAGCAGTTACAAAGGGTACACCAATAGGGTGGAGGCGGAAGCTAGATACTCGCACTATCTAGCGGGAGAGAGGAAGGAGCGGAGGAGGAACCAGATGAAGACCAATTTCATCGCGATGACGCTCATCATGACCGCAACCCTCTTCTATGTGATTGTAGTTTAGATATCGACTTGTAATGTGAAGACAAACTCGCTACTCGCGGTCTCGAGACTTGTAATGTTCTAACTTTGTTCGGTATTTTGAATTCGGAGACTAATATGATGAATTGTATTCGGAGACTAATCTTCTATTGTATTCGATAAATCTGTTGTTTATATGCTGTGTTGTTTATATTCTGTGCTGTAATGTATTTTGTAACATGTGCAAATATCATAAAAGCAAAAAAAATCCTAATATTCATAGTAGTGGCACACCATATTGCACTTTAGTGGCACACAGAAATAAACACACAAGTGGCGCATTACCTAAAAGTGCGCCATCAGTAACCCAGAGCAGTGGCGCACTTCTGGGCCTAGTAATGGCGCACTTTAGCTGCGCCATTAGTGTCTGGGATAGTAATGGCGCATCGGGCGTGCGCCATTACTATTTATTAGTAGTGGCGTGATAATAGTGGCGCACCTATAGTGCGCCTTTAATAGCCAAAATAGGTGCGCCACTAACAACCTTTTTTCTAGTAGTGCGCCGAAGACCCTAAAAGAGATGCAGAAGCTGGCCGGCTGCGTGACGTTGCTCGGGCGTTTCGTCTCCAAGCTGGGGGAGTGTGCCCTCACCTTGTTCAAACTAATGAAAAGGAAAGGCCCATTTGAGTGGAACCCTGAAGCCGATGCAACACTCGAAGACCTCAAGAAATACCTCACCAGCCCGCCGGTAATGATGGCACCCAAACCACAAGAGCCCTTGGTGCTTTACCTAGCCACCACACCACATTCCGCCAGCGCGGCGTTAGTGGCAGTCTGGGAGGAGCGCCAGGACAAGACCACACAGCTCCGGGGTGATACTCCCAAAGCTCTAGCAGGGCCCGCCGACGCTCCATGAGACGATGTTCCTGAGGCTGTAGCTGCCCGTCCAGCAACCAAGATCTTAAGGCCCCCTTGCCTCATCAGGCACCATGGCCCCAGGAGAGCTTGGTCTCCACCAACACTCCCACCCTCGTCGAGCACTCGGTGTACTTCGTCAACACGGTGCTTTGCGATGCTCGGGCATGCTACCCCATGCCGCAGAAGCTTCTACTCGCGCTCCTCGTCTCTTCGCGCATGCTGCACCACTACTTCCAAGGCCACCCCATCAAGGTTGTATCTTCTTACCCGTTGGAGAGAGTGTTGAGGAGCCCCAATGCTGCGGGAAGGGTCGCCGAATGGAACATCGAGCTACAAGCGTTCCAGCTGGAGTTCAGGACCACAAGGGTTGTCAAGGGCGCCACGCTCGTTGACTTCGTGGCTGAATGGACCGACACCCCAGAACCCGAAGCGGGTGAGGATCGGTCCCTCTTGCCTGGGAGTGAAGCACCTGATGGCTGGGTCATGTACTTTGACGGTGCCTTCGCACGCTAGGGCGCACGGGATGGTGTCGTGCTCATCTCGCCCACTAAGGACAAGCTCTACTACGCCGTGCAGCTCTGCTTCCAGCACGACAAGAAGGTCTCCAACAACATCGCAGAGTACGAAGGCCTGATCGCCGGCCTAAAGGCTACGGCCACCCTGGGTGTGAGGTGCCTCAGCATCAAGGGCAACTCCCAGCTCCTCGTCAACTTCTCCAACAAGGTCTACGAGGCAAGGGATGAGCACATGGAGGAGTACCTAGTGGAGGTACGCAAAATGGAGAAACAATTATTGGTTCTGGAGCTGCAGCACGTACCGCGTGGCGTGAACAAGGAGGCAGACGACATCGCCAAGATGGCATCCAGGCACCAGCCACACGAGCCCGGCATCTTCGAGGAGCGGCTCTTCAATCCCTCAGCAGCCCCTCCGGCTGCGGAGCTAACACTGCCTCAGGAGGAGCTCCCGCCTCCGCCAACCCCGGGAGCTCCCACCTATGGCCAGACCTCAGGAGCGTGCTTGTTCCTTGCTCTCGAGCCCCAGGAGGGGTGCCGGACTCAAGAGTTCAAGGCCTACAAGCTACGGGGAACCTTGCCGGAGAAGGAGGAGGACACGGAGCGCGTGGCCCAGCAGGCCACACCTTACTGCCTTCAAGATGGTGAGTTGTACCGAAAACGACCCAATGACGTTTCC
Organism: Secale cereale; assembly: GCA_902687465.1. Classification (NCBI taxonomy): domain Eukaryota; kingdom Viridiplantae; phylum Streptophyta; class Magnoliopsida; order Poales; family Poaceae; genus Secale; species Secale cereale. Next base: position 405,315,613 of record LR738715.1, read on the forward strand.
CTGAGAAGCAACTCCAGGGAGCAGGGGTGCGAGCTGCTAACTGACATACATGGCGGGGACTCCGGGCATCACTCATCCTCGCGCACCCTGGTGGCAAGGCGTTCTGTAGTAGATTCTATTGGCCGACAGCGCTCAGCGACGCAGCAGAGCTGGTGAGATCCTGTGAAGCCTACCAGATCCATGCCAAGCAGATCCATCAGCCTGCTTAGGGCCATCAGACTATCCCGCTCTTGTGGCCGTTCATAGTCTGTGGGCTGGACATTCTGCGACCGTTCCCTCGGGCGCCCGGGGGCTATCTCTACCTCTATGTCGCCATCAACAAGTTCACCAAGTGGCGGAGGTGGAGCCAGTGCGCACCATCCCCACCGGCTCGGCGGTCAAGTTCGTCAGGGCCTCATGAGCCGGTTCGGGGTCCCTAATTGCATCATCACCGACAACGGCTCGCAGTTCACTAGCAACATCTTCAATACATATTGTGCTAACCTTTGAACACAGATATGCTACGCCTCAATGTCACACCCCAGGAGCAACGGTCAAGCTAAGCGTGCCAACGCGGAGGTCCTAGGGGCTGGCACGACGAGCTCCAGTCAATGTTGTGGTCCATCTGCACCACCGCCATCAAGCCAACAGGCGAGACCCCATTCTTCCTCGTCTACGGAGCCAAAGCGGTTCTCCCTCATGAGGTCAAACATCACTCCACACGGGTCTTGGCGTTTGATGAGGCACGCCAGAACGTCGTGCGGGGGATGGATCTCATGCTGGGGGAGGAGCGCCGCCGTCAAGCCTCGCTCCGAGCAGCAATGTACCAGCAAGCGCTGCGGCGGTACCACTGCGGCAACATCCGCTCCAGGATGCTCAAGGTGGGCGATCTGGTCCTGAGGCTGGTGCTCGCTAGGGAAGGGTTGCACAAGCTCTCACCCATGTGGGAGGGCCCATTTAGGATTGCCCACGTCTCCAGGCCAGGCGCCATTTGCCTGGAGACGGGGGACGGCGTCCCCATCCAGAACGCGTGGAACATCTAGCACCTCCAGAAGTTCTAGCCATGAAGAAAGGCCCAGTGCCTGTGAAGAAAGGCCCTGTGCCTGTGAAGAAAGGCCCAGTACGTGTGAAGCAAGGCCCGGTGCCTGTGAAGGTCCCCGCCCGCAACACTCCCACGTAATAATGAGCGGGGATGTACACACCCCAAGTGCCTCTCGGGCTCAACTCAGTCTGATCCCTCCTCGCGCTTCACCACCGCGCGTTGGCGGGCTGACCCATCACCGACCTCGAAGCGAGCCCGGTGGGGCAGTGGTTGGTCATAACCACCACTGCTAGTGCTCTCGCTGGCAGAGGATTCGCCGCTGTTTGATGAGCCACGACCGTCGCCAAGGGCAAGCCCACCTGCAGCCTCGTCGCGACCGTCGCCAAGGCCGAGCCCGTCGTCGCCGCTGTCGTCTTCGGGGCAGCACCCTGCGTGGCGACCGTCCGCCCCAAACACCCTCACGAAGAGGGTCGCGGCGCCATCATACTTGAAGTGGAGGGTGCAACGCCTGCCCAAGCCACGTGCGCGGGCGAACGTCTGCCAACCACGGGCTAGGACCACGTTGCTCGCAGCAGAGGTCTCCACCACAACCTAGGATGCTTTGCTGCAGCAGCCATCGGCCTACAACAAGAGCCCATCGAGACCCCCGGCCGGTAGCTCATTGGCGAAGAAGCGCGTCAGTTGGAGCCAGGAGCCGGCCGGTCTCTCCGGCCACACGACGAACTCCAGGAGTGCCTCTGACGAATGGAAGCCTGACCAAGGAGGCCGGGTAACCACGGCACGCCCTCCCGCGGCAAGGGGCTGCCGCGATGAGAGCGTCCCCTACCGCGGGAAGAGGTGCCATCGTGACCGCCCACGGCGGCATCAATACCAGAAGGACTACGCATGTGACCCTGAAGCACCGCTGCAGGGGTAGAGACATGCTTGCGAGGGCAGCCCCGCCCCCTCTTGAGCGGTGGCAAGTCGGATTCTTCCTGGTGAGCTTTCCCTTTCTCCGCGGCGGAGGACCTCTTTGGTGGCGCCATAGAGGTTGCAACAAGAGGGCAAAGAAGGGAGGAAGAAGAAGAGGCAGGCGACAAGAAGAAGGAGATGAGCAACGGGGGCTTCACTCTCCTCATTATAGCCTGTAGGAGGCAAACCGCCGGCCTCTACGATCTTGTGTAATGATGGTTTTTCTGTGCATGCAGCAAGGTCTCGTCAAGTCGAGCAGTTATCGAGGCAGCGCAGGGAAGCAGAGACGCCCACGTCCAATCAAGTCGTCACGCGTCGACCAAGGCCGCATGCGATTGGGGCCTGTGGCGCTCCACCCTTACCCCTTTGGCTTCGCCTCGAAGCCAAGTCCGAGCGCGCCTTGGGCCCGGGGATTAGTGTCGGCGTCTTGGCAACGGGGGTACCAAGATGCTACTTCTCGAGCTTGCATTGTATTCCCTCGAAGAGGAAAGGGTGATGCAACACAGTAGCGTAAGTATTTCCCTCGATTATTGAGAACCAAGGTATCAATCCAGTAGAAGACCACGCACGAGTCCCTCGCACCTGCATAAACAAATAAGAACTTCGCAGCCAACGCGATAAGGGGTTGTCAATCCCTTTACGGTCACTTACGAAAGTGAGATCTGATAGATAGGATAGTATAATGTTTTTGGTATTTTTGGATATAATAACAGAAAGTAAACAAAGCAAAGTAGATAGGATATTAATATGTTGAGAATAGACCCGGGGGCCATAGGTTTCACTAGTGGCTTCTCTCATGATAGCAGAATTCTACGGTGGGTGAACAAATTACTATCGAGTAATTGATAGAAAAGTGCATAGTTATGAGAATATCTACGCATGATCATTATATATAGGCATCATGTCCGTGACAAGTAGACCGAAACGATTCTGCATCTACTACTATTACTCCACACATCGAGCGCTATACAGCATGCATCTAGAGTATTAAGTTCATAAGAACAGAGTAATGCTTTAAGCAAGATGACATGATGTAGAGGGATAAACTCAAGCAATATGCTATAAACCCCATCTTTTTATCCCCAATGGCAACAATACAATACGTGCCTTGCTGCCCCTGCTGTCACTGGGAAAGGACACCGCAAGATTGAACCCAAAGCCAAACACTTCTCACATTGCAAGAACTATAGATCTAGTAGGACAAACCAAACCAATAATTCGAAGAGACTTGCAAGGATATTATAATAATACATAAAAGATTTCAGAAAATAATCAAATATTTCTCGTAGATAATCTTGATCATAAACCCAAAATTCATCGGATCTCGACAAACACACCGCAAAAAGATTACATCGAATAGATCTCCTAGAAGACCGAGGAGAACTTGGTATTGAGATCCAAAAAAGAGAGAAGAAGCCATCTAGCTAATAACTATGGACCCGAAGGTCTGTGGTAAACTACTCACAACTCATTTGTGAGGCTATGGTGTTGATGTAGAAGCACTTCGTGGTAGATCCCCCCTCCGGCGGAGCTCCGGAACAGGCCCGAAGATGGGATCTCACAGGAACAGAAGGTTGCGGCTATGGAGTTAGGGTTTTCTTTATTGCCTCGATGTTTTCAGGGTACATGGATATATATAGGAGGAAGGAGGGCATCGGGGGAGCCAGAGGGGGCCCACGAGGGTGGGGGCGCGCCATGTAGAGGGAGCGCGCCCTGGACCCTCGTGGCCGCCAACTTCGTTCCCTCGCGTGTACTCCAAGTCTTGCGTGAAGATATTGTTCCAAAAATAACTCTCCCGAAGGTTTCATTTTGTTTGGACTCCGTTTGATATTCCTTTTCTGCGAAACCTTGAAATAGGCAAAAAAAAACAGCAATATGCACTGGGCCTTGGGTTAGTAGGTTAGTCCCAAAAATAATATAAAAGTGTATAATAAAGCCCAGTAAACATCCAAAACATATAATATAATAGCATGGAACAAAAAAAAATTATAGATACGTTGGAGATGTATCAAGCATCCCCAAGCTTAATTCTTGCTCGTCATCGAGTAGGTAAATGGTAAAAACAGAATTTTTGATGTGGGATGCTAACTAACATAAATCTCAATGTAATTCTCTTTGTTGTGGCATGAATGTTCAGATCCGAAAGATTCAAGATAAAAGTTCATATTGACATAAGAATAATAATACTTCAAGCATACTAACAAAGTAAGCATGTCTTCTCAAAATAACATGGCCAAAGAAAGTTCATCCCTTCAAAATCATATAGTTAGGCTATGCTCTTCGTCACACAAAATATTCCAATCATGCACAACCCCGATTTCAGCCAAGCAATTGTTTCATAATTATTATTTTTCAAACTCTTTCAACTTTCACGCAATATATTAGTGTGAGCCATGGACATAGCACTATAGGTGGAATAGAGTGGTGCTTGTGGAGAAGACAAAAAGAGGAAGATGGTCTCACATCAACTAGGCGTATCAATGGGCTATGGAGATGCCCATCAATATATATTAATGTGAGTGAGTAGGGATTGCCATGCAACGGATGAAATAGAGCTATAAATGTATGAAATCTCAACAAAAGAAACTAAGTGGGTGTGTATCCAACTTGCTTGCTCACAAAGACCTAGGGCATTTGAGGAAGCCCATCGTTGGAACATACAAGCCAAGTTCTATAATTAAAATTCCCACTAGTATATGAAAGTGACTAAACAAGAGACTCTCTAGCATGAAGATCATGGTGCTACTTTGAAGCACACGTGTGGAAAAAGATAGCATTGTCCCTTTTCTTTTCTTTTTCTCTTTTTTGGGCCTTTATTTTTTTCTTTGGCCTTTCCTTATTTTTTTTTCTTTTTTTCTTTGGGACAATGCTCTAATAATGACGATCATCACACTTATATTGATTTACAACTCGATGCTAGAACAAAGTATGACTCTATATGAACAACTCCAGCGGTGTGCCGGGATGTGTAATGAATCAAGAGTGACATGTATGAAAAATTATGCATGGTGGCCTAGCCACAAATACGATGTCAGCTACATGATCATGCATGGCAATATGACAATGATGAAGTGTGTCATAGCAAACGGAACGGTGGAAAGTTGCATGGCAATATATCTTGGAATGGTTGTGGAAATGCCATGGTAGGTAGGTATGGTGGCTGTTTTGAGGAAGGTATATGGTGGGTGTATGGTACCGGCGAAAGTTGCGCGGTACGAGAGAGGCTAGCAATGGTGGAAGGGTGAGAGTGCGTATAATCCATGGAGTCAACATTAGTCATAAAGAACTGACATACTTATTGCGAAAATCTACAAGTCATCAAAACAAAGTACTACATGCATGCTCCTAGGGGAGGTTGGTAAGAGTTAACCATCGCGCGCCCCTGACCTCCACACAAAGGATGACACTCAATGAAATACCTCATGCTTCAAATTTGTCACACAACGGTTACCATACGTGCATTCTACGGGACTTGCAAACCTCAACACAAGTATTTCTCAAATTCACAAGTACTCTACTAGAATGACTATAATATCACCATCCTCATATCTCAAAACAATCATCAACTATCAAACTTCTATTAGTATTCAATGCACTTTATGTGAAAGTTTTTACTATACTCATCTTGGATGCCTATCATATTAGGACTAGTTTTATAACCAAAGCATATTACCATGCTGTTCTAAAAGACTCTCAAAAGAATATAAGTGAAGCATTAGAGATCAACAATTTCTACAAAATAAAACCACCACCGTGCTCTAAAAGATATAAGTGAAGCACTAGAGCAAAACTATCTAGCTCAGAAGATATAAGTGAAGCACATAGAGTATTATAATAAATTCTAAACCATATCTATCTCTCTCAAAAGGTGTGTCCAGCAAGGATGATTGTGGCAAACTAAAAAGCAAAGACTCAAATCATACATGACGCTCCAAGCAAAACACATATCATGTGGTGAATAAAAATATAGTCCCGAGTATAGTTACTGATAGATGAAGACGAAAGAGGGGATGCCTTCTCGGGGCATCCCCAAGCTTAGGATTTTGGTTGTCCTTGATGGGGTGCCTTGGGCATCCCCAAGCTTAGGCTCTTGCCACTCTTGGTTCCATAGTCCATCAAAGCCATACTCAAAACTTGTAAACTTCACAACACAAAACTTAGCCAAAAATCTCGTGAGCTTCGTTAGTATAAGAAAACAAACCACCACTCAAAGGTACTATAATGAACTCATTATTTATTTATATTGGTGTTAAACCTACAGTATTCCAACTTCTCTATGATTCATATCCTCCAATACTACTCATAGATTCATCAAAATAAACAAACAACACACGAAAAACAGAATCTGTCAAAAACAGAACAATATGTAGTAATTGGATCTCTTAAAAATATTAGCAAGTGGATGTGGATCCATAATTTAGGAAGCCTATATGTAAGCTAATAGAAGGCACATGGCACACAAGCAAACAAAAAGGCAAACGAAAAAGGAAGAATAAAATGGCAAAGGTGAAGTGGGGGAGAGGAAAACGAGAGGCAAAAAATGTAGTGCGAATGATAAGGGTATGTGACAGGTACTTGGTATATGACTTTTGCGTAAGTCTCCCCGGCAATGGTGCCAGAAATTCTTCTTGCTACTTCTCGAGCTTGCATTGTATTCCTTCGAAGAGGAAAGGGTGATGCATCACAGTAGCGTAAGTATTTCCCTCAATTTTTGAGAACCAAGGTATCAATCCAGTAGGAGACCACACGCGAGTCCCTCGCACGTGCACAAACAAATAATAACTTCGCAGCCAACGCAATAAGGGGTTGTCAATCCCTTTACGGTCAATTACGAAAGTGAGATATGATAAATAGGATAGTATAATGTTTTTGGAATTTTTTATATAAGAACAGAAAGTAAATAAAGCAAAGTAATGTAGATAGGAGATTAATATGTTGAGATTAGACCGAGGGGCCATAGGTTTGACTAGTGGCTTCTCCCTTGATAGCAGAATTGTACGATGGGTGAACAAATTACTATCGAGCAATTGAAAGAAAAGTGCATAGTTATGAGAATATCTAGGCATGATCATTATATATAGGCATCACGTCCGTGACAAGTAGACCGAAACGATTCTGCATCTACTATTATTACTCCAAACATCGACCGCTATCCAGCATGCATCTAGAGTATTAAGTTCATACGAATAGTTTAATGCTTTAAGCAAGATGACATGATGTAGAGGGATAAACTCAAGCAATATGATATAAACCCCATATTTTTATCCTCAATGACAACAATACAATACGTGCCTTGCTGCCCCTGCTGTCACTGTGAAAGGACACCGCAAGATTGAACCCAAAGCCAAGCACTTCTCCCATTGCAAGAACTATAGATCTAGTAGGCCAAACCAAATCAATGATTCGAAGAGACTTGCAAGGATATTATAATCATACATAAAAGATTTCATAAAAGATAATCTTGATCATAAACCCACAATTCATCGGATCTCGACAAACACACCGGAAAAAGATTATATCGAATAGATCTCCTCGAAGACCGAGGAGAACTTGGTATTGAGATCCAAAAAGAGAGAAGAAGCCATCTAGCTAATAACTATGGACTCGAAGGTCTGTGGTAAACTACTCACAACTCATTGGTGAGGCTATGGTGATGATGTAGAAGCACTCCGTGGTAGATCCCCCCTTAGCCGGAGCTCCGGAACGGGCCCCAAGATGGGATCCCACGCGAACAGAAGGTTGCCGTGGTGGAATTAGGGTTTTCTCTGTTGCGTCAATGTTTTCAGGGTACATGGATATATATAGGAGGAAGGAGGGCATCGGGGGAGCCAGAGGGGGGCCACGAGGGTGCGGGAGCGCCCTGTAGGAGGGGGAGCGCCCTGGACCCTCGTGGCCGCCTCCTTCGTTCCCTCGCGTGTACTCCAAGTCTTCCGTGAAGATATTGTTCCAAAAATAACTCTCCCGAAGGTTTCATTCTGTTTGGACTCCATTTGATATTCCTTTTCTGCGAAACCCTGAAATAGGAAAAAAAAAACAGCAATCTACACTAGGCCTTGGGTTAGCAGGTTAGTCCCAAAAATAATATAAAAGTGTATAATAAAGCCCATTAAAAATCCAAAATATATAATATAATAGCATGGAACAATAAAAAATTATAGATACGTTCGAGACGTATCACCAGACTTGCCTGCCTACGGCCCGTGACGTGGCTCCATCAGTGGCCTGGTACGGCCCAACTTCAGCAACCACAACTCAAGACCCTCGCTAGGGGCCAAGCCTCGCGAGGCGGGCCATAGCAAGACCTCCCTGGGGGCAGTCTCTCTAGGCTGGCTCCCGAGGAGCGGAGATATCTATGCAAGGTACACCTCAAGAGGTTCGCATGACGTGAGCTCTGACGTCCAAGGCCAGGCGGGCGCTAGAGGGCGCAGTGTACCAGTTTCCCCTTTGATGCTAAGGGGGCAAGCGCAGGTGCGCAGTCTCGAGGAATCAAGCAAAGGTTTCCATATCGGTGCAACAAGACCAAGGACCATCAGGGCGGCAAATTGCAGGTCATCTTGGAGCCCGGGGCGGCATCACCACCAGAGCCTTTGGCAGGCGGAGACAACTTTTGTCAGGATAGCTTGTACAAGCTGTTCCCCTTCAAATTTGGCCATTCTGGGATCCCTTCATGCCGATATTTGGGAAGAGGACCAATGCCTCTATAAATAGGACGTAGCCACCACCATAGAGGGGGGTCTAATCTAGAGCTGATCCAACCTTAGAGGGGATCGGACGCATTCCACCTCACACACACCACGAGCTCATCCGAGCCCAAGAACACCTCCCCTCCGGAGGCAGTTATCCATTGTACTAGTTCATCCTCAGCTCCACGAGGCAATCCACCATACACACTAGAGTAGAGTATTACATCGCAAGGTGGCCCAAACCAGTATAATCCTCTGTGTCCCTTTGTCTTTGAGTTCGTCGAGCGAGGCTGTGGAATCATAGGGCGATCGCACTGGGGAGAGAGTGTTCTTCGTGCACACCCTAGAGTTTTAACCTCCCAAGGATTTGCGGAACCCTAAATCTGACAAGCAGGATCGAGTGACTTGTAGTCTCCACGCTCTTGAATCATCAGTGCCAGAGTGTCGAATGAGGAATCAAGTGATCTCAGCAGTTTCTTCACCACCTCGTGGTCAGTGATGTCTGTAGCACCAAGTGCTTGAAGCACATTTCAGATGTCAGTGATGTGATTGAAGGTTTGCTGAACGTTTTTGTTGTCGAGTCTTTTGAAGCAGTTGAAGAAGTTGCAAAGAACATCAAGTTGAGAATCACGTTGAGTTGAGACTCCCTCGTTGACTTTGGAGAGCCTGTCCCAGATAAGCTTTGATGTCTCCAAAGCACTCACTCTGCCATACTGCCCTTTTCTCAGATGGCCACATATGATATTCTTTGCTTGAGAGTCGAGTTGCTTGAATCTCTTCACATCAGCAGCGTTCACCAAAGGTGAGTTGGATGGAACGCAAGTTTCCACGACGTACCAGAGATCGTTGGCAATTGCCTCAAGATGCATATGCATCTTGTTCTTTTAGTAGGGGTAGTCCGTCCCATCGAAGGTAGGACACCCAGCCGAGACTTTGATCATGCTTGCAGTCGACATAACTAAAACAGCAGGTGGTTAAACCAAAATCACACAAAACAAGGGAGTACCTTGCTCTGATACCAATTGAAAGTGCGTTGTATCGACTAGAGGGGGGTGAATAGGCAATTTATAGAAATTTGTCACTTAGGAAATTCTAATTGAGGAATTTCCTAAGCAACGAACTACTAGCAGTGGAATAGATACTCAAGTGCATGCACAACAAAACACTAGCATGGTCATCATGATGAAATGAAAGAAAACACAGAGCACAAGTAGTGTGTAAACATGATAAGCAGGCTAAAGACTGAGGACTGAAGAAATAGGGTTGAGGAAATTGAGAAAGCCTTCAGTCAAAGTCTTCAAACAGTACAACTCAAGTTCAACACCACATGAATGAGTAAATGGAAGGGTTGAGGAAATAGAACCAGTAGGCTTGGTGAAGACAATGTTTTGCTAGACCAGTTCCAATTGTTGTGACAGTTGTACGTCTGGTTAGGGAGGCTAGGAATTCAAACCTGAGGACACACAGTCCCGGACACCCAGTATTGGGCACACAATAAAGGACACTTAGTCCTCACCGTATTCCCCTCGAGCTAAGGTCACACTGACCTCGCCCAATCACTCATGGTAAGTCTTCACCGGTGACTTTCAAACCTTCACACACTTGGTCACCCGGCCATCCACAATTCTATTAGGGAACGTAGTATTTCAAAAAAAAGCATACGATCACGCAAGATCTATCTATGAGAATCATAGCAACGAGAGGGGAGAATGTGTCTACGTACCTTCGTAGACCAAAAGCGGAAGTGTCTAGTGACGCGGTCGATGTAGTCGAATGTCTTCGCGATCCAACCGATGCAAGCACCGAACGTACGGCACCTACTCGTTCAGCACATGTTTAGCTTGATGATCTCCCGCGAGCTCTTGATCCAGTAGAGCGTCACGGGAGAGTTTCGCCAGCACAGCGGCGTGGTGACGGTGATGATGAAGCTACCGGCGCAGAGCTTCGCCTAAGCACTGCAACGATATGACTAAGGTGTGTATCTGTGGAGGGGGGCACCGCACATGGCTAAAACTGATGTTAACTTGTGTTGCTCTAGGGTGCCCCTGCCCTCATATATAATGGAGCAAGAGGGAGGCCAGCCGGCCCTTGTGGCGTGGGGGGGGAGGAGGAGGAGTCCTCCTATTAGGAGTAGGACTCCCCTTTCCTAGTCCTACTAGGAGGGGGAAAGGAAGTAGGAGCGGGAGAAGGAAAGGTGGGCGCCACCCTCCTTTCCCTAGTCCAATTCGGACTAGAGGGGGAGGGGGCACGCGGCCTGCCCTGGCTGGCCCTCTGTCTCTCCACTAAGGCCCATGTGGCCCATTAGTTCTCCCGGGGGGGGGGGGC